>JANFAM010000020.1:4870000-6070000 GCA_024362665.1 Prunus padus
TGTTCTCGGCACATTTCAACAAATGATGCATTCTCAGCCAGGAAACCATATCCCGGATGCAGCATTGTACATTTCCGACTGATAGCAGCAGATAAAACATTTGGAACAACCAAGTACCTGTAGAAAGACAGATCAAAGTGCACCATTCAACCATTGTCATCTGTAACAGAAACTGAGACAGGGTAAACAAAAACTTATTGTGATACTAAGCTAAAGAATGTAGTGCACAAGTGATTCCTTGTTCTCTCCACATAACCTCCATGTTAAACTATTCCAATTTTTCATTTAATCACAACATAACAGAGGGATAGGGGGGGAAGGAGGAAAAACAATGAAACAAAATTTAACTGATCAACCACTTACGACTGACTGCTTGCTGCTTCACCAATACAAACTGATTCATCAGCCAATTTCACATGAAGTGCGTCCTTGTCGATTGTTGAGTAAACAGCCACACAAGGTATTCCCATCTCATGGGCAGTTCGAATAATGCGAACAGAAATTTCTCCTCTATTTGCCACCAGAATTTTTTCAGCACCGCATTTAGCATGGAGAGCTCCCCCATGCTTCCTCGATTTGAAACTAACTTGAGCACCCTCAGCTCTCTGCCTTAAAAAGTTGACTTTATTTCCCACCATAAAGCTACATTGGGAACTCCGTATCTCTCTAGTTCTCCCAAAAAATAAGCCCTTCCATTGACAATAGAAACCCAAGAACAAATGTAAATAAATAAATAAACCAGAAAACAGATCTGGAGATCATAATAGAAGCAAAAAGGTGCAGCATTCTGAAGACCATATAACAAGCAGACCTCATTGGTTTCGTAAACGCTAATTATCTAGCAATTCCAATATTTTACTTTTCCCTAGTAGTCGGTCACTTATCATCTGTTTGGCTGCATTGGATAAAGCATAAAGTTTTGAACTTTCCTACAAAACTGAAGATATAAAATGTAATTATCTACCAAGCCACATCCTTCAGTCCACACAGAAATAAAAAGTAAACCAATTCAGTACCTAGGAACTTAAACTAACTAACACGCATTTGCAAAGTGGATCCATTTCACTATATAGCATCCATCTTACATGATTCAGTATCACACACTATCAACTTCGCATTAAGATCCATTGATTACCCACTCGAGTTCCAACGAATCAGAACGCAACTCAACATTCAAAACCAAACCCAATTCCAAAAGTACAATAAATTTGGGTAACAGAGGTACTTACAGGAGTTGGAGTTACAGTCTTGCACATGGGCATTATGGCATCCATTTTGAAAACAAAGCGACCTAAGTAAACCCAATTACACCAAACAAACCAAAACAAATATTAGCGTCACTACCATTGCAGAACAATAACAACAACAATAGTAAAATTGGTCGGAAATGGTAAAACTCTTTCGACAAAATCAGACAGTAGAGTGCATCAGCCAGGAAACCACAACAAGCCAAAGAGATGGGATGTTGCTGCCATTCTAAAACTATTCGAAGATAGAAAATTTGATACTGGGGCATGGAAATACCTTACTCAATTGTCTCACAACAAGATCAAAATGAATGAATGAATGAACGAAGAAGGGTTGAATGTGAACAGAAAAGGGAAGGCTTTTGGGACCCGAAGAGCTGAGGAGAGAGAAAGCAGAAAGGGAGAGATAATGAGAGTGAGCAATGAGAAGAAGAAGGTGGGAAGGTCCGAGGGGAGATATCAAGAGTTGAGTTGTCCATGAAAACGAGGGGAGTTGCTGCTTGAAAAGCTCCGCCCAAATGGAGAGAAATCTGTCTTCAAAGTGTTGATGACGCCGTCCAATGATATTCTGCCACCTGTACAATTCAAAGTTACCATCTGAAAAAAAAAAAAAAAACCCTTACTAAAAAGAAATTAGAAATGGCTATGTTTTCTGGATTGGTGTAAACATTTCAGAATTGTTACATGGTGTCAATATGGTTTCAAAGACAATCTGTCTCTTTCCCAAATGGTTATGTTCTTTATGTTTTGACAGCTCTGAAATCACACCCAAAACTTGCCACCCCATCTTAAAATTAAGTTCTCCATATATAGATGTGGCTATATCAATGCCAGCATATGCAGAAGAACTTTATGCAACAATAATGTCATTGTGACGATATTTTAAGTTAGTTACGTGTTGTTATATAAGAAAGTTAAAATACATGACAATGTGTTATTGGCTTAGTATGTCACCACATTGACATCCCGGCGGTAAGTAAGTTTTTCTCCAATAGATGGAGAGCCTAATACCAAGTCAGGTTTAGGCTTTAACAAGAAACATTTTACACCTCTTTGCATCTAGTTGTATTCGCTACAGCCTCAGCAAAGGCCACCTAATGCTCAATTTGGTGAGCAACATTTGAATAAATTGCTCCAATAAAATCAGCAAACTGTAGGCCAACTTCCCACTTCCCCATTTAGAGCGACTCCAAGACACTAGCCAAAGGAGGCCTTGCATAATACAAATAGAATCGATGACGTTAACCATGCTGATGAGAGTTGTCTTCTGTGTTAGCAAGACTGCATTTAACCATGGCACATTTCCGTTTTCGTCTCTCATCAAGTGAAGAACTTGCACCTTTCATGTCCGTTGCATAACAAAAGAACAGCAAATTCTATCCCGAGTTATGGACGTTTAGGTTGCATGGTAGAAGAGTTTTGGATCCTAGTTCCGAGCGTGAATTCAACACAATACTTTGAGTGTAGAGATGATCGCTTTTAACCACTGGAGTTACAAGCCATTTGTTATAGTTTGTATGTTAATGTGCTTTTATTCTAAACATTTTTTTAAATAGGAGGAAAATTATAACTTCACATATCTTTAAACAAACTAGAGAGAAATATCACCATATGCTTGAAGAGCGCATATATATATAAGGGTGGGCATCCACACTGGAAAATCAGAACGGGAGAAAAAAAATCTGTTGACCAAAAAAGTCAACAAATCAGACTGGAACCAGACCGAATCGGTTCTAATCGATTTTTATTTCGATTTCACACCGCACCACACCAGACCGGACCGATTGTGGTTTTTTTTTATACAAAATTTTAAAATCCAATGCTATATTTTTAATTTTATAATTAACATTTTTCCAATTTCAACTTCAAAACATTCCCATTGTATGAATTGGATCATTTGTTAATTTTTAAACTCAAAAAATAACTTATTTATTATAAGTTGTATTTTTTAAAAAAATTTAAAAATTTTGAAAAAAAATTTAAAATCTTGTTCAAAACTGGACCGGCCGGTTTTTAAAAAAAATTCAATTGGATCGGATTGGAATGGATGAACAGTGCCAATTTCGATTCCAATTTCAATTTGGGATGAGAATCAAACCGAACCGAACCGCACCACAAATCAAAAACCAAGAAAAGAACAAACCTGTATTATTTCTGTAATATAAACATGTAATTTAGGATATTATAATAAGGCTAAACAGACCACAAATCTTCTATCTCTATCTCTTCTCTTTCTTCTAAAATTGTTTTATCTTTTCTGTTTCCGTTCTTAGTCCCTTGCAAATTGGAATATGGTGAAACCAAGAAAAGAACCAACTTGTATTGGTTTGTCAAACCAAAAACCTTATCGCTTTTGCATCCCTAGCAGGATTTCAAAGGCATTTGCTTGGCCTTCTAATCGCTAGCTTTCCTATGGGGTCAAATCCAAGTTACAAATTAGAATTCGCCATATTTCATGCCTTGCTTTCTTACCCAAAAATAATACGTGAGAACCAACACTCAAGTCCTCATTAGCAGCTGGAGACGTCATCCTTACAACTATATTTCATAATATTATATTTCTTCACATAATTAACCAAACAAGAAAATGTTGGAGGTTTATGGTTAATATAAGACTAAGACATGCACAAAGTATACAAATCCTTATAGGTTTAGTTTGGATGTGGTCTCTTGTTGCGACCATTTGCTTCTCTTCCTCCAATCATTTATAAGTTAATTTGACTATAAAACTCTTTTAAAAATAAAAAAATAATTGTTGTATAGAATTGTCATATGCGGCAACCTCACTTAAGAATTTCTCCTAATTTTCAGTCCGATCTTTTATTTGACATTGCCTCGTGCAAGGTCATCAACAATTATTGTTAGTGAAAAATTTTACACATCCTCAAGGATTAAGCCATTAATATGAGTGGTGGAAGTAGGCTGGTTGTCACAAGCATTTTAGATTTTTACCTACCAACTATAGTCTTGACTTTGTATTAAGGGTTACGTACCTACCCACCACTCTCCTACCTTGATTTTGATAGAGCCCATCGATTCTCTTAAAAACCATTTGAGAGACCAACTCTCTTACCACCATTTCAAGCCTATATAAAAACCCAATTCCCTCCTTTCAATTCTCAAACTTTAAACATAACAATACTTCCTTTGTCTAAACCCACAACCTCTCTCTCTCTCTCTCTCTCTCTCTCTCTCTCTCTCTCTCTCTCTCTCTCTCTCTCTCTCTCTCTCTCTCAGCATGGGTTATGCAGTTTCCAAATCTACCTTTTGCACTCTTCTCACAATCACATTGCTTTCATATTTCACCAAAGTCTTAAGCTCTCATCTTTCCCTCCCTCTCCCTCCAACTTTCTCAATCATATTCCTCCCACTAATTCCCATTATTGCCTACTTCTTGATCCACTTCATCTCCAACCATTCCTCAAATCTTCCTCCAGGTCCTCTCTCCATCCCAATCTTTGGCAATTGGCTCCAAGTTGGCAATGACTTAAACCATCGCCTTCTTGCATCCATGTCACAAACCTACGGCTCCATATTCCTCCTCAAACTTGGCTCCAAAAACTTGGCTGTGGTCTCGGACCCCGCCCTAGCCACCCAAGTCCTCCACAACCAAGGCATAGAGTTTGGCTCCCGCCCTCGAAACGTGGTGTTCGACATATTCACCGGCAATGGACAAGACATGGTCTTCACCATCTACGGCGATCACTGGCGTAAAATGCGTCGAATCATGACGCTGCCATTTTTCACTAACAAAGTTGTGCAGCATTACAGCAACATGTGGGAGGAGGAAATGGACCAAGTTGTGCATGATGTAAACAAAGATGAAGGAGTAAAAACAGAAGGGATAGTAATTAGGAAGCGTCTGCAATTGATGTTGTACAATATTATGTATAGGATGATGTTCAATGCCAAGTTTGAATCACAAGAGGACCCTTTGTTCATTGAAGCTACCAGGTTTAATTCTGAGAGAAGTCGGCTGGCTCAGAGCTTCGAGTATAACTATGGTGATTTCATTCCTTTGTTGAGACCATTTCTAAGAGGGTACTTGAACAAGTGCAGAGACTTGCAGAGTAGGCGGCTGGCTTTTTTCAACCATTATTTTGTTGAGCAAAGAAGGTAGTTTTCCATTTTATTTTTTCCTCAAATTTGTGTTATGTATGCTCGAACTTAAGAGTAATACTAGCTAGCTAGTGATACCACGTTGCTTACCACATCTCTTACAGACTATATAGTTAGATAAGTCAGTTTTAATGTGAAAGATATGATCAGTAATGTGATCAGTAAATGTGGTACAAATAGTTATTTCACGTAATTAATGGTTTGTATATCTGCTTTGATCTAAACAAGTTACACATAAGCAAAATTTTATGTGTTATAGGAAAATTATGGCTGCCAATGGAGAGAAGCACAAGAAAAGTTGTGCCATCGACCACATAATAGATGCTCAAATCAAGGGGGAAATCAGTGAAGAAAATGTGCTCTACATTGTGGAGAACATTAACGTTGCGGCAATAGAAACAACACTATGGTCCATGGAGTGGGCCATAGCTGAGCTAGTCAACCATCCAACCGCTCAACGCAAGATCCGTGATGAAATCTCAATCGTCCATAAAGGAGCTCCAGTAACAGAATCCAACCTGCATGAGTTACCATACTTACAAGCCACGGTAAAAGAGACATTAAGATTACATACCCCAATACCTTTGTTAGTACCTCATATGAACCTTGAAGAAGCAAAGCTAGGAGGCTACATCATCCCCAAAGAGTCTAAGGTGGTTGTTAATGCATGGTGGCTGGCCAACAACCCTGCATGGTGGAAAGACCCCGAGGAGTTTCGACCGGAGCGGTTCTTGGACGAAGAATGCGGTACCGACGCCGTGGCGGGAGGGAAGGTCGATTTTCGGTACTTGCCATTTGGCATGGGAAGGAGGAGCTGCCCTGGGATCATACTTGCATTGCCAATTCTAGGCCTAGTGATTGCCAAATTGGTGTCAAATTTTGAGATGAAGGCTCCTCAAGGGGCGGAGAAGATTGATGTGAGTGAAAAAGGAGGGCAATTCAGCTTACACATAGCAAACCATTCAACTGTTGTTTTCAACCCGATCAAGGCATGACTTGATAACAAATCGGTTTCATGATTGATCAAGATTTAAATGCTAAAGCAACATGTAAATGTTCTGTGCTACTGTTGGTAATTTCCACTTTTCCGTTATGTACTCTCTTTTTTCTTTTTTTTTCTCCTTTGGGAAATAAAAGCTCTCTTTCATTATACAATTATAATTTATATGTTATGTTGTCAAATTATCAATAATCACTATTTCGTTATTGAATATTATCAAATTTTCAAACATCACCATTTGGCATTGTCAAATGAATTCAGATCTTAGCACAACTTGAGAATCCATTTAAGCTTGTTACACAAAACTTGTTTCGAAGGTTAATTATGTTGATGGTTATCAAACGAACCCTCAGTTTCTTTGAGATTAGAAAAGAAAGATGAATATATTTGGATTGTTGGCTTTAATCATCATACTACAAATTCGATTGAATGCTCAAATCCAATTAAACATAATGGAATCTCCATTTGGGTCCAACCTGATATTCATCCATGAATCATGGATAATTAAGAGGGCCGAAACTCAAGCAAATTATAAATAAAAAGACTTCCAACATCTTTAATTTTCATTAATGCTTCTAAGTATATTTTTCCACATAGGTCTCCAAAATTTGGATGTATACAATGTGGATTAACAGAAAAAAATAAATTTAAAAAATAAATAAATTTTTTTTTTTTAAAAAAGAAGAGATAAAGAACATATACATTTGGCAATGAAAGATACTTGATACAACAAAAACAAAAACACACTACCGTGAAGGAAACCTTTGTCTCCAGCATGCATGTGATGGCCAGCGGGAAGAAATCTACAGATAAAGGGAGTTCGCAAACATGATACCTCGCCGAAGGCTTTCACTTGCTCCAGCAAATTTCTCCTCTAAAGCAACTTCTCCTACAGCATGAGCGGCAGTACGCAACTGAAAAAAGGCCAGTCCGTTAAAACCGTAAGATAATTCTAATGCTATCCCCGTTCTCAAGCAATTAATATATGGGCACATTTCATGGAAATTAAAGTCGGTGTTTCAGAAATTTCCATGCATAACTAATCAAGATGCTACACAGAAAACTGACCCCACCAGTGGTGAAGTTAGCATATACAAAACCTTTACTCGAAGAGCCAGAGCAAGTTAAGCTACACTCCCTTTTCAGTGTTGGCTACCAATTGCACTATGAAGAGTTAAATTTCATCATAACCCAGATTACAATAACTATAAATGAAAGCTAATAACCAAGCCCAGGTCCAGCCCAAAACTCTATTACGCCTGGCAGTAAGGTGATCTGAGAAAGGACACAGACAGCTGCAAATAAGGCTACAGCAGTTAACACTTGTACCTGTTTTTTTTCTCACCCCTAGACTTACCAAATTTGTCTCATAAAGCCTCGATGATTAACCGAATCTATTGTAGCATCACCAATCATAAATGTTAGTTTTCCCAGTGTATTATAAATGTTATATTGGTCAAATAAACTTCCACTCCTTTCAAATGGGTTCTGTAGTAAAAGAGGCCCTTGAATCCTCACAAAACAAAATTATGAGATATGTTGTGCTTCCTAACAAAAGCGTTTTCTCAATCAATCAGAAAACTTTAGTACAAACACAAGGGTATTTCAAGCCTCAATTCAAGTTCCTAATTTTTGTCTTTCTTTTCAAAGCAGAAGCTATATATGAGTATATACCCAACATACAAAGCGAGATCTACCACCAATTACTACACAAACAAACCCATGAGAGCTCGGAAGAACCCAAACTTACCTGTATGGTTTACCCTAATAACCACAAGATCCTGTTTACAATTGCAATTCTGGGATTTGAAGGAAGGTAGAGACACTACTAGAGTTTTAATCTCTATCAGAAAATGAATAAATAAAAAAGACTTTTATGCGAGGGTGTTCTGGAATCTCACATACACGTTAACAAATATTTACTACTCAAATATTATGCAAAATTATAGTGGAACATTGCAGTGCACACACTAATAGCTTACTGACTCAGCTATATGTTCCAAAAGACAATCATAAGCATTAAAGATATCTAATTCATTCTTTTTCATAGCAATTCAAGTCACGTGCCAAAGATTCCTCAGTGCTGATACCCAATCAGTCAATTGAAGAAGAATCTATAATGCAGTTTATACCTGCATTCCACCACTTCTATGAAACAATTGTTTTCTACCATCATAGTTCTTCATGATCATTTGATGCAAAGGAACTCGAATTGGAAAAATTGGAAAAATTGGAAAAATTGAAAACCCTCTAAGTAGGAAGCATGCAATACTTCCTCACACATCACTTTAGGTTACATTTAACAGAACGACAAGATGAAAAATATTTAGTTAAATACCTGATTCAAAAATTCATCAAGTCTTCTAGCACTTCTAATGATACTACCCTCAAATATATCTGTCATTTGTGTAACATCCGCAAAACTTGCACCCTGATGAAATATTTATTAGAAATAGAGAAAGGGAAAGAAAAGCAGTCGTTATTAAACAAATTATGGCTTGAAAACAATCAAAGGGTTAGAAGTTGAACCCTCTAATAAAAAAACTAACAAAGTTGAACCGTCCAAGCATTACTACTTCCAATAACCCAATATGCTACATTAGACAAACCAGTATAGTCAAAAAAGCCAGAAAATGATTGGACACCAATCATAAAGTGACTCAAACATATCCAAAGTATGAGCAACAGACAAATAAAATTATGTTGCACAAGTAAGATGAAGAAACAATCAGTCATTTCTATCTTGTAAAACATTCCCACCTTTGGGACTTACGGTTCAATATCTATTACCCACATGCAGCATCCCATGGAGGTTGAATCATAAAGAGTTTTACAAGACTAAGTTTTCATCATAACAACAATGGTACAAGAGTCATAAGTATAAATAAAATAACCCTTTGTAAAAAAATAAAATCAAATAAGAAAACGTTCAGTTACCAATTGTTTTCCTGATTAACATTTCAAGCATATCAAAGCATAAATATAAACCCTTCAACTATGATCACCTCAAATGACTTGTTTTAAATCCACAGCCCACAATTATACCCATCACACATTTACTTATAAGTTTCAATTGATATCTAAATCAATTTGATATTATTTCTTCGCACCACTTCTATCATCAATTATCGAGTTTACCAACACATAGCCATGAAAGAGAGAATTTCATGTATGGAAGCAACAAATTGTGTCACATAATAACACACTAACCTTCGACCAACAATAAATCACATCCATCAAGTATGGCCTCACTGTTGATTCCACATACTCATCAACGTTCACTTCTAATTTGCATTCATGTTGTATCTGCAGCCATGTAGAGGTATTACTAGCTGTTCATAATAATAAAAAAAGATAAATAATTTACACATATGACCAGTATGTGAAGCTAAACATTATAACACCTCTGCGATTCTTCTTGCACTCTCTTGGAGTTGTTGTAATGGTCTAGCAAGCTCTGTCCTCAATTGTATCTGCTCATTCGATTTATCTCCTGGAATAAAACAACTTGCAAGAGCCGCAATTTGATGATGATCCAAATCATTGAATGTACCTGTTTAACATACAGCATTTATACTCACGGAACGCTGACACAATATAGAAGTGAGGGCTGAACAAAGGTGTTTTAAACTGATAAGTCGACCAGCTTCACTGCCCCAGTGGGCTTAGCTAAGCCCAAAATCAGCTTTATTAGCTTTCAGAAGTTCTCAATCTTATCATATGTTTCTATTGTTATTGCATTGGCCAAATTGTCCGACAAGAGGCCTCAAGTAATAAAAGCTTTTGCAGGCTGGTGAAAGGAAAAGTGCATGGCAACTACCATTAAACATCAGTTCAGTAACAAGGAGTTCATCTCCTGTGTCTATCAAGCAGGCTGCTCGCCCTTTTAACTGGACAACACCCTCAGTATCAATGTGACCAAGCTTCTTCAAGACTCGCGAACGGTTCTTAAGTTCATCACGAAACTTTTGAAGCTGCATAATTAATGGAAATCAAATTAATAAAAGAAACAGGTGGGAAAAACAGCAGAGTTGCGTAGGTATACTCTTTTACAAATTTTGGAACATGCAACATCAAAAGGTCAGTGTAACATTGAACCCTCATCCCATACGAATCATTACACTCTGTATGGTTCTACCACATGTCAGAACTGCTTAAGACTGGACTGTCCAAACCAGGCATACCTGGGACTCACGCATCTTGGACTTAAGTTGTTGAATTTCATGATCCACCTCTGCTTTCCGTTGAAAACATTTAATCTGCTGAACATCTTGAGACTGCAGTGACCAAATAGTAAGAACATAGGGTGATAGTGAAGTAAATTCCTTGAAAATAATATTTTGTCCAGACAGTACAATGCCTTTGGAATTTGAAATACTTCAAATAATATGACAAACCTTATGCAGCGGATGTGCATATAATTTCTGTTCAAGGGCCTCTATTTGATTAACCAACTCAACAATTTCAGGATCTTCAATGCCCATATCCTAAAATTCAATATAAATTTTGAGAAATATATCACAGAAGAAATATCAAAGGTGGTGTTATTGCTGATATTGACACCAATAAATGGTTTAGTGAAAAAGGTATGACCATTTTTTATTCTTTCATTTTTCAAAATTAAAGGTAAAAATGTTAACAATTAAAAGGTAAGGTACAGGAAACTTTTGTAACAATATGGTAGAAAACAAGTCTTTTCATACCCCCAACGTACCAAGGACAGTGGATCATTACCTTTACAGGATTCAGCTTTGGAAGTCCTTGTGGAAAACGAGTTCCCAGCTCCTGGACTGCAAGCAGAATACTTTGCCTCGCCTCCAATGGCCGCAAATCAGAAGGAATGGATATTCTGAGTTTGCTTAGAGCAGAAATCAGGGGCAATTGGACAGGGACCTAAACCAGATGGATAGCAATATCAGAAACTCCAGAAAACCAGTTCAACTACTTGAAAACTTAATAAACCACATCTACAATTTATAACTTCGTTGCTTCACGTGCATGAACTTACTACATGCATTTCACCCTTTTCTCCAGGACGAGGAGGGCATGGTTTTGGTTGTGAACTGTTCTCACTTGAACCAGGAGAACAGTGAAGCAAAGTATCCACTATATAACCACCACCGCGTGAAGGCAGTGAGCCTAATGCAGATGACGGCTTTTTAACCACATTAACTACAACTCCCCAGCCCCAATCTGTACCACCTTCCCTAATCTTGACCTGCAACAATCAGAACGCCTTCTGAATAAGAACAAGCAAAAACATGACCTGCAACCTTTGAAATATAAAATCAATAGCTGAAGCAACCATTGGCCTTAAGCCAGTGTATATACTATATAATGACAGCTGAACAAAGAAGCTTAAAGACAAGGCACAATATGAAAAATTAATATCAATAAATTATTAGGTAATACATCGATGTGAGAAGAAAAGGTAAATATTTTCTTATTCTACCTATCAGAATAGCACTTGTACTCAGAAATACATATTTGAGAATTAAATAGAAATTAGGAGAAAACAGTAGACTGCATCACTCAGTTCCAAAACTATTAAAAAACATCTATAAAAATTAAATTACAATTACAACCAAGAGACCTCATTATTCAATTTCAATGCTATTAGAAACAACTAGATTATGATCACAATCAAATTTCAACCAGCTTGACCATTCTCGGCACATACCAGGCGACCAGGAAGAAGAAAATATAGAACTCTTTCAGGTCTCGTTATCTCTGTCATCATTTTCTTTTCAAGTTGGGCTATATCAAGTTTTATCTTATGATACTCAGCAACTTCAGCCTGCATATAAAACATTAAACTATAAGTATACAACACAAACAAGAAAAACATATATAATTACAATGGAAAAGACTACCTCTCCTGATGCATCAAGTATTGCCACTTCCTGCTCAAGATTTGAAACCTTTTTCCCTATATCAGGTAAAGCCTAAATAAGAGAGAAAGATCCAAAGGGGTTAGTCACTATGCACCAGGTGGTTGGTTGGGTGCAGTACAAATAAAATATGTGATTCAGTAGAAACCTTTTCGTGCTGAAATTGGTGGAATGAATTCTTTATCACGTGTTCAGCTGTGAATTGGCCTTCCGCACGGCTCAGCAAATTTAAAATTGAGTAGTAGCTGAGTCTGAAAGTACTAACTAAAGGAGCTGGTTTACCCAAAACCATGTCCTTGAGTGTGTTCATTTCCATCTGCAAGAAGTAACAATATAAACATTCATTTCATGACCTAAGCTGTTCTCAAACATCACACTGGGCTGTGATATTCAAGAAAACAAAAGAGCTCTTTTTCTCCTTTTACCCTTTATAAATATGAATTTAGCTCAGAAAATATAAAAGAATAAAATATAACAAAGCAACAAAAAATCTGAAGGTGACTAAATGGAAACTTCAACGTATGGAAGGACTTCTAATGGTTAATGTATAATGATCAATTTCTCAATTTATGAATCAATATAGAAATTAGTGAGTGGGACTTGTATACTGCAGAGAGATAAGTAGTGGTGGAATCACCTGCTCATCAATCATTATGATACAAATACCACGATCATCTTTGCCACGACGCCCAGCCCTTCCACTCATCTACAGGAATTAAGCTAACAGTTAATAATTTAAAATATATATCTAAGCATGCAGCACATACAAATATACAACCATATGTCTCTTTCACCTATTGTTTCTTCTAAAGAAAAAAGCAGCGAAATTTTCACTTACCTGAATGTACTCACCAGATCCTATATATCGATGACTATCACCATCCCACTTCTTAACAGCTGTGAAAACAACAGTTTTTGCTGGCATGTTTAAGCCCATTGCAAACTGTCACAAACGACAGATATTAATAAGTTAATCAATCTTAACATAGAAACTAAACAAGCTACAGCTATAAACCAAAACTTTAGCAAATGACACAGAAAAGCGAGAAAAGAATGCTTAAGAGATGTTCTTACTGTCTCAGTAGCAAAAAGTGCCTTTACAAGGCCTTCCTGGAAAAGAAGTTCAACCAGTTCCTTGATAACAGGAAGAAGGCCAGAATGATGAACAGCAATGCCTCGCTGAAGGAGTGGCAACATTAACTCAATAGCAGGCAACTGCCTGTCTTCCTCGTTTAAGCAGAGCACTGCCTTACGAAAAACATGTTCAACATCATCCTTTTCTTCTTGGGTGTTAAAATCAAGCTTAGACATGGACATTGCATGTTGTTCACACTCTCTTCTACTGAAGCTGAAAATTATAACTGGCTGAAATTTCCGTTCCATAATCATCTGAAATTTGAGGAAGAAAATTGTAACTAGATAAATGAATGAATGTAGAAAGAAAGAAAGGCATATGAATAATGTCAATTGGAGAAGGCACCAATGATGGTAGGTAGATGCATAAACAGGTCAGCCAGAGTGACATCAAGAAATGTAAAATAACATCTCACAGAAAATGTTTAGTACATCATGGCAGAAACAGAAGGACAGTAACTCCTATTCTACTGCAAGTGCAATAAGACTTCCAGAGTAAGAATGATGTAGCAGAAGTGAGGGAAAACATTAACACCTATTATTTTCAGGAATCTTTCAATCGCCCATTCCAATAGATAAAAGTTTGCAAAGGTTATGCTTGGCAAGGACCTGTCTAAAAGTTCCGCTCCAACAGCCCTTAGATGGCAAGAGTAGCCAATTTGCTAACATTACATGTGATAAACCCAACCCTTAGGCAATTTGCCAAACCCGCTACTAAAGAAAACATTTGGCTCTGAAAACCTTTAGTGTTCTACTTTTCATTTCGTTCCTTCTCTCTTTGTTTTTAATAACTATAACCTTTTGATGTCCTACTTGATACCCTAAACAGCCAAATTACTTTTCAGGCAACCATATTATATTAAACCAGAAAACTGCCATCCAGGCAAGCAAATTACTTTTCAGGCAAGCATATTATATTAGACAAACATTGCATCTTTGCCAAAAATGGTCCAAACTTGCCATAAATAAACAACACCATGCAATTCATAGTCTTAATAAAAGATTAAACGATGTCAGGTCAGAAAATTCCATACTCCTCCATAGTAGCATGTATGAAGACCTTTTATTGTTAAAATTGACCATCCCACCAACATTCATTGATATCAATGAAAGTTTTTTTATATTGCTCACCAAAATAAGATGCATCAGGAAAACCAAACTCTCTCTTGGAAACCGTAGCTTCAAAAGTGAAGAGATTTCTCCAAAAAGAGCAACATACTCGACAAATATCAGGACCAAAAAAATCATAATACTAATTTGAAGATGTAGTTAAAAAATTAAATCCACCAAAAATGGTGCATTTTCTTGTGCATATAGGATATTGAATTAAATGCATGGCCATACAAAATCTTAAATTATTGGTTAATAGAGCACCATAGGTTAACTATTACGAGTAAAAGTTATGCTGCTAAAAGAAAGGAAAAGGGAAAATGGACTGCAGTACTAGGCCAGCTATGTTTGAACAAATAAGAAAACCCACCCATCAGTATAACACAAGAAGGAAGAGCAAAAGTTAAAAATGAAGAGCGCACCTTAACAATTTTGAAGATATCAGAACCCCCAGATGCAGTCCCACCTTTTGCAGTTCTCCCACTTGCCTTGCCATTTGAACTCCTGTGACCATCACTTTTCTGCTTTGAAAAAGTATCATGCAGCTTCACAAAATTTTCCTCCCTGAACTGTTCATTCTCGTCCACCACAAGATACAACCCATTCCCACCCACTGGAAAAACGTAATGCTGCAGAGGAGTTGGTCGAAAATCTGTGTACACCACATGGCAAGGCTGTTTGTGCAAATGACAAATCCACTCTGCAAACTCAGTGGCATTGGACATTGTGGCTGAAAGAAAAACCATTTTAACAGCTGGAGGCATAAATATAATACTCTCTTCCCAAACAACCCCTCTTTCACGATCCTTCATGTAATGAATTTCATCAAAGATAACCCAGGCAACTTCCTTTAAAACCTCCGAACCCCTGTAAAGCATTCCCCTAAGGATCTCAGTTGTCATGACCAAACAACTAGCATTAGGTGAGATTGTAACATCTCCAGTCATCAATCCAACATCTTTAAACTCCTGGCTGAGCTCTCTATACTTCTGATTGCTCAAAGCCTTCAGTGGTGAAGTATATATAACCCTCTGCTTATCTCTAAAAGCCATGGCAATTGCATACTCTGCGACTGCAGTCTTACCTGCTGAAGTATGGGCAGAAACCAAAACCGACTCATTCCGTTCTAAGCATGCCACAGATATCTGCTGAAATGGGTCAAGGGTAAATTCATATGTCTTGGCCGCCTTGCCATTATACACAGGATTCGAGAGGGTTCCATGAACTGACTCATCCTTGGTCAAAGTGTACTCACTGGGAACTGCAACCTCATGCACACATGTTCGAGTCAAATGGCGTCGCTTCTGGGGAGATTCATGGATGGCGGTTTCTGTGATCTCTGACGCTTCAGGCTCTTTTCGTTTCACAACTGTTGGAGATTCTTCCATTCCTAAAACTGAATCCACTTTAAGCCAAACTGAACAAAAGTCTCCTATTAATATTGAGTTTTTCTTCTTCTACAAAAATTTGAAAAAGAAAACATGAAGGAAAGTGGCGTTTGTTCACAAAAGAGTAATTTTTTTATAATTGAATATATATACTGTGTCAAATCATCAAGCTACACAATACTTGCATTATAAAATCGTCAACAATATTCCAGAAATACAAACACAATAGAAATTCATTTAAGAAAACTACTTTGGATTTCAGGTATCAACAGCCAAATCCTAAGGAAACATAAACCTGTGACCAGCGTCAACTATATTTCCCTATAGAAGATTCAGATTATTTAAACGAGAGAATAAAAGAAGAACAGAGAAACAGAAACAGAAAAACGTCCTTTAAAATGAATCAACGTTTTGAAATTGACTTACCTGAAACCGAGCTTTCTCAGCGACCCAAAGCCCTAGCTTGATATAAAGGAGAACAGATTAGGGTTTTATTCGAAGAGCTAATTAGGGTTTTACAGTGGCTATTCGGAGAACCGCCCAATTTGAGGGCCTTCTTGAGTTTTTTTTTTTTTTTTTACCGAAGCTAGTCAAAATTTACACGAGTTTTTAACCCAAAAATGAAAAAGCGGGAATAACGTCTTTAAAAGAAAATAGGAAAAATTGCTCAAGTTTAAACCTTTAGCCGACCTGGTAAAAAAAAAACATTTCGCCGACTTTTTAGATTAACCAAAATTATAGTAGTGAAAACAAGAATACAAAATCAGTTTCACTGCCTACGTAGAGTGAACATTAATCCGACTAAATTCATTAGATCTATTTGGTTTAATTTTAAATATTAAAAAAGTCAAATGGTCTCAAACCGAATTGGATCGTAATAATTTGGTTCAACTGTGGTTTTGAGTTCTTGGAATTCGACCTAAATTGAATCGGACCGATCTATATATTTATGTATTTTTATTTTATTGTACATGTGTAGTTCTCTTTATTGCATACTTAGAGAGAATTGTAACTAATAACTAGATAAGAATGTTAGGTTTAAGTTTAATGAAACTTTTGAAGTTATTTATCTTTAGGTTGTAACTACATTAGTTACTGAACTTTAAAATTTGATGGCATGTTGACCTTTAAGATGGTTTGATGTGTTAAAAAATGACAAATATATAGGAGGTTGTGGAATATTATTGTTGTAATTGGGCTAAGAAAGTTGAAAATTGTAAAAGAAAAACATATTGGGCTTAGGCCTAAACCGGCCAAGCCAAACTAAACCAAACAATCAAATATTAGTTTAATTTGATTCGATTTCCTCAATTATTTTTGCCAAAGTAAAATCAAACCAAACTATTATATTATAATTGGTTCGTTTGCAATTTTGGGGTAAAATCGATCCAATCCGGACATTGCCCTCCCTTAATAGTGCTCTTGTCAACCTCGTTATTGAGCTTGCTACAAACCATTGTAGTTTGATTATCTATTAACTCCTACTCTAGTAATATTTATTTTCATAATATTGAAACATGAGTTAAGTTCGAATATAAGACAGGAAACATTACATCTTGAACATGATATTACTGGGGATGTTAAATACCATTTTTGCCCCATAATTGTCAATTTACTCCTTAAACAATTTTTTCGGTAAATTGAGAACTTATACTATATGCAAAATGGCCAATATGGGACTCGACTTCAATTTTTTGGATGTCCATCCAAATTTATGTAAATGCCAATGGCAAATTTGTAATTTTAAAAAAATTATACATTTCTAAAATACTAAATAATAGTAAAAATGTATTTAAAAATAGAAATAAGAGAAAACAAAAAACACCACCTTCATCAGCCTCTGATAAGCCCACCCCATCCACAACGACAACATCAACGCTAGCTCATGTGACGTTTCATGATAGGACCCAACCCAAATTCCACTTTGGAATCGAGCCGGACCCTGTGCGTGTCCGACACCTGGCAGCCGGCACAAATGACCGCACAAATGACCTAATTGCCCATCTACTCAAAATTTAAAGAAATTCAATTGAATTCAATTATGCAACTTATAAATAGGATTTGGAAATAACTAATCTCGTAATAAGCATTTAATAAATCATTAATGTCATAAAAATCCATTTATAAAATAAAAGTCCACTCACTACTGGTCCGTGCTAGCTGGACTTTTCGAAGGTCCCTTATGCGTGTCAATCTACGCCCGGGTGCCTAATTAAATCATCAAAATATTTTTTTTATTTTATTTTAAACTAGGGTCGAGTTGTTACATTTCACCTCCTCTCTCTCTCTTCCTCCACTTCTCTTTCTTTCTTCTCACATCCTCTCTCAATCTCCATCCTTTTTGTCTCTTCCTCCTAGCACCAGCTCCTCTCTCAATCTCCCTCCATCTATCTTTCTCTCTCCTCACCACTACTACAACATAAACCCAAACACAAAAATAAAAAACAACCAGAACCACTCCTACAAAACCATAACAACCATCAGTCTCATCGCGACCCACACATGAAGAACCACTTCTGCAAAACCCACACCCAACCAAACTAGCCTTCACGAACTGAAGGAATCCTTCGTACAAGATCACACACCACCGCTAGCGCATCACAACAGTTCAATCCTTGCTCTATAATCGTCAACATCATTTGATCTTCCTCCACTAGTCTAGCCACCAAATTAACATACTCACATCATCAAACCACCACCATCAACAAACTTGCACCGTCAAGTCATTAATCTACCAAAAACCTAGTTTAAGGGGCAACTTGACAATTATGACATAGTTTATGAGGGCACACGACAGTTTGGGTGATCATGTAAGTCTTGTTATGAGGCATGAAACATGTTGTCTTTTTTTTTTGTCAATAAACATGTTTTTCTTTGGTCATGGCATAGGACATGTTTACCTTAGTTGTGAGGAATGTGACATGTTTATTTTGGAGCAGACACGGATCCAGGATTCAAAATTGACTCGCACTAATTGTTCCCAAATGGTATATAACCTCTTAAATAGTACATCACATAGGCATGAAATATAAATACAATCTAGAACTACTTAAATGGTACCCTATGAGTCTTTAAAGCATTAAATTCATCAATAATCGAATCTATATTTATATTATCAACAAGTTCCCTTTCTATGTGGACAATCATACAATCTCCAAGAAATCTATCGTCCATCTTGTTTTGAAGGTGAGTTTAAATGATTTTCATAGCTGAAAAAGCCCTATCCGTTGTTGTTGTATAAACTAGAAGAGTTAATACTAGACGAATTAATCTCTCATTCAAAGGATATGTCTTTCTTGTTTTAACAAGTTCTTCACATAATTGAGTAAGAGAAGACATATTTCTGAAATTGTAAAAAATGAGAGAACTCAAACTCATAATGTAGAAGCTCTTCTCTTAAAAGACGAATCTCATGATCTTTGATATCTTCATGATAGAATTTCTCTACCAACTTACATATTGTGTCAATGTCAAATGATTTGAATGCATCCCGAGGATCCAATGCTGAGCTAAGAGCAAGCAGTTTCATTGCGCTATCTCCAAATCCACTATTTAACTCCATCAACTGAAAATCTATCACCATATTAAATATATCAAATTGAAAATAATGCTCAACTATAATAAAATTTTGTTGTTGACAAGAACGGCATGTACCCTCCAAATGACAAGCACTTAAGTCTGGAATATCAATACCTTACTTCTCACAAAATGACAGCACACTCTCAATGAAAGCTTCCCAACCAATTTCTCTCAATTGTGAAAGAATAGATTTTGTACTTAAAACTAAGTTCATGGCATTTACAATGTCTTGAGATTTAAGTTGGAATTGTTTACAAAGCACATTAGTGATTCCCATAACTTTATCCATCAAATGCAGGTTAAACACAAATTCAAAAGACATCAAAGCTTTATAAGAACCTTAGCTTCCCCACATATTTTGTTGTTGAGTCCATTCCTTGACATATTTTGCAAAATTGTACCAACTGGCTTATACAAGACAATTAACCTCTTAATATAACCAAAATGAGAACTCCAACGCGTATCTCCAGCTCGTTGCAAAGTACAGATTTGATTAGCCCTATAACCAGTTTCAAGTTCTTCATCTGCAAGTTGGTTTGCAAGTTCAACATCTTGAGCACACTTTAACTCAGAAACACGCTTGGAAGAAGAGAGTACAAGATTCACAATACTAGTCAGCATTGAAAATAATAAATAAATATCTTGCACATATTTAGCTGCTGCATTTAAACAAAGTTGTAAACGATCAGCAAAATAATGTACATAATATGCATATTATGAACAATCTTTGAGAAACAATGCTTGTAGTCCATTCCATTGATCACGCATATTACTAGCACCATCGTATCTTTGACCACGAATATTGCTTACTTGAAGGTTGTGTAGAGAAATTATATTATCTATTTTTTTCTTGAGAGTTAATGCACATGTGTCTT
Organism: Prunus padus; assembly: GCA_024362665.1. Classification (NCBI taxonomy): domain Eukaryota; kingdom Viridiplantae; phylum Streptophyta; class Magnoliopsida; order Rosales; family Rosaceae; genus Prunus; species Prunus padus. Next base: position 4,890,344 of record JANFAM010000020.1, read on the forward strand.
CAACACTCATAACATCAAAGTATCGTTCTCGAACAACCCCATGACAATCAACAAATCTTAAAATAAGGGTCATTTGTTCTCTACTAGATTCATCAAGTGCTTTATCCACGAGAATACAAAATTTAGCATACCCAACTTCCTCACAAATCTTCATCGTAATTCTATTAGCAAGAATATTCAAGATTTCCTTTGAATATTTGGAGCAATATACTTGGCATTTCTTGGAGCTTCTTCTAAAGTAACATTTGCAACTTCTTCATTTATTTCTTCATATGACTTTACCAATTTAATAACATTTCCTCGATAGGATGAGTCAACGGATTCATCATCACCTCTAAAAGCTAATGCTTGTCTTGCTAGGTACTTAACACCCAAAATTGTGGCTTTAAGTCTCAACCTATTTTTCTTCACATATTGTGGTGATTGTTGATTCATCGCTCTCTCAATATGCCAAGTGTGTTCTTCAAGTTCTGCCATTTTTTCATACAAGTGTTACAAATTGACATCCATTTTTGCCACCACCAACCCTTTTTCCAACTATCAAAACCTTCATAAGTAAATAAAGGATGAATGCTCTCAAAATTAAAGCACGAAAAACAATATGCTTTGTGTTTTTCAACAAAATACTCAAGCCAATTCAATTTTGAAAACCATGCAAATTGAAATTTACGCCATTGCTTTCCATCAAAGCTTTTTGCATACTCATCTAATTTGGGTTGAAATGGTCCAAGGTGTACATATTTTCTTTGAAGATTATCATGTTTACTTAAAGGGTAAGTCGATATTGCACGACGCTTTCCAGGATCACGTTCAACATAATTGGAATGAACTTCTACAAACTCAGTTCTTGGAGGCTCAACTCTTTGGGATTTGGAAAATGATAGTTGGGTCTTTCTTGACTTTGAATTTTGATTAGACATTATAAAACTATAACTTATATGTGAAATATTAAAAACACATGAGCGTATACTCAAACAAGCATATCAACCAACAAGATAGGAAATCTCTAGATTAAATTTACACATCAATTGAAAAAATCAACCCATAATTTATAAATCCCTAAATCAAAAATTAGAAACAATATAATCCTAAAAATTAAAGTACAAGATAAAAAATAGTGCAAGAATACTTGAAATACAAAGAAGAAATTTAAAAAAGGAAGGGAATAAACTCACATGACAATGGAGAAGACTGAGTAGATTGGAGGAGCAGACTGTAAACAAGGCATGAGCAGAGAGAAGAGTCACGAGTGAGTTAAGATTTAGGAGGAGAAAAATTGTTTTGTTTTTTTATATTTTATGCTTTTTGTTTGTTTTTTTATGTATGTCTTGCTTGGGTAGTGCGATACAGACAAATACAAATTGTTTGGAGAGAGAATATTTCTTCTTCTTTTTTTGTATTTTGAACGGAAGTGGATGCATGTAGGTATGTAGTTATTAAAATAAATTCACAAACTATCTTGGGCAATAGCCCTACCTAGCCACGCTTAGATTCATCAATGTTTTGGAGGCATGGCCATCATGTCCAACTAATTTCATAATTTCGTTTTTGTGATCATGGATAATGTTGACCTCAAATAACCTCAACCCGTTTATTAATGATAAAATAATAAAGTGATATTTCCCGCCCAAAAATGATAGTGTTGAAATAAAAAATTTATACCTATTAGATTAATTTGGATAGGCATCATGGGTTGTAACTTGTAACAATTCCACGTTAAATCAAGTGAGCCCCAAAATTGGAAAAACTCAACAAACAAAAAAAGTGGCGTTGCTTGCTGGAGATAAAATCTCATATATTTATCTCTAAGAAAAAGTTCCACTAAAGCCCACTCAAAAAAGAAAAAGAAAAAAATAGATAAAAGTGGTGGGAAGAGATCGTGTTTATCCTCTGCAACTCCATTAAGCACATTGGCCGCCTATTTAGCAAACGTGCTTCCCCAACTGATATTCATCTTTTGCCTATAAAAGTCATGAACGTCCAAAGGCAATGGGGCAAAGGCGAGAAGTCTGAGGGAGGAACGAAGTGCTGCAGAAACAGAGGCAAAAGAAGAGGCAAAAAACCAAAAGGCTGCAGAGAAGAGAGGAGACGATAAGCAATAAAGTGTTTCAGAAAATTGATATTGAAGCAAGAGAAGACTGGAGGTCCTGTAGAAATTCAGAGGCAAACAAAAAGAGAATTAACCAAGTGTTGTAGAGAAACAAGCAAGGCCTACATCTTGTTAGAACAATAAACGAGAATGTATAATGTTTAACATTCTTTTGGTTGAACTCGTTTACAGGCAAAAGACATTTACAATCATTGGAAGTAGGTGACGATATTGCTCAAAGGCTAGTCGCAGAAGCCTCATGATGTGGGAACAAGAGTACTTGTTGAAATTCCTCCATGTTCTTTCTGTCAAAGAAGCCTCAAGAAATCCAAGCCGCCCTTGCTGTCAACGAAATTGCAAGAAGATTGCACAAAATGGAGCTCTCGCAAAGACCTCTCCATTGTGAATGTACATATGCATTTCTACAAGAGCCCCACTATGTTGATCTTCTCAAATTGGTGATGACTGCTATTTACACAAAGAGAGCTCCCGCAAGGACCTCTCTGTTGTGAATGTACAGATGGGCTTCCACAATAACCCCACTGTACTGAGTGCTATGAACACCTTGCAAGTGTCCATAGGCACGTTGTGGTACTCATAGAAGACCTTGCGAGTGTTCTTGAGTACCAAAAACAGAAAATGACGTGTTGTATCCCAACCCACCTTCAGCACAGCAAAATTCCGGATCTGCAAATTGGAGAAAGAAGAGATGGCAAAACGTTCTTTAAAGGGAAAACAAATAAACAACTATGTTTTAGTCTCACCCATATGCATAAACATAAGAAAATATAAAAGAAAATATTAAAAAGATATGTAGGTATTGCTAATCGCTATAAAGTTTACAAAAGCTGATGACTATTGGACAAAGAGGACTCACATCCACGTCTTGTGCTCCAAAAGTTGCCAACAAAGAAAAATCCCAAGCCAGACGGCCCACACAAGTTACTAAGACAACAATCCTCTGCAACAATTTGCAAATATCATAAAAGGTTCTCACTTTGTTGCTGGCAAGACATGAGACAAATGAGACAAAAGAAATAAAACAATGCAGCACCTCAATTGGCGATGTGATAGCCCTCTCAAATGACCTAAGTCTGGAAATGGAAATATGCAAAACCTTAGAAATTCCTTTCAAAATCAAAAAGAAAAGAATGCACCAAAGCATCAAGTCGTTGCTACAAAATTCAAACCAGAAAAGGAAAGATTTGATGTATGCAAAAGAAGTAGTCAAGCTAAAATGGATGCACAACTTGCTTCCAGGAGTTAAGCGCGTTTAAAATTATAGCATGAGTACCGATTTTGATGTCGTAGTGGTTTTTGTTATCGTTTTGGGCTTAGGCTGTAGGAGTTGATGTTGTTTGAAGGTGGAACTTGATGTTACTTGTGTTTAGGTTGTAGGAGTTGGGCTGGGCTCACATATCAATGGACAGCTGGAGGTTGACCTCAAATGAATTAACGAAATTATTACAAAAAGCGGTAAGGGCAATCATTGTAATTTATAGGATTTGTTAGTTGTAGTGTTTTCATGAATAGTTCTATTTTGTTTTTCAATTTGTTGTCTTTATGTTTTCGTTGTTGTTTCCCTTGTCCTGGTTGGAATGGTTTGCCTTGTAATTGAATTTCACCTTCGTAGTCACATGTAATTTTTTGCACTTGCTTATGAGTTGGTGAAAGTTTTTGTTACTTTAATATGATAGGCTCCTTTTACAATGAGCATCGTAAAAGATTTAAATTTTAGGTTTCATAGCAAATTCTTTTTGGCACTGTATCATTGTAAGGTCGTAAATTTTGTTATAATTGTGCTTCAATTTTATGGTTGAGTAAATGCACATGAAACCAAATCAACACACTCACATCGACAAACAACCACCATCAATAAACTCGCACCAATAAGTCCTTAATCTACCAAAAAAGCATTTAAAGGGCAAATTGATAATTATGACATAGTTTAGAAGGGTAAAACGACAGTTCGGATGATCATGTAAGTCTTGTTATGAGGCAAGAAACATGTTTGTTTTTTGTCATGGCAAAGGACATCCTTAGCATAGTTGTGAGGTATATGACATGTTTGTTTTAGAGGCATGGTCATCATATCGTGATCATGGATAATGTTGACCTCAAATAAATTCAGCCCATTTATTAATGATAAAATAATAGAGTGAATTCCCCCCTCCCCGTGAGAAAATGATAATAGCGGACGTCCTTCTTGGGATGTGTGGATGTGAAGCATGCTAGCATGGTAACCTTTGTGGTCGAGAGTACGAGTTGTGTTGATGACTTGGATGATGCACTGGATCTTGGACTTCATTAAACGATTGTGATCGATAAAAGAACACATATATGTAATGGATTCACCAAATTGTCCTAGTGTTGAGACTGGTGTCCTAAAACCTGGTATGGTTGTGACTTTTTGCCCTATTGGCTGACTACTGAAGTTAAATGTGTGGAGATGCACCATGAGTCGATTGCCACACCTGCCACATTGCTATCAAGTTCGCTAAGCTCCTAACCAAGATTGACATGTGATCTGGTAAGGAGCTTGAGAAGGAGCCCAAGTTCTTGAAAACGGTGATGCAAGACTTGTTAAGATGATTCCCACCAAGCCCTATGGTGGTTGAGACTTTTTCAAAGTATCCTCCACTTGATCCATTTGATGTGAGGGACATGTGTGAGACTGTGGTCATGGGAGTCATTAAGAATGTGGATAAGAATGATCCTACTGGAGCCAAGGTCACCAAGTCTGCAACCAAGAAAGGCAAATGAATTATGTGTTTTGGGGTTTCAACAAGTGATGACTATGTTTACATAAATTGCGTTAAAATTCTTGCCAGATCTTCAACTTTCCTATGTGCATAGTTAAAGCCATTGAGATTTAGTCATTGTGTCTAATGTTGAATCAACACATTTACAAAGAATATAAGAAGTAATGGCGGACCCATGAATATTTACGGGGTGGGCTATTTTTTTTTGTTGGGATCAGTTATAAGCCCTATTTTAAAACAAATATATATATATAAAGTAATATTTAATTCATATTAATGAAAGTGGTATACTTGTTGACTAATTCAGTGTATTTTTTTCACACTAAAAACTATTTTTCAGAATTCATTAAAAAAATTATTTTAAGAGATATATATAAACAAAGAAACCTACAACAAACAAGGAAAACCTAGAAAAACCAAAATTCAGAGGCTCAGACGAAGAGCAATTTAAAGCTCGAGGACTTTGGGTCGGCGAAGTGGTTTATTTAGGGAGGGTCCATATTTCAATATTTCCAAAGCAACATCAATAAATTCGAAAAAAAACAAAATTAGAGAACATAAAAATATTATTTGAGCCAAATCAAAAGCTGAATAAACCAAAGAAGAGAGAGAGAAAAAAAAAACTTTAGTAATTGAGGTATTAAAGTATTTGGCTTTAAAAAAAAGTATTTGGCTCTAGATGTTGGATGCTTTCTAGAAAAGGGTCATGCTAGGAGAAACTTTAGATCTGATTGTGTACCATCTCTCTAATAAAGGTGGAGCCCACCAATACAATGGGCCTCACGCCTATTAGAAAGATGACACAAGTCAGATTCTAAAGCTGGCCTTCTTAAGTATTTTCCTCTAGAAAAAGTGATGGACTATGATTTAATTTTTTGGGATTGAGCTTACACAACTAAGCCTAATTTGTCTCTCTCCGAAGTCAACACTAGGCTAGAGCCCACTCTAGCCCAAGCATAGATCCGCCCTTGATCACAAGGCAAAAGTCATTTTTATACATGACATGTTTGAAATGTATTGTGTCCAATGTTCTTCATTGAAACGCAAGTTCAGACTAACAAATAGTTTCATGAGCCTGCTGCTACTAAATTAGATGAGAATATGGGCCTCTGCTCTGCATATGTTAACAAATATAATTCACTTGACAATTCGACACAAAAAAAGTGTGTTCGTCCCTCTCGTCTAAGCTTGAATTTTCGTTCCCGTATTTTAAAATAAATTATTTAGTCTAAGTTTAGACTATCATTTGTATAAAAAAAATTATTCTAGTAGTTCTTATTTTCTCAATATGGAACGAGGTCGTTAGCTTAAATTCAATGAACAAAACAATTAGGTGCCCAAGATAACTTACTAAACTAGTCACTCAAGTTTAAATATATGCTTCCGAATAGACAGTTCATATATCCCCATTGTGTTACGGCAATGACCATGCTTGTCTCAAAGCTGACATGTAAAATATACGTTAAATAATTTATTCTTCCGTAAGTTGTCAAGAAAGGGCATTTGGTCTAGTGGTATGATTCTCGCTTAGGGTGCGAGAGGTCCCGAGTTCAATTCTCGGAATGCCCCCATTTCTTTTTTTTTCCTTTTTTTTTTTTTTTTTTTTAACTTTTAAACTTGGTTTTTTCTTTTCCTCCCACACAAGAAAGAAAGCAGTGCTTTTTCCTCCTACTGGTCTCCGACTCTCTGCTGCCTTATTTTTCCAATCTCGACTTCTGGCGTCGCGGCTTTTCTGAAAATGGATCAGTCTATACAGAATGACCTGAATGCCCCTCACTCCATGGGCACCACCATCATCGGCGTCACCTACAATGGCGGCGTCGTCCTCGGTGCCGATTCTCGAACCAGCACTGGTAATCCCTCTCTCTTTGATTTTCGATACACATAAGGACTTTGAGATTTCTGCAAACTTTCACGTCAAGTTCAAATTTACTGGAGAAAAATTTTGGATTTTTTATTTGATTTTTCATGGAATTTGGCTTTTTTGTTGTTGTTGTTGATTATTAGGCGTTTATGTTGCGAATCGGGCATCCGATAAGATCACTCAGCTCACTGATAATGTCTACTTGTGCCGTTCCGGATCGGTATCTCTTTCTCTCTGGTTCCTCTTTTTTCTTTTTCTTTTTTAAATTTATTGTTTTTATTTAATGCTGTTGTTCTTGCTTATGATTTCGGTTGTTTGCATACATGTGTAAAGTTGTTTTTGTTTTCTTTCTTGCTAAAGTATCTACTTCAATTAATCATATACAGAAAGATATTAACTTTTCACTTAGCTGCATTGTTGAAGCAATTCTTACAACAAAAATTCTTTGAGTAGGAAAAATCAGCAAGATAAAGTCATCTCAATGTCCTCAGATTTTGGGCATAGAAAAGGTCAGGCTTGGTGTCTGGTTAGTCTTTTAGGCTTTAGCATGCCATAGAAACAAGAACAACTCATTTCGACTCACCCTTAATTCCTATTTGGGGTTGGTCACATGGATCCTTATCAGAATTTAATTCCGATTGGCCGCATAAATTTTCTTTTGCTGCTTAATATATCTTGAGCTAATATCGTCCAATGAATATTGGCAGATATAACCTTCCTAGCCACTTTTGCCTATTTCATTCTTTATCTTCCTTTTCTCTTGCTTTGTTATTTTCCTTCTGGATCATAATCCCTCAGGAACATTGTTTGACAGATAAGTAACTTTTAGGATTTTGTCTTTTGGGTGTGTTGGTTGAAGATTTTGTAGTTGCTCTACTTTTGTTGTTAATCTATTTAATTTTCTATTCTCAGGCTGCAGATTCTCAAGTTCTTTCAGATTATGTCCGTCATTTTCTCCATCAGCACACGTAAGTGAATGAGCAACTTCTGGATTTACTTTAACTGTTTTTTCTTCCCTTTTGTAGTTAAAACTTCTGGATCCACCCTATGATGATATTTTTTTAAAAAATTCAACTTACTAATCCCTTTGGTGCATCTCTTGGATTTCATTTTGTTGCACCACCCTATGTTTTTGGGCTTGCAGAACGCTTTTACTTTCTTTGAGCATTATGTTTTCTTGCTGAAAATTTAATGAAACGTTAACCATTGTGGAACTGATAAATAGTATTCAAAGTTATGCATAAAAGATTGAAGTTGTAGACATTTGAAACTTGTGGTAGTAAGCAATTTTTAAATTTTGGAAATTAAGATGCCAGATTTAAGCTTTGCACTACATTGTGTTTTTCTATTCATTATTGTTTACTACTATTTCAATTGTCATTCAAAATTCTCTCTTTTATGTAGGATACAGCAGGGACAGCCTGCAACAGTCAAGGTTGCTGCAAACCTTATCAGGTTGTTTGCATACAATAACAAGGTTTGCATCCATTATTCTTTTATTTTACCTTTAGTTTCTGTTTTTGTCATTCAAAAACTTTGAGAACGTTGATCGTTCTAACTTCTACAAAAAATTATCTTTGTTTAGATTCTTTTAGTTTTCCTATTTGTTATCACAATTTCCACTGATGCAGATTTGAATGTTTGGTAAGTAAACAAGATTAAATGTCATGGGTTTACAAGTACTCCATAACAAAAGTGTGGGAATTGGATTTGTTACTTTTTAATGATAATAGTTTATCAAAAAGTACAAAGAGTTTAAAAGTGAGCTGGATAGAGGTCAAGTTATTTCTAGCAACTTCCTAGAAACTATTTTGAAAATTTGTTAGACTGAGCGTGGAGTTTACTTATTATTGAAGTATAACATTTCATAAGATTGCTATGGTTCTTCAGGTATTTCCTTATTTCCTATTGTATTTCTTATTTCTTGTGTGTTATTTTTAAAATTGGTAGAATATGCTACAAACTGGCTTGATTATTGGTGGTTGGGACAAGTACGAAGGAGGTAAAATATATGGAGTGCCACTTGGAGGGACAATTTTGGAACAACCTTTTGCTATTGGAGGTATGATTTCATCAACTGTTTCTATTGTTTCCCTTGTCATGGTTGAAATGGTTTGAGTAAATGCACATGCACTCTGTTTAAATTTTTGTTGCCACTTGAATGCTATTAAAGTTTATGGCTCTCAACAATATTTTGTCATCCAGGATCTGGCTCCACTTATCTGTATGGCTTCTTTGATCAAGAATGGAAGGAAGGAATGACCAAAGAGGAAGCTGAGGTATGTAGTGTTTATGTTTCTTACAGACTTTTGTACTGCTTCATTGGTGGCTTCCTTGTTACTAGTAATGTGCTAAGATTTGGTTATGTCATCATTGTTGATATTTATGTATCTCCAAGCTTAAGTATTCATCGACACCAATATGTAGTTCCTTGATCGCATCCACCTTGTCTGTAGAAACTAACTTTTTCCTTGATGCATTAGTACTTTCTAGTATTGATCATTAAAGCAATGGCTGTTAATTTACTGTAGATATTGGTGGTGAAGGCAGTTTCTCTTGCTATTGCTCGGGATGGTGCTAGTGGTGGTGTTGTTCGGACTGTCATTGTGAGTTTTTCTTTTATTGTACACTATGCAATTACTTTATGGTTTGGGGAGTAGGAAGATCTAGTTCCCTGCCGATGTACCTGCAGCCATAGCCTCGCTTCTAACTTGTTCAAGATTCCGATTCTTGAAAAAGAAAAAAAAAAAAAAAAAAGGGCATAAGTGCAATGCTTATTATTGCAGTGACATGCTTCTCTTGTTAGCTTGAAATTTAGCAGTATATGATGCTTACATCAAGCTATTTACTTATATAGCATATATTAATGCCTTTGGCAACACAATATGTTGCCTTCCTAATGCGCTGGATTTGTTGTTTTGTTAATCGGAGGTTGTGAGGATTGAACTCAAACCTTTCAGGAAAACAACTTGCTTCCTAACAGTATTTTTTTTTTAAATTACCCTTTTTTTTAAATTATCCTTTTTCATTCTTGTATGGCCGTCTATCTTCCTTCCACTTATTTTCTTTCGATTGTATACTCTGTTCTGCAGATTAATTCAGAGGGGGTGACAAGAAACTACTATCCAGGTGACACCCTTCCACTCTGGCATGAGGAGCTAGAACCCCAAAATTCACTGCTGGATATATTGTCATCATCTGGTCCTGACATGATGGTAACATGAGGATTTTCATCTCCTATAAGACTAGGTAATCCCCGGTGACACCATGAGTGACACTTTCTCTTATCCTAGTTTTCGCCGGGGGGCATTTCAGTATGTATTTGGAAAGTTTTACTTTGCAGTTTCATTACCATCTCGTACAATGAAATGATTTGATTGAAATGATCTTTTCTACCTGGTTCGATAAGTAGCTTATAAAAAGAATAAGATGGATTATTGAACTATTGAAATTATTTGTGTGCCTTTTAAACTAGAAGTTGATGCATGGGTGCTTGGATTCTTAAATGTTTGATAATTGATCTTAATTTTGAAACAATCAAATTGACTGGCCCTCGGGAAATATGTTGATACCTAGAATTGCTAGAGGAAAGACTTGAAAGTTGTGAGAAGCAAAAGCCCCGTTTCATGTGGAACGAGTGGGATTGGACCCTTTTGGTTCAATTTCACTTCACGTTTGGCAAACTAAATTTTGGGTTGGATAAGACTGGACTGGAAATAGTCTCCTAATTCAATGTTTGAGAAAAGCTTAAAACCTCCTATTCCATGTGGAATAAGCTCGCCGAACTAATTTGAATATTTTATCCCAAGATAAACTAAGCCATTGACACGACCTTGAGTTCAAGTAAGAGACTGAATTGATAAGGTCCAGTCTAATGCGCCAAAGATCTCGTTTAGTCCATCCCGTTCAGTATAAATCTAGCTAATCCTAAATGACAATTCAATCCAATCCTGCTCATCAAACGCGGATGCATGCTGCTTTGTTCAGCTTAATTTGGTTGGCAATATTTTTCCGTCAACATTTTTAACACAACATTTTGTTCCGTTGGTACCCAATTGTAGTCTTGAACAGTCTGTTTGACACAATGTGATACATCAATCACTTTCGAAATTTATATAACCGATTTCACTTTCGAAATCTAATATACACTCGAAACTGAACGATAAGAATTCCATGCTACAATGCTCTTTACAATGTACTTGCGTGGGAGAATTTCAATGTGGAAGAAAAAGAAAAGTAAAGGGCAAATGAATCTTAAATTGACTTCAGAACATCATCTTCATATCAGCAAATATAAATATGCCCTGCTACGTTGTTCACTTGCCCAGAATTTGGCCCTCCCTTGAACAGAACTCGGACCAACTAGAAACTCAAGAAATCTTAGACAAGGATACTCTGTTCAGAACTTCAGCTTCTTTCCACTGCTTGTGTAAGCTGGGCCACAAAGTTGGAAGCCACCCTCAACTATTAAAAGATCACTTCTCAAATTGCTTGCTCCAGCAAGTGGTAAGTAACCGGAAAGACCAAACTTTGGTCATACCGTGCTTGATTACCATGAAAGATTTTCTTAAAAACATCTAAAGGCTCCTACTAGGAAGAAAAATTGTCAGCATTTTGGTACACTGCATTAGGCATTCCCACCATCTGAGCTGCTGCAAGCTTGATTTGGAAGCACAGCGTTGCTGCCAAAGTCTCCATCCAAACTCATTTGCTGGACTTCTTGTGGGGACAGGATCTTGATGCAGCGAACACAGTTTACAAACTCCCTGGAATAGGCAAGACCAACAAATAAGAAACAAGTACAATGAAAAATCATGTACAAGACTCTTAATTCTTTTGGCCCTTAATGTTACGTAATAAACAAGTCTTAATGCAAAACACTGCCCAGGGACAAAAATGTCATGCTAATTTGGCACAATCGAACATTCAACTTCAGGAACTTGAAAATCTTCAGACAAGTTATTCAAACAGGAAAATTATGCGTAGATGTGTGCATGACCATGATATATTCAAAAATTTAAGCAGAAATGGGACTAAAAGACTTACTCCCAAGGGTCATCTCCAACTAGCAGAACATCACTCTCATGATCTACATACACAAGTTTCCAGCCTACTCTCCCTCGGTCCTCTAACTGTCCCTCTATACCAAACCTACGAGCCAGATCTTGTTTAAGCTCACCATAACCTGAATAGCGTGCAATATCTATAGATCTCCCTACAGCTCCACGTTTGTACACCTTTACAGAAACAATAGCCAAGTTAGAGCAAAAGAAAAAATAATCTTAAATACTTAAAATGGATAGCTTCATAATGTATTTTTAATTTTAATTTAAATTATCAAACCTTGGTGTATGTCCTCATTCGCTGAAATTGAGGTGCTGGAGCCCATGGGCCACTGTCCAGAAAGCCGCTATCATTTATGGTTGAGTCAATTGAATTGAATGCCATATCTGGAACTCCAAAGGACTGGGAAACCATTGAAGATGAAAATTCCTGCTGAGCATCTTTTGCATTTTCATAGTTGACAATCATGCCTCCTGAAGAGAGATTATTTGAAAAATCCTTTCCTAACCCCACCGTGCCCTTGGCCAACATAGGATTAGGATTCAAGGGTATCCCCAATTGGCCATCAATCTTAGAACCATATGAAACATTGTTTCTATGATCTGCCTGAACTTCCCCTTCTTGACTGGCTTCTCTGAATAACATTGATTGTGGATTGAAAGACAATGGGGCATTATTCTGCTGTAAATTGACATCATTTTGAGAGAGGCCTACTGAAGTTGTTGAAGATGATGTGTCCAAGTAATCTGTCAGGGCAGCTGCACTGTTCAGGTATGTTTGTGCTGTAAGAATTCCTTGACTTTGATTGCTAGCAATGTTCACTGAAGGCTTAACATCAGACTTAAGCTGGAAATCTTTCAATAAGTTACCATTCGACGGCATTGTTTCTATGGCACTAGGACTCAAGATTGTGGTGGCAGACTGAGCCATGTCCTCCCCGACTAATGAGTTTCGATGGGCTCTGTTGTTCATCAATGGTTGAATTAAACTTGGACAGTTGTTTGTGGATGGTGAATTTGAACAAGATGGAACCTCATCTGTAATCCCAGACTGCCCTGCTCCTGCACCTCCTGTCATTACATTGCTTAAAGCTGTAGAGAGTTGATTGGTTGTTGGGGTTGGGAGAAGTCCCATATGCCCGGACATTTCAGGCATCATAACAGGTTGCTGCTGTTGAAGCTTTGGCTGCTGAGGTGGATGAGAAAACCGAACATTAGTTTGGCTGTTATTATTCTTTGTCAGCTGCTGTGGCATTGTTCTTGACTGAGGATGCGAGGTTGGTGCCATTTGAGGCATATCTTGCATTTGGGTGGGAGTCAAAGGCCTGGAGAAGCTCTGGGATACATCTAACAGTTGCCTCGGCTGGTCCTGGAGTTGGATAAGTTGAGCAGGTTGTTGCAGTGCCTGCTGTGTCAAAAGCGACTGCTGTTGCTGTTGAAGCTTCTGTAACAGCTGAAGTTGAAGCTGATTATCAGAAAGATGTTGCAACTGTTGGTTTATTTGATCAGGAAGTTGAGAGTGAAATTGCTGTTGATTTTGACCTGCAATTTGTTGTTGATGCTGCTGCTGCTGCTGCTGCTGCTGCTGCTGTTGATGCTGCAGCTGCTGCTGTTGTTGATGCAGCTGCTGCTGTTGTTGATGCAGCTGCTGCTGTTGTTGCTGCTGATGCTGCTGTTGTTGCTGCTGATGCTGCTGCAGGTTCTGAGGGATGTTTCTTTGAAGATGGTTTTGACTAGATGATTGCTGCTGAAGGATACTATTAGTTTGGACAAGGGTCTGAGGTTGCAGAAGCTGGGATTGAACTTGGCTGGAGGGTAGAGATTGATTAAACGAATTTTGCCTGGGTTGTTGAGTAATATCACCCAACTGTTGCAGTCGTTGAATCATGGACGCTGCTGGGTTCATTGTGGATGGCAGCTTTTGGAGTTGATCAAGCTGTTGTGCTTGCTGAGGTAGTCTCTGGGCATTGAATTGTAAATTGCTCAACTGAGGTATTTGAGGCCCTGACATGCCCAACTGCCGAGAAAGATCCGCTCCAGCAAGGTTTTGCAAAGCAGAACCAGGAAAGGAATGCATGTAATTTGGCTGTATGGAGTTACCCGCAGAAGAATTTTGCTGCATGTTCATCCACTGGACTAAGCTCAGGCCAGGTAGAACCTGGGGATCCTTCATGCACATATCATCACCAAGCCAAGGCATTGTCCTCTTAAAAAGATTATCTAAATCAGAGGATTCCTCATCTGCAAAAGGAAAAATCAAAGGTTGTTAGATGTCTTTCCACTAAAATTCCAAATTCAAAATGTCATTAAGTTTTTACGGGCCTGTTTCTGGATGGCTCACACTGAGGTATAAAACCACGCCAGGAAAAGAATAAAGAAGCTTCCAAAGGACTTAAGCATCATTTAGTATGTTTTGTGCCATGTCACATACAAAGGATCACAGAAAATATACTATTGAAGTCAAAAGATCAAACATTGATCATAACAAGATGAAGGACAAAAATCAGTCCAATCAATCCATCCCATATCATTCACTGTTTTTCTTATTTTGGTTTGTTATCAAATTCAGCGGATACCATCCACTATTATCCCAGACAGTTCTTACCAAGAAGAAAGCAATGTGCACTAAGATTGTCTTAACTGACACCCAGTCTAGGTCCAATCTAAGTAGGGACATTTCATCCTTTTTACTTGTTAAGAGTTGCTTAAAGACTATACAAATTAAGCTGAGACAATAAAGAACTAGTAGAATTTATGGTTGCTATATTATGTCTTTTACCTGGCATTCCTGGTTGCCGAGGACGCTTTGATCTGAAGAATGGTGGGGGGCAAATGAAAAATGGAGCAGTAACAGGCTCAATTTCCCACATTGACACCCGATTACGCCTTTCCCCAGCAGTTGACTCATCCCAACCAACCTATTCAAAGATATGTCGGGGATTTTGGGTTATTTTACATGACCAACAAGATGACTGGAAGCAACAAGGGGAGAGAGGACAACAAGAAGTTTCCATCACATTTACCTGCAAATTGCGCCATTGTGAGCTCTTCCATCTAACAGGATCAAGATCACTAATTCCTGTAATTGTACCCATGTACCTGTACAACAATAGCTTCTCATGTTCAATTCCAAAATTACCATAAGGTTTTTATTTGTCAAAACTCAAGGAACTGGACGAATAACTTAAAAACCCTGTCAAATCATCAGCATCTCTAGTTTGTAAAGTCTATTGTGAATTATCTGCCAAAATCCTGAACAATAGACTGAAAGACAAGTATACAACTACCTTCTTGTTCCTGACTCTTCAGTTTCGAACATCATACGAAATCGCATCCCCAGTGATAGTTGGTTGCCACACGCTGCCTTGTAGTACTTGGCTAATGGGATAACAAATTCTGATGGACTGGCTCTGCATATAGAAAAGAACATTTCAATACAATTTCAGAATAAATATACTGAATTCTTTTAAATAGTGACAACGCATGATTCACTCCCACAATCTAGGATTCTATACATGTAGAATAAAGAAGATACTTTAGAGTAAAGAATGAAAAATGTTAACCTAGGATTGTAGAACACTGTGAAGGGGCTATTATTAGCGGCAGCATGCGCTGCAGCTGCTAGAATCCCAATGTGCATACTATCACTTGATAATACTGAAGATGATAGGTTGGTGGGTTGCCTGTTAGCGCGTCTAATTCCCAAAAGAAGCTGCTGCTTTTCATCCCTGATCACGGAAAGTGTGTATCACCATAAGAGTTTGTTTTTGCGCTTCATATATTTTCAAGTGCAAAAGAGGGAAGAAGAATAAAAACCTATATATGTAACTTGAATGAGGCCTTGTTACCAATGAATCCTACTTACGAGCAGAAATTAATGCTAAAAACAGAAACCTCTAAGATTTTCAATTCATTGTGAATACCTAATGAACAAGACAGAATCACCAGCGAAAAGCCTCTTCCCACTAACAAATAGACTCCATCCTGTTGTAAGCAAGTGGCGTTTTGGTTGCCCTGCATTAAGCAAAACAACGAATAACAGATGTTTAGAAATATGATCATGATGGCACCTTATTGATCCATGAATGCAACATTCCAATGGCCAAACAAAGAACATACCACGATAGATATGGCGGAAAGTCCAAGCAGTATCATGCAAATCCCTGGCGACAAGTTCTTGAGCAGGTGGTTGCATGGAGAAATCCTATGTAGAAACAGGAGCACTATTAAACATTGTAATTAGTGTGGCAAACCTTGGAAATGAGGTAAAACTGCTTACGAGAGGAGGGAAAATCTTTTCTGCTGCACGACGGGGCACTGAGAAACCTCCATGAGTGCTTGTATCACTTGCTGTCAATGTTTTACAGAAAAACTCTGGTTGGGGCTTATTTGACTTGAGGGCAAGATCTGATCTCAACAATGCATCCTTGTCAAACTGCAGACCAAGAAGTTGAGGAATTCAGTTTCCAGAAATTTTTACCATCTTTTTTTTTCATCGAAATTTTTACCATCTAAAGTACAAAGGAATTTTACTTAAAGTAACAGAAGGGTATGTCCAAAGAATTATCAGAACATAATGATTTACTAGTCATTTTGAACAGCCCTTACCGAGGGAACAGGCTGAAGTGTCATCTGAGCATAAACTTCGTCTGTTTCGGGGTCCGCCTAGAACATCATACATAAGTGAGAAAATCAATTAGAAATGATCAAGAATATAATCTATTTGCAAGGTAATACTTAAAAACAGATAAAATCCGCCATACATGCAAGGTGACACTGTGAAGGAGACATAGTAGCTTGGAGGGAAGATTCGGGTAGTTTGGTATTTGACCATCCACATCCTTTTTCATAGATGCCGCAACCTGAAATCAGAAATTTCACACTCAAATCAGGACATAATACAACTTCATACATATTATAACTTCAAATAGCAAACTTATCCTGTATGATGATTGCTCAATACATAAAAACTAAAACTTTCAATAACTAAACGTAATTACTTAAATCTAACCAAGTACTTAGCTACCACAACAAGAGTAAATATAATGGGGAGACCCATAACAACAAAAATAAATAGTATTGTTTTCTTTTTCCGTTAACCCTAAATTGTTCAAACCCATCAACCCCATCTGCGTTATTAGGAGAAAATTTATATCCCACCCAAAAAAAAATTACATACAAAACCATGTGTTTTCTAAAATTAACAAAGCATTGAAAAGGAAGGTCAACAACAGATTGCTATTAACAGAAGCAGCCTGCACAATAAATGAACTCAGAAATCATGATAAGCATTGATGAGTTCAGGAAAGTAGAGAGTATAGAATGTTAAGGATAAGCAGAAGCGCTCAGGCGGCGCACGATAGCAACAACATTTAAACACCCACTTGTTCGCTGTGACCTTGAGGGAAGTAGACCACGTGGGTCCCAGCCGGCGGCAAGTTCACCAGCGGCCCGGCGCACGCTTGCCATAGCTCCGGGTTTATGCTCTTCACATTCTCTCCCCCTGCACACGTGTCACCCGTTCATTCGTCAGAAACTCCCACAAACAATCAAAAAAAGCCCCGTTTTTTCCGTTTGTTTCCCGAGAAAACGCAAACGAGACAGAAAATAAAGGACCAACTGAAACAGAGAAGAATCTGGATTCTGGGAATCTCTTAACATAACTGCCGAGGAGCAGAGGCAGTTAGTTAGAGTCCTGAGTCCGTACAAAAATACTTGTAACGAACAAAACGAAGTCAAAAACAGACAAAACAAAATTTCACAACCGTATGGATCGATCCATCCACCGATTTTCGTGTCTTTTAGAGAGCGAGAGAGACAGAGCACAGCTCATAGATAAATTTAGAGAGAGAAAGTGCCGACCTTCGCATGAATTGGATGGACCGTTGGCCGCCGCAGCTCCGGCGCCGTTCGCCGGCGGCTTCATTGTTTGCTCCTGCGACTTGGGTTCTTCGAAAGACTGGATATATTGCCGGAAAATCTCACTTGCTCGTCTCGCCGGAGATATATCGGCGATAAATTGGAGCTCCTTTTCGAGCTCTTCTCAGCTCCCAGACCACACACTCAGATCAACGAACTAGATTTTCAAGTTCTCTATCAGCTGAGTTCAGATCAGCTCAGCAAAGTCTACAGCCCCCAAAAAAGATTTTAAAAAATGGAAAAGAAAAAGCTTTCCCGGAAAGGTTGCAGATTTTCCCGGGAAAGGTTATGGGCTTTTCCGGCGAGGTGAAGGGGGCAAAACGGCGACGTAAAAGGAGGGAACAGAGGGGCAGAGAAAAAGGAGGGTTTGCTGAGATTAAGAGAGACCAAATGCTGAAGCTTTGCCCCTATCTTCCCCTACAACACCCAGACACTTCCTTTCTTTCTCTTCTCTCTCTTCTTCCCAATGCTCAATGCTCCCTTTTCTCTCACTTTCTCTCTACATCAAAATAAACAATTTTCTTTTTCTCTTTGTGTGTTTTCTTCTCTCTCTACCTGTCCTTGAAAATGGCACTGACTAATGGGGCCTTGGCTCTTTGTTGACCCTTTGGAGTTGGGTTGTTAACCATGGTTAATGGAGCTTAATCTTAGAACAACAGTGATGACAAATAAGATCCGGAGTATAATGCTAGCGACAGTTGCCCACAGACAGAAAGATAAACGAGCATTACTCAATTAAACATGATCGTATCAATTTTCTATTCAGAATATTGAGATTTGTTTCAAAATTATGCTAGATCAACTTAATATTCCTTTGCTTATGCTTACAGTAGCTGGATTTTACATGCTATCAAGAGAGTTGAGAAAAAAAAAAGTTAGTAATGGTAAGAAATTTTGCTTTGTTTTGATGTTTTTTCAAAGCATTATTGTTGATCTTACAATTGTTCTAGTTTATTAAAAAATTACCCTTTTATCCCTTTAGCAATATCAACTAACCCACCACAAGTAAACTAACACATGATTATTTGTTATTGGGTAAAATTTCCAAATATGATTATGTGTTATTGACCGTCACCATCGCCATCCATTGTGCAGCACATGATGAAAGTTATTTGTATATTGGTTCTTTGTGTTTCCTTGTTCTTTTCATCTCCAACATGATGTTTTTAGTGTGGGGTTTTTGTATGTGTTAAATTTCTCATCTAATAAATAGTTTTTTTATTGTCTTAAAAACCTAGAAAATGAAAATAAAAACAAAACTCATTTATATGATTTATTAATTTGTATTTAATGTTTATGGCAAATATGAATAAATTGCATATTTAAAAGTTAATGTCCATCAAGTCTCAATGCCTTGTGCTCATTGCCAAGTTAAGTAACTAAACCTAACGATACAAAGATAGTTGCCTCTTGAGGCTAAAAACTCAAATACGTAAGAAACTAGGGCAAGTGGTTGTGGTTCAGAAATCATTGAAGCTTTTGCTTTAATGCCATAATAGTGAATCACAAGACTCACATCACTAATTAATGGCATGCTTGCACTAATTAATGGCATCACCATCTATTTTCCATCTTTAACCTTCCGGTTAATAATTAATAAGCAAATCTTGCAAATCGAATGAGTAATATTTTTATTAGGAATCTCGATGGTACGAGAAAAAGTTTACTAATCGAGTAAAAATACGGGGACGCAAACTATGTGTACATTCATAGTTTAAGATGATGTCCTAAAAAATATAAGAGATACCTCAAATCACTCAATACTATGTGTACAAAACAAAGTGCACTTTGCGAGTTTATATAGGCTACATCGTTCCCTAATGACGTATGTAAGTTGATACCTTTCTCCATTTCTCAACAATTCCTTCACGCCAAAATTAGTTCTTTAATTTTGACTATAAATGATGTGAGTCTTTTATTTGTTTATATCCATACCATTTATGAACTTCATTTGTTTATAACACATAAAATACTAGTATCTAACATGCTATATTATTATTTTTTTAATACAAGTGATAGTCTAAACTACAAGAGAAGGGGGGTTTTTCACACACACACTATTAACATGTCATGGGGGTTCAAACCTGAAACCGCTGGTCTGCAAGTTGAGTCCTTTTTTCACTATGCTAGACCATGTTTGCGTTTTCCTTTTTTTTTTTAAATCAATTAGAGAGTATTAATTCGAACCAAGGATATTTTCTAATTTTGAGGAAAAAAAAAATCATTAAATTAGTTGAAGAATGGGAATAATTCTAATTGTTGCATTTCAATCCCTAAAACCTATATATGAACACTTCCTTCCTATTGTTTTACCAACCCAACGTTTTATTGACCAAAAATGAAAAATCTTCTTGTGATGGAATTGTTTTCGGGGTTGTGGATTGACAATTGACATGATGAGTAAGTCCCTCGAAAAAAAGGTGTAATGGGTTCATTGTATTCAAAGGGCAACAATAATTACGAAAAAGAAAAATTAATATACAGGGCAAGAGGGGCCAATGGGTCATTACCAACCACCACTATAGGGGTAATAATAAGAGCCTTGTAGACTCTCGAATGGCTCCTCCATTATTGGCTCTGAGATCCAAGGCTGGCCTGATGACGACCGACCTCATAATCTGCACATGCAAAATTGCACACAGAATGGTCGCCTCATTTAATTATAAGCTAACAAATCATGATTAGAGTCTGAATGAGTGGAGATTAAGAAACTTTACTTCTGCTTTGCTTGCTTGTTAATTGTTACTTTACTACTTGTTTACAAACCTTTTACTTGTCCTTAATAACCACTCCATGACATAGCAAATAATGTCAGCTGCTACTGCTGCACTTGGGGTTTTTGATAGGAGAAATTCTTGAGTCTAACTGCCGGACCAATATTCATCTGTGCGATTGCATCTACAAACATGTGAGACTCCTACATTTTAATCGTACACATCTCACATGAGGAGTGTCTCGCGTGTTTGCAAGTGTGGTCGTATAGATGAGTTGATCCGAACTCGATAATCTCTTTTCATACATGACTTTCTTGAATTTTCTGTTTTTAACCTTTTTCAAAATTTGCATTTTTTACCAACTGGTTATTGGTTCATAACTTGTTTTATTTTTTTTTAAACAGTACTTATAACATTAATAAGCTCCCACAAATAAATATGAAAGTTGTATATAACTTTAGATCTCATAAAATTCAATAAAGAAATTATACATCAAGGCTTATAAAACTAAGAAGTCTTCAAGTGATAACTACATCAGTTGAATTAATTATAAGATTTTTTTTCCTTCTACTTTTTCCTTGTAGTAGCTTGGTTACCACAATATTATAACTCGTGTTGTTCTAAGCAAAGTTATGGCATTTATAAGGATGAGGTAAGGCTTAAAACCCCATTTCTTTTAGTTGAAAAAAGAAAGAGTAAAACACGTAGCATAGCTAGGGTCACACCATATTTGATAGTGACTTTACTGAGTATTAAATAATTCATTCTTACAGGTACATCTCAATTTAACGTATGAAATGACTGAATAAGAAATACTTTTCAACTTTATGATTTTCTTGTAAAAATGACATATATGGTATGGGCAAACGGATAAAAGCCCATCTCTCTTTAAATAAATAAAAGATTATAAGCGATAGTCAAAATTATAAGGGGGAGGGATTTCTCACACACTATCAAAATGTCATGGGAATTTTTATCAGAGACTAATAGTCTGCAAGTCAATGTCATTTCCCTTCTAAACTAGGAGGAATAATGAGTAACAAAGATATTGCGTTGAGCTTATTGTTGTGATTTGCTTCCTATTTTGTAAAGAAAAAAATGGAGCATTTCAATGGCTTTATATTAGAGAGGGGAATACATAAGCTGTAATCCCACTTCCAAGCATCGATGGGAAATTGAGGTCATCGTCTTCCCGATTCATAGCTTGTTCAAAATTCGTTATGATCTTTTGTTTCCCAGCTCTTTTTTAACCCTCGATCTTAGAATCTATACGATTTATTTTGTCAGAAAGAAAAAGTGAGGGAATTTTTTTTTATCGACAGTACTTTTACTGTTGACACTGATAATCGTTGAGATATGAACTCATTCTCCTCCAAATGGCTTGGCCATTTTTTCTTGTCCCCTACTATCCTATATAATTGCATCACAATTTTATTCGCTTTTGTACTTGTAGGTTTTACCTATAGCTATTTTTTTAAAGGTAATTTACTCCTTGTCTTCCCGGAAGGTTGTGAGAGATGACTCCTGGTGTGGCGTAGAAGGCCAATTATGCTTAAAGTTGTGTGGTAGGATCGACTGACGTGGTTGACGATTCATTTGGTTTAATTCATTTTGAAACTTTTTTTAGAGTCGATAGGATATTTCCGGACAAGTTATTTGTAAAGTCAATTTTCTTTTGTTTGCTTTAAATTTATAATCTCATTTGGTCACCTTCACCGTACTCAAGTTTCTATTAATAAAATACCTCAAAGAGAAATTTTTTTATTTATACAAACGATATTAGAGACGGGGGAATCGAAAGTATGAATAAATATTCTTAATCACTTGAATTACAAATCCTTTGTTAA
Source organism: Prunus padus (assembly GCA_024362665.1). NCBI lineage: Eukaryota > Viridiplantae > Streptophyta > Magnoliopsida > Rosales > Rosaceae > Prunus > Prunus padus. The sequence goes on from JANFAM010000020.1 coordinate 4,912,602, forward strand.
AAAAAATTTATATTAATAACTTAAATGAATAGTTATTTGTTTAATGATGTATTTTTGGTACGTCATAGTTATTTAATCCCAACAAGCAAATGCCATTGGTGTCACGGTGTGGTGTGGACCTACATACCGTATTTTCTGGGAGAGGTGGGTGGTAGGGCCTGCTGGATTGGCTATCATCAACTGTAAGCTGGTAAGCTGGCTTGGCACAATCGACGGCCAATAATAATTTTCCTACAAGTCATTACTGTGAGGAAAAATTATAACATTTTCACTTTGATTTAAATTAACACCAAATTCAGTATCATAATATTTGAGATAATATAGGTAAAATGGTTGGTTCAAATTGAATTTAGTTATTAACAAGTGCATTTGCTAATCAACCCCATTTTGTTACTTGAATTCATACTTTATCTTAACATTTTTTTATGAGCAAAAAGTTTAGAGAGAGATTGGCTACTCTCACCACCACTAGAGTCAGGACTTTATCCACTACAAGAAAAATGCCCATTTGCGACGGTCGACGCCTCGCAAATACATATAATTTCTGTACGCTGGGTGATTTGCTCCAATATAATTGCGACACCTTAATTAGTAACGCATCTCACATCGCAAATAGGTTTGGAAGTGTTAAATTTTGCGACGTTATCACGATTACGTCGATATCTCCTCTTAAGATGGGAGACAAAGCGTCAAAACTCAAAATTTTAAGGAGACCTTCGCTTCCTGCACGAAATAAAAAACCCTATATCTTCTAATTAGTCATAGCCCCAAATCAATACCCTTATGCTTTGATTACTCTAGCCCCTAAATCGATACCCAAAAGGCCGAGATCACTACAACAATCGGTTGGTTTTCTCTCTTCATCATTCTCATATCTCTCCCTCTTCATCATTCTCTATCTCTCCCTCTATCAATCTCTCTATTGGGCTTCTCTAATTTATTTGTGTTTTGAATTTCATGTATTGCTGCAAAAATTTCTAGGTTTTTCACCAATTCGGAGAGACGATTCTAACTTATCAACGACTTCTAGATTTTGGGAAACCTTCCTCCTCTTATCAAGGTATGTATTTGGTGTGAATTTTTTTTTGAAGCGTCAAGCATAAGTCATAAGTAGGTAATAATTTATGTCGGCATCTTTGTTGATAGATAGTCAAGCGATTTGAATTAGACAAGTTTTATTACCTAAGTCATTACCCGGATTGGTGGATCCATGTTTTGGAGAAGCATTGAGAATTGTGTGATGTTTATGCCTTCGATACTCATTCCCTTCTTTTTTGTGCTCGAGGTTGTGTTTTTTAATTAGTTTTGTGGTTTTTTCCAATCATGGTTTATGGAATTACTTGGTTTTGCTCCTTTTCCTATTTGGTTTATGGATTTTCTATTGTCTTTGGGATTGTATCACGCCTTGCCTTTAGCCCTCTGTTGTTTGGCTTTTACTGAATCTCCTCTTTACAAAAAATAAAATAAAACTGTTATTTGAGTATTTGGTGTTCATATGATTAATCCCGTTGATTTTATTTAGTCCTATTGATCATATTTTGTTGTTGTATGATATGGAATTTGGTTTCCCCTGTTCTTTTACACGAAACTACCATGAAACTTAGCCCCAAATTTTCTATGTTTGTAATTGTGTGAATAGGCTAGGATTTATCGTAGTAATGAGTCTTTGAATTTGACCAAGGTTTGGTTTGGAGTTAAGCGTATTAATAGTGTAAATAGGGTTGGAGTTGGGAACTTGATTTGTTTTGTCCACAGTTATATAAAAAAAGAAAGTGAATTGGATTGAAATCTTAAACTTGTTTTGTCCTGAGTCTCTTATTCCCATTCATTATGTATGTGAATGAATAAAAAATGCCGCTTGGGAGGGTGATAGTGGGTGCATGTAAGAGAGAGATAGAGAGAATAAAAAATAGAGAAAGAAAAATATCAAAAATAAGGCACACAATATCCCTTCACGTGCTAAGATAGCTAGGCACTGTGTACCCTCTTAACTAAAAACAGGGTACACGTCCATTTCCCCTTCCTCGCATATGGACACATATCCCTTCATATAAGTAACATTCATGCCTCTCTCTCTCTCTGGGTGATGTGTTTGCACTTTTGTTTGTTCAAGACATAGCTTGATTGGATCGACATGGGAGATTTTAATATGAGATTTTTCTTGAGCTATATGTGGTCCTCCTTCTAGAGATGTTTTAGTTAGTAGATGTAAAGCAATAGTATATGCTGCATGTTATTGGACTTAATTGCACATAATCTTCAATATACTTTTCTCATGCTTTCGATATTAGTTAGCATATGTGTAGTGTTTACTGTTCAGACCAAGTGGACTTGGGAATCTCCCCGCTTTCCCAATTGAAAAAGGAAATTGGAAAACTACCTGGCTTCACTCTTTTGGTACAATAACAAGAGAAAATTAAATAAATTAAAAGAAAGAATAATTTTCATTTGGTTTTTACAAATGCCGTAGTTGGTGAAAAAGAATTCACACCATTCTGGTATTTCTCTGAAAAAATTGAAAATTAGAATGGTTTCATTTGGAACTAAAGCACTTTGGGGTTGTAGGAGAGATGAATTATCATTGATAAAACCATCTTGTAGGAATGTTCCGAGAGCTAATAAGGTCAATCGTGCACAAGGAGGTGCTCCACATAGTGGTCACACATCATTTGCTCGAGTTGAGAAATGTGGTAAGAACACTAGATTGATCATAAATGTGGTTGGCTTTCTATTGATTTATGTTGTTGCATTTTGTATTAATTTTTTTGTTATGTACTAATGATTCTTTCTATAGTCATTGACCATATAGGTATTGTTATTAGCTAATCCTTTTTGTTCAGGCATATATCTTGAATGGCTGGCAAATAATGCTAATGTAAGATTTAGAATTTGTACTATGGATGTATGTAATGCAGTTGGTCATTGGTCTTCTTTTTTAGATATATATTTAACAAGATCAAATTTCTTTTCTTACATAGATGAAAGAGAAAGGAGAAGACTGATCGTCTGAGCATGTTTATCAAAACCACGAACAAAGAAGAAGAAGAAAAATGATGAAGATGAAGTTTTTGATGAGGACAAATATTTATATTATTGTAAGTTTGAATATAGAGTTGTTTTGAAATTTTATCTTTTAGCCAAATGAACCAATTATGCAAGTGTGATTTTGTAGAATCAATTCAACCAATGTTTGGAAGAAAGGGAAGAAGATGAACAAGATGAGTCATTTAGAGAGGAGATATTTACTAAAGTGATGGGAACTGATGCACATGGGCGTGTTTGCATGTATGGGGTTGGGGTAACTCCATCTCAAGTGTTTGGTCAAAATTCAAATTCTGACAATAATGAGAATAGGATGAGAGAGGAGCTAGAGAAACAATACAAGTCAAAAATAGATTATCTCCAATCCAAGTTAAATGAAGTCAGCTCACAACTCAGTCAAGTGATGACTCATGTTGGTTTCCAAACCACCCTAGAAGAAAGCGGAACCGGCCAGGTAAATTATATTTAATGTCTTTCTCTTATTAAAGAATAAATACTGTTAAAATTTAAGTGATCTTAGTTTTTATTGTAACTTTGAAATATTTTATATTTGATGTCCTCAATAGATTCCAGATGCTTCAAGTATGCATCAACGAAGACTTAGTGTTAATAGCGAGCTGCAGCCTGATTTAGACTTGGAGGCATAGAAGCAATTGTTTTCATTAAAAGGTTAGATACATATCTTTGAAATAAAATAAAAATATATATTTTTTCCATTCATTTATTTATGTTTGTCACTATTTTCAGGTTAGGGGTGAAGATGAAATACAAGATAATGATGACTCCTTCAAGTTTGAACTCTTTTAATTTTAATACTTTTGAATCTGTAATATTTTGTTTTATATCTAGAGATGGTATTGTTTACATGTGACTTGAGATTTGAGATTCTATAATTATTAGTTTTTTTTTTATGTGTTAATGCAAAAGATGGTACTTTCAAGTACATGAATGAAGTTATTTTTGCTTTGATCAAGATATAACACCATTTTATAAATTTTTATAGTCAATTCTAATTAAAAATAACAGTTTATATGTCAATTAAGACTATCATTGGTGTTGCAAATTAAATTTTTTGAGTTGAAGCAAAGTGTTCAAAATATTAAATTCAAAAACTGAATTTATTAAAATTGCCTCGCATATTTATTGCGACACTACATAGAGTCGTTAAATCATTTTTAACGGACGTGTGCCACCGTCATTATACACTCAAGCCGCCAAATAGGCATTTCCTTTGTCGTATAAGAATTAGCGACAAAGCGGCACCGTCGCAATTACTTTAGTTGACACGAGATCGCATCGTAACTAGTGTCGTAAAATCGGGTTTTAAATCCGACGCCCAGTTATTACGATAATTTTTAACCGTCGCAAGTTCGGCCGCAATATATTATTACGACGGGCACTGAAGCGTCGTAAAAAGGGCTCAAATCATTTGCGACGCGATAAAAAACGTCGCAATGCCGTCGCTAATCGCTATTTACCACGCTTTTTGTCTTTTTGTGACGGAATCTGCATGTCGCTAAAGGCCTTTTTTTTCGTAGTGATCTTAATACTTTCAAAGTACTTAAAGACTCGATTTCAAACTTGTATTGCATGTATTCTTAGTTTATCTTAAAATATTCTACATACTTAAAGAAACAATGAGTGCTACGAAATTTTCTGGTTAATTAAAAAAAAAACTTGGAAGATGTTGAAAAAAACTCTAAAACCATGATCATCCTAAGGTGGATGTGTTGTCATTATCAATCATGGCCACAGAATTTGAATAATAAGGTATTTCGAATGACAAACAACACAAAACAATGATTGATGGATGTTAGTCTATTTTCATGATTCTATTCTCATCATACCCAAAAATATTTGTTGAATCATAAGGTGGATCCATGGATGATAAAATTTAAGGATTCCTCGTTGAGAAAAAAATTATATTTCTTTTACGAACATAGAAAAAGAAACTTTAAATATTCCGATAAATAAATAAAATCAGCTTATAAGGATCATGTAAAATATGGACTAATTCTCACAAAAAGAAAAAAACTTCAACAAAAAACAGTTTTCCAAATTTTTTAATGCTTTCCCAAATGTATAAGTAGCAAACAATTTTAGCAGATATTTTTTTATCAAATTATTATTACTACAACAAGTAGTCACTTCATCATAATTTCAATTTCATTCGAATCATGTCAATATATGATTGTTCCTCTGAATTGACATTAAATCGAAGCCATTTGATGCTTGAGGATGAGGTGGTTGTAATCTTATCCGCAAAAATAGGGCATGCGCATAGATTGTTGAAGTAGGAGAAAATTATAAAATTGATGACAGTCAAATTACCAAGAAGGCTTTTGAAAAACAAGAAGCTTAACTAAATCTGCAAAATATAGAGATTGATTACTTTAGAGGCATTGTCATCTCGCTTAAGTTTCTTCGTTTGACAATAATATTGTCTGATCACCATTGACGGATCTACAGAGGCGAAGGAGGTGCAGCTGCACCTTCCCTTGCTGGAAAATGCCATGGTCATGCTAAAATATGCCCCTTTGTTGGTGCCCATAAACTGTTTGACAAAATGCCTCAAAGAGGATGAGTTCTTGTTTGCTAGCTGAGCATCTGCTTTTTTAAGTCCTGGCCAAAACGACATCGTTTTGGGCCAGGACAAAAAAAAAAAAAGAAACCTGCGTGCTTGCAAAGAAGTCTTCTTCATAAGAGGAAATTCAGTGCGTGGTAATATCATCCATCCATGATCCGTCGGTTTGGCGGATAACTTGTCAGATGAGAGATACATAAATTAACTTACAAGTTATCCATCCATCCATGTCATATCTATAAGCGTGAAGTATTGACATAATCACTTGCTAACATAAGATGACTAATTAACTTAAATTATAGCACATATACAATCATTAATATTAAACTGTGAATTGCAAATTCTCAACCTAATACATTATAGTATTACTAGGTTAGTAGCAACGCAATGTATCTGCCCCACACTTTTTCGATTTTTAACCTATACAAGTGTTGTGATTCATGTGAACAGATGATATTTATTTAATCCTTGAAAATGGAAAGTAACTTACATTCCAACTTGACTATCAAATTACAAAGTACATTTGCCGCAAATACATAAGAAAATTCAACTTCTATTACAATTTTGTGACAATTCCTCATCATATACAATGCATTGTACTACAAATAATATGGTAAGTTAATACTTTATATGCTACATTTGAAAATTAAAAATATAATCGATAAAAATGCTTAATTTTCTTGTATATATTTACGATGAGTTTGATATTTATTCGTAATTAGTCTAGTTCTATTATAAGAGCAATCCCAGAACACCCATCTCACTTTTTTTCCAATTACCTTTTCTTTCTTCTTTAATTCACCGCTCCTTCAATGAAAAAAGAAAGAAGAAGAAGCAGAAGAAAACTTTGGGAATATATAATGTGTTTATCCGGATATCCTTTGTATGGAGGCGCGAGCGTGCATGCAAGCAGCAGAAAACCCGGCCGGTTTAACGGACTCACAAAATCACAGCACCCGACGCAATGGCACGCGAGTGTCACCGCCATACAGAGAGCGACACGTGTCCTGAAAAAGCAAAATGGGTAACTTTAAAAAGCAGATAAAAAAGGGAGGATTTGAGCCATCCGATTAGACAATTGATTCTCCCTCTCCCCCACAGGCGGCCCTCCAATACGTGGGGCCCACAATCAACATCAAATCTCTCATATGGGATTTGGGAAAAGTGGGGACAAAAGGCGATGGTGGAAATTGGGAGGGCTGCTTATGGGAGAGCACGCCTGCGATTTTGCTTTGTGTTTGTGTGCCTCTTGGGATTAGCGTCCCTAAACTTTTAGCCTCTCTCTCTTTTTATTCTTTATTTTTCTTCTCTTCACTTTTTCGAAAAGCCAAAATGCCAAGATCAAATCGTTTCTCTCACCTAAATTTTGGCTTTGGAAATGCGGAATCTGTCATCTGTTCATACTTTGGTGCTTATAGATATGACATGTTTCTTTGGCTGTTCATGTTTTGGTATCGATATGACATGTTTCATTTCTTGTTAATGGGAAATTTTATTCGCAAAAATGAACAAGGTCTTTCACTAGAGCATCTTAAATGGTACGAGGAGGATTCCCAAAGATACTTTAGTTGACATTGAAGCAAAATTAGATTGTCTATGAGAGCTACTAAATTGGCTTTTCTAAAAACATGACCAAGCGTAGCACCCTTCAATTGAGATAAGAGCAATCTGCATTATCCACTAAGCACTCTAACCCTGAATTATCTTTATGTGAGCCCGAAATAGCTAGGATAACACTCATAGTATTAGTAAGTTAATATGATGTTATCCGCTCATTGAGTTGCAATTCATAATGTCATATCATCTAAAAAGTTCATTGTGGAGTTGACCCTAATGAGTGGTTAGCGTCATATTAACTTATTAACCAGTTAGCGTTTCAACATCGTCTAAAGATTACCATTGTATAAAAAGTATGCTAAATTAGACAACATTTATTCATGTAACTTTTATCCAAAAAATAGACGAACTTTCTATAGACAATGAAAATATTCAAGATAATAATCAAATGGTCAAACGATTTTCGATTTGGTTCATTTTTTGCAAGGCTGATATTTGAATGATGAACTAAAAAATGAACGGTATGGATTATGATATGACATTGTGGAGTGAGTCCAATGAGTGGTTAGCCTCGAATTAACTTATTTACCGACTAGAAATCAAGCACTCCAATATGTATTAACGTCACTTAATTTTTGTTTTAAAAGGATTTTTGTAGAAACGTCACCTGAACTTATACCTCAGTTTCAATTTGTTACCTTAATTTTTCAAATTCCATGATTTGTCATCTGACTTTAACATCATCCATTTTAACGGTATTTTAGTATTTCCATTTTCAAGGGTATTTTAAAAAATGGAAAAAACAATTGTATATCTTTTCAACAATTAAAATTGAAAAAAAAAAAATATCACCTTCTCCTGTCCCCTGTGCGTCACCGGCGGCTCCAATCAACCCGGCCCACCTTGAAATCCATTCCTCCTTCCCTCTTCCCCTTCCTCCTTCTCTCTCTACCATGGAACACATACCCTCCACGCACAAATTCCCTTAGCCCACCTCTTTCTTCTTAATTTTTCTTTTTGGAATTTTCCCATTTGAATATTGAAATTTATGGAAGGACAATTACCAAACCAACATTTCGGTAGCCTACATAACAAATGGTGACCAAGCAAACTTTAGATCCTCCAACATAAACACAGTGGCATAAGTTAATGAAACTATGAAGACAAGAAAGGGGTTGGATTTTGGGTGGGAAGCTTAAGTAGTTTCAGGTATCTGAAAATTTCATACATACTCAATGAACACCATAAAAAAATATATACATGCTAAGAGAGAGAAGAGGGGTGTCCTGTGCGAAGTGTTTTAGGGGCTGGTGGGGTTATTTTTTTTGGTCAAAAGGTGATTGCTCATTGAAATAGAAATTCCAAATACAGACCACCAAACAAAAGGAGGCAAAGCCTCAAAGAACAGACTGAAAAAGGAGAAGCAAAACAAGACTCGACAGAGACCAGCATGATGCCTTTCCCCACACAGACTGTGACCTTACATAGAGTTGCTAGGCGGGCACGGCAAGCCATTGGGGTGGGAGAGAAAGGGAGAGAAATGTCTCTTTTTTCTTTCTTTTTTTCCTTTGAAAATGAAAAGACTAAAATATCTTTAAAAATGGATGAAAAATTGGATGATGTTAAAGTTAGATGATATATCATGGATTTTGAAAAATTAAAGTGATATTTCTCTTAAATTTTTCTTTAAAATGATAAATTAAAATTGAGGTATAAATTAAGCTAACATTTCTACAAAAATTCCTTAAAAAATAAAATCATTGGGCTTCTCACTTAAGAGAAAAATGATGAAAGAAGCATGACTGAAATAAATAAATTCTCTGTTTCCCGACTTTATTTTGATCTCAATCACACAACCTCATAATATCCACCCACATCATTTGTTTATTTAATTCCGTATGTGCTCATTATTTTTAAGAGATGTCATTGATTGATAATAAAGGTTCTTCTGACTCTGAGCAAGAACATGTATCAGGCAGAATAATGTATTAAAAAATAACAATATTATAGTAAATAATGCACTAAAAAACGTATGCCAATTGGATCATCTTTCAAAATGTCAACATCTTTGTACCACTTCTCATTGTCACAATTGTTTTTAAATTCTTCACCATGTGCGGTTGATTGAAGCCAAAAAATTGCGGTTTTTCCGCCCAATTTGATAATTTATACGTTTTTAAAAACTTAAGAAAGTGTGAGGCCGTGAGCTGTGCAAATATTTTTCAGCCTTATTTTTTAAGTGGGACTACTTTTCACCTCTCATTTGTGAGAGATTTTTGTGAGAATTTTATTGTATTGATATGAATTTGTTTTTTTAAACTTTATTTCTTTTTGATTATTTTGAGTTTGCAATTTTAGTTGAGATGCTTATATCAGAGTTTTTTCGATTTTGCGTGATCGTTAGTGGAGGCACACCAAATTGTCTTAATTTTGATGTTAGACTTCTCCGTTATTGTAATGGCCCTTTGTGACTAATGACTTTTTTGGCTGAATTATGAACACAATCCTAGAATTTCTAAAAAAAAGAAAAAAAGAAGAGGGATTAGATTTATTAGGTGCTTGAGAGATGGGAGGTCATCTTCTTGTGTCTAATTTATATATCATGGTTTGTTATTAGGAAAAATGGGTGTCCTAATGAAACAACCCATTTATATGGAGTTTAATTCAGCATAAAGTTTCAGGTTAGATGATATGAAATTATTATCATAGACTAGTAGTACTGATTCGGAAGCCCTCTTATTAATTTTCTTCACTAGGAACACACAATCCAAAAGGTCCTCTTACATAGAATTAGATCTGTGTCTTATAATTTATTTATAATAAAAAAAACTTATTTTCAATAGAGATATAATTCATATGTTCCTTTTTTATGTGAGGAGTGAGAGAGGAACATAGGAAATCATGTTACCAAAAGAATAAGTACTTAAAAAGCATAGATGTTTCGTGCTCAATTATACCAGTCACGATCACGAAACATTTGTGACTGTTGTCACGATCACAAAACGTTTGTGACTTTTATGTGACTGTTGACGTAAGAGATATATATTCACATTACATGCAATTATGCTCATATCTCAAAGACAAGTCCCTATTTCACATTGAAAGTAACACTATACATCAATGTTTCCTTAAATGAAACTTCCTCTAGTGACCTTAAAGAAGTATATACTCTCATAAGGGGGTTGACAAATTTAGAGGTACTAAAGTTTTCAATGCCCACAGTGCTTGTTGTTTTAGCAGTAGAAGACTTGGTATGGATGGGTATGGGTAAAGAAGAGCAAGAGCCAACAAGACAAAGCATACATGTTGGTCTTTGAGTTGTTATAAGTGGTAGGGCCCATCTTAGTGACTTGTCTTGGCAATAGAGGTCCCATGGTCCCTCATGTCTTAGCATATGTTGGGTGAAAGAAGCACATAGTTGGCACATACAGCCAATGGGGTTTGGACACGTAAGTTGAGTGTGGGGTCCAGCACATGATTCGATTGGTGCTTGAACCCATGGAAAAACCATGGGTGGACAAGTTGACAAGTAAATGGTCATGATGTCGCGAACCAGGCCACTGTGGAATATATATATATATATTGGATTGACTATGACGTGTGGAATGTGGATGTCCCATGATTTTGTGCTAATACCTCAAATTTGTTCCCAAATTAAATTTGTTTTAGTTTTTGTTAAGTGTAGTTAATGGCTTCTTATGTCATAGAATTGAGTATTGACTTCTAACGTTGGATTGCAACATAGAGAAAGAAACTCTTAAGTTAAGCACTCAATGATGTTTGTGTTATTCCATTGCGACTTCATGGGTATCAAAAATGTGTTTGATTCTCTAGTACAGTCTTATTTTTACCTGTTCAATTCCTTTGGATTTGTATGTTTTGAGTTTTATTGTCAAACTCTTGTGTAATTTTTTGGTGTGACAAACATGTTGTCATGTGATAATATCGATTTATTCATGTGTGTAACACGTGTTTGGTATCTATTTATTATTACAAAATTCTACATCCATGACATATAAATTCTGTCGTCCACTCATATTTTAACATGTAAATTAGTAACATCATATAACGATCAACATAACACTTAAAAATTTCTCTTAAACTACGAAATAATATTTTAGTTTTTTTTTTTTGGAGAAAATAACGATAATATTTTATTGATATGAGAATAAAATTACAAGTACAAAAAAGCAGATTATGTCCTAGCAAATTAAACGAGCATCTCTAAACCCAGCTCAAAGATTAGTAGTTGAGTAAAATCAAGACATGCAAATATTTTCCTAAAAGTAATAGTCAAAGGTTATCAATGTTTAATTTCTACGGTCCAAAAGTGAATCACAAAAAGGAAAAAATAAAAGAAAAAGAAAAGTGGTGCCAATGGAATCGTGAATGAATGACCTACAAGCAATATGTTGAATGAAATTTCAAAGTCTTGTATATCTTTCCAGACCTAAAACAGAGCTTCACCAAGTTCCAAGAGACGCGTAGTCAACTAAGCTAGCAAGCAAGCCACATGCATTTACAGGTACATAATTCCTCCTTGTTTTCTAGCTACAAATTTTATTGGCCATTTCTAGTGTCTTTGTGATGCCACGAGGAGGGTTATGGGAAAAAAACAAAAAACAAAAGCTGTTTAAGTTTACCTTATTCTAAAAAAATGTGTCTACTTGCAAGCATGGCAAATTGTAAAAATCCCAGCAAATAATACCATAATGCAGATAGAGATTTCTCTCTGGGTTTTGATTAGTATTTAGTGGCATATGCCATGATATAATTGATATGAACTATATGTGAAGCATGCACACATAGCTTTCATTTAGGGATCCTTCAAATAAGCTTATTTGAGAAACACTCCTGTAGAGCTCACTCAGCATTATATTTCACTAACCAAACCTTCTATTTTGTATATATTCATTCAAAGATCATCTCTACAAAAAATCATTTGAATCTGATATCATTTGACTACTTAATTAAATTATTGAAATTCAAGTACTTTCTTAAATTATCATGTTCATTGATGTTTTTGGTCTCAATTAGAAGTCTTAATGATTTTCAATTTGCATTTTTTGTAAGAATGATCTATGAATGAATATGTGAAAAGTAGATGTTTGGATCGTTAAAAAAAATTTCGTATGGGACTCTAAAGGGTGTCCCTCAATAAAAGGGAACTATATATATACCTCACATGCAGAAAAGTAGGGATGGATAATACAAAATACATGGCGTCCGCGCGATAATAAAGTCCGGATGTCCGTATAGGAGAAGGAAAATGTTAAGGAGACAACTTGTGTACCATCTCTCTAATAGAGGGTGGGAACCATTGTATTGGTGAGCTCCACCTCTATTTTAGAGATGTTACACAAGTTGGTATCTAAATATGGCCTCCCTAGCATTATGTATATAATATCTAAAGATGGTCTCCCTACTATTGCTTCATGTTGGATCCCAAATGCCAGCTCATGATTCAAACTCATCCAATAATGCAAATGAATACCCTCCCACTGCTTGGAGCCAGAGGCAGAAGCCCTCAGCACTCAACCCTAGCAAGTGATGGAAGGTGGAGAATTCATGTTAAAAGTTTGGAGAGGGGCTTTTGTCATGGGGGGGCCTCCCCAGTCCCCTCCATTATCTCTTTGTCACATAGACATCTAAAATATGCATTCGACTGCCACTATGTGTCTTCTTAATGATTGTCGACACCACATGAACGACTGTCTTTCTTTTGTTCTCGCAAGGATTTGTCTCTATTTTGTATTAATGGAGAAATTATTGTAACATCATTAATTCATCTGTTCTAATATGAGTGGGCTGCTAATTTATACTTAAAGATATGCTATGAGTAAAAGTAATGGTATAGTCCTACTCCGGGACGGAGCTATGGGAAGGCTATGTGTAAAAATACATGGTATAGTCCCGCTCCGGAACAAGTCTATGCCAAAGCTCTGCCCCCTTCCTCCCCTAAATGTATATATTGGGTGTGATAAATGTTAAATTTTAAAGAGATGGATCAATGGTCCACTACTAGCCACATTGATATTGTTTATAACTTTATCACAAAAGGTCTCGGTGATATTCTTAGTGGAACCATTCTTTATATATTGTATTTTGTTCATTCAAGTTTCTGATGTAGGACTTAAATTATTCTTCAACAAAATGTGAAGAAAAATTGCTATACTAAAGCCTATGATCTCCCACCACTAATCAAGACTTGTCAAAATTGCATTTTGATATATAGTAGTAAAATCGGACTACGGACTACATTACACAAAGAAAACCACTCAATTTTAATGTAACACTCTGGTTGGTAATACTTTACTCAATATGCCAAAAACAAAGTGTATATATTTAAGCTTTGTGTTTTATGTTGTTTCACTAACTTTTCAACTTTTCCTGCCATTTGAAAGATAAATAAGGCCTAGGGTTTTCTTAAATTTATAACATTAGTGGTAACTTACCTCATCATGTTTTATTTTATTGGGGTATCGGGCTTTCGTAATGAACTCAAATAGAAACTTACTTAGAGCAGTACAGAATACCACTTATTTAGAATCATGCTCCTATTCAAACCTTTTGAAAAGAATATTATTATCTCTCTCAAATGTCAACAACTTTAAGATGATAGAACCACACTTTCTTGGTTGTAAGATTCTATGGTTTCTTATTTTTCGCCTCCAAGAACACTATTTTTCAATTGGGCTGGGCCCCCAATCCATGTGCAATTGCATTGTTAACATTAAATGTGAATACGACTCACCAACTGAGATGATAGACAAACATGAAAGGGGTCTGTCACTATGTGTGATTTTATACATTAGTTTACATCAACCTGTTCGGTTTGTCCAATTGTCTCCGTGGCTCATTCCTGCACCGGAAACTTGTAACGCAAGTAGTTAAGAGCATTTACTCTGCACCCGAAGTATTGTGTGTGAGTTCCCCCCTTCCGTACATCGCTTTAATAAAAAAGAATATCTTGTAATAGGATTAAAGTTGGTCTGGATCAACCCTCGCTCTATCGGGTTCAAGCCTACCTACGCTGGGCCCAATGGGCCATTAATTTGTTTTAGGGCGAGTTGATCGAACCCGAAGGAAAAAAAGATTGAACCCCAGGCCACCTATAATCAAATTATGCATTATTTGACTCAAGGGGATCGGCTATACCACACCTTTTCCTTTTGCAAATTACATCATTATCTCTTTTATATAAAAATAAAATAAAATTCTACCCCCGTCAATATACCCCAGGCCACCTATAATGTTTGTTAAATTTGGGCCTCCCAGAAAAAAAATGCAAGGGTGGTTTGATTTCCCCTTATCCTAATATTAATAGGATAAACAAAAATTAAAAAAGAAGAAGGAACCAAATGGTTATGGTGGCTAGGAAGTCGTCTTGTTTGAGGTTAAGAATGGCGTTGGGTTGGGGTTTGATTAGCCAGAGCCCAACCCTAATTTTTGGGCTATAAGCGTCAGGTACTATTTTTTGGGTTATGGAATGGTCCGGCTCATTATTATGAGTGGACTCAACCAGGTTCGCTTTGTAAAGGGTACAGTTTGGGCCTTAAATGTTAAGCCTATGGGCAGCCCGATCCGATAATTAAGTTAATAAATAATGTATTTATAAAATAAGCTAATATTAATTCACTTTTTTATTAAAAAAATATTTAAGAAACTTATGACTAATTTAATATTAATATTAATTATCATTCTATTTAATATTCTTATAAAAGTGATCTAGCATTAATTATGGCTGCATTTAATTAATTTTGATTAAATTTAATTTATTACAATGATTAAGCTCGACCCATTGACCCTTCCATTTGCCCGAAATTTCTTGGCCTTGGGTTGGGCATGGGCTTAGCCTATTTAAAATAGGGCAGGCCCTGTCTTGCCCGTTCAACCCTTAGGGTCAACATGGCCAAGGGGTTATGACTATTGTGGCGAGGATAGGAAGAAGACTTTTTAGTTTTTAATTTTTAATTTTTAAATTTTGGGTGAATGAGTATTCAAAAGGTGGAAATTAAAAAAAATATTAAAAATACCATTTTGCCCATGCATTTTAATAGAAAAGATAACAAAATTGACGGCAGTACCATTTGTCCTAACGAAATTGAACACGGGAATGATTTTGAAAATTGAGGGACCAAAATGCGAATTGGGTCAAAGTTCAGGGATCATCATACCTAAAAATCCTATATTTTCCACTTAATAAGTTGTAGTCTGTCCATTCTGCCGCACATGTGTCAAAGATGAGCAATGTGTGGTGGTTCTCATCCGTGATCGATATGAACACTTTATCTACTTTGCCTATATTTTCCATGAGTGGTAAATGGAGGAAATGACGAGTATGATTATATATGCTATCAACAAAAAAATTATGCAAAAAGTAATTTAGTAATATCTAAGACAATAGTAAGCATGTAATAAATGTATTACATGTGGTCTTACATAATTATATGCATTTTTTTGTTTATGAGAATTCTTCTCCTCAAGTTGAAGTAACTCTACATATGCATCTATTACTTGTGTAAACACGGCAGTGTTGCCTATCAACCCCTGTATATCATTTACGTACAAATTTGTGTTTTTTCCACGCCAAAAAAGACTCATGCAATAATATTTATTGTTGTAATAATTGTGTAATAACAATTCAAAGCTAGTGTAAGAACAGTTCAACATTAGTGTTGTCATTGTATGTTTTATTTATTTATTTATTATTTTAATTAAAACATAATACACATTACCTTAACCATCAAGTGAAAATCTCACGTATTTCTCCAGCTTTGCTTCGATATCGCGTCCAGATTGTTGTAAAAATCATACATCTTCTAAACAAGGTATGTACCTTTGGTCCTCTTCTTTGTTTTTCCTTTTCATCTTAGCCTTGATTTTCTCTCTTTTGTCATTTCTTATGCGCTTCGAGGTATGTGTAATCTGGTTTTGATGCAACCCTTCGATCTTATTTTTTCTTTGCTTCTTTTGTACCCATAATGCCACTTTCGTGTTTCTTGTTCTACTTTGATGATGACTGAGTTTTTAGCGGTTTTCTGATTCGCTTGCTCATCTTGATCATCAAAAGTTTCTTTCATCTCCAAGTCACCTTCTTTCTTATTTTCTTATGTTTCTTCTCTTTTCTTGTCTTCTTTCTCATTATTTTTCTGATTAATGTTCCTCTCCTACTTGCTCAATTTCTTCCTCCTTCTTTTATGTTTTATTTCTTTCCTTTTCCTTTTCATGGCATTCTTCCTCCTCTATCTTCTTATCCCTTTTCTCCTCATTAGTTTGTTCTTCGATTTGAAAATCTACTTGTTCCCTTAATTTTTATTTCCTTGCACCTTATGTTTCGAAGAGGAAAATAACAGTATCTTTGTCTTTCATGCTCTCCATGCATGACATATTCTCTCCTTGAGTAGTTCATATTGATGTTGCAACTGCCTCCTCTTTGACTGTTGTTCTTGAAGCTCCACTTTTAGCTTGCTTGTTTTTCTGTTTCTTGCTCAAGTTGCATGTGTAATAGTTTCTATCTCTCTCATTACTTGACTAATCAAGTTTTCCTCCTATTTATGTAACTCCATATCCAAAGTTAAAACTAGAGTGTGGGGAATTCGTTAAGCTTAAAAGTTTTTAAATCTTGATGGGAATTCGTTAAGCTTAAAAGTTTTTAAATCTTGTGGGGAATTGGTTAAACTAGAAATATAGGCAAGTGGCAACATACTTCAACGGAGACAATAATCATGCGGAGGTGGAAGTTTTTCTGGTGGTGTAGAGTTGAGTTCAATGAGATATGGAGAGTGATAATTGAATTACATGAGAAAGTACAATAAGAATTACAACAAATTAAAGTGGATTACGTGAAACATGATATAGAATAGATTGACAAGTTAGGGCTCGTTTGGGAGTGACTCTGGATAGGTCAGAATCACTTTTAGGGAGAAACATCTCCCACGTGCTTCTCCATATAATCACATTTAGTGATTTTAAGTGATTCTAGGGAGAAGCACCTCCTATGTTCTTCTCTATAAAATTACTTAAAATCACTTAAAATGATTATATGGAGAAGTGATTCTCCGTAGAAGTAATTATTGGCATATCCAGAATCACTCCCAAACGAGCCCTTATTTGCCACATCAGTTTGTAAAACGTTTCATGCTTAAATTATTAATAGGACAAGCATTTTGTTAAAATACTAACCTTTAACACGCAAGGACAGAGCCAGCATAGGCCCACTGGGTGCCTATGCCCCCACTCACCCAATAAAAAACTTCACTCAAATCCATTGAAACTAATAAAAAAACATTCCTTTTACACTCCCCAAACCCACTCCAATTTTTTATTTATTTAGTTTATCTTTCCTTTTAATATTATTTATTTGTCAAAAGCATTACAATTTTCGAAACTCAATCCCACATCTCCACGACACATTCAACTTTCAAGTTTCTTTTTCTTATTCTTCTCCTCCTTTTCTTCTCTGAACTGTTGGTTGTTGTTGGTCTTTCTTCCTTTTCACGGTGGTAAGGTAAGTTTACTTGGTTTTCTTGAGACTGTATTGGATTTGTTTGTTGGAAATGTTGTGCATTTAATTTATTATGTTTGGATATGATTTTGATTTACCTTTGTAAATGTATTTCATGGAAGACATTATGCATTAATATATGAACTTTGTCTTTTAAGTATGTTGTTGAAATTTTTACTCTTACTTTGTTGTTTGGAGATGCCCCCAATGAATTTTTTTTTCTGGCTCCGTCCCTGTTAACACGCGTACAATGAGCATCTTTAGTTATGCATGTTTGCTTACAACGGTGGAGAAACTTGAACCCTAACTTTTATTCTTTTTGTAACTATTTTATTTTACTGTTTTACCCATTTAAAGTGAAATGTTTAGTTGAAATCTCAGTTCAACTTTTAATATCTTGGGCAGCCTCTGCATGCTATGGAAGTAGAAGCGAAGAAGAGTATATTGTGGCTGCAGCAAGTGATGCTATATGGGATAAAGCAGCATGTGGAAGATTATACACCGTCAGAGTCAGAAGTATTGGGGGTACCAATTGGATGGCAAAACCCTGCACACAAGTTTCGGTTGTGATTGTCAAGATTGTTGATTACTGTCCACCAGGATGTCATGGAACCATTAATCTTTCTCGAGAGGGATTTGCAGTTATTGCCAATCCTGATGCTGGAAGAATTAGGGTCCAATATGAGCGGTAAGCCGGATTCCTATAAACCAAATGTTGTAAGGCTTAGTTGTTCTAGTGCTCATTGAAACTTTGATCAAATCTTAATTACATTGTCCCCTAAATCTCAAAGTGAACTACTTTGACCTCTTGATTGATGTTTCACATCTCACTTTGATTTTTTACCGGACTTGACAATAGGGGTAAAGTAAGATGCAAAACATTTGTTAAGAGGACAAAGTGGGTCATTTTGAGTCGTTTCAGGGGAATATAAGATTTCACCACAATTTCAAGAGGCATTATAGCAATTAAGCATTTTTAAAAATATTTTTCCCCTAATAAGTGAAGAGTAAAACATGATTAATTCATGAACTTTATTTGTTTATATGATTTGTAGGTTTACACATACAAGAAACAATGGAAGGTAGTACGAAATTATAATTTTTTTTTTGGTTAAGTTAAACAATGTGACTCTTAAGGTTGTAAGCTCCAAACACTTGGATTTGTATTTGAGTTTTGGACTTCAAATCAAAATATTTGAAATCCAAAACTTTGAAGTTTCCCTGTTTGGGTAATGATGGGTTTTAAATGATAATTTAATGTATTAAAAACTCAGAAAATTACATTTTAAAAAATTATTGTCTTTGCACCAAAGAAAAAATTAATATTTTTGTTGACAAGAAAAAACAAATATGAACCAAACTAGAAAGAAATTCAAATACATGAACAGCATGACAAAGAAAAATTAGTCCAATCAAGCCCAAACTGCTATCTCATAATGTCAACAATGACTTGGACATGAAGAAAACCGTTTAAACGACAAAGTGGTTAAATCAAAATAATCAGAGCAATTTAGGCACGGATTGGTTTGATTTCTTACATTAAAACAGTGTAATCTTGGACCCAAGTGAAGCCAACCATAACAAATTGGTTTGGTTTGGTTTGGGAAAGAGCATATATAAACAAACTAATATTAATTTTTGCTTTTGCTTTTGCACTTAGCATTTTTCTATTGGTATTATTTATTATTATGTTTTAGGTAGAGGTGAGTACAGTTTGGATTGGATTTGTTTCACCTCAAAATCGCAGCCGATTTAATTACAATAGAATGGTATAATTTAGTTTGGCAAGAATTACGATTAAGGCAGTTTGGTTCAATATGATTTGCCTGGTTTAGGCCTAATACCAATTCTTTTTTTGTTTTGCATTTTTTCAATTTTTCTAATGATTAAACTACACGTTTAAAATAAAATAAAACAAAAATAAATAGACAAGTCACAAGTAACGATTCAGATTGGTTTATATCAAGTTTGTAAAAAGCTTAAAATCGAATCAAATTAAGCTATTACTGTCCAGTTCAATTTTTAAACCATTTAACTTTTTTCTTAATCAAATTCAAACCAAAACGGCCGTTGTAGTTCCAATTAACCGTTTTAGTTGGTTCAGCCGAATTGATGCCCCACCTGTAGTTTCATGCCACACGTTCATGTTGACCATTTAATACCAAAATCTAAGATCCATAGAACATTCAATTGTAATAAGATTTTGTTGATTTACAGCATAAGATTCTCTTTTATATTTGTAAGGGAATGTTTACTTTAATTTCTTATGAAGAGAAACAACCCAACCAAACTGGTTACTAAATGGATCAATTTTGTTCGATTATTCTACTAATTAGACGCTTAAACCTAACTAATTCGAGACAGACGTGAGTTCACTGTACAGTTTAAGGCGCAAAACCTAATTAATCCAGACCTCGATGAATGTAAGATAATGTTCTCTAGGGAAAAGAAAAAACATAAAAATGGCGATGTTAGGCCATCCCCAATGGGGGCTCTAAAAGGGGCTCAACCACCTTGGGGCTCTTAGATATAGAGCCTAAGTGCAAAAAGGCATCTCCAATGGAACAATTTTTGGGCTCTATATGCTTGAGCGTCACCGGAGCTAACCCTAAATGTTATGACCTTGGTTGAATCTCTTGAAACTCAGTGGGACCCGCATAGAAGGAAATTTGAATGAATTAACAAACCACATGCATGGGGCTCACCAACACATAAATGAATAAAACAAACTTGATTTTTGTCTCTCCTCTTCTTCTTCCCTTTTTGGTTTTTCAAATGAAAGTGTTTTTTTTTTAATATAGAAATAAATAGTTAGTTTTTTTGTTTACTCTAATCACTTTTTTTTTTAATAAAAAAAATCTTGTCCAAATTTTGATTTTTTTTGGGTTGAAATGTTAAAAAAAAACCTAACATAACATAAACATACAATAAAACAAAATAAGTTCACAAAAAATAAAAATAGCATATAAATCAAATTATATCATAAATAGAGCCCCGGATACAGAGCCTCCCACTGTGGGAGAGATGCTTTTAGAGCTCAAAAATTCTATCGAAGCTCTAAATTAGGCTCTATCCATCATATTTAGAGCCCCAACCATTGGGGATGGCCTTAGAGCAGCTCCAGCAATTCCCCTGGGCTCAGGCAGGCAGGCGAGTCCCACGGGCCCGAGCCCAAAATTGCGTTTCCAGCGGGCCCCAGGTGAACTGGGCGAGCCCGTAGGGGGAGAGAGCCTGAGGTCCAACCTAGGGGGGGTTGACGTCAGTGCACGCGAGTTCAAATTTTTTTTACGTTTGGTGCGTGCAACGCCCCCCGCCCAATGGTAATAGGCCACGTGGCGCGTTCTGGTGACTCTGATAAGTTTTTTTTTGAAATCCAACGGGTGCTGTTTTTTTGGGCCAAAAAAATATGAAAAAATTTCAAAAAAACTTGATTGCATCTCCGTATATCAATCAATTATACGGGTCATGAAACAGCAGTCCCTAACCAACGATTCATGCTCCAATGGTTCTCCACTTGGTCCCATGGGCCTTTCATAAATTCTTGTCAAGGCCGTGTTCATGGGATTCGGTTCGTACACGTCTGCAACATCGTAATCATACTCATCTTCCACAATCATGTTATGAAGGATGATGCAAGTCATCATTATGCTCCTCAGCAAGCATGCGCGCCGCTCCCCTAATAATAAGCCACTGGGCTTGGAGGATACCAAAACATCTCTTCACATCTTTTCTGTACCCCTCTTGATAGGCAGCAAATAATTTTTGCTTATGGGTTCGGGGATGTGGAATTTATTCACAAATGTAGTCCACCTCGGGTAGATGCCGTCTGCATGATAATACCCATTCTGGTATATGGTATATGGTATTATTGATTTCATAGGTGATATTCGGGGCTTCAACTCTCAAAACATCGTTGAACACTGGGGATTGACCCAGCACGTTCAAGTCGCTTTGAGATCCGGCAACTCCGAAGAAAGCATGCCAAACCCATGTATCAAGTCCAGCAGCGGCTTCAAGGATGATACTTTTTTACCCTTTCCGATTCCCATAGTCTCCTTGCCAAGCAGTTGGGCAATTCTTCCATTGTCAGTACATGCAGTCGATGCTACCAATCATTCCTGGAAATCCTCGAGCTTCGGCTTTTTGTAGAAGTCGTTGGAGGTCCCTGGGCGTAGGTCTGTACAGGTAGTCCTTAGTGTACAGAGTTTCGACTGCATAACAAAATCTTACCAAGCTCTCCAAAGTAGTGGACTTCCCCATCCGGGCAATCTCATCCACCTGATTAGCAGATGCACCATACGCCAACATTCGTATAACAGCTGTAAGCTTTTGTTGGGGAAGAAGTCCCAAAACCCCAGCATCATCACACTTTTGAACAAAGTATTCATCATAATTGCAAATATCATGCATGATTTTATTGAACAATTGGGGTTGCATTTTATATCGCCTTCGAAAATCAACATCAGAGTACAGAGAAGTTGGGATAAAATAATCTTCCAGAAGATTCTTACCCCGAGAATGCCTTTGTCTATCCACATTCGGGCCACGGCCGACTTGTGAACCAGGACGGCTCTAGTTTTCTTCATCAAGCAAAGCCACTACTATGACAATTTGTTGATCTAGTTCTCTCTGCACCCTTTTGCCTGCAACTCGTTTACGCCTTCTTTCTCTAGTTTCTCGCTCTTGCCTCTCCAAGGCTTCGTTCATGTCTGACATTGAGAATGGAGTATGAATTCTAAAATATGAGAAATGAAAATATATATAAGATCTGGTGTGAGAGGTATGAGCTGAGCCTCTAGTTTTATAGAAAAATTTAGGCAGATAGAGATGACATGTGGCCCGATTTTAGAGGGTGAAAATCTTATCAGAAATTTGAAATTCAGATGAAATTTATCTGAAATTTGAATTTTGAAATCGAAAATCTTATCCGAAAATAAGATATGAATTTTATAATAAATATTGACACGTACGAACCCAAAAATCTTATCCGAAAATATTATCCAAATTAATTGTTTAGGTTAAAAAAAAAACAAAAAATGATAGTAGTTGCCATTTGTCATGACAACGGATGGAAACACACATTACTTTTTGCAAGGACAACCACTATTCACATAAATAGTAGCTGCCCTAGCTACCCCTCCCGTTTGCCATGGCAAAGGGCAAATGGGTGGAGTTGCTCTTACAATTGCATCCACCCTCTCGGACCCCACTGAATTCTGCATAACATGGTCAGCGTTTCCATGTTCTCAGCCTCCTCATCTTCCTTGAACCTTGTAAGTTTCACCTAACTCTCACTCTCTCTCTCTCTCTCTCTCTCTCTCTCTCTCTCTCTCTCTCTCTCTCCCTTCCTCTGGATCCTGTGTGTTCATTGTTGCCTATTGACTCTGTTGTTTTTGCAGAGTTTTCATTTTGGTCGTGGAAATAACTGGAATTTCAGGACTTTTGCAAGACCAAGCGTTTGTCTCTCCCAGGTATATATATATATATATATATCTCTTTCTTTCATTTTTCGATACTACCCCGAAACAAAGTAGAGAAATTAAAAAATAAAAAATTTGAGTTTCACTAGTTCTTATCTATTCGACAATAGCAAAACCTTTAACTCCTTTATGTATTCAGGATTCTAATTTAGTAATTTGTATTTGTATTTGTAATTTACTCCGAGGGTTTTCTGATTTTCTGAAATAGAAAGAACCCAGTTCGAAATATTGAACTCCGGTGTACCCTTTGGTGACATTGGTGTCCTGTGTTTTTTGCCTCCTTGTATGTCGATAAAGCTTCCATTTTGTTTCTTCATTTGGTTGGTTTTGCCGTTATACTTATACAGGGAGGTTCTGTGAAAAATGAATGAGTAACTAGTTGTTCTTAATTTCAAGCCCTTTAAGGTTTGATGAATTTGTTTCATATAATGAGAATTGTCATTATATGTTTAAGGTTTAAGGATGACTTAAAATTGTCAATATCGGTCCAAACATATTGGAACTTCCCAACTTTCATGGTGGTTAAAATTTCAGGCCTGGACTGTTACTTGTATGAAATGATCTCTTTGAAAAGGGTGAAATCATTGTCAAGTTTGTTAAGAATCATTGCCAATGAAATGATTTGATTAGCTATGATAAGAGTTATGGTTCAGTGGTTTTTCGATTAAGAGCTGCTTATTGAAAAAAGAAAAGAAAAAAGAAACGCTAAAGAAAGATTCTTCCATGGTTCTTGTGAATTTGTTAGCTGCACGTTTTTGGCTATAGGCTTTCGGAGCTAGAAACTGATTCCTAAGTATGATTTGTTTAGTCAACATTTTTTTTCAATCAACTTATGAAACAAGTCTAATCTAGTTCACAATGGATGGAAATAAAAATGAGGATACCAATAGAGGCCACAGATGGCGGAGGATATTCTTATGGGTTGTAATGCTAGAGGAAATAATTAGGCATGTCATCACTGTTATTTCAATATATGAAATCCCTAGAGGTTGCTCAGATGACACTGGATTCAGTAAGCATAGGTCTTAAGTTTGACTTTCTCCAACCTTGGAGTCTCATAAATTGCTGTAGTGGCGTCTGAACTTACCAGTGCATGTGCTAATTTATTTAAATCAAAGAGTGCATCTGCTAATTTATTTTTCAGAAGTTTCTTTGTTCCTTTTTTGTTTTTTGCTGTTGAGATGTCCACATTTGCATCCATTTTTACTCCTCGAATTTTGTTGCAGGAAAGTAGGAATTTAGAGCCAAGCAAGAAGCAAGATAAAACAAGTGGGATAGTGAAAACCAGGTCTGCCACAAAGGATCAGATTGTCATTTCTAACGTTCGGATATCTCAGCAGGAGAGCTCCCCTCCACTTGTTACTGCATTGAAGGTTTCAGCTGAACAAAATGCCGCTACCTTTCACTTCCCTGGGCACAACAGAGGTCGAGCTGCACCATCTTCTTTGACTCAGCTTATTGGTTTAAAACCATTTCTTCATGATTTACCTGAGCTTCCGGAGCTTGACAACCTCTCTTCTCCAAGAGGGCCTATTTTAGATGCTCAACAACAGGCAGCCAGTCTCTTTGGGTCATTGGAGACGTGGTTTCTTGTAGGTGGTACCACGTGTGGAATACAGGCAGCGATTATGGCTACATGTTCCCCTGGAGAAATTTTAATTCTCCCTCGCAATTCACATATATCAGCCATATCTGCTGTGGTATTGTCCGGTGCAGTACCCAAGTACATCATCCCTGATTATAATTCTGACTGGGACATTGCTGGTGGCGTCACTCCATCACAGGCAAGTCTACAAGAAATGCTGGTTATGGTTATTACTTCAAAATGAGACTACGCAACTACATTTTATCACTTGTAAATATTTAATATGTTATTGCTTAATATGAATGTAATGGTTAAAACAATCAGGATAATACAAAAAGTTTCTTTTAACTTTAAAAGATGCTAACAAAATTATTATGATGAACTCTTTCTCCCTTTCATGTTCACATTATTACCATCGTTTTTTGCTGAAATTTCTGTATATGACCTGAAATGGGTGTTATAACAGGTAGAGACAGCAATCAAGGAAGTGGAGAAAGAAGGGCAGAAGCCAGCTGCGGTTTTGGTCACTTCGCCCACTTATCATGGTATATGCAGCGACTTGAGCGAGATAACCCAATTGTGCCATTCTCATGGAATCCCTGTGATTGTTGATGAGGCTCATGGGGCACATCTAGGATTTCATCCCCAGATGCCAAATTCAGCAATGCATCAAGGTGCTGATTTAGCTGTACAATCCACTCATAAGGTTCTTTGCTCTCTCACACAATCATCAATGTTGCACATGTCAGGGAGTCTTGTAGATAGAGAGAAAATTTCAAGATGTCTTCAGACACTTCAAAGTACTAGTCCTAGTTATCTGCTTTTGGCATCATTAGATGCTGCTAGAGCTCAAATTAGTGAAAACCCAGAAACTATTTTTGGAAAGGCATTGCAATTGGCCATTGAAACGAAGAGTATGATAAGAAAGATTTCAGGTATTTCAGTGCTTGATGCTCAAAGCTTCCCTAATTTCCCTGCAATTGATCCCCTGCGGCTTACCATAGGATTTCAACAGCTTGGCTTATCTGGTTATGAAGCTGATGAAATCTTATATGAGGATCATGAAATCATTTGTGAACTTGTTGAAACCCAGTCCATTACATTTGCAATGAACCTTGGAACATGTAGAGAGCATGTCCAGAGGTTAGTGTCGGGAATAAAGCATCTAGCAGCCGCGTCTGCATCCACTCTGGCTGCTAAAAGGAAGGTTGAAGGTGGTAATTCTGCCCTCTTTGCAGATATAGAAACAAGCTTGATTCCTAGAGATGCCTTTTTTGGTGGTAAAAGGAGAGTGAGTATTGAAAACAGCCTTGGGGAAGTTTGTGGGGAGCTTATATGTCCATACCCGCCTGGGATTCCAGTAATGGTCCCCGGCGAGACTATCACAAAAAAAGCGTTGGATTATCTGCTAGATGTTAGAAGCAAGGGTGCTGTCATCAGTGGAGCTTCTGATCCCCAACTCTCTTCCATAGTTGTCTGCAACATGTAGTGCTTGTTTGGCAGGGAGAAGGTAACAGCTAATTTATTTTTTAAAATTTTGTTCTGCTTCAAAAGGAGCAGCAATCACACATGAAATGGAATGTTGATGTACAAGTTTATTGAACCACAACCAAATTTATTAAAAAAACAAGAAACAAGAAATGCTAGAATCCAACCTTGGCATTCAGATTTTATTGCACGATCAAGTTAGTGGTAAGTTTTCCATGGCATTAGTCAGATCCTGGGGTTTTTCTGCCACCATATGATAAAACTGAACCTTACCGGATGTCCAATGGCCCAATTTAGGTCTTGTTTATTGCACCAGCCAAGTTCAATTAAGTAACACATTCAGACTATATTGTTTCATGATAATTATACAACAATTTAATATAAAGATTTCCCAAAATCAAAATATATTTGCAAAATGACAATCATGTCCTAACCGGGTTGGCCAGGTCAAAGTTTGCAATTAGCCCGGGCCACTTACTATTCATAAGACAAAATCTTGAACAGCAAAAAACATCCACCAAAAAGCACTGATTGAACAATTCCTCAGCCACTTGTCAGTTCAATACTAGAAAAAGAAAAAAATAAGAAGAATGTCCAAAATAGAAGGTTAGAGAGAAGGTTGCTAGTATTTCTCATCCCAGAATCAGATAAAGCAGAAAATCTTAAAAGAGGCATTATTTGCCTTGCACCCCGAAAATAACCATTGCTCTCTTCACCATATTTGAGTACATTGAGTGTGGAAGCCACATTTGGAGCATCTACCCAAAAGAGTTAAATTTCACAATTCATGCTCTGGCACAAGACATGCAAATGTAAAGATGTAAAGCTGCACAATCATCCGACTCAATTGCATATACATGTGAAATTGGTTTGCCTTACCTCTGACATGGCTAATCAAAAATGGACTTTCTTTCTATGAGAGTTTTTTTTTTTTTTACATATCACAGGCATGAAGCCTACAAAACCCCCAGACCCCAAAATGATTCTCATGCGTTCAATCCTTTCCTTTTCTTCCCTGGATATACTGTATATAACTTTGCATTATAAGGCAAAACGTGAGAAAACACAAACAGACATTCAGTCAGCAAATAAAAACGATCTGGACAGAGCTCCGCAGATAAATACGATTTCAAGATTGATCAGGCCCTTCTACCTTGACTCTGTGCTACTATATGCATTAGCCCTGTAAATCTTTGATGGAATTCTTGTAGCTCGTTTCTTTGTTGGTCGAACAAAAGGATCAAACAGAGGTGCCTGTGAGTATGGAGAGCATGCTGGCCTACCACGTTGCAAGTCTGGGGAGTCATCTGGACCAACCCATGCTATGGGACTAACTGCAGCAGAAGGACAACTATTAGTTCTGCGTTTATTTTTCTGCAAGCAGAGAAAGATACCATCTCTGAAGTAACAGGACGTCTAATCTCAAAGGTCTCTATGTCCCCAAGAAGGAGAAAAATAATAAAAATTCCACATGGCAAATTACGCATCTCCCTGCCTAAATTTTGTATATCACATTATACTAATTGTCTTAAAGGAAAATGCTGTAGAAACAAATAGATGTGCAGGAACACAATGTACAGGACATCCCACTCAAGGGTTTTCTAGTTGAACTGCATAATGTATTGCACAAGTCGAGGTCAATACATAAATGAATCACAGTACATGTAGCAGAAAGAATGCATTGGTATATGGGAAGCACATACACTTTGCAGCATCGCCTAACGAGTGTAAATTTCCAAACACATCAACTCACCAACCTTTCTATGCCCGTTTCAAACAGGTAAGAAAAATATGCAATTCCCTAATTTTCTTTTAGGTATACTTTAGACTTCGGCAAGCAGGCAGCGGTGGAAGCATTTTTACTGACTAGGGCAAAAGCAACTAATGGGGTATAAGCATCATCAGGAAACAATGTCATTCCATATCGACTCACGGGGCATATAATCTACTGGAAAACAGAGTTAGAAGTACAAAACTATACATTGTATAAGAATTCATACCTTCTGCACCAGGTTCAAGAAGTCTCTTGGCAGCAGAAGAAGCTGTCAAGTGAGCAGGACGCTTCTTCACATAATTATCAGGACGCTTCCTCACATAATCTTCCTGCAAAGGCTTCGGAGTTTGAAACGAGAATTGTGACATAGTAACCCCCGCATCCAGATACTCAGGATGTTGAAGCAAATACCTGAAAAATTAAAACCAGCATAACCATTAATCAAAGAGCTAGCTATGATTGTGAAGAAATCCAAGCTCAGCTAAACAGAAAGACACAAACTTACTTTTGGATCTCCACCGATGATCGAAGTTTCTTGCCTGATGGTGATTCATAGTACCTGAATAAACAAAATAGTTAACTGGGCATGTCACAAAAAGTTGCAAGTTGCTAATGCTTATGAATATCATAAGAGTACATACACGTCTGCAAATCTGGTGCCTCCTTCACCTCTAATCCTCAGCAAGCGTTGCCAGCCGGGTGGGGGCTGAGCAATGTTGGGCTTATCAATTGCCCAGAGCCTACTTCCATCTTGAGTAATGTCTTCTGGGTCATCACAAGAAACAAAATCCCGCCATTCCCGTGCCGTTTCGCAGTAAAAGGGCTGCTCCAGAATGTGTTCACGAATCTCTTCATACTTTTCCTTCGTTGGGATGAGCCTCCATTTGAAGCAGCTGGTACACTGCACAGTGAAGGCCCCAACAGATGGCAAAACCCTAGGTGTATGATGAAATGGAAAAGGATTGGGCCTGTTCACTTTCTCATGCACTGTAGCTACAGCATTAGCATTAGCACTGGCTGATGCAGGGTCATAGAGCACCAGCTGATGAGAATTAAAATGGGCTTGAATTATTTCATCATCTGAATCAGATGACGATGAAGATGATGAGGAAGATGAAGATGAAGATGAAGCTGAAGGAACATGTATGTCTTCATGGGTAAAGCTGTTTTTTTCTTCCCTCCTCAGCTTGAATGTTATTTTGGTGGGATTTCGAGAACCCATGGAAACAGCAGATCTCGAACACCTCCTGCAAAGTAAAAAAAAATTTGAAAAATTTCTACACACCCAGATCCAGTTTCAAGTTTCAACAAAACATGCGACGATTTTACAGAGGATGTTGTGATTCTTACGGAGATGAGGATCAGAGATCTGCGACGAGGATGATGTTGCAGGGATAGGAATCGATCAGAGCCGTTGGTTCCGAGGAAATGCGTAGATCCTACGGTCGGAGGTCAGGTCGGAGGTCAGGTCGGGGACTGCATCCACTTGAGGTTTTTATCCTTGGTCAGAGAGAAATGGAGAGAGAAAGAGAGTCCAGAAGGAGATTATTGGTTTCCCGTTTGTGCAAGTAAGGAAAAATCTGCCTCCGCAATTTTTTCACTTTTTAAATTTTAATTAATTAATTTTTTTGGGGATTTGGGTGACTTCAATTACCACAATTTTTAGTTTAATAAATGCATTTATTATCAAAGGAAAAAGTTTAATAAATCCAATTAGCAAATGAGTAAGAAAGAATTTGGATTTGAATTGGATGTAAATAACGGATATTGGAGCAAGTTGCACAACCAATGGGATGAATAGATACCATTTGTGATAAATTAATTAATTTACCCATTCATGCGCGGTAAAAGAAAAGGACCAATTTTAGACGGTAATGCTATTGGTACAACTCTTTTATCAACTTTTGGTTACCAATTGATGCGGCATATGACACCGTCACAGGTACGGACCGAAGGATAGGTTAATCTGAGCTATAGCCCAGGTAGCTTTTATTACTTTTTAGCCCAAAGTCACATGTAGCCCACCCTACAACTTACCTCACTTCATGCCAAACTTCAAATCCATAAGTTATTAAAAATGTAATTCACTATCACAATTTTACAAACAATCACACCAATTTATGAAAGATTGTGATAGAATTTTAATTTGTCTCAATATAAATCCAATTCAAATAAGCAAGAGAAGTATAAGTTATCTTTATTTATACTTTTTTGCCAAATATAAGTTATCTTTGTTGACAAGGTTTAAAATGACATTTGATAATTAGTTTAATAAATTTCTAGTAAAAATAGGAAGTTAACAATAAACAATCGTTAATAACTACTTTCATTTGAAATCTAAATGACTCTTAATATTGGATTAAGTCAATCATTACCTTAATATGTTGTTATTATACTGTTTTTTTATATACTTAAATAATTATAAACTTTTAATATTGTGCAATTTTTTATGGGTTCAAATCTTCTGCTTTGTTAGGATATGCTTGACTTTTATTATTTACATGTCTAAGCCTAATCGAGTCCTTAGTATTCCAAAAATGGATTTTAGCCTCCAAACCCTAAATTCAAGTGACAATGTGATTCAATAATATCAACTTCTTGTTGGAGTTTGAATGAAATACATGAACTTGAGTCCCACATTGGAAAAGAAGAGAAAGTCTCTACTCTTTATAAGAGCACTTCCACCCATTGTGTCATAGCAAAGGGCAAGTAAGGGTAGACACTATTCATGTAAATAGTGACTGCCCTAGCAATTTTTTTTATGCATTCCCACCCATTGCCATAGCAATCCAAGGGCAATCACTATTCACATGAGATATGAGGGGAGGAATTTGTATGGATTTTTAGGGTGGGAAGTGAAGAACATGATTAGGTATTTATATGAAAAAAAAAATGACATTATTGGTATTTTTTCCCTTTTTGTTTCAATTTTTTTGGAATTTAAATTGGTCCCTGACGTTAGCATGACATCAGATTACCGAGGCACCAGCCCATGCAAGTCTTGCCTTTAGACTTGCCCAATTTCATGGGCCCACTTCTTGCCATGACAATTTTTCCTTAGTGTAGGTTGTTTTTGGAGCATAGGCCCCCTTTTGCCACCATGTCAAAAGGGAATGGATGGAAGTGCTCTAAGTGAGTTTTCCCACACGTGCTATATGGAAGATGGGCCTCACCTTTTGATTGGGCTTGGATTATATGACACCCTCACTATAGAATTTCGCATATGCATTAATATTTAATAATCATAGATAAGGTCTTGAGTTAGTACTACGTAACTGGACCTAATCTAGACATGTCTCATAATTTTGTCACAATAGACCTACTCCGGCGAAATTTTTGTATCCCGACGAACTTTGACCCATATTACTAAGGCCAAACACTAAATACTCCAATGTTAACATGTGAATTCATCGACTTGCACAGGATATAGAGAGAAAAAAAGCAATACAAAGAAGTAAGCAAAACCAAATTCAGCAGCCAAAGTATCAATCCATCAGTGAGGTGAAACCATAAATGTAGATGGGGCATGAGCGCTGGGTATCAAACTTAACAAATACTTTAAATAGGAAAATGAGAAGGCAAAATTTCTTGAATATCTAGACATTCAAGAAAGGTGCTGCTGCCATCTATTGACCAAAAATTACAACATAAGTCTCGTAGGCTAGAGAAAATCACACCTTATAAACACAGCACAACTGTCAACTATTACAATAGAATTCCATTCCAATTGCTAAGTGATGTAAATAAATACTAGACGGAGTCCTTCGCAGAGAGTAGTTAAAGAATGCATTCTGAAGAGAAACCAAACTAAAACAGACTCTTAGACTCTGACTAGAATCTTCCCTGGGGATCATTAAATCCTTTATCTTGCATCACTAAGTCACATATGCCAAGAAAATGGGACTAATAAAACTGGAGTTCATGTACAAATATGTGAAGTGTTTATGTAAAGGAATGAGGAACAAGCAGTACACTCATACAAATTTCCAAAAACTAGTATGAAATGAGCAATTAAGGTATGGTTATACGATGAAGCTCAGAAACTTCAATCAACATAGGGGTGAATATAAAGTGATCAGATGCAGACAGGAGATGATATCATTCATCTGAATGGATTTACAAGCAGCAATAGAATTATTTGCAGCGCAGGTTTCACCTTCTATAGTTCAGCCACTGTTATTGTTTACAAACATACACGTGAGCAATCAAATTTGAACAAACTGATGCAACATAAACATATACTGTATCACACTTCTCAGTTATTAAAACATTTGAGCAATTGCTTTCTGCAAAGTTCAAGTTTACAAGCATGCATTGCTTTATGATCACATGCATTGTAAAAAACTAAACAGTAGAAATAAAGATAGCCAACCAAAACTGAAAACAGAAAATGCACCATAACAGAGCAGACTCCAATCTATTGAGAGGCAGAATAAACCGGACATATTTCCTGTTTGAAATGAACTAATCTCCATATCATATTATAATACAAGCCAGCTATCAAAAGGACAGCCAAATTTTTTTAAAATAAAATAAAATCTGACCAAAGTCCCTTTGGTTTCACTTGTAAAAATTTCATTTGTGGAACCAAATAAGGTTAGAGCTACTGGTTTAGCCTAATGGGAGAACTAAGGAAGGATCCCTCTGAATCAAGCCAAATAGAGGATTCTATTGTTTCGTCCAAAAATTGTAATAAACAGGACACTTAGGAAATTTTTTGTACTGTAATAATAACATCCTCAATGCCTCATATTGGCTATCAAGATATAATTCTACTAGCAAATATGAGACATGCCAGAAATAATTATCTTGAAAGTCTACAAGGCTTATAGCACCAAAATGAGCTACAAGAACATCAACATATATAGAACTGCAACCGCAACAACTACTTTTCTGATCATAAAAGGGAAAAGTCTAAGTTGGTAGACAACATTACTGTTTTCTGAGAGTTCATATGCATATGAATTCTTAGAAAATAGAATGAAGAATCACACTCGTATTCTAGGTCTCAAATTGTTCATTCATGAACCTGAAGACAAATTACTTACAGAAAACAAAATATTTGGTACCCCAGAATCAAATAACAAACCAACAAATGCAAGCAGACAAATTATAAGTGAGGCAACAGGAGACAGCATAGAATCTTACAAGTAAGCAGTCAAATTGCTACAAACGAACATCAAATAACAGAGAATTAAAAAGCCAAGCATGAATAGTAAGACATAAATTTAAAATCTAATAAGATTATTTGGAAGCACAAAGCCCAAATTTTTATATATTCAATAAATTCAACTACAAAGGCAAAATCCTCATTGAAAAGTGCCCATTCGTCAGTTTAAGCAAAAGCATACATAAAATTCCTTACACCCAATTGCTAAAGCTAATACCTCCGTAACATGTAGAATAGAACCCTAAACATTAACCTGAACCATAAGATGTAGATTCGACAAATAGGCACCGAACCATAACCCACTAGAGATAATACCAAAAACCCATATTGGAATTTGAAAGATCCAAACCGATCAGATCAGACGGGGCTGAGAAGCTGAGAAAGCTGTGGCTTAGGCTCCGAGTTCATGCCGATGACGATGATCAGGGGAATGAAGCCGTAGTGGGTGACGACCTTGGCCTTCTTCATGGCCCACGTGCTCCACTCCTTCACGGACTGGGCCACCGAGCGCTCATCAGAGCCTTTGGAGCCCTTATTCGTCGTTTTGCCCTTGCTCTTCAGAGTAACCTTCGACGCCATTGAAATTTTCGTCTGTAGTCTGTGTGTGGTCGCCTATCTCAAACCCTAATTATAAGGTTTTTGTTTCCTCGGAGGTTGGGGCTATGAAGTGTCGTTAATGTGACGCGTTGTGTGCTTATTATATAGCGTCCATCATAGCCGTCGTTTGTTTCTTGTCCTCCACAAACTTCTAATTTTTATCCTCTAAATAAATATCTAAATTTTGTAATAGGTTTTTTTAAAAGAAAAAAGAAAAAAGAAAAACGTAACTCATCACGTTTTTGTTGTCATTTAAAAGCTTGAGAAAGACGATGCTTATTTCTCGAAAAAAAAGAAAAGAGAAAGACAATGCTTAAAATTACAAATTGTTACAACATTCATTTCGTATGTCTGTCAAATTATAGTGATGCCAAATTGAGTCTGTTTTTGTTGTCATTTAAAAGCTTGAGAAAGACAAGTTATCTAGTGCCTCAATAGCAGAGGTTCGAAACTCGTTAGAAGTACTTTGTGGTTAGGGGTAAGGCGAATCCTGAGTAGGGATTAATCCCACTCTTCGGGTGTGGGGACACCTCGTGGTATTTACCCAAAGAAAGACAATGCTTATTTCTAAAAAAAAAAAAAAGAGAGAAAGACAATGCTTAAAATTACAAATTGTTACAACATTCATTAGTATGTCCGTCAAATTATAGCACTGCAATGTGCTTCTTCAGGAAGCACTTAGATTTCTTTTGAAAATTTCATCATCTTCATAATAAAAGCACTTTTATGAGAAGTGCTTATGAGGAGAAGTGCTTCCTAGAGAAGCAGTCCCAAACAACGTGAACAATTTTTCATCTCTCTATATCTTAGAAGGTTAAGATTTTCTTTATTAAAAAAACCTTCTTATTTTTGGTCCATATGGCATCTCTACATCCACCTGTGATGGATTTAGCATCATATAAGCAAAACAATTAGCTAATTGAGTGTTATGCTTTTAAAAAACAAAGGTTAATTTCACAAGTAGTCTTTGTTTTTATTTTTATACAAGCGATAATATATTCTAAATTAATCTAATCAATGGGAAGGGAGATTTGAACTATGATGAAGGGGGCAAACTCATCAGTTTGACCAACTGGCCTAACCCATGTATTTCACAAGTAGCTAATTTGGCATTATGTTATACCATAATCTAAGAAATCTCATTCGGTTTCGTTTAATTTCTTCACTTAATTACCTCAAACTAAATCAAATTGCAAACCCAAATCATAAAAAATGGACCTTATGCCCTTATATAGGCTATATGTCAAGGGCCATGGAACCACAACCATAGATGAGCCCCAAGTCGCGTAATTTCCAAATGAATCTTTTCTTGTGTTTTACTATTTCCAAATGAATCTTTTCTTGTGTTTTACTTTTTAGCTGAAACTTTTTCTTTATATGTCACATCTCGGATCGGCTCCGCCGTAGCACTATATTGTCCGTTTTGAGCCCTACCCTCACTGTTTTATTTCTGGGAACTCACGAGCAACATCTTGGGATTGCTCTAGCCCAAACTCGCTTAACTTCGGAGTTCCCATGGAATTCGAAGCCAGTGAGCTCCCAAAAGGCCTCGTGCTAGATGGAGGTGGGCATGTACATATAAGGAACATCACCCCATCTCCGTTGGTCGATGTGGGACGTTACAAGGCCTGACGTCCTCGTCGGCACACTCGCACCATACGGCAGAGTGGCTCTGATACCATTCTGTCACATCCCGGATTGGCTCCGCCGTAGCATGATATTGTCCGCTTTGGGCCCCGCCCTCACGGTTTTGTTTTTGGGAACTCACGAGCAACTTCTTAGTGGGTCACCCATCCTGAGATTGCTCTAGCCTAAACTTGCTTAACTTCGGAGTTCTCATGGAATCCGAAGTCAGTGAGCTCCCAAAAAGTCTCGTGCTAGATGGAGGTGGGCAAGTACATATAAGGCACATCACCCTCTCTCCATTGGTCGATGTGGGATGTTACATTATATGTTTTTTTAATAGAAAAGGAAAAGAGATGTAATTGTTATATATTATGTTTTTCAGCCAAATTCACTGCAATCTTTGAGGGAAGTTGGTAGTTACTAAAGATAGTACAAATAGAAGCTCACGTTATGTTATTGGTACAAAGAAAAAAAACATTATTTGAGTGAAGTACTTTCAGAAAAAAAGAAAAGAAAAAAAAAGCTGAGGTGTAGGAATTGGGTTATCGACGCAGCCAAACGGTGGATAGATGGACATACGCATTAGCTGAGCATTTCAATTGAAAGGAAAGCTAAATTAGAAGAAAGAGAGACTGAGAAAGAAAGAGACGGAGAGGGGCCAGTCGAAAGCAGAGGAGGAGAAGCAAAAATGGGGGGAGGAATGGAAGCAAACAAGAACAAGTTCATAGAGGAGTGGGGCTCAGCCAGAGAAAATCTCGAGCATAACTTCCGCTGGACTCGCCGCAACTTTGCCCTTGTTGGCATTTTCGGCATCGCCATCCCTATCTTGGTCTACAAGGGAATCGTCCGAGATTTCGTAATTTTCTCTCTCAAAATTGTTTTCGTTTTGGAAATTAATCTGTGGATCCGTTTGAAATTGCCCAATCGATCGTAATATGCTTCCAGATCTCTTTCTCTTAATTAGATTTCTGGTTATCGAATTTGGTTTGGTTCCTCAACAGCTCGCCTCAGCTCTTTTTTTGTTTTAGTGATTGTTTGACTTTTAGGAAATCAATTTTCTCAAATTATGATGTTTAAACATTTGGGTTTGGACCCAAACTATATTTTGGGAAATAAAAGGAATTTCTTGTTTGATACTTTCGTCTAGGTTTATTTTCGGGGTTAAATTAGAGTTGGGGTTGTAGAAATAGTGTAGAATCATCATTTGTGAAGCGTTTGTGCTAAAATGTTTTGGCACTTTTTGGGGGTTTTACCACTCTCTCATAAAATTTGGCTTAAATTTTTCGTAGGGCTTTGTAGGAGGAGTTAAATGTATACTGAAAAGCCTTATTTCCTAGTGAAATCATAAGGAAACATGATTGAGTCCCATGCTCACTCAGTCAGATTTGAAAGCTGCAATGTTCTGAGTTTCCAGAGCATTTCTTTGGGTTTTTAATTCTCCTGTACATTCTGTTGGAGGAGTGCCTCTAATATTTTTCTTCCGCTGGAGTCTTTGTAAGTAATTAACGTAGATAATCGAAAAGGTCTCTCTAGTCAGATTTGAAAGCTGCAATGTTCTGAGTTTCTAGAGCATTTCTTTGGGTTTTTGAATCTCTTGTACATTCTGTTGGAGGAATGCCTCTAATATTTTTCTTCCGCTGGAGTCTTTGTAAGTAATTAAGTAGATAGTCGAAAAGGTCTCTCTACGGGAGTAAATATTTTGGTAGGAACTGGGCTTTAAGGCCTTAATCAAATGTCATGTTAAAATCATCTTTTTTTCTTTTAGTTAGAGGGGTGTGGGGAAAGTAACTAAACCCTAATACCGGGGAGGGGAGTAACTAAACCCTAATACCTCTTTATATTAAAAGGTATGGTTACTACTACTTGCTAGTATCAGCTCTTGTGAAGCAGTTGCCCTTTTGCAACATTGGTGTCATGAAATACTTTTTTTTGGTTCAAATTTGTTCATTGGTAACCAGTTGGAAAATTCCTGATATCAGTTTTGTTGCAAAGTCATGTCCTTTGTCCAACTTCTTTATCTCCCTTGGCCTAGTGGTATCTATTCTCATTGCATACATTGTTCCACTGTCTATTCATTGTTGGAGCCTTCTGATTTTCCATGTTTACAAATTCAATTGTACTTATGAAAAAGATGAATAAATGGAAGGGTAAAGGTTCAAAGTAGTCTGTTGCATTCAAATACTAAAAATTAATAGTATAAGATAAGATTAATCTTAAATCCTAGGCACTAATCTGTGAAATAAAAGCCATTTCTTGTTTATACTTTTGTCTAAGTTTATTGTTGGGGTTAATATGGCTCTGGGGGTTGTAGGAATAGTGTAGAATCATCATTTGTGAAGCATTTGTGCTAAATTCTTTTGGCACTTTTTAGGGCTTTTATCAAATTCCATGCTGTCATAAAATTTGGCTTCAATTTTTGACAGGGGTTTGAAGTAGGAGTTAAATGTATACTGAAAAGCCTAATTGCCTAGTAAAATTAGAAGGAAATATGATTGAGTCCTGTGCTGACTCAGTGAGATGGGAAGGCTGCAGTGTCGGAGTTTCTAGAGCATTCATTTGGGTTTTTAAATCTCTTGTGCATCTGTTGGTAGAATGCCTCTAATGTTTTTCTTCCACTGGAGTCTTTGTAAGTAATCAACATAGATAATCGAAAAGGGTTCTCTATGGGAGTACATATTCTTGTAGGAACAGGGGTTTAAGGCCTTAACCAAATGTCATGGTAAAGTATTCTTTTTTTTTTCCCTTTAAAAGGGGGTGGGGGGAAGTAAATTCCTTTGAGCTGATCTTTGTTAGTTTCATGGTTTTTCTGTTTTTTGTCAGTTGCCATCTTATATTAAAAGGTCTGGTTGCTACTACTTATTAGTATCGGCTCTTGTGAAGCAGTTGTCCCTTTGCAACACTGTTGTGTTGAGATGCGTTTCTTTTTTTCTTTTTTGTTCTGTTGTGTTAATTGGTAATGAGTTGCCAAATTACTGATATCTGTTCTGTTGCAAAGTCATGTCCTGTGTCCAACTTCTTTATCTCCCTCGGCCTAGTGATATCTAGTCTCATTGCGTACGTTGTTCCACTGTCTATTCATTGTTGCAGCCTTCTGATTTTCCATGTTTACAAATTCAGTTGTACTTATGACAAAGATGAATAGATGGAAGGGTAAAGTTTCAAAGCAGTCTGGTACATACAACTACTAAAAATTAATAGTATAAGATAAGATTAATCTTAAATCCTACGCACTAATCTGTGTAACTATCCCTGGTATTTGCCTGGATTTTATTGTTGATTAGTCATTCATATGCATCTCTGTCTTTTTAGTTCACAAATTTTCTGTCTACGGGCTATTTGTTATACGCTTTTTCTTCTTTCTTTTTCCTTGTCATATAATTTGGATGCTGACGTTCGAGTGTGTGTACACACTCACCGCTCAAACAATTTGGCCATTCCAGTCTTGCAATTAATTGATTGGGATTCTAACAGTTTGTTTTCTGTGGTGACAGCACATGCAAGATGAGGATGCAGGCAGACCATACAGGAAGTTTCTATGACTTATCCAAGAATGTTTGACAATAACTGTGGGACTAGTGGTGGAACGTTCCCTATGGGACCACAAATTTCCCTTTCCTGGTAGTGGGGAAGTATTTCCTTTTCTTTGTTGATCTATGGAACGTAATACTACCCGAATTTGCATTGTTGTTGAATTGTATTTGTCTGTTACGAATACTGCATGGTCAATGGTAAACTTCTGTCTTTTTAAATACTTCATCCAGTTTGGTTTATCTGAATTCCTGGATCCTCATTTATGCATGACCTTTCTCAGTCTCCTTGTTC
Source organism: Prunus padus (assembly GCA_024362665.1). Classification (NCBI taxonomy): domain Eukaryota; kingdom Viridiplantae; phylum Streptophyta; class Magnoliopsida; order Rosales; family Rosaceae; genus Prunus; species Prunus padus. The sequence continues at coordinate 4,951,834 of JANFAM010000020.1, forward strand.
CCTTCTGCTCAATTAACAATCAAATTTGAACCCAGAAACCAACGGCTGCTGGCAATACAACTCCACCAAGCAAAATACCTATCATGTAATAGGTACTCTTTTTTCGGACAAGAAAGTAATGGGTACTCTTAAACCGTCAGGATCCAAAATAAGAGATATCATAAGGGTTGACAAAAACTGAGGCATGGCCATTGATTGGGTTGAAGCACTCTTTCTCCACATTGAAGTGTGGGTGGTCTGCTCCTCACTGCACCGGTGAATTGCACGCCTACAAAACACAAGGGCCTGGAAATATGTTGTTTTGGGTGGATGACAAGGTATTGGAGATGGGTTCCAAGTGTTGGTCTGGGAACAAGACTTTGGTAGACAGAAGAACATGGAAGCAGCTCACCAAAAGTACCAAAGAAAGAGAGCAAATGATTACTTTAATAAAAGAAAAGAAAACATTAAAAAAGGAACTTTCATAGCAGCACACAATAAATTTGACAACAAAAAGTTAGCCATGCAGCATGTAAGCTTTTTCCTTTTTTGGTGACCCTCAAACTTTCAAATCACTCAATGTCACCCTCAAGCTTTTTGTGTATCTGTTGTTGGAAAATTGAGTGAGTGTCCGCCCAAGCTTTTTGTGTACCTGCCGTTGGAAAAATTTAGTGAATTGTGGTTTTCTAAAGTTTTCTAAAAGAGTTTAGGGGTGAATCCCATCCATGCGTATAAAGACATTTTTTAAGTGAGTGACTTTCATAGGGTTGATAAAAGTCACTAATAAATGCGGTTTTGCCCCTTAAACTAAACCAAAATTGTCAATTTGCACCCTCGATTATTTTTTCGGTAAATTAAGGATACAAATTTGTTAAAAATAGCCAATTAGGTACCTATCGTCAGATTTCATCCATTTCTCCGTTATTTTTGGCATGCGACCCATTTAAGAAGGGCAAAAGCGCCACTTCGCCATTCCCTCCTTATACTCCCCACAATTAGACCTAAATCCCCATTTTTATAACCCATACGAGTGGTGTGCTGAGATGAGGCTCGAGTCATCGACCTCAAGTGAATGTGGAGGAGCTGTGTTGCGGAGATACTGTAAATGTGAAAAAAGGCGTTAATAAGGACGTCTTGGACATATTTAAACCCTGGAAGAAGGTTATATGTTTGTGGCACACAAAGGGTGAGTTTTATGATGCTTTTGGTTATTTTGATTTTTTTTTTCCAATTCCATGAATGATACAGAGAGGTCGATGGTGTGATTTGTAGGAGTGGGTGAACCCAGAAATGTGTGATAGTTCCAAGCTGATCATTCCCGGGCTGTTAAGGTGTATTAGAACCATGGAGGAGGAACTTTAGTTGCAGAGAGCTAAAGTAAAGAAGATTAGGTTTTGGTTTGACAACTGCTTGATTGTGATGATAATTTTGGGGCTTTCTGTGTTATCGAAACCAAATTACAGGGATGAGAAACAACTGAAATTGGAATTAATGTGATGAAAGGGTTTGAGGGCATGTATTTTGTGCTTTTGGGTAATATGTGTTAGTGGTGCTTTTGGGTTTTTGTATATGTTTTTTGATGCCATTTTCTAAAAAAAATTTGGCTTGTTCTGAATGAAGTGGTGCAATTTGAAGTACTCATAGCAGTTGGGAATGAATATATCTGACCATATTGGTGCAATTGGAAAGACAAAGTATAAACATGTCTTAAAGACACCAAACCTCCTGAGTGTGCATTTAACACTTTGAAGTGCATACTAAATACCATTGGTGCTTAACCATAGCATGACAAAAGACATGCTAAATACCACAAGTGCAGAACGTTACAAAAAATTGGTTAAAAATCACAAGTGCAGAGCATTACAAAAGACTTGCCAAAACAAACAAGTTCACAATTATAAAACACTTGCCAAACAAACAAGTTCTCAATTACAAAGCAGTTGGATTATCAAATAGTTTCACCATCACAAGGTCACTGTCACTTCCTCCAAGGCATTGCTTTTTTGTGTGTGTGTGTGTGTGTGTGTGTGTGTGCAGGTGATTTGAACTTTGGGGATTGAGAGATAACCATTAACTGAGCAGGAGTTCCACTTGCAAACACAAAAACTATAGGTTGGGTTACACTTGATTGGCGGTTTGTCCCTTCCACTTGTACACTTGGAACTGAGCCTCTCCCACCCATTCCTACATTTGGAGTAGTGCCTCTCCCTCCCATTCATGCAGTTGAAATGCCTTTGCCTCTACATGCCTTATCCCATTCACCAACATCAAATAACACCAAGCATAAAACCATAAAGTAAAGCCAAAATCAATACCTAGCATAAAATCAAATAATACCAAGTAGCATCATACCCTTAGTTTTGCCATTCTCATTGGTATGGAGTGGGGAGTTTGGCTAGCAACATTTTGGGTACTTGCAGGTTTGGTAGGTACATATTGCCTATTTGCAGCTTGCCTTAGCCTTCTACCTCACCTATTTGTAGCTTGCCTTGGCCTTTGTGAATTTCTAGCTTGCCTTTCTCCATCATTCTGACCACAATTAGTTGCATTATGCCCTTCTTGGCCACATCTTCTGCAGTGTATTACGATATCATACCTCTTCAATTTTTTGGCACCTTTTGGAATCTCATCTACGCCTATCACCCTAGATTTCTTTGGCCTTCCAGCTTGCTTGTGGTATGATAAGTGCCTATTTCTTATATTTTTAGCCCCTTTATATTTGGTTTTTGTAGGGAAAGTTGATTAAAAAGAGCCTTATTACTTTACTTTTCTTATTTTCAGCTTTTCTGCGCTCTTAGAAGGTTTCATAATTTTCCGAAGGAATTTTAGTGCAAGGCCAGTTGGAGAAGAAAGCTAAGACATTGAAGATCATTGTATCAAATTTTCATAATTTTCCAAGGAGCCAATTGTTCCAGACCTGCAAGTCAAGACAGTCAAAGCTGCATTCCCGTCAGAACTGTGCTGCTATGGGAGACTGAACATTTGATGACCTTCCCAATTTTTCTAAGTGACGTGTAATACGTCCCTGGAAAGCTTAGTGATAAAGCTACGTTTCCCATATTTTTCCAGATTTTTCTAGGAAGTGGAACGACCCCAAAGATTCAGTGCAAGTCAGCTGACGTATCTCCCAGTCAAAGAAGGATTCTTTCCTAGTTTGTTTCCATAATTGTTTAGGGTTTTGTTTTGTTTTAGGAGAGTTTTTCCAGACCTTTTGAGATTAGGGTTTAGTTATTTTTGCACTATATAAGGCCACCTTAAGCTCTCTTTAATGACCTTTTACACAAATTCCATTCAAGAGACGACAGAGAGCTTAAGCGTGCGCAACACCATTATTTTCCAGGTTTTATTGCTTCATGACTTCTCTTGTGATTATTATTATGACTATGTGTAACTAAATTCCTTTCTAGGGTTTATGATGAAGCCATGACATGATTATTTGCGAAGTACTTTGTTGATTTCTATTCAATTGTATGCCTTGTTAAATTCTTAATCTTTTTGTGAATTTTATTCTAGGTTTGAAATCCTATTGCTTGATCACCACTAGGAACTTTGCATCTAGATAATTGGATAAATCTAGGAGAGAAACGCCATCCACTAGTCCTACTTGGTTGATTAAATTCTTCTAATCTTAATGGGTTCTTGTATGCTAAATTTTAACACCTTGACAGGCTAGAATTGCATATAGGGATACACGATTTATGACCTTGACAGGCTTACTTCATACTTTAGAAAGAACAACCTTTAACATTGGCATTATAGTTGGATAGTAATTGGCTCTAAGAAAAGGAAATAGGATTGTCATTGGTAGATTCATAACCTTAGATCTTCATAATTTGATTTCTTTTAATCTTTATCTTTGTTGAGTGTTTTATTTTTCTTTCTTTTAATTCTTGCAATTTAAGTTTTCTTTAAGTCATCACTCAAATCAATCAATCGTTCGTTTAATTGGGTTTAGTGCGATTTAATTAATTAAGTTGTTTTTATCAGTCCTTGTGGGTTCGACCTCATACTTACATATCTCTATACTATTGTTGATTCGTGCGCTTGCGAGTAATTTAATTTGTGATTTTTGGATACTCTTTTTCAGGTGTTCGAAAATCTACATCATGGTACACAGGAGGTTTGATGGGTGGATTGCTTGTTTTCACCATAAGTCTTGACTAGGCATTAGAGATATGAAATTCCCATATGCATCTATAAAATAAGCAAGATTCACATATTGCATGGGACTCCTCTGTTGTCTTGATATTGCAGCCAGTACATGGCAACAAGGAAGACCAAAGAGATCTCATTTCTTGCATGAGCAAGTATGCCTATTCAAATCCACAACATATTGCCCCATACTTGTGCATAACTTGATACTTTCGTCCTCCAACATGTTGAGCAATGCATGACCCACTCTCATTCAAGGTTTTTTACATTATCATTACAATCCCTGGTCTAACCTTCTGAGTCCACTGCATTTCTCTTTCCCTTGCCATTCTCAACATTAAATAACTTCTTAATCTCTCTAGCATTGTCAGTATTGGTTTGTCTCTAGCTTCTGAAATAGCAGAATTGAAACACTCACATAAATTATTGAGCAACATATCACATTTTGGACCAGTTTTGAAATGTGATATGCTCCAATGGCTTGTGGGCCTATCTTCCAGCCATTTGTAAGCTTCTCCAGAAAAATCCCTTATCTTTTCCATCTTTACTTCCCACCATGGAATTATAGTGGCTCTAGCTGCAGCCCTCAATATTTGTTTCAAAGCCAAATTACCGTGACCAGCTGTCCTGAAGTTTGCATGGAGATGCCTAACACAATGTTTGTGCTCAGTAGATGACACTAAGTCCTCTATTGCTTTTCCTAGGCCTTTTTGCTTATTAGTAATGATCACCCAACCATTTCCATATGTGATACCTACATCTCTGAAGAAAATGTTTAAGAATCAAGTCCAACACTCTCTATTCTCAATCTCCACCACACCAAATGCTATTGGGAACATGCTATTGTTGACATCGATCCCAATAGCAGTAAGCAGTTGACCTGGATGAGCTCCATTGATGAAGCAACCATCAAACCCCACTATTGTCCTAAAACCTTGTAAGAATTCCCTCATACAAGCATCAAAGCATACATCCTCTAAAAAACTGGATCTTTACCTCTCAGTTGTCTTCACAAGGACTGTGATACCTGGATTTTGTCTCTTAATCTCCTTACAATAGTCCCATAGCTTTGCATATTGTTCTTCAATTGACTCTTGAATCTTCTCTTGAGCCATTTGCTTTTCTTTATAGATATGATCCTTAATAACATCAATGAATTAATGCTTCCTTACCAATGCCATGAAATCTCCCACTGAAATATTAGGATTTGTCCTAAGCTCCTCATCAAATATTGCAGCTAAACAACTAGAAGTGGCAAATCTGCTTGTTTTCTCTCTCCCACATGTCTGCTCTCCTAAAATAGTCTTCACCCCTAATAGTCAGACTCTTCCCAACATGAGATGCATATAGTACCCAAGGACAATGACCCTTTTCTGCTTTTCCATTGCATTTAACTCTGAGCCTACTAGGCTCATTCTTCACAAACTTCAATAGCCTGCCACAACTATTAGCATAGTATCGAACAGCTTCTCTGCATTCTGTCATGGTTGGGAATTCAAGCCCAAAACTAAATTTGGGAAAGCTCAAGTCATGATCTCTGTAATACTGCTTAAATCTAGGGACTCTTCTTCTGGTATTCCCTTTCACTGCAGTATTTTCCTCATCCTCAGATTCATGAGCATTGCTAAAATCATTAGTGTCATACTCATCAGCATCTGCCTCACCTGGTTCTTTCTCATGATCATCTTCATCTTCATTTACAACAAATCCATCATAAACCCTCTCATATTGACAAGACTGGCCCCGAATTCCTCGGAACCCGAGACTGACCCTACTGTTTTTTCGACATCCAACAGATGCCTGGCCCATGTACTAATTTAGAACGTGTTCTTTTTCAAATTAAAACAAAAAGAGGGCCGAGATTTCTGCCAAAAATTCGGCAGAATCTCCCCTGAAAAACGGACTATCCCAAAACTTCAGCCAGTCAAAGATAATAGAAACAAAACCCAACAGCCAACACACAACAGTTTAACAGCACACAATTTCAGTTTTGGCCTCTGGGCTAAGAATTTCAACCATACTGGGTAATATCAGAGCATATCTAAGGCATAATTTAGGTTTACAATTTCGAATACAAATTTAGAAACAAGTTTACAAAATGAAATCCTACTTAGATTCGGGGCTCGGATGGCGAAGCTCGGTTTGATCGTTCGGCTTGGATCACTACTGTCTGGGGAGCGCAAAACAAAAAGAGCGTGAGTGGACAAAAATAAGGTTTTCACATAGGTTAAAAAAACTGTAATCCCACCGTTTGAAAATAATGAGAAAACATGCAATTTACTTTCATAAGCATAAACGAAATTAATCTCAAACTATATATATATATAATCGAATCTAAAACTAGGTTCACTAAAAATAGATAAAGAAACCCAAAACGAAGAAAAACCACACGAAGTCAAATCTCTTGAAAACCAACTCAACTATTTCCAACCCAAACCACTCATATATATATATATATATATATATATATATATATATATATATATATATATATATATATATATATATAGTATGACGCTGGCACCAAGAATTTGTACCGGGAAACAATCCAACCGGGGGATTGTTTGGCTAGACACGAGACGACATCGCATCATCCCGGGCCTAGGGTTGAGTTGTCCAACCGGGGGACTACCGCTCAACTGTACACATGCCGGTACTAACCAACGCCACTTGTGTACGTAACAATCCAAGTCCTACATGTGTAGATTGCCCCCCAAGGCCTTCGGCACACCCGACCAAAGGAGCCCGTACCTTTGCTACACGCCGTTAATTCCAATACCAAGTGTAGCGTAGTAACAGTAGCCAAAATGTGTCCCACACGCAGGAAATTTCAACGGCAAGTGTGTACACAGTAACATGGGTGATACAGACTATGGTGTAACTCCAACACCTCAAAATAAAAACTCAAAAACCCAACTCATCCAAGCCGGGTCCCACAGCCCCACTTTCACAAACCAAACCACTCAAACATGCCAAACCCAACCACATATACTTCCGGACGTCTATAACGTCCAAAACTCAATTCCCCATATATATATATATATATATATATATATATATATATATATATATATATATATATATATATATATATATATAAAAGAACTAGACCTCAAGTCCCAAAACTTGTAATCACAACCCAAAATCATCAAATACCCAAATTAAATACAAGTCTCAAATAACAAAAGTTATCCAAGGAATTCGTAAAATAATATAATTCGATATCCAACAGTATTCCAATACCCAAAACGATCATGAAGTTTCCACAAGTGTCTCAAGTCAATATTAAAACAATAATCAAGTCTCCATAATCCACTCAAATTAAGAATTTCAGGAATATTATATAAAATAATAATCAAACCAATTTTCATAATCTCAAATATTAAAATATTCAATATAAATCATTTAAAATGCAAAGCAGTCAAATATTGAAAACAATGCACGCTTAAAAACAAAGTCCACTCACAAGTAGTCCCAGAATGATTGACCCTGGGAGGGTCCTGCCTGCTGCGTATGCTGAGCCAGATCACTTAACTGGGTCGACGGCCAATTTGGTTGGAAAACACCTCGGAGAGTGGAAAAACCCGCCGGGAAAAACCTAGAATTTCTAGGCTTGTCGAATCTCTGAGGGGAAGTAACAGGGGGAGATGGAGGAGTGTTTTGGGACTGGTGATTACTGGGTTTAGCCGGAATAGCGACTGGTGCGATCGGGTTTTTCGAAGGGCCGATTTTGCTCGATTTGGACTAGAAATTCCAGCTTAATCTCCAAGATTTAGGGTTAAATACCTACCTTGGGTTGTAAAGGAGAGAGAGAGAGAGAGAGATAGAGGAAGAAATTGTGGGTGGTGGCTGGTGTTGGGGTGGCCAGAATCGCGAAAACGGCGTCGCCGTTTCTAGGTCGTTTCAGGAGAGAGAGAGTCGGGGACGAAGGGGGAAGGGGCACTGTGCACGTCGTCGGTGATTGGGCAGGTTTAAGTTTAGGGCTTTAAAACATTTTTAAAATTATCATTTTGCCCTTTTTGAGTTCTAGAGCTCAGAATCGATCGTGCTGCGTGTCTACGAACTCGTTTCGATGAGCCGGACGCAATGGTGCAACTCGTTTGTCCAAATTCTTTCCCGAAATTAAAATGACCTTTTTGTCCCTTTAAATGTTATTTAATATTTTAAATTATAAAAATTCTTAATTAATTCAATTTATTTATTTTAATTTATTTATTTACCTTAATTATTTAATTAAAATTTTCATTATTTCTTGTTTCGGGATGTTACACATATTCTTCATCACTTTGCACAAACTCAGTTTCTGTACACACATAATCTTTTACACCAGGTTCTTCCTCATCATCATCATCATCTTCTACTTGCACATCAACACCTACAAACTCATCTTCATCTTCATCTTCAAAACCTTCACAAAACTGATCATCTACAAAACCTTCATCAAACTGATCATCTACAAAACCTTCATCAAACTGATCATCTACAAAACCTTCACCAAACTAGTCATCATTGACAAACTCATCATCACCCCAATAGTCATCTGTCTCCAAATCCACATCCACATCTACAAAACCCTTACCACCGACATCAACATGTTCAAAGTCAGGTTGTTTACCTTTGTTGCCTTGTGCTGCACCACTTGGAACATAAGCTTGGCTCTCTAATATATGTCCTTGTTGAGATGTTAGTAATGTTTATCACATCTAGTTGTCTTGAGGATTGGTGCATCACAAACTCAAGATAATCTTTGTCAGTGATAATTGGAACCGAACCCATTTTTTTTTCTTATGGAAGAACCTACTTGTTTGTTCTGTGTACCCTAGCTTCATTGCCAACTCATACAAATCCAACATGGACACATAATCTTTGCAATGGTTGTCACTCCAGTGCACAATGCCACCCAAATAGAACCCATCCGCAACATACCCTTCATGGTGAATTTCCAAGGTAAAATTGTCAGGATCAGTTGCATAGTTAAAAATGCAGAACAATTAATGTCTATCTACCACATTTATCTGCCATTACCTATACCAACTCACTAAAGTACAAAAACATATGCAAAAATAAAAATCATATGCAAAAAAGAGGGACCACACATGAATAAAACGTATTATACAAGTCCCATTGAAGGAGTCTCAGAACAAGACATAAAAGGGACAACTCACATGGAACGAATCTCAGTCCAAACCAAAACAGACATAAAAGGAACCACTAACACAAAAAACTCTCTTTTACATCGATTCAACCACTTAGTAATGTATAATATTCGTCAAAACTCATGAGTTGGGGAGAAGTTAGGAAAAGTAGACATTTACAGTACTTTAGATGCTCTCTACCATCTCTTAGGACAACATACATCTCCTCGAACAATCGCTCTCAAAGTCGATCATAATCTCTTTGTATTACCCCCCAAATTTCAACCGAATCATTACTCTGCTTAATTAGATTCAGCAATCGCATCTCAAGTTCTCAAACCTAAAGTCTCAATTATCCACTCTTCAAACCCTAAAACACGATTTTGCCCAAATGACGTGTTTTTAAAAAATATGTGGTTTTGTTTAATTAAGTTGAAGGGGGTGAACTGACAATTTTGCCCTTCGATAATGGAAAAGAAACGGAGAAATGGATGAAATCATTCAAAATCTAACAATAGGCACCTAATTGGCTATTTGTAACAAATTCGTATCCTTAATTTACCGAAAAAATAATCGAGGGTGCAAATTGACAATTATGGTTTAGTTCATGGGGGCAAAACCGCTATTTTCCCTAACAATTAGCCTTAAAAGTACGGAAAAGTCATTCATTTAATAAGCTTTTTAAACTAATTAACTTTTTGGATACCACCAAACTTTTAAAGACTTTTTAAAAGTCACAACTGGATACCACAAAACTTTTAAATACTATTTAAAAGTCACAATTAAATACCACTATACTTTTATAAACTCCTTAAAAATCTTGATTGAATACCTCCAGACTTTTAAACTCTATAAAAGTCATTAAAAATTTGAATTGGATACATAATGTTTCAATTAACACTAATGATGCTACATTTCATACTTTATTTGCTCCTTAAACTAGTGTGTGGATGGAAATGCAAACAAACCTTATGGATACAATGAAGCCCAATCTATAGACTTTAGATGCTAAATTAGATTGCGTCTTTCACAACATAATACTAATCCCAATACTCCTAGAAACTAACCTGTTTGGGAGTGTTTCTGAGAGGGCTAAAAGCATTTTCTGACAACAACAAAATGCTTCTCATAGCGTTTGGCAGAAAAATATAAAGGTGCTTTTGGGTCATAGAATCACTTTCGGGAGAAGCAACTGCTATGTGTGATAGGAATTTTACCACAGGTGCAAAAGGGTTTAAAATCCTATAAAACTTGCAAGAATGACAAGGTTATTGCAGTATAAACGGATCTCGCAAGGTCGTTCTCCACAAGGATTATTAAATAATTCGTAGCAAACCAAATTCTAATTAATTATTGTAAAAGAGAAAGTTGAGATGTTTGATTTTAAGACCTTAAATTAAGCTGAAGTTAACTAATAAAAATAAGGCAAGATGCCAAATTAAAGCTAAAAGCAAAAGAAACAGTTGTGTTTTGAGAAATCAAGTTAAGAAAGCACTAGGGATCCGCCGTCACCTTAGCAATTCTATATAGTTCTCCCAATTACTTATGACCTATACATGCATATTTCAAAGGTTAGGTATTCCTAATATATGCCTACTTGGACCCCCAACATAGAGCGTATATCATACATGCAATCCGTCTGTGGTATTCAGATCAAATCTAAACATACATGACTCATTAAGTTATGTGAAACCTTTTGACAAACCATGCAACCCTTAAGACGTGGTATTCATCCTAAGTGAATTCGCACATATTAATCACAAGAAGCCTTCGTCAATTTCAGGGACCGACCTCCGACCAAAATTGCATCAAATTACTTTTCTAAACATCCTAATGGTGATCAAGCATCAAGAGACTTAGATAGTTTAACCCAGTGATGAATAATTTGAAAACCTGCATGCATATAATCATAAGCAAATTGGATAGAAACTACATATTCTTGCTAAAACTCGTGGCCTCACCCTAGCAATAAGGAAATTAGTTACGCATATTCATAATAGAAATCATAGAAAATATTATTAAGAAGAAAAGGAATAACAACACCTGGAAGTAGAAAATCCAAGAACCCTAGCAATTGCTCTCCCAAAAGCCAAAAAGAAGTCTGAAAAGAAGAAGCCCCTAAAACTGATGTGAAAAGAACTTAAATACTCCCTAAAACCTAGCTTCACAAGACAATTTTTCTTTTCCTAAAAGGAGACTAAATAAAAATAAGGTAATACAAGGAGATAAAATCCTAATTGGATAAAGAGACTATGCATTAAAGCTGCCCATTCACGTTCTGGCCTCAAAACTGCTCCAAATCAGGCCCATAATAGCTTGTTTTGAAGAGAAAAATATTCTGAACACATCTCAAGAAGGCCACGAATCCATCCGAGGTCATTTTGGGCTCCAAAAACGCCATTAAGGGCCCAAAACGTCACTTTTTCCAGCACTGCACTGCTCCTTTATTTTTATCGCCATAAAACAACTGCTTGATAGAAAAATCTGGAATTTTGATACAATTGGGCCAAGTGACTCACGAACGTCCTCCAACTGGAATTACTCCAAAATTCGTCCATTTGATCATGTTTTGCTCCAAAGGAAGTCGAAAGCCCTATATTGAAAATACAATTCAAAGTATCAAAGTTCTTCCAAAATATTAACCAAAATATACCAAGATTGGGATTAAATATATACTATAAAATATACCCATCAATGTGCTTCTTTAAGAAGCACTCCAAGTGTTTTTTTCAAGAAGCACCTGGATTTCTTATGAAAACTTCAACGTCTTTATAAAAAAACGGTTTTGCTAAAAGCGCTTATGTGTAGAAGTGCTTCCTAGAGAAGCAGTTCTAAAGCAGCCCTACTTTGCAATGCATGATGACAATCCAGAGGGTAAAATAGAAATTGCCTATAAGATTAACCTAGTTCATTCATATGTACAATACAATGCGTGTCGCGTTTTGGGTGAAGCTGCAATGCCAAAGTCTATTCACTTCTTTACCCTTCCTTTTCCACCATGTTGTTGACTATGTCAGCAGTGGCTTGTCACGCGAATTGTGTCCTTTTGGGGAGTTGGTGAGTCACAACAATTCACAACTGTCAACCCAACAAAAGGGCTTGACGAAGCTTGAACTTGTCTGCAGACGCAAAAATGGCATCGGAGGCGAGAACCAGAGCAAGAAGAAGAAGCTGCCAAGCCACAGATTTCGGTGCAACTGCAGTGGCCAGCTCAGTGGACCTCTTGGTAGAGATCCTGATGCGCCTTCCAGCAAAACCCCTCCTCAGATTCAAATGCGTATCCAAACAATGGTACTCTATCATCTCTGATCCTCAGTTTATTATCAATTATGCCCAAAGAAACCTAAAACCTCTTTTGGGTTTGTTGTTGAGTGGTCGTAAAGAACAATTAGGTCCATACCCAGAATTTTCTTTCATTTCCATTGGAGGCTATGGAAAAACTGGGAGAGTCCCAAAATTTCTTACCATCCCCAAATTGGAAATTCAAGATTTCTGTAATGGGTTGATGTGCTATTCTAAGCCTCACATGGATGCCCCTCAGTTCACTTCTTATTATGTTTGTAATTCGGCTTCTGGGCAATCCAAAAGAATCAGAGTTCTTGAAAGTCCATCCAGCAAGAGATTGATGGCTGTGAATTTGGCTTTTGATCCTTCAAAGTCACCTTTTTACAATGTGATTTTTGTCAGTGAAACATCTGGGTCAGAATTGAACCATCTGATCAAAATTGATATTTACTCCTCCAAGACTCAGACGTGGAGACCCAGCACAAAGGGGCTGTTCATTGTGCCTCATGATGTGGACTTTGGCAATGGGGTTTACTGGAATGGTGCGATTTATTGGTACCATCGAAAGAAGAACTCTTTGGCATATTTTGATTTCGAGGCTGACTGCCTTGAAAGGTTGCAAATGCCATTAGTTTCTCAGGGATCGTATCCCATGAGTTTCGACTATTTTGGAGAGTCGGGCGGGCATTTGCATCTTGTTGGGACCTGCAGACCAGGCACTACTCTGTTCACTGTATTTGAGATGGAGAAAGATAGGTCTGGCTGGTTTGTGAAGTGTAATGGTGATTTGGCTGCTTTAGCAACTACTTTCCCAAAGATGGTTACCCCTAGACTCTCTAGGCGTTATTTGTTTACTCCAGTGAGCCTGCTTAGAGGAGAAAAAGAAGAAGAGCTGAGTATTGTGCTAACAATACCTGGGAGTGTGGTCCGATATAACGTCAAGGATAAGACATCAAAGAAGCTCTGTGATCTGCCAAAAGGTTGCATTTTCAATGACTTTATGGGGCAAGGCTTTAGGTTTAAATCGCATCAGTACATGGAGACCCTTGCTTCCATATGAAAAGTAGTGTTTTTGTGGTATCTCCTCCCCTCTTCTACCTTACCTTTGCAAGGATGATTTTGCTAGCGTTTCTATTTTATACATACGACTGTGTTGTAAGTTGTACAATCAAAACTTTGGTAATGAACTTAAAATGGAGTACCTTGCTTTCTAAACCGAGGTTGACTAGGCTTGTTGCTTCTAATTTAGACCCTTCTATGATTGAGGAAATTCAAAATTACTGTTGTTTTGTGTGTTGCTACAGATATAAAACAGAGCTCTAATTTAATGCATGTGACCATGGCAAAGAACATTTGATGGAGGAGTATAACTTAATTGCTTTCTAAGAAAGATGACTAGGTTTGTTGTATCTAAGTTGGAGGCTTAGTGCCTTCTCTGTTGGATAAATTCACAAATTTAGTTCTTTCATGTCCTGCTTCTGCTATAAATTCTTTCTATAGCAGAAAGACAGGAAGGAATTGGGTTAACAATAAGTTCTTTCAATTCTGGCGATTTGATCCATGGACTTTTGATACTCATCGCAATTCAAGTATACATCCCAATTTCCCTCCAATTCTGTGACAGTGTAAGCACATTTCCCCCATGTGGAGGGGTATTTCTGTCCACTCGTGCCGTCTACCTTAGTGCTTAGCTGGATGTCTTCCTATTTCACGAGGGCTCCTCAAAATTTTGATTCAAGGGTTTCACTCAATTTCTAGAGGGTGCAGATTGAGACAATTTTGATTCAGAGGTTGAAGAAGTGGCTCATCTTGTCATGTCAGACATATATACCCCTCGTTAGGAGCACGTGTTTATTACATCATGAAAATTGATGCATCTTTGAATTGCGATAGGTATCAAACTATGTGGATCAAATCACAAGAACTGAAACCACATGAATCAAAGTGGAAATCCTTCAATTTACAAAGGATCAAAAGTGGACTTTTAGCCCTTTTCAGATGTTATTAGCAACAATTATATAATGACACTGATCGACAATAACATTTGGTGAATAAGTTGAATTCTCGCTAAAAATAGTTGTCAGTTGGCCTAGAACTTAAAACCGGACCATTTTTTCTTTTCAATACCAGTGTTTTTTTTTGTCTTTAAGGTCTCCAGTTTATTCTTATCTGTAACATGCGTCATGCCTTATGGTAATCATGATTAATATTTATATCCGCTTTTACCATAAACGATTAAATGCGTATATGTGTTTTACTATATATGATTAACCGTAATTCATAATTGTCATAAAGGATTAACCATGGTTAACATGAGAAGAAATGCTATAAGTAGTGGGAATAAATCACTAGTACTCCTCAACAATATTGACTGTGTTGAGTTGGTGATTTTTTTTCATGTAAATGGTGTGATTTTGAGTGTTGGTGAGTCTCAATAGTGTCAAGACAAGTAGAGGACTGACAAATCGGAACTTGGGCTTGCAAGCAAAAATGGCACAGGATAGGAGAAGTTTAGAAAAGAGAAGAAGATGCGAAGCCAGTGCAGCTGCATTGGTCGACTGTTTGGACATGCTGATAGAGATTCTACTGTGGCTTCCGGCAAAGCAGATTTTCAGAACAAAGGCAGTGTCAAAAGAATGGTACTCCATAATCTCTGATCCTATTTTTGTTGTAAATTATGCAAAAAGAAACTCAAAATCTCTATCGGGGTTCGTCTTGAATGGTCGCAGAGCCCCATCCCCAGAATTTTTCTTCGTTTCTCTGAGAGGCAATACTAGCAGACCAGCTAGAGACCCACAATTCATTAACATCCCCCAGATCAAAATTCAAAATATATGCAAGGGGTTGTTGTGTTATTCTCAGCCTCACATGGATGACTCTGGGTTCACTTCTTATTATGTTTGTAATCCTACTTCTGGGCAAACCAAAAGAATTAGTGTTCTTGACCATTCTGACAACAGGAGAGTAATGTCCGTTGATTTGGCTTTTGATCCTTTGAAATCAGCTTTCTACAATCTGATTTTTGTTACTGAATTATCTCGGTCAGAATCCCAGCAACTGATCAAGATTGGCACCTACTCCTCCAAGACTCAGTTTTGGACCTATGGGCTGCATAATTTGGCTTATGAGGTAGGCTTTGGACATGGGGTTCATTGCAATGGTGCTATTTATTGGCGCCATGTGAGAAACAACTCTGTGTCTTACTTTGATTTAGAGGCAAATTGCATTCAAAACTTGGGAATTCCCCAAATGACATCAGAATCCTACCGGACGAACATTGGATACCTTGGGGAGTCGGTGTTGAATATTGTCCCAAATTAATGTTTTCTGCTTTTGCCTTGTGTCGACCACCTTTCATGCAGCCGAAAGTTGTGGTTTGTTAATAGAGTTATTTATTAACTTTTGGACAAAGGAAAGAGAAACATGCAGCAAATCACGTGGGAAAGCTTTGAATATTGGTGTGGAAGAGCTAGTGGAGCAAATCAAGGAGGAAATGCCGAAATGTTTGGCTCAAATATGTTTTGGGTGGTTTTGGCATTACTTTATGGGAGGAGTCTAATTGGTTGGTGACAAGTGTACCACAACATGTGTGAAAGAACTTTGGGTTCTTTCTTTAGCCGTTGGTGTTCCACTTTGAAAAAGAAATAATTCTTTCTCTCTCTTTGTTTATTGTTTCCAAGTGGATGGGTGCTTAATGTCAACAACAATGATGACTTCCTTGCTATGCACATGGAGCTGTTGGTGAGTTTCTTTGGCAGCTCACGAGTCTACATAAGGGAGAGAGAGCATCAGTCAGAGAAGTGGGCTTGTGTGCCTCACCATGTGGGGGGTGCGGCAACAGAGAGAAAAATTCAGTTCTTTCTCTCTTGTGTGAAGCCGTGCACCACTTCAGGAAGAGAGTTTTGGAGCTGCTGCTCCTTTGTTGAGGCCACACTATTTGAAGACAATTTCCTTGTCTGATCAATGAGAGACGTTTTCTCTATTGGTCTTTGGGTGTGGTATTATTTGTTCTCTCTTTTGTTATCTGTGTGAGAGTGACTTGGGTGTATTTGGGATTTGGGTTGTGAGAGTTAAACTCTGTAATTTCTAGAATAGGTGAGAGGTTAATCTCCTTTGGTTGTAATCTCTTTTGGGATACTAGTGGAATTTCTTCTGTCTTGAACCTGGATGTAGGTACAGGCTACACAGGCGAACCAAGTATAAATCCTTGGTGTCTTTTGGATTTCTGTATTTCATATTTTGCTCTTGTTGTCTCAATGGTTTCATATCAACCGTCCATGTGCAATCCGCTTCCGCTGCGCACAACAGTCGGGTGGGCGCTTGCATCTTGTCAGGACCTGCAGATCGAGCAGCATCCGCTTCACCGTCTTTGAAATGAAGGACGATAGGTCGGGGTGGTTGGTGAAGTGTCAAAGCGATTTCTGGGATTTGGTGGCTTGTTTTCCGAGGATGGGAAGGTTTGCCCAGGGGCCTTATCAGTTTAATTTGATGAACCTGTTTGAAGGTGAACGAGAAGAGGACTTGAACATTGTGCTCAAAATACCAGGTGGTGTGGTCCAGTATAATGCCAAGGACAAGACCTCAAGGAAGCTCCGGGGTCTGCCGAGAGTTTGCGTTTACAGTGAGTTTTCTTTTTTTCACTGGACGTCTAAATCCTACCAATGCATTGAGACTCTTGCTTGCATATGAGAAGACCTGTGCTTTTATAAGCATGTTTTTTTTGTGGGTAATGTTTTTTGTTTTACACAGTGACCTCATGTTGTGAGTTGTTCAATCGAATAGTTTTGCAGAGAAATTTAGATGGAGGTGTAGAACTTACCTTTGTGACTGAGATTTGACTAGGTTGCAATTGCTTCTGATTTAGAGCCTTGTATGATGGGCAAAATTTACAAATTATAGTTGTTTCTTTATTTCTTTCTTGCTTTTTATCTCTTGGTCTGAGAGTGATAAAAAATAACTTCTTTCATGTGTTGCTACTGCTACAAATTGTTTCTAAAGCATAAGCTGAGGAGAGAGAAAGAACTCATAGTGGCTCCATATAATTTAATGTTGCTTTGTTTTATGCATATTTTAAACTTTAATTAATGATAACTATTTTTTTATATTATTTTTTATAAGAGATGGACCAATTATATTGAATTAAAAAATAATTATAGTATTTATGACTCCCAAAACTAGAAAGTATGATTGGAGTTCAAATTGTATAGAGAGCTCCTAAAATAGCTTTTGTGTATTTTTAGCTAAATTTTAACTAAAAAATAAGGAGCATGATTGTAAATGTCAGTCTACATAGAGGAACGGTAACATCAAAAACATCAAAAAATTGGACTCGACATAATTCCTTTTTCATGAATTTTGCATCACATGAATGTATTTTTTTTCTTCATGTACATGTACTAAACAAGAGAAAAGACAGTTGCATAAGTATCAAGTTTAGGAGTAAAAATAAAATGATGATGATATATAACAGTCGGTGAATTAGTAGTTGCCGGTAGTAGTTGTCGATTGCTTGGAAACTTAAATATATACAGAGAGCTTCTGTTGAGAGATCCCTCAAATAAGTTTATTTGAGTAACACTCTTGTAGGACCCACTCCAAATTGTATTTCACTAATCCAAACCGTCTATTTTGTAGATATTCATTCAAATATCATCTTTACAAAAAATCACTTGAATCAGATATCATTTGACCATTCAATTAAATTATTGAAATTTAAGTACTTTCTTGAAGAATCATGTTCATTGATTTTGTTGGTCTCAATTAGATGCCTTAATGATTTTCAATTTGTCTGATTTTTTGCAAGGATTATCTATGAATGAAGACTTGAAAAATAGATAGTCTGGATCGTTGAATTTTTTTACAGGGTACCCTAAAGGGTGTCCTTCAAATAAAACTATTTGAAGGATACCTCAATGAATATATTCTACATTGAATTAAACAATACATAAAAATGTAAGTTACAAACAAAGATTTTGTTTTGTTTGTTACCCTAGTACAATAGTTTCTTGACTTATTTTTTGATATACCCCCTGAAAGTGTATTTCAGTCTTACTTTGCCTCTTGAAACTCATTTTGTCTCGCTTTACCCTATGTTTCACACATACTTGTCTCACTTTACCCCATTTTCACAAAATATTAATTAAAAATTGAAATTGAAATTTTAAAACTTAAAATCCATTAAAAAAATTGTAAAGAAAATTAATTTTTTAGAAAAAAGAAGATTAAAACAAAAACAAATACTGCATCCCTACCACTGCCTCCCTATTTGTCTCCCCTACCCCTCCCTCCCCTCCATCTCCTCCCCTCTGCCCGCATCTTCCTCTTCTCTCTCTCTCTCTCTCTCTCTCTCTCTCTCTCTCTCTTCCCTTTGCAAACGGTCCCTCTGTTCCCTCTACACACATATTCTTCACGTTTAAAATACTTTTTTTTATACAAAATTTTCAATGATACAGACAAAATTCACCTATTATAAACCGTTTTTTTCCCCACATATTATTGAATGAAAATAATATGTACTACATATTTTAAATAAATAATATTAAAATATTATATAATGGTAGAACTTTTCATCTTATTATTAAAAAAATTTGCCAAATTAAACACATACATATTTTATTTGTACTTTTCTTGTTCCGTATTTTACTAACTAAGGGGTATAGAGGAAGTATGGTTGATTTTCGGACGGATCATATCAGAATAATTGGATTCCAATTCCAATCCAAAAAAATTCGGAAGTTTAACATCCATTCCAATTCGGAAAACTCATAATTTTCGGAATATTAGGAAAATTTCGAAGAATAGTTGAAAATTTTAAACATGCCCAATGATTTGAATGGTTAAAATTGACCCACAATTGAAAAATTATTATGTGCTTTTACTTAAATGTTGTTTTTCCTTTATTTAATAACTTGTTATGTCTATTTGGTCATCAAGTCATATTTTGCTCAACATGAATTAGTCATTATGTGTAATTTAAGCTTGAAACCTCAATATATTTTGGAACTCTAAATTTTCGGAATCTTGAGATACATTCTAATTCCAATCCAATTTTTTTCTTTTCTTTTTGGAAATTTCAAATTTCGGATGTCAGAATTAGGGGTGGGCGTTCAAACTGGAAAACTGAGCCGAATTGGGCCGGAAAAAAAAAATATGGGTTGACCATAAATCGGACCGGGCAAAACCGGATCGGCTGTGTATGTTTTAATAAAATATTTAATCAAAATGCTAAATTTCTTAACCCATAACTAATCTTTGCCCAAGCCCAACTCCAAATCACTTCTATTTTCTAGGCCCAATTACCCCCTTTGCATGAAATTGGGCAGTTCGTTAATTTTTAAGCCCAAAAAATATAATTTAGTTGTCTTTTGTAAAAGAAAAATTCACAAAATTCAAGAACAAAGAAAAAAGAATATGGTCTAAAACCAGAAATCGAACCTTTTTATAATTTTTTTATATCAAAATCAGACTGAATGAATAGTATAGGTTTCGAGTTGGGTTGAGAACCAGACTGTGCCTAACCCTAGTCGGAATTGATTTGAATTCACTAAAATCGGAAATTTTTGAATCAGAATTGGATTTTCCAATCCAATTTGCACCTCTAAGAGGAAGGAATGGGGAAAAAAAAAATCTTAACTGGATGGGGATATGAATGGCACACTCGTCCCCAATTCGCTTCGTTGTCATCCATTGTTGTCCAGTACAATATCAAGGATAAGACCTCAAAGAAGCTGCAGGGCCTCCCAAGAGGATTCATTTTCAGTGAATTTTCATCACAATACTTGAGTTTCAAAGCATACAAGTGCATTGAGACTGTTGCTAGCATATGAAAGCAATGCTTCTTTGGCATCTCCTCCACTGTATGCTTCCCTTGCCTTCAGATTACAAATGAAAGAGGCATTTGTATTGCTATTTCTAAAGAAGATAGGAGCTGTTATTTGTAAAGCATAGGGCTCCCTGCAGCCTACTACAATTTGTATTTTGGACTTTTTGTGATGATGCATTTGGTTTAATGTGATATTTGTATGCATTTACTGTCTCCAACATGGAAGATCCATTTATGCTGAATGATATTCACATATTACCCTCTGAAATTTGCTTGTTCTTCTCTTCCATCCCATAAGTTAAATATTTGACCTCACTTATAAAAAGTGATGGCTGCTCCAATCAGAGCCGGCCTTGGGGGTGGGCGAGAGGGGCCTTGGCCATGGGCCTCCAATTAAGGGGCCCCAAATTTTTTATATATTATATATACTATTGTCCAATTTATTATAAATAAATAATAAAAAACTGAAACAACAAGCGATGAAATTAGGTTTCTTTGTTTCCTCTTCCCATAAGGTTTCTTCGTTTCCCAAGCAAAAACATAAACAACATGTGCTTGAGGAAGACGATTCCTCTTCCCAGAAGGTGATTCCTCTCCTAGTTAGTTTCTCCATGGAAGAACTCTATTTAATCCACCCATCTCTTAATAATCCACCACCATATTTTTCTCCGTTTTCACCATCTCTCTTCAATCCATGCATTATTTTCAGTTTCTCTCTTTTTTCTCATATCATATTGTGACCCTAAGAATCAATCTCACACTAAAAAGCTCACAAATTGTCTTTGAGATTGATGGTGACCAAGAGGGAAGGAACATGAGAAATTGAAAAGGTAATCATATTTATAATTTTTTTATTTTAAATTTGTTCCTATCCATCAAACTATTTTTTCAATTTCCAGATTATACACAGACAATGACTTTGCTGTTAAGAGACTTAGACTCTGCTTTATAATTGACCAGGTAGGATTATGCTCTATAATTGTTTATCGTAAAATCATTATTCACGCGCTCTATGCGCAACGTAAAATCATTTTATTTGTTATTTTTTCGCAATTGTATACTAAGGGAAGGGGCCTCATTTAGTTTACCGCCTAGGGCCACCCAAAAGTCAGGGCCGGCCCTGGCTCCAATACCCCAATTCTCTCTCTCCCTGCCGAACCATACCCCTCTCTCTCTCTCTCTCTCTCTTTTCCCTGTGAACTTCCCGCTCTCAGGAAATCCGTGTGCAGCGGAAGATCCTGAATTTGAGACTCCTCTACACCAAAAATATTCTCTTAAGCGAAGGTATTGGCATGCAACCAGCTACCTTTTTTTTTTCTCCATCATTCTCGCTCCTCATTTGATAGCCAATTCCTACCCGTGCCTTATCGAAGTCATGAACAACCTCTAGAAGACCCAAAGTGCCCTATCTCTGTTTCCTCATCCTCCTCCTCCATTGCCAGGCCTCGTATGGTTACAGTTTGGAGTTTTTCTTTATTTATTTTGAAATTAGGGATGGAAAATTTCACTATTGACGTAAAATAAAATTTCAGGCACCTAGGATTGATATTTGAATCTTTTGGAGAGAAAAGGGGGCATTTCATTTGAAAATGAAGAAAGGCCCTTCGTTCATGTCAAGGATAAGACCTCAAAGAAGCTCCGGAGTCTGCCAAAAGAAAAAACATTTAGAAAATTACTTCACTCTCTTCTCTATCTCACCCTTTTTCTTTCTTTGTACCCGACCCTTTCCCCCATCAACCTAATTGGGGCAGCCATCACTGCCCCAACCCTTACCTACTAGCTCCTCCCCTCCCTCAAAACGACCCCTCCTTCGCTGACAAATGGGTACAAGCCAACATCTCCCACTACAACCGCAAAACCCCATTCAAAGCCATTGTCATCGGCAACGAAAGTCTTTGCCCACCCAAACAATACCATCCAATTCATGTGTAAAACTCATATCTATATATCACAAAAGATTTCGACCAAACAAAAAAATATATCACAAAAGATAAAAATTGATAAACTATCTGTTTCTTAATACTCAAACACCATGACATGATTGAAGTATTGTAACAATCTTGTAAGCAGAATTTCAGAATACGCAGCAACAATAAACTTAAACAAAAAACACAAACACTTGCACAATGGACACAAAATATGTTGACGTAGTAAAAAACCTCAAGATGAGGAAAACAGCTGTGGGCACTATGTCGGAAAACAAATCACTATGTGAAAGAACACATAAAGGTCTTACAAGTCTCAACTCACAAGACTAACGCTCACAAGGCAGACTTGCCTACTCGCCTTTGCTACTCAACCCAATCAGCGATCTTGTCTTCCTTCGTCAACAAGAGATGGCACAACTCTGGTCTCGGCTGCTCACACCTCAAGGCATGATTGCTGATCACCAACATGCATAATGCTCATGAACACACACATATATGAAAAGATGATAATTTAATCACTCATGGAGGCTAACAAGGAACATACGCATGAGTTTTCAATCTGAACTCTCAAAAACTCTCTACAAGAATATTTTGTCGTTCTATTTTTCCAAAAGCCGCAGAGTCAAAACACCTAGAGTCTCTTCTTATTTTTTACGCTTAAAACTAGGTCAGAGACCAAAAAGGCTTTTAGCAAAAATGGGCTTTTTAACAAATAAAGTATTTCTTTAAAACAAATGAAGCCACTTAACTAAAAACCCAACTGAAAAGACAAAATAACCCTTTTACTTAAATAAACACCAAACAAAAGAGTATAAAACCATCGTTAAAAACTAACTGATGTTTGGCACTGGATTATGTAAGGCTGAAACCATATATCAGTCCTATACATCTGACAGCCACTTTTGATGAACTTGCAAATATGCAAATACGAATGCATGGATGCAAAACATATCTTGGCATTGTCTCTGAGCCACAATGTAGGCCAAAAATTATAGATTATGAATTCTCCTATGAATGTATGCAAAGACACAAGTAATAATGAATGAGCAATTAGGCACACAAGATGTGAATTTTTCAAACCAGTGTCACAAACGAGATTTCTAAGCAAAGGTTGTAAGGAGATATCAAGTCAAAATTGAAGAGTAACAATGTGAACCCGTAGCATCAAATGTATGTAAATATCTCTGCATGTTAGGCAATACCATATAATCAAGGTTAGCAAAAATTCATAGGGGTCCTTGGTGTGAAAGTGAACCAATAGAGATAGGAATGACAGTGCATACCAGTTTAATTCAATAGATTTACAATTGTGCTGTAATTTTTTTTGGTTTGGAGCACAGTCCACAACTTTATTAAGCTTTCTA
This sequence comes from Prunus padus, assembly GCA_024362665.1. Lineage (NCBI taxonomy): Eukaryota > Viridiplantae > Streptophyta > Magnoliopsida > Rosales > Rosaceae > Prunus > Prunus padus. Next base: position 4,975,499 of record JANFAM010000020.1, read on the forward strand.
GTGACCTGTAACAAGTCTTAGGCCATATGCTCCCAAGCCAGAGGACCGTAGGGCACTAAGTATATCAAGGATACTCCATGGCCTTAGCAACTCGAGTCAAAAGGCTTCAAAGTTGTGATTTTTATTTATATTTATTTATTTTTGGACCAAGCCAACGTGTAGTCAACATGACCCTCGACACTGGTTAGGTAAGAGGTCCAGCTACTTTGGGATAACCTAAGTCAAGCTCCAAAGATATATATCATTGTCGTTTAAATTAAAAGCTTGCAACATAGGCATTCATATAGCTCATATTGGTGTGCGTGTGCAAGAACCAAGGAAAGCCTATGAGAATTTTGGCTAAGCAACGAGTAATGCTAGAGACTAACATAGAAAAATATCTATCAACTCAGAGAATGTGTCTCACAGTTAATCCTCACTCAGACTAGAAAACCCAATCTTAGTTCAAAGAAATACAAGCTGATGACAATGTGATTGAAAATGCAGTGCAATGATGTACTACAAAGCTACAAAAATAAAACAGAAAAATACTATAAACTGATAAACCTATTCGACATGGGCATACAACAATGAAATTTGAACGCACAAAAAAAATTAGCGTGAGTTCATTCAATGGAACAAATACCAAGAGACTTTTTGAGAGTTTCAAAACGAACATTGTCTAATGGTTTTGTAAACAAATTAGCCAATTGTTTTTCTGTGCAAACAAACTCAAGACTTACCACCTTTTCTTCAACCAATTCACGAATAAAATGATGATGCAAACATACAGTCTATTTCAGGAATAATAATGCAAACATTGCCATCAACTTTACACTTGTAAGTTGGATATACTATGAACCTACCTTGGATGTTAAAGTAACTGAAATACCGAATCTCTTGAGTATGCATTCAAGTCATCCCGAAAAGTTGATGAGTACCTTTGTAGTCGTACTATGTATAATACAATTATACATAATAACGTGTTCTACCTTTGTATTCATCCCGAAAAATGTGTTATATCACATAGTCAGACATCTCAACTTATATAAAAAGAAAACAAGATGGAGATGTTAAGACACCATTTTCAATGGATCATAGCGAGTTATCAAGTTTCGAAAAACTTTGAGTAGACCCTTAACTTATGATTGTTTCTTTGTTTTGAACTTAATAGTGATGGATGGTACAAGTCTTTTTGCAACTTGTACAAAACAACAAATAATATTAATAAGGGTAATTTTCACTTTACTACAGTAAAGTTGTCCGTGTTTTAGAGTTGGATATAGCAAGTTTTTTTCGTCTCAGTCGCATCCATAACGTTTAATTCCGTATCAATTTCATACACTCGTTAGTTGACCATCAAGACTTCCGTTAAAAAGCTGATGTGGCGCCACGTGGACTCACCATATTTTGCCACGTGGTCAACATATATTATTAAATAAATAAATAAAAATTAATTAAATAAATAAACTTAAAATTAAAAAATTAAAAAAATAATAAAACCTCTCTCTCTCTCGCCCTCTCTCCCTTTCTGCTTGCTCTCTCCCTCTCTGTTTTGCTCTTTCTCTCCCTCTCTCTCCTCCCGCAACTCAGTTCCTCCTCCTCCTCCTACCGCAATCCATTCCCCCTCCTCCTCCTTCCATCTCCCACAAAACCCAGAGCCCAACCCAGCCCGCAACCCACCCTCCACCCCTCAATCCAGAGAAGCCAGAACCCACCTGCAACCCCACCTCCCCAAGAACCCCACCCCTAAGAACCCACGGCCAGAGCCTTCTGCGAGTTGTTCGAAATGTAGCGGACAAAGTACGGCGCGTCGTTCTAGGTCGGGACCTCGAGATCGGTGACGATGGCAGAAATGAGGTCGGCGCAGCGTGATTGGGTGCGAGAGCGGAAGAAAGAATCTAGCACTTCGTGGCAGAGCATGGCGATGAACTCGTCGGGTCACAGGGTTTTGCTGAAATCGACGGCGGGATCGGAGGGGGAGAAGATTCTCATGCGGGTGACGTGGCGGTCGATGAGGTGGCACGGTCGGCGGGGCATGGCGATGAACTCGTCGGGGAGGGAAGCTGCGAAGAGGCTCAAAAGTGTTTGAGTTGCTGCGGCCATTATTGAGGGTATTGTTTGGTAGCAAGGTGCGTGAGTTTAATTATTGTGATTGTGATTTTGTGAGATGCTTTTGCTTTTGAATATTATTAAATTAATCAGACAATGTGGACTTTGGATGGTGCGTCATCTTTCTCTTTAAGCTATCTCTCGGCGCTGGTTCTGGGTTCTGCGAGGTGGGGGTTGTGGGGGAATGAGGGAGAAGAAATCAGGGAGGGGCTCTGGTTCTAGGTTATGGGGATGGGAGGAAGGGGAGGTTGTGGGGGAATGGGTGGTGTCGGTGAGAGGGATCTCCTTCTGGGTGGTTGATGAACTCTTTTTAAACTGATGTAAACTCTTTGAAAAAGAGAGAGAGAGAGAGAGAGAGCAAGCAGAGAGGGAGAGAGGGCGAAAGAGATAGAGGTTTTATTATTTTTTAATTTTTTAATTTTAAGTTTATTTAATTAATTAATTTTTATTTATTTATTTAATAATATATGTTGACTACGTGGAAAAATATGGTGAGTCCACGTGGCACCACGTCAGCTTTTAATGGAAGTCTTGACGGTCAACTAACGAGTGTATGAAATTGATACGGAATTAAATGTTATGGATGCGACTGAGACGAAAAAAACTTGTTGTATCGAACTCTAAAACACGGACAACTTTACCGTAGTAAAGTGAAAATTACCATATTAATAATTAGAAATCTTAAAACTCATATCTACAATACAAATAAAAATAACGGGATCAACCTACCCCATATCCAACTTTAAAGAAGTTTGCAGATGCTTAAGGTCATACCGTACCTTTTTATCAAGAAAATATTTTTGAAGTGTAGTAATAACAGACTTACACCTTTCCAAATCAGGTCCTGAAGCTTTTTCCTCGGAAATTTACTAGGTATTGATAATTTAACTTGGCCACCAGTTAGGACTATGGAATTTGGGCTGATAGCTTCTTAGATGAAGTTGAACTTTTCCAGTAGATGGATGAGTACTTCCAACAAGTCCATGTATATCACAAAAGATAAAAATTGATAAACTATATACAAATAGAAATAATTAAACAAAGCAACGCAAAATGAATTTACCTTAATATTTTGATAAATTGTAGATATAGGACACAATTGTCGTCTACGAGAGGGTTTTTTTTTTTTTTTCCTATTCCTCCAATGTACAGTCAATTTCAGGCATAATGATGCACACATTGCCATCAACTTCACATTTGTAAGTGGGATATACTATGAACCTACCTTTGGCTATCTTGGATGTTAAAGTAGCTAAAATACCAAATCTCTTGAGTATGCGTTGAAGTCATCCTAAAAGTTGATGAGTACTATTTAGTCGTACAATGTATAATACAATAATAGAAGAAAAAAAAAATGTGTTCTATCTTTGTAACCATTCCGAAAAATGTGTTCTCCCACATAGTCAGGCATCCCGACCTATATAAAAAGAAAACATGATAGAGATATGGAGACAACATTTTAAACCTCATAGCTTCGTAGATGAAGTTGTACTTTACTCGTAGATGGTTTGAATGGTTCCTTGTTCTCCGATGCGAGGAGAAATTTGATGATTTGAAAATTGATGAGTACCTTTGTAGTCGTCCATATTGAAATACAACTATACAAAAAAAACGTGTTCTACCTTTGTAATCATCCGAAAAAATGTGTTCTACCACATAGTCAAGCATCCCGACCTATATAAAAAGAAAACATGATATAGATGTGGAGACACCATTTTCAACGGATTATAGTGAGTTATACGAGTTTCGAATCACTTTGAGTAGACTCTTAACTTTTAATTGTTTCTCTGGTTTGAACTTAATAGTGGTGGATGGTAAAACAACTATTTTAACAACTTGTACAACACAACAAATAATATTAATAATTAGAAAATCTAAAACTCATATCTACAATACAAATAAAAATAATAGGATCAACCTACAATATCCGGCTTCAAAAAAGTTTGCAAATGCTTAAGGTCATACCATACTTTTTTAGCACACCATTGCCGTCTATGAGAGGGTTTGTATTTGTAGAAACTTACTAGAGACAAAGGAATAGAATATTTGACTGAATTATTCTTCTCTATAAGGAGGAAATAAATAGTATACAAGATATCATATACAGGGAAAGTAATTAAGCCTAAAGTCAACAACTAGAAATTAGCTAATTACATCTAATTACAAGGCTAATTACATGAGGTCAACTGCACTATATTCAAAAACTCAACAGTTTTCCCCATTCCTCCAATGTACAGTCAATTTCAGGCATAATAATGCAAACATTGCCATCAACTTCACACTTGTAAGTTGGATATACTATGAACCTAACTTTGTCTTGGATGTTAAAGCAACTGAAATACCAAATCTCTTGAGTATGCGTTGAAGTCATCCCGAAAAGTTAATGAGTACCTTTGTAGTTGTACTATGTAGAATATAATTATACATAAAAACGTGTTCTACCTTTGTAGTCATCCAGAAAAATGTGTTTTGCCGCATAGTCAAGCATCCCGACCTATAAAAAAAGAAAACATGATAGAGATGTGGAGACACCATTTTCAACCTCATAGCTTCGTAGATGAAGTTGTGCTTTACTCATAGATGGTTTGAATGGTTCCTTGTTCTTCGATGCGAGGAGAAATTTGAAGCTTTGAAAATTTATGAGTACCTTCGTAGTTGTCCTCTGTATAATACAATTATACAGAAAAACGTGTTCTACCTCTATAATCATCTAGAAAAATATGTTCTAGGCATCCCGACCTATATAAAAAGAAAACATGATAGAGATGTGAAGACAATATTTTCAACGGATCATAGCGAGTTACACGAGTTTCGAAACACTCTGAGTATACCCTTAACTTTTGATTGTTTCTCTGTTTTGGACTTAACAGTGGTGTATTGTAAAACAACTGTTTTAGCAACCTATACAACACAACAAATAATATATTAATAATTAGAAATTGTAAAACTCATATCTACAATACAAATAAAAATAACGGGATCAACCTACCCAATATCCGGCTTCAAAGAAGTTTGCAGATGCTTAAGGTCATATTTTATTTTTTTATCAAGAAAATTATTTTTAAGTGTAGTAATAACAGACTTGTAGCTTTCCAAATGAGGGTCCTGAAGCTCTTTCCTCTGAAATTTACCAAGTAATGATAATTTAACTTGCCCACTAATTAGGACTATGGAATTTGGGCTGATAGCTTTGTAGATGAAATTGTACTTTACTCGTAAATGGATGAGTGTTTCCAACAAGTCCCTATATATCACAAAAGATAAAAATTGATAAACTATATACAAATAGAAATAATTAAACAAAACAACGAAAAATGAATTTACCTTAATATTTTGATAAATTGTGGATTTAGCACACCATTGCCATCTATGAGAGGGTTTGTTTTTCCCCATTCCTACAACGTGGAGTCGATTTTGAGGAATAATGATGGAAACATTGCAATCAACTTCACTCTTGTAAGTTGGATATACTATGAACCTACCTTTGTCTTTCTTGGATGTTAAAGTAACATAAATACTGAATTCTATAGAGTATGCGTTGTAGTCATCCCCAAAAGTTGATGAGTACATTTGTAGTCGTCCTCTGTATAATACAATTATAAAGAAAAACATGTTCTATCTTTGTAGTCATCCCGAAAAATGTGTTCTACCACATAGTCAGGCAGCCCAACCTATATAAAAAGAAAACATAATAGATACCATTTCCAACAGATCATAGCGAGTTATACGAGTTTCTAAAAACTTTGAGTAGACCCTTAACTTTTGATTGTTTCTCTATTTTAGACTTAACAGTGGTGGATGGTACAACTGTTTTAGCAACCTGTATAACACAACAAATAAGGACTCGTTTGAGAGTCATTCTTGATAGGCCAAAAGGACTTCTATGGAGAATTATTTGTCCAAATAATCACTTTAAGTGGTTTTAAGTGATTATATGGAGAAGCACATGAGAGGTGCTTTCCCCAGAAGTAATTCTAGCCTATCCAGAATCACTCCCAAAAGAGCCCTAATATTAATAATTAGAAATTGTAAAACTCATATATACAATACAAATACAAATAAGAGGATCAACCTACCAAATATTCGGCTTCAAAGAAGTTTGCATATGCTTAAGGTCACGAGATACTTATTTACTAGGAAAATATTTTTCACATGTAGTAATATCGAACTTCTAGCTTTCAAAATCAGGGTCCTGAAGCTTTTTCCTCGGAAATTTACCAGGTACTGATAATTTAACTTGCCCACCAATTAGGGTTATGGAATGCAGTGATGTAGGTTCTCAGGTACTTGAAGGGCACTAAGAAGTTTGAGATCATGTTCGAAAGACAACAAGGAAATACATGTGTGTCGGACTATGTGGATTCATATTATGCTAGAGACTTAGACAAGAGGAGATCCACCATAGGGTATGTCTTCACTTGTGCTGGAGGTAAGATTAGTTGGATAGCGGTGCTACACTCGGTTTGTGCTTTTCTACTACTGAAACAGAGTATATGTTGTGAATTGAGGCTTCTATGGTAGCAATATGGCTGCGAGGTTTGGCAAATCAGTTCGTGATAAGCCAAGAAATCATGTTGGTAAAAAGTGATAGTCAAAGTGCCTCATGCCTTGTCAAGAATCAAGTTTGATATGGGAGGACGAAGCATATAGAGGTACAATATCGCCGGATAAGGGATTGACTGAATTTAGGGGTCATTACAATCGATAATTTTTATACATCTAAGAATGCTTTGGATTGCTTGACGAAGCCACTCACAGCGGAGACGTTCAAACATTGTTTGAACTTGCCCAATCTTGTTGCATGCAAGAGATTAAGGTGGAGCTCTTGGGGATTGCCGGAACTATTTCTAAGAGGTTGTAAGATGTTCTTGGGGTATATGATGTTCACAAGGAGTTTTAGGCTTGCCAAGGTGGAGATTGGTGATGTTTGGCTCACCGAAAACATATGCAAGGAAGGATGAAAAGAATCAGCGAGGAGCAGGCAACCGGTCGGTTTATGCCATGAGGAGCAAACTCCAAGCGATCGATCGCTTTCTCCTCGACGACTGGTCGGTTTGCACAAAGATCTCCAGTCTTGATGTGCCAAACAAAGTATATAGAATAATTTTCTGATATATATTTCATTCTCCAAAAAGAGTTATTTATAGTACAACGGAGTAAAACCCGAATTAGGGTAATACAAGGAAAGAAAATTCCTAATTACAATAGATCTAGATAACAAATAAAAACCCAAATAGGATGGGAAATTAATATAGGAAATCAAGGAGTCAATCTAGCCAACATGATGAACTGCAATATGTTAACACCTGTTAAGTCATTGATGAAGTTGAGAGACGTATTGAAAGGCCTAAATTGTTCCTTGTACTAGATAACTATATAATAATATTAATATTTATACGATAGTGGTATAATTTTCTTTGTTAAAAGGGGGTTGCTCAGAATATCTACAGTTACAAAGATCACTCGATCTCAAAAGCCTTCGAATTCAGAAGCAATCAAGCTATCAAGCTTACAAGAGCAATCCAGCTTCAACAAAACAGGCAGAACTCAGATTTTTGACTTCAATCCAGCTCAGAGAAGCAGCTCACCAACACGAAAAGACGAGATTTCTCTCATTGCAAATGCGATTTAGCTCATAAGAATCAAGCATAACTCAGCTTTCTGCCATTACAAATTCGGTTCAGAATAGGTGAACCAGACAGAACTCATGTTGTTCATCATATGAAAACCTCAACAAATTGTTCAAAGATCATACAATCTTCAATGCCAAGCATGCAATCCTTTCTTTGAGATAATCCAGTCCAGAACAGTAGTTTATCCAGCAGAAGAATCAAGCATAACACAGATTTCTCTCATTACAAAGTTGGTTCATCAGACAGAACATGTACTAAAAGTAGGTTCCAATCCATATACAACCAAGCCAACTACCTAAAAGTAGTTTCCAGTCCAGGCACTGCCAATCCAGATCAGTCATGCTCAATCCAGGCTAGTCCAGACAGAAACAGTTCTTCAGAAACAAGCAGAACATGTCCAAATCAACGTTCTGTCCACTCTTTGATCCTCTCCTTGGTTCAACCTCGATTATAGCTCTGCCAATTCCAACATTGGTATCGATTTCAGGCTAATCATCATTAGTTGAAGGTGTTGACGCCCAATTCCAGTACAAGAAGATTCAATCCAGACAGACAGAATACCAGTCCAACTTGGCTAGAAGTCAGTTATGCCACTAAATTTCTACAAGAAATGAAAGTACAAAGCTCTGAGAACTCTCAGGAATTGGAAATATTCGCTATGGTTTACAGTTCAGGTAGTTATGCTTGAATCTTATTATTTCATTCTTACATAAGTGTTTTGCTTAACTTACCAGTTTTTATCAAGGGGAATTATAAAGTCCTCATCCGTCTGAGGCATAGAAAATAACTTACTTGGGAGATATTCCTCACCCAAATTCACAATCGTTTGTTCAAGTCAATAACTTGAGGCGCAAATTATTACATCTTTCAAGTCTGTTACGGTTTTTAACCGCTAACAGTGCCACGCTCGCACATAAAAGAAAGTTGACTTATTAATTACAAGTGGTTTTTAAGTCAATGAGGAACTTCACCTAGCCATCACAGGTACAACAGAAGAACATGTGAATAGGTTGCAAGCTAACTAAGGCCTCACCTGCAGGCAATGGATCATCGGAGGAGTTGCTAATGTCAAAGAGAGAAACCATTTTTTTGCTGCTTTTAGATCTCATAAGAAATAGTGAACAGAGCAGTAATGTGAATATGGCTAAATAAATCAACAAGTATACAATACAAACTTATTCTCAGCAAAGTCAATGGAAAACTATTTGCATTTGGCATTGGCCACATGTGCCAAAATTGGATTGAGATTCAAGTTTCTTATTTGTGACATCTATCTGATCTGTATGGTCTCTCGCTGTCCCTCGAAGAATTGGCTCTCTTCATCATTTTGCGTAATATTGGGGATCTTAATTTATTGGGAATAACATCAATTATTGGGCCAACTTGTCGTAGTTGTTGCAGCAACCATTTATTTATAGTCATGGACAACTTTTTCCACATAAGAAAGCGTAAAAGATGGTGGAATGAATTAAAAGAATACAAAAGAAAATCCACGAGAGACGTGTGAAGAGTAGACCCCAAAATACTAGGGAATTTATTTTGATTACAAGAACCATGTGAGAGAACGCAGAGATAGTAGACGCAGAACTTTTAGCTCTCAAAAAAATGTGGAGAAATTATAGAATACTACGGTAGTATGCTTCGGTTGATGCTGGCTTTTGCCGTTTTATGTTGAAGTTGATTTGTTGGAGGCAGCTAAATTGGTGAATATAACGGAAGAAATCTGGACAGCGGTTTGTAAAGGATATGAAGCAAAGTTCTTGTTCAAGAAAATGTTAGAACCTCGCTGCTGCAATAGGGTGGCACACGTGATCAATTGTGATAGCGGGGTTTGTTCTATTTGTTGAAAGAAAGTCCAGATTGATTAATTGGTTGTACTGACATTGACCTTATTGTAACCAACACTTCTTCTTAACGAAATTATCGTATTTTTAGATTAATAATTTTTTTCCAGGAATAGTACAAATTCAGAAAATAATATACAATTGATAATATGAGAAGATCAATAGAAAAATCATTACATTATGAATCCCAATCTTGAAAGGCATACAATTATTACAAACCATGGGTTTAATCTCAATGGTACAAATAATGATGGGATAGAAAATATATCTTGAAATGTTCAAACACTAGCCAGAGTCTCTACAAACTGATAAGCATGAAAGCATCCAATCTGCAATGCAGAAGTATTTGTTTTGGTGGATTTGGGACCAAAACCGCAAATCTCCTTGAAGCTCCTATCTCTAATATTGTAAGATATAAACTTACCAGGAATGTGTAGCAACAGAAAAGAGCCCCCTTCAATTTCTTGGACAAAAAGCAAAACAAATGCATAGAAACGAGAACCATATTCATGGGGCTCAAGGTAGTCCCTAACCATCTCCGGAAATTCATCTACGATTGCAGCAATGTCAATATCATACTTGGGAATCCATCTTGAGTAATCCGTCTCCATCTCAAAGACTTGGAATTGAGTAGTGCTTGGACCATAAATTTCAACAAGGTGCAAATGACCACCAGACTCACCAAAATATCTGAACCTTCTTTTGTCCCATCTCTCACGTGATGGAGGACTTGGCATTGATCGGAGGCACTCTTGATCAATATCGAAACATAATGTAGCCCCTTTTGGGCTAATCCAGTGAATTGTGCCATTCCAAAGCACCCCATTTTCAAACACCATTTCAGATGGGGCAACAAAAGGAGAGCCAGATAGCCTCCAAGTTCCAGTCTCAGATGAGTATATCTCAATCTGGTAATTACCGTATGCTGTTGATGACGAAGAGCAATTTTGAACACAGACAACTTGGTAGTGAGGTGACTTAGAGGGGTCGAAAGCCAAATTAACACCGAAAATGGTTGTGCACGAATCGCAGCCATCCGCCTTAGGTGGAGGAAGCATCAAGAATTGCCTTGTTGAAGGGTTGCAGACATAATAGCTGCGGCGTTTCCCCGGTTTGTGATAGCTACAGCACAAGACCAGGCCATTGATGGACTGCAAGACTTTAACACCGGCTGAGTCACCGATGAAGTTGAGAGTCGTAAAGGGTTGCTCAGAATTTCTGCAATGGTGAGACAGGTGACCAATGAGACCGGGACTTCGACACAAGATGATGCCTGCAGAGGCAAGACTGCGGTGGCGGGTACTGAATTGTGGATTGGAGATGAGATAAAGCCAATTCTTGGAGACACATTTGAATCGGAGAAGAGACTTAACGGGCAGGCGGATGAGGATCAGCGTGATGAGGTCTTGGTTGCAAGCTATTGCCTCAGCTGCTGCCGGGAAAGGATCATTGAGAAAGTTGCTGATGGGACAGAGAGACGCCATTTTGCTGGTTTCGGAATGATCAGATCTCATCAATACTAGTTAATTAGAGCATTAGTTTGCATTGGCCACATGTGCAAGAATTGGCTTAGGATCCAACTTTCTTATCCAAACTCACCAACAATTTCTTATTCCCTCATTGGCTGTCTCTCTTCATTTTGTACATTGTGAATTTAATTTTGCACCAAAAAAAAAGTGAGGACTGAATTATATTCACCAACTTGGTTCCGTTAACTTCTAATTGTGGCTGGAGTGACCATGTATCTCATGTGATTTCACAATGAGGCGATGACTCACACTTGTGACTGACGTCGTACTTTGCATGCTCAGTGACATGACATCACTCACCACCTGGTTATCAGTGACGAAGCCAGGATTTCATGTGTGTGGGGGCCTCTTACAAATTATAAAGAATAAAAAATTTGAACTTCACAATACATAAGAAAAATAGTATATATATATATATATCACATATGTCAAGAATTATATTGCTTATTTGTTGCAATCATAATTGTCATCGACAAAGGGACAGACAAATACATTCGAAGCAAGGAAAATTGCAAGAGATAGACAAAGAGTAGCGATTTAACAAATATCTTTAAAGCTTTTTCCCCCATTAAACCCAATAGAAAGAAAAAATCAAAATTTCACAAACTAAAAAAAAAAAACCTTAGGTCCCTTCATGCATTCATATCATACATGAAAAAATATTTTATGTAAAAATATTGACTAAGTATGAAAAATGGTTTTTTGGAATAATCATTTTCTCAAGATAATTTTTTGCGGCTTTTATTCCTTTCACGTCAAATAAGAAAACTTGATTTTATGGGATTTTAGTATGAAGTATATATTGACTTAATGAGCCATCATTTTTAGCCTAAATCGTATTTTGCACTAAAACCGATTTTTCATATTTTGATTTGGTGGGAATTTGATTTTCTAGTATTTTTATTTGAATCAAATAAGGGGGTACTTCCTTATTTACATTGTAAACTTAAGTAAATGGAGTAATATAAAAATAAATGAAAGTAAAAGGACAAAGACATTTATTTAAATGTTGAAAATGGAAATAAGGTAATCTGTACATCTGGAGTGCACCACTACCAACTGAGTAAATGGGCAATTTGAAGCACCTCCTTGTGCTTTAATAGGTTTGCCACAACACATGTGGGTACATATCAAAACGTAAAGTATTTGAAATAATATACATATAGAAATACATGATAATATATTACTTTTAAAATAAAAAAAAACTTGAGTGGGGGCCCGGGACCACACTGGTCCTAGTGTGGCTTCGTCCCTGTTGGTTATCATCCCTTGTTCCCAGCATGTGCACATCCCTGTGAGTCACCAAACTCCTTGCAACTCCAATGACAACATCGTTGTCAAGGAGTAATGAGTCGATTACGGTCACTGGTCTTTGTGAGGAAGCAAAGTAAGGCATCCACATTGGTGCAGCCCCTTGCTCCTATGTCTGTGTTGGCGGAGCCAGGTTTAGATCGAGAGAAAATAGGTATGAAGAGGACATTTTATTTCTGAGTTTGAGGAGATAGGTTTAGATCGAGAGAAATGGGAAGGAAGAAAATTGGCGGAGCTAGGTTTTTTGTTTTCTCAGTTGTAATTTTTTTTCTCCCCTTGTTTCCTTTTATAGACGTCCATTCCATTATGACACCCGTTTCTGATTTTTCCAGCGTTCCTCAAGCTCCACACTCGTAATTTCCTCTCTCTGTTTTCCACCTCGAGCTCCACGCCTCCATGATAATGTGCGAGGCCGCTCCGTAATAATAAATATTTTTTAAATTAATATATATTTTTTAAAGTGAGAGGAGAGAAAAAAAGACTTTTTTTTCCCTTTTGACATTTACTAGGATAGTTTTTTTCTTTTTACTAGAATGAGTTTTTAGTTTTTTCTTTTTACTTAAAGACATGTGAAATACTTCTTTAAAAAAACAACTTGTAGAAACATTATAAATACCAAATGATGTAGCATATATAATTATAAAGTTGTGTGTAGCATGGTGGATAAGGTGTTGGAGAGGAATGAAAGTGTTAAGGGTTTTGAAACCCCTTGTGTGTGTGTTGAAGCCTTCATTTTCTTTCATTTTTTAGTTGGTTAGCAGGTATTACACGAGTTGACATGACCCGTTTAATAAATGGGTTAAACATGTATTTTAGATCCGAAACCCACCCGTTTAATAAACGGGTCATAACGGGTTGACCTGAAAATTACCCAATTATTAATCGTACGGGTTCATGTCGTGCTTTTTCCGTGCGGGTTTTGAATTGTGTAACGGGTAGTATCGGAAATTGCCACCCCTACATGTATGTCCACGAGAGACATGTGAAGAGTACATCCCATACATCAATTTGGTAAATATTATTTATCCTAGAAAATGACATTGTAAAATATATTGAGAATGTTTGTCCCACATACAGCGAAAGGGCTATATATCAAATGGCACAATTTGGCAAATATTGTTTGTCCTAGAAAATGACACGAGAATTTATGTTTGATTATTGTTGAAACACGAGAATCATGGGGGACAAGGAAGAGAGAATAGAATATTGAGAATGAGAAATATGTAAACAATTCTTCATCTTTTAAGAAAATTCGATTATCATTGGGAAAAAATAAATATATATTGATTCTAACTTTGTGGGAGTTGAGTTTAACCTATATCAAATTACGATTGTCAAGCTCAATCCTTTCGCAATACATCACAATATCGCTCTCCATGGTTCTCCCCAACACACGTTATTACAAATTGTTGTTTTTCTAACAGCATTATTGGTTAACAATAATGTCACCTAATGCAGAAGAAAACTGTCATTTATCTGCTAGTTAAGATGGGAAATCTTAACTAGTTTTTTATTTTATTTTATTGCCAAAGTAGGGAATAGGGAGGGGGTTTTCTCACACACACTTATCAAGGTACCATAGAAATTTGAACCTGAGACTACTGGTGTGCAATGTAAAACCATTTTTCAATGGTTAGATCCCATTGGCAAACCTTAACTAGTTTGAACTCACCTCCACTCAAGGTGTTGGGATTCCCTCCTTAGGGGAGTCAAGATGTGTGGCTGTTATTTTTCCTCTTTCGAAGCACGAGAATGCATGTATGGGATATGCAAGCATGGTTAACAGTTGGTGGCTGAAAAGAAAGAGAAAAATGGGAGAGCTGCACATGCTTTCGGTGTCTTGGGTTCCCTATCCTTAGTGGAGGAATATTTTTTGTATGTCATGATGGTACTTTTGCAATGATGCCAATATTGCAAAATCACATCACCTAAAAACGTCAAAACGTGAATATCACGCGTGTCATTGTTTTAAAATTAGCTACAAATCACATTAGCGGTTATACAAGCAATGTCCGTGATTACATCATCAGTTAAGACCCCGCCTTGCAAAGTAGAATGGCCAAAATACATGAAATTTTGAATCAATGCATCCAACATGGGCTTTATTTGGACAGGTGAAATTTATTCTAAATTTGCCACCGCAACGGCATTGAAGAGGGCTCACGTCCATACTTCCCTTCTAAAAAAGTGAAAAAACTAATCATAGATGAGACAATGGACTTATTGGTAAAGGGATCCACATACTTGAAACTGTTGAAAAAGTAATGTATATTTGTGTAGATGTAACTACACAATTCTAGAATGCTCAAGAAAAGCCTACACAGCAAAGTAAGCAACACCAAGTTCAAGAGAAATCTAGAAGAATGAAGAGAATTCCACCGACCCAAGTATTCTAGAATAATATAGTTAAGTCTAGAAAGTTACATAAATTTGTGGCTAATAATGAAGGCTATGTCGGTTAGGAACAACTATAAAAGGGCATGAACCCCCTACAATCCAACAAGTGGTATCAGAGCTGGTTCAATCGCATATTGGGCGTCAGAGCTAGTTCGATCGCTTTGGGAGTAAGGGCCATGTTCAATCAACTCTGGGCGCATGGGCCGATTCTAAGGAAGCAAGGTACATGCTATCAATACTTAATTAATTCAAGGTTTCAAGAAATCTAGAGAAGGGGAATGAGATCTAGAAAAGTTCTAGAGGAAGAGATAGTAAAAATAAAAGAGATGGCATGACAGGAAAAACTTTCCTCCATGTGGGGTGTGCAAAAAGTTAAGGCACCCATAAAAAGAAAAAAAAAGAAAAAGAGACAAGAATGTTGAAACTAAAAAAATTGGGCGTTGAGAAGAAAAAAAATTGCCGGTGAAGAACTATCAAGCTAACTATGAACGGAGAAAGTGCCACAAAGAGCACATAGCTACAGCATCAACAGAGGCTTCATCAATACTAGCTTCAGGAGGAGCATGCTCGGAGAAACACAAATATGCATTAGGAGGAGCGTTGAAAAAGTAATGCATATTTGTGTGGATGTAACTACACAATTCTAGAATGCTCAAAAACCTACACAGCAAAGTAAGCAACACCCAGCTCAAGAGAAATCTAGAAGAATGAAGATAATTCCACCAACCCAAGTAACTAGATATTGTAGAATAATATAGTTAAGTCTAGAAAGTTACATAAACTTGTGGCTAATAATGAAAGCTATGTCGGTTAGGAACAACTATAAAAGGCATGAACCCCCTACAATCCAAATAAACAAATATGTATATATATTTTTATTCATACAGAAATAGCAAATTACCATTTGAGAACGTTTAACAAACTTGAAATTTTAGCATTTCTACCATTTAGAAGTATCAAATATGACATTGATAATCCCTAAATGGCTTGAGAACGTTGGAGTTGCTCTTATATCTCTCTGTCACACATTGAAGCAAATTAAACCCTTGGAAGAAAAAAAAAATGCAGTGTCTCTATCTCAAACCACCTAACATCTCCCCACCAGCAGAAACCATAGCCAGCAACCAAGATCTCCTAACACCGGTCCTTTTATGCATTCCAGCTCGTTCTCTACTTCGCTTCAAGTGCGTCTGCAAGAATTGGTTCGCTCTCATCTCCAACCCTAAATTTTGTGACATCCACACCTCCAAAAACCCGTACCCCAATGTCTCAGCCTTCTTCTTTCACACGGCAATACATGATTTCTACTTCATATCAATTCCGAACAATGAAATTAACCAGTCTGGATCCCTCTTGAAACCTCCCAGTATCATGGAACACCCACCGCGCATCAAGATTTTGCAATCCTGCAATGGCCTGCTCTTGTGCTGTTCCTTACAAGAAATTACAAACACAAGTAGTACCCCCAGATGTTATTTTGTTCTCAATCCCACAACCAACAAATTTTCAGCTATCACTAATTCACCATATGCTACTAAATCCACAAGCATTTTGGGGGTTGCTTTGGCTTTTGACCCTTCCAAATCGCTTCATTACAAGGTCCTCTGCATTCGGTGCATTGCTGGATCTGTTATATCTTTCCAGATAGAGATTTATTCGTCTGAGACTCGAAATTGGACGCTTCGTGAGTCCATCTTTCTTAGGCCATTCCATATAGACTTTAGCCACGGGGTGTACTTCAACGGCGCAATCAATTGGATTAGCCTTACAAGTAGGGTGTTACATTATAACATAGATGAAGAAAGTCATGGAATGGAGTCTAGGCCTCCGAGTTACAATGTTTTTCGCAAGAGGGAGTATAGATATTTTGGAGAGTCTTGTGGCCATTTGCACCTCATCGAAATTTATAAGCCTTGTGTTACTGAATTTGACGTGATGGAGATGGGGAGGGACTACTCTGGCTGGTTTGTCAAGTACCACGTTGATCTTGATCCAATAGCCGCCGCATTTCCTGAGATGGTCCCAGAACATAATCTTGATGACCCTAGCAAGGAGGGAACTTGGTATTATGCATTTGTTGTTCTCTTTCTTGCTCGAGAAGTAAACAAAGAAGGTTCATCTCTGCTGTTGCATATTCCTTGTAAGGTCATCTCTTATAATCTGAGGGATAAGAGCTTTGAGAAAGCTTGTGAGTTAACTTCCAAAGGCACTGTGAGTAAGAGATCATTGCAAGTTGGATGGCGAGATGCTTATCATTATATGGAGACTTTGGCTTGTGTGTGATGGTGGCAATGGGATTTCTCTCCCATGCTGTTGCTGCGTATTTTTTGTTTTGGTTGTAAGATGAAGAATGTTTTGCGATTAGAAAAATTCTATTTACTTGTGCATTTGACATCATTCCAATGGCTTACAATTTCGTACTGCTCAATTATTATCGATACATTGAGAGATTGGCTAGTGTTTGAAGATATTTTTATTCTTATTGTTGATCTGAGTATTAAAGTTTTTTTTTGTTGTTTTTGTTTGCCAAGGCAAAGTAATTACAACACAAAATGCTTAATGGTACCAAATGCCAAATAAATTTTTTAAATCTACTTCTCCTTCTACAGTATATTTCTTCCACTATTATCACCATTCTTTGCATCAATTACTCCTCTTACCTCAAGACAACCCCCAAAATCAAATATTCTTCCCAATGCTATTTTGGGTCGGGGACTATTTCGACAGATTGTGAAAAATTCATGGGACAAATGGGACAGCCCCAATGCTAGTTTCTCAATGAAAGCACTCTTACTTTTGGTCATCTTTATAGGGAAAGAACAAATTGATCTCCTGGATGCTCTCTGAGTCTGAGCTGTCACCATATGGCACTGACAATTTGGAAGTGCTGGATTTTATCATTGCATCTAGACTTTTTGGGCACTGTTTAAATAGGTTTCGGTCTTTTTTTTATATATATAAATTTTTGGGGTGGGGAAATTGAACATAGGACCTTAAATGCGGGATAAATACTCTTAACCACTTGAGATACAAGCTCCTTGTAGGTTTCGGTCTTAATTGTTGATTTGAGCATTAATCTTAATTGCAATTCTAGCACTCGATTTACACACAATATATGCATTTATAAATAATAATAGAGGGCTTAATTTATTGCATGCAGGTCTTTCAGGGTTTGCAATAGGTAAAGGGAGAGGGATAAAATACCATATCAACTTGAAAATCTGCAAAATTGAAGTTTCTAATGAAATTTACAATCTTCACTTCTTCCCATTTCATTTTACCCCCCTCCCCTGAAGCAAAGACACAAGGAATGAAAAATTTGCTGGTTTTGGTGAGAGAATTGTGCAATGAAATTTTTTTGGAAATTTTAAGTAAAGGCATAAGGGCATGTGCTGTCCACCTATGCAAGAAGAAAGAACATGAAAAAAGAACGAAAAAAAAAGTTCAGAAACAATAAGAAAAGAGAAGAGGCTGCAAGCTCTCTCTTTCTCTCTCTGTGTCAAGGCTTATGAAGATATCTTCCAGCAACTAATGCAGCTTCCATGACAAGAGTTATAACTTCAACAACATCTTGAACGTGACATGTGTTCCCTTTAAACGTTTTCCCTTTTGAGTTTCTGAATTCGGCCATGCAATTTAGGAACTTTTGGCTGCACTCTGAGCTTAGATAATCATCTGCACCACAAACCACAACACCCCAAAAGATTAGTTTTATTTTAGTTGGAAAAGTTTTGGCTGCACCTAGTCCCATCTCTGTACCACACCACCACCGACAATACAAAAAGGCTCATCAAATTGTCTATCTGTAGTTTATATCTTGTGAAGAATCAAAAGCTCATCAAATTGTCTTGAAGTCTCTTTCCAGAAAGAAGATTTCTTCAGTTTAAAAATTAACACAAGGGATGATTTTGGGGTTTTTTCTTCTTCTTTTTTTGGTAATGATTGCAAATTAATTTTATCAATTTGCTTCAAAAGTGTGCATGATCTTTCCTTAACTGAAGAATTATTACTTCAAATCCATGGTTGCTGGTTAGACATTATTGCGCATTTCATAGCTGTAAATGGGGCCCATCTCAAAGAATTACACCACTGTGATGAAAGAAACAAATCATCTTTACCAACCATTGTTTATTTATTTTGCTTTAATTTTTCTACCCCATGGAGAAAACAAAAAAAATTGAAGAACAATCCCAGCAGAATAAAATTGTAAAATAATTTGGAGGGTTAAGAAATGAACTTACTGTTCTTAGATTGAACGCAGGCATCATGCTTCATGCAACATGCATCAAGGCCATCACAGGGTTCCTCCCCTGGACATCCACTGTACAAGAGTCCACAGTACTTTCCATATCTTAAAAATGGAGGCACTGTCACCCAAAATTAAAAAAAATAAAAAGAAATTAAATTCACACAAAAAAATGGGGTAATTTAATTTAGTGGGATGATTAACTAAATTTAATTCAAATAAAATTAGTACCTGTACAGAACTCTGACTCACACTGTCTACTGCAATCTTTACTCTGCAAATTTTTAGCATTTATGGGAAGAGAGAATGTGTTATGATTTGAAAGCAACTGAGAACCAAAAGAATATATATTAAAAGTAAGAGGATGAAGAAGATTAAGAAGATGAAGGCGAGGAGCAAACCAGAACAATAGAGGCATCTGTGGCTTGAACACCAATGTTAAGCGCATTTACATGGATGGAATTAAAGTAGAGGACAAGAAAAGAGAGGGCAAGAACAAATTTCAAGGACTGCTTAAGAACCATGGTTGGGAAAAGCAAGCAGAGAAAAATGCACTGAAATTTGAGGGGCTTGCTTTTGCAAATAAGGCTCTGATTTTTATTATTTTTATTTTACAGAAAAGAGTGGCAGAGAAAGTGAGAGGTGTGGAAAATAGCTGAGAAGGCTATGTAGCTACGAGGAGGAGTGAGATGGAAGAGAAGAGGTTGGCTTTGTCTTGTAATGACTCGTGATATGTTTTTGTACTGTTCCTTCACACCTCTTACCAAAATCATACACATTTTTAATCTCCTTTTAATCTTCTTTTTTTGTTTTCTTTGAATTAAGGGACTGAACCGTTTGTGTACAGGGAATAATGCTAGAGGGCTGAGGGACTAGATTTTTCAACCATATTAGAAAAATATTATATTGTGTGGCATGAAAATATTTAGTTGCTTACACGTGACGAGTGATTCTTATAAATCATAATTTAACACGTGCATAACCTGTAATTTGTTGTTAAAAGAGCAATTGCTCCTTGCGTGTAAGAAGCCAAACTATGTTATAGAGAAAAACATGTACGAGATTGTTTTTGTTACGTGGTAATGTTAGGCGACGGGTCCATTATATTTGAACACGTGTAATCTTTTAATTGGATAGTTTTCTCCAATAGATATTTGTGGGTAACTTTTTTTGAGAGATGTTTGTGAGTAGTTGTGGGATCCATTTCTTGTGGGTGTGAACACTCCCCTGCTTTTGCAACCGGTGGTCAAAATAAAAGAAAGTGGAAAGTGATAGAAAACTTTACTAGTTGACTTGTTTATCTTGGATAGTTCCTAGTTGCCAAGTTACAACTTGCTTCTGTACGAACTATTTGCTGAAAGCTGCAGTATGTATCAAGTTGTAGAATCTTTTTTTTTTTTTTTTTTTTAAGTATAAGCGATAGTCTAAACTACGATAAATGGAAGATTTCTCGCACATACACAACCAAAATGTCATAATAGTTGGAACCTGAAACCTCTTATCTCGTTGGCTCCTCTCTCTTCTATATGTTCGCTTCACACGTGCAACATCTAAAATTTTTCTTTGTTGGGTATAGGATGTAAAAATGATTTGTTGGGCCTAGAGCTTTTTGGGTCGGCCAACCAAAAACTCGAACACTATCCAAAACATTGATATTTTCTCAACTTTCTTTTGCCATTGTTTTTTTGGGTTTCTAAACTATAAGCTTGAAGTTTTTTTGGTTTTTAGTTTCAATTTTTATTGTAAATATTATTTTTATCCGATAGTGTTAAGAACATCAGACATATTTTATAGAATATTTGAGCAAATATCCTTTTAAATTTGTAACTTTGGCATCATATTTTAATCAAGCAAGTTGTAGCTAATTTTTTATCTTAAAAAAAAACAAAGTTGTGATATAAAAAAATTAAGGGAATCAACTTATGACATTTCTCACCACACCAAAACCAAATAATATTCTAGACTACATGGCAGAAACAGGTAAAACTCAGAATAGATGTATTGTATGAGTTTTACTACTCACCTGAGCTGTGTCATTCTCGGCAAGGCTTCGACGGACACCCTCCCCCAAAAGATATTCGCCGGACAAACCATCGGCCACGCAAGAAAACATAGCCAAGGCAGCAAAGCCTAGAAGAATAACACCACCATTCAGGCCCATGAAGTCAGATATTCTTGCATTGGCCATATTGGGGTGGCCTCTGTCACATAGAAGGACCTCAAGGAAGAACCCAAGCCCTTCTATGTAGGGATTTTGTTTCTAAAAATCCTTTTCAACTATGGAAATGCATGCCTCTATATAACCATTGCCATGTTTGTTTGTCCTTGCTTCTCTCTGCCTAAAAATAGCCCCTCTCTATATGTCCATTTTTAGAAGCTCCCAACGGAAAACTATCCAGAAAAAGATGATGATTATTTCTATGTTTAGTTATGTCCTTAACTTCTGGCAACCTAGTCTTCTCTGGAATAGCAAAGCGAAGACCTTTTTTAGGTAAAATTGGGTGCTCGAGCCCAAACAAAAGAGAATTTCTACAAAATAAATTAACAATTTTTTTTTTCTATTATTCCTATTATACCTTGTTTCACACACTATGTGACGATTCTTTTTTATATTTAAAAAGGGTTGGACCAGATTTTTATTGGTAACGGAAGTTAAAAACAAAAAAAAAATTAAAATGAAATTTTTTATATAATCAATCCACAAGTTAAAAATGTTGATTTTTTTTGGTCAAAATCGAGTTTCATTAAATAGAAGGTCAAAGCCAGATTACATCAAAATGAACTCAAATAAATGAGTTCACACAAAATGCAATACAAACAGACATAGAGCCAACTACAAATAAAATTAACAAAATGCAAAAAGTACACATAAATGCATTAAGTCCACATAAGGGCAAAGAGCCCATATAATGGCAAAAAGCCCACAAAAGGCAAAAGCCCATAAAATACAACACAACATTAGGAAACCCTAACACCAACAACATATGTGTGTCGCACAATCCAACAGCCACAAGCCACACCACCATACCAAGCCGACGACCACCAAAGAGAAACCAGTAACCAACAGAAAATGATGGTGAGCAAGCCACCAAGTTTCACTAAGCAGCTAAATTCAAAAACGCAACTCCCCTTTTCCATCAAATGGTACTTTCAGCTATGGCGATACGAAGTTACCAAGAGTCCATCTCATGTAAAAACAACAAAGTTAATGGGGATATTTGGATGTAGTGCGTGTGTTGCCTATTTGTTATGGATTTCAGACTATTTTTAATGGGTTTTTCCTATTTTTAATAGGGTTTTTGTTTTCTATTTATTGTAAACTTGTAGTTCATAAGCTTATGAGTATAAATATGATTTTTGGGGGCTAGGTTAAAGTGAGAGAGATCACAAAGGCATCAAATTGGGTTTGAGTAAGGATGTGAGAGAAATTGAGATCTAGTGTTCATAAGAGCCAAGAGGTTTTTCTTGTAAACCAAAGATGTTCTTATTACTAGTGAAATTTATCGGGGCAACGCAAGCACAATACCAAATCTCTATAATTTTTTTTTCTTTGTTTGTTTGTTTTATTGCTTGGTGTGTGTGTGTGTGTGCGCACTATTCGTCATAGTTTATCAATAACAAGGTATTGGAGAGTTTCCACACTACAAGTGGTATCAGAACTGCATTAGCAGTGGGTGCTGACTTATGCCCAAGTGTTCTTATAGTTTTAAGGACGCTACTGTGTTGGAGCTGGTGGAGCTAAGGCCGATTTGGCATTCTTGTCTTTGTGAAAATAATCATTGCCAGTTCTTTGTGAGAGAAATCACCGTGAGAGAAAGCAGTTAGGCGTTTGGTAAACTTTTTGTTAAAAGTGTTGTTGGTACTAATTCCCTCATAATCAGAAAATAATTCCTGCAAAATCATTAAACCCAGCACTTCTTCGAAACTGAGTCCTGCATAATCAGAAAATGAAAGCACCTCATTAGCTGCTTTCCCTTATAGCTTTCTCTCACAGCAATTTTTAATAATAAGTGATTTTCTCATAGTTTACCAAACGGGCTGGGCTTCCCAAAATTTTTAAAAAATCACTTATCACCCCAAATAAGCAATGCCAAACTGGCACTAAAGCAACCGCAAATGGCTAGTATGAAGATCAAGTTGAAGCCGTTCATCGACAATGATAACTTTACACTACGGAAAAGAAGGATGAGGAACACCTAGGCTAATAGGTTCTCAGTGTTGTCTTGGCAGGCAAAGACAAGAAGCTGGAAACCATGACATCGGAGGAGTAGGACACGATCGGCGAGTTTAGTAGGGGTTCAATTGAGAACTATATAGCCGATGAGGTTATGTTCAACGTGATTGAAGACATTGCGAAGCAAACATTGAAAAAGCTATGTATGTAGAAAGGTCACTTTCAAACAAAAACTTTTCTTGAAGGATAAACTCCTAAATCTTCAAATGGAAGAGGGTGGAGATCTCTTGGAGCATCTAAACACCTTTAATAAGTGTGTTACAGACTTATAGAGAATGGAAGTTATGCATGATACGGAAGATAATACTCTTTTTGTGTTGAGATCTTTACATTAATCATACAAGCACTTCAGGACAACATTTAAGTTCGGCAAGAACACGCTCAAGTTTGAGGAGGTTGTGAAAGATATTCTCTTCCATCATAGGATAAATGGTGGGGAGAGCCCTCAAGGTGAAGGTATAGTTGCAAAGGCCGGTGAGGGGTCGTTCAAGCAAGTGTGAAGGCAAGAAAGGTAACAGGAGTAGGTCAAAATTCAAGGCTAAATATGGTTATTTTGAGCGTGGGTCAAAAGAACACTAGAAGAAGAATTTTCCTACATGGAAAGAGAAGAGGAACAAAGGGAAGAAGTCAGAGGGTACAGCTGGGGTTGCTATGGATAGCAACGGTGAGCTTTTATGTGTTGTTGATAAAACTAATAGTAATTTATTTTCTATATCTTCCAGGAGAACATATTCTTGCTGGATTTTGAATTTTGGGTGCTCATATCATATGTGCTCAAACAAGGAGTGCCTTTACACATATGAGAAATTCGATGGTGGTGAAGTTGTGATAAGGGATGACTCAGTTTGCAAAGTCAAAGGCACATGTACGATTAAGCTAAAGATGCATTATGACATTGTTAGGACATTGAGGATGGTAATATATATTTCAAGTTTCAATACGAATCTAATTTCCGTTGGTACTTTTGATAAAAATGGTTACATGTACAAAGCCATGGGAGGGAAACTCATAGTCTCGAAGGGTTCACTTGTGATTATGAAGTGAGATTTAACCTAACTGCCTATATAGGCTTTTTGGTACAACAGTGATAAGTGCATCAACTATATCTACCGGCAAGGACTCAGCGGACCGCACTCTGCTTTGGCATTTGAGGTTGGGGCATATGAGTTAGCGAGTTAGGCAAGAACTACATACCAAAAATTATTAGATGGTGTAAGTAGTCATAAACTTGAGTTCTGCAAGTATTGTACCATGGAAAAACACTCAGACGTATGAGGGTCGGCACCGGTTAAATCCAAGGCTGGAGTTCGCTATTTTGTTTCATGGATGATTTTTCTAGGAAGGTTTGGGTCTATTTCATGAAGAAGAAATCCAGGGTCTTCTCAAAATTCAAAGGGTGGAAGGAGGAAGTATAGAAGTTTATGGGAAGGAAGATCAAGTTCTCTATGAGTGATAATGGAGCTGAATATAAAGATAGCAAGTTCCTTGAGTTTTGCAATAGCGAGGGTATCATAATTCACTTTACCGTTAAGAATACCTCCCAAATGGAGCCGCAAAGAAGATGAATAAGACTCTCATGGAGCGTAAGAGGTGTATGAGGATTCATGCAAAGATGCCCGAGTCATTTTGGGTGGAGGTGGTTAACCACACTTCATATTTGGTTAACCGGTCACCACCACAATTGCTTGATTTCAAGTGTGCATAAGAGGTATGGTATAATAAATCAGTTTATTATTCTAATTTACGAATATTTGGATGTAGTGCATATGCTCTTATTCCTAGTGATAAGAGGTCTACGTTAAAGCCTGAGTCTCTTGATATTCCTCACAAGCTTTGGGATCCAGTGAACCAAAAGAAAATACTCAGTAGAGATGTAGTGTTTGATGAGAAGCCCATGCCTATGAATAATATCAAGAAATCTTAGGCGAGTGAGAATTTTGTTAGGAAATAAGAAACTATTGAAATTTCACTCAAAAGGTTGATCAGAAAAGAAACTTCGGGTAATACGCAGCCAACTTAAGAAGTTCAAGAGCAGGTGGAGTCTGACACTAAGATTGAGGAAATTGGGAAGCAACAAGACATTCCTCCTGGATATAATACTACTTAGACTGGAACAGTATGCAAATTACGAAAGGCGTTGTATGGACTAAAATAGTCACCACGTGCATGGTTTGGGCGGTTCACCATGGTAATGAAGAACAATGGTTTCAGACAGAGTAACTCAGATCATACTCTGTTCTTCAAACATCAGAAAGGGAAGGTAGCAGCTTTAATAATCTATGTTGACGACATGATTATTACTGGGAATGATAAACATGAAATATCTCAACTACAAGACTATTTGGCTACTGAATTTGAGATGAAGAATCTAGGTGGACTCAAATATTTCTTGGGGATTGAGGTGGCCTGATCACAACAATGCATATTTCTCTCTCAAATGAAATATGTCTTGGACTTGTTGACAGACACAAGAATGCTAGATTGCAAACTTGTAGACACTCCTATTGATCAAGTTCCAACTAACAAAGAAAGATACCAAAGGTTAGTGGGAAGATTGATCTACTTGTCTCATATTCGGCCAGACATTGCTTATGGGGTGAGCGTCATCAGTCAATTTATGCATTCTTTGAGTGAAGACCACATTAATGCAATTATTCTGCAGTAATAAAACATGGTCATCTGAATATTGATGGTTACACAGATGCAAATTGGGCAGTAAGTATAACGGATAGGAAATCCACATCTAGTTACTTCACATTCGTGGGAGGTAATTTGGTTACATGGAGAAGCAAGAAACATAAGGTGGTCGCCTTATCCAGTGCAGAAGCCGAGTTCAGAGGTATGACCAAAGGAATTTGCGAACTCATTTGGTTAAAGAGGTTGGTTACTGAACTTGGTTATAGACCTACATCTATAATGAATCTCTTTTGTGACACCAAGGCTGCAATAGCTATTGCACATAATCCAGTTCAACATGATCGCACCAAACATGTTGAGGTAGATCGACACTATATCAAATAGAAACTCGAAGCTTGAAGTGATTCAGTTTCCTTTTGTAAAGTCCGAGGATCAATTGGCGGATATTTTGACAAAGGCATTTTCCAGTAAAGCGTTGCACAATTCACTGGACCAGTTGGGCATTGGTGATATCTATGCACCAACGTGAGGGGGAGTGTTGGCGTGACTTGTGGACCATTGACTTTCTTTCCTTACACACCAAGGATTCCCATTATAATTATATTTGATTTACTCTAATTCCTGATTTCCTACTGTACATAGAAATAGGAATTTATTATTTACTTGCCCATTAAAGTTCCGTTGTATTATAAATATGACATCCTACAAGGAGAAGAATACACAAAAAATTCCCATAAACAAATATTCTCTCATAGTTCTCATATTTTAGCATCAAACTCAGGTGACAGATACACTGCCCAGGCCTAACCCACATTTGCCACTTAGGCTACTTGAGCAATGTCAATGGGCATATTTTTTTAATGTACTCGACAACATGGAAATGTCAGTTGTTCAATGTGTCCATCCTCTTACACCTGAGTTTGAAACTCTTTCAAAAGTTTGTAGTAGTTTAGAGTAGTTTTTTTTGGATGAATCCAAGGTATCCCCCGCAAGTAGGCGAGGACTATCGCTCGTATCCAAAAAGCATTTCAGTTACAGAAGCTTCCATGCTCTACCTCCATCCATATTGAATTTTTTAAGTCTTCCGAAAAACATAACTGCTATGAGAACTAATTTACCCTGATCGCTCCATCTTCCTGAAAATCCATACCATTTATCCTGGCAATCGCCATTAGGATGGATCTGTCGTTTACAACTATAGCCAGTGGTAAACCCCAAGGTCTGAAATTTCGAAATTATCGCCGAAATATCGGCGATATTTCAGTGATTTTGAAGGCTCGAAATTATCGTGAGGGTCCAGATATTTTTCGTAATTTTTTCGAAAATATCGGCGAAATTTCGCTGAAATATCGAGGGGCGATATTTTCGTTCAATTTCTCCTTCTGCTCGATGGAGGAGATGATGCACCAGGAGGCCCGATCACGTTCTTGTAGGCGATGGAGAGGAGGTTGCGCTCCTCCACGGTGAGCTCCTCCTTCTCGGCGGAGGCCGAGACCTTCTCGACTAACTCCACCATCTCCTCGTAGTGCTCAGCTTACTCCACGAGCTTCGCCATGTACATGTTCTCTTCGCGAGGAGAGGGTGTGGTTGCCGCCATTGTTGGTGAGCTTGTGAGATTGGGTTCACAGAGAGAGAGAGAGAGAGATGGGAGGAAGGGGAAGAGGAGTTGGGATTGGATCTTGAGATCTGGCGATTGTTTTGGGAAGAAGGAGAGAGGTTTGAGGGGAAATGGGGTGTTATTTTTGGGCGTAGTGGAGCGATAATTGTGTTGGGAGAAGGAGAGATATGGGCCGTTGGATCAACTCTGCATGTTTGGCAATTGGCTGGTGCAGAACAAGCAGCTGGCAAACACGGGACTTTTTTTCTTTTTTTCTTTTCACAAATAATAACATGGGGTTTTGATTTTGAACTGGAAAAAGGTGTGCTTTTTTATTTGAATGTGCAGTTGGCAGACACTGGCTTTTGGAGCAGCCAAAGGCATCTTCTTGCTTGCGTAGGTAATATTAAATATTAATAGCTAGATTCAATTCAACTACTTCTTGAGAAAGAAAAACAAAAAACAAAAAACAAAAAAACAAAAAAACAACTTTCTTCTTTATTTTTTCTTCACAAATATCAAGTATGCATGTGGTGGCGATGGAACTGCACCATATCCAACCTCGCTGCGCATGTGTTTGTGAATATGTCTACGACATGTTGTATTTATAAGGTCTTTAAAATTTCTGCTAGAATAAATTTCCATATAAAAAAAATTCCCTAAGGAAAAATTTAGGCATATGTTTAATGTTATTTATTATTTTATTATGGAGTTTTTTTGTTTGTTTATTATATATTATGGAGTTGTATTATTATTCACCATTGAGTTTTAATATTATTCATTATATGTGATACTAAGTTTGAACTTTAATAGAAATTCTTTCTATGTGGTATTAAGTTACTCATATATTTTATCTTTGTTTTTTTTGGTAAAGCTCATATATCTTATCATATGTATCGAGTGTAATATATTGTAGTAAATTATTATAACTAAAAAATTATGGTGTGTTTAATTTTCTTTCACTAATTAATATATATTTTCTAAAGTCACGGTATTTGTCAAGTCGCTACATAATCAACTTAAATCACTCAAACCCACCATGACATGCATTTCCTTCCAATTTTTTGTGATAAACTAATAGATAATTGACTAAATAAACATTCTCCAAAGTTTCAATAAAAATTTCCAAGTTTTTCTTACAATTTCAGTGGTTTTTATCCAATTTTTATCGATATCGATATTTTCCCGATATTTCCATCGATATTTCTGGGTTTTTGAACCACCGATATTTCCGAAACTTCCGATATTTAAGACCTTGGTAAACCCTACAGTTCCATAAGCGCTGCGGGAAGCAAGATAATGGTAATAAATTAGCGAAATTGCAAAGGGCAAAGTGCATTGTAATTTATTAAAAGAAAAATAAACCAACTAAAATTTTACAAACACAAGTAACAAAATCTCAGTTGTAAGCAGTACTGGTGGAGCCCTTCTTTTCGAAGAAATACTCGAGAAGGGTTAAGATTTATCGGGTTTTATATATCTGATTTACCTGATGACTTCAATCACGATATTCAACACATTGAAATTGAGGGGATCTTCCTTCATCTGTTTCCTCTCAGTTATGCATACTAGGATGATAAAGATGGCCAGATACGAGAGCTGTGAGAAGATGAGATTCTCCACAACCTTTCTCCTTCTCGTTTTCCTCCTTTGATGAGGTTGTAGAGGATTTTGATCATCATCTTTTATGGGAAGGAACGAAGTGTAAGGAGGAAGGTACCTTCGATTAAAACAAGATTTATAAGAATCATTTTTCAAAGAAAGAAAAAAAAATGAAGAGCTCGGGTGCAAGGGATTGTCCAGACCAACTGGTATAACCCACAATTGCAGCTCATTTTATGAAGAAAACAAAAACAAAAACACTTTCAGGCATAATTTAATGGATCAGTCATGTTTTGCAGGCTTATAATTTAATTGGTCATTAAGGAATGTAACAAGGTTGATTTGAAAGATTTAAAATATATAAAAGTTTCTATGTTACTAAATTGTGTTTCAACAGATAACATTGACTTTCATTAGGTTAGTGGCCTATTTTATTATTAGTTGTACTCTCACTTTGATGTTTGATAATGATGTGTTATGCAATCTAACGATGCCTAAGATATAGGTGTCACTACAAGAAAAACTGGTATTAGTGGCCACCTACTTGGTCACAGAAAATACCATTTTTGGTCACTAAATGCAATTAGTGTTCAAATATTGGTGGTCACTGGGTGGTCACTAGAAGCTCGTCACAAATTCTATTTAGTGACCCTTGTCAACTATTGGTCACTACAACACAAAGCATTTGTGACTATCCCGGTGTTCGCTCGCTCAAGACGATACTTTTTTAGAAAAGTTGAACAAATTATTTTATTTTATTTTTAAAACTTAATAGGTCACTAATGTGTGATAGAAAACAAGTAACTCCACCGTTATATGTTGGCCACTAATTAGGCAATTTAAGTTGTTTTCAGTGATTAAATTTAAATTAGTCACTAATTGTCATTAAATATGGTCATTAAAAATTACAAATTATGTGCCAATAATTTTAGAGACTATTTTGCATACTTAGTCACTAAATGCATACTATTTGTGACCATTATAGATGTGGTCACTGAGAAATTGGTCACTACAGACCTTTTTTCTTGTAGTGTGTAGATCATGGGATGATGGATTTAAACAACAACCCAGGAACTTTTTATATTGTTTTATGAAATAAGACTTGCAACCACTGCAAAATAATGGAGTTATTTAATTCTTAGCATTCTGATTGAGAAGAAAAAGCTTTTTTAAGAAGCATTATTATTGCCAGAAATAAAGAAAAACCAATTGGCACGGTTTCAAAGTTTCATGGCTACGTAGGTGTTCACCCCTTTTTGTTTAGTACCTGTAATGGCAGGGTAAAGTTCCCCATTAGCTTGAACAAACCATTAGTGGTCTATCAAGTTAACTTTCTTTGGTGTGTTGAGCGTGCCATCGTTAGCAAGTTAACGAACTTCCAACAGATTTGAAAATGAAATAACTTGCGCTCCAAGTCATTTAATAAAAATCAAGCAATTGTGCATTTGGGTGAGGAAAATCTCCCAAGTAAGTTCTTTTCTATGCCTCGTACGGTGAGGACTTCATAATTTTCACAGTTAATAAATTGGGAAATTCTAGCAAAATATTCTTACATAAAGACAACAAATTTCAGCAGAACTGCTTGATCTTCGGTGGTTCATGTAGCAATAACTTCAACTAACGGGAGTTAGCTGGGAATCGATACCAACGCTGGAGATTGGCGTAGCTTTTCATCGATTTGAGCCATGGGGAGGCTAAGTCCGCACTGTTCGGCTGTTCTGGATGTTCGGATGGACTTCCTTCGCCTGGATTGACCTGTAATGAAGTAGTTATCCTGTTTTTCCGAAGTCTTGATAGCTTTTGAGTTGACTCTGCTTTGCCTTCACCTGTTCTCGCTATTAAGGTACATTGCAGGTGGCGGGAATCGAGTTCGGTGACTTTCTCAAAAGATAGCTCATGTTCGGGCTGGATTACCCTGAGGCTGGCTCCCTGGGATGGTTTGGAGCTATAAAAGCTTTTGAAAATTTTGTTGAGGTTTTCATATGATAATATGAACTGAGTTCTGCTTGTTTTGGCTTTGTTCTTACAACAGTTCTCTTTGTTTCGAGTCTGTGGGATCAAGAGATCTTTCGTTCAGTTTTGACTGAGAGTTTGTTTTTGTTGATTGGATGATGATGCCTGATTTTGCCCTTTTTATTTCCTTTTATAGAGATGTTTAACGAATACCCCTAAAATATCCCAAGATATTCTAGTTTAAAAGGAAATAATTGACCTCAGATAAGAGGTAGTTGCTATCAACTTGATCTGCGAAATGGGACCTTCTTTTCTCCCTCGGAACTTGTTCTCTAAGAAACATCTTTTCCTCTTTTGTACAGAAAATATTCTTTTAGCCGTCAGCCTACTTTTTGAAACTTGTTTTCTGAAGAACCTTCTGATTTTGATGAGACTCTCGCTTGCTCAAGGGGAAGGCTCTCTATCTGTGAAAATATCCCTGTGAATCGGAAAGTTGGTTTCCAAAGTCAGTTTCCAGGGTCAGTTTTTGGAACTTGCGTAATCAACCTTGTCCTGCTCCATTCTGAGTCTGTTTCGTCTTTTGGGCCTTGGGCTTTTGTTTTGCCCTGATAGGTTTTTTCTCTTTTGGAGGCGGCCTGGCCCAATTTCTGAATTTTAATTAATCGCCATTTAGTGTTAATTAATTTTTATCTTTAATGGCCCCTCTTTTTCTAAATAGATGGTTATTTCCTTTTGGTAAACAACCTATGTGCTTAGATCTCTGCGATTTCTCTTTGGGCTATAGATTTCGGGCCCAAACAATGCCCCCTAAGTCCGATCCATTTTGAAAAATGGTTTTGGACTTATGGTTGGCCAGTTTAATGTTCTCGCCGTTTTGCTCCGTCACTTCAGCCCATGTTTATCTGGATTTATGGGGAAGTGATTTTTAACGGCTACTCCCAAGCAGACTCTTCCTCTTCCGACCCACGATCTTCTATTTTTATATAAAAACTGTTGCCGGTTCTTTTTTGAAAATATCTTTATTCCCACGATTTTCCTGTTCATTTCAAACAAAGTCTTACTTTCTTCTCGATTCCCCTTGCATCCTGTTCTGATCAAATTTCGAAAAAATGTCTTCTCCCAGAACTCGCGCCACGGGCTCTTCTTCTTCTCTTCATGCCTATGTTTCTGGAGATGGCGTGGATGCTCATGCGATCGAAATCCGTAGCAGACTTCATCCCTACACTCAAAAGAACCTGGATGAAAATGTTCTCCACCTGATCGGAAATACCCTAGTTTTGGGGCCTCATTGGTTTGGGAAAGTCCCTGAAGAGATGGCAGAGCTATTCAAAAGGGATGCTGAAGCCCCTCTCTGCTATCAGAGTTCTGCCCTGAATTTCAGTTCCTGGACCAGCAAGAATCTGAGCAGAGCCTTTCCTTCCTGCGAGGTCAGAAATAGCGCTGCGAAGTGGTCAGACTGGATTGACCGCCTTTCTCCGAGATATGCCGCTCACTGGAAGAAGGCAGGGATTTATGATGCTCTCCTTCTGTCTAAGCATTCTGTGGTCAGGGACGAAAATATGTTGGCTGCTGCGATGTGCTTTTGGAATTCTGCCACCAACACTTTTGATTTTCGAGTTGGCCCTATGTCTCCCACTTTGCTGGACATGGCACAAATTTTCGGGTTCAGACCCCATGGGAGACCCTGTGATGCAGATGGAGATTATCACAGAAGAAAGAATGGTGAAGGTCTCGCTAAGAAGTTTACTACTTCTTCGGCTCTCATCAATCAATCGTTCTTTCTCGAATTTCCTGAAGAAATTTAGTGCGAACGTGATAGGGATCAGCGAGACATGCTATTCCTTCTATACCGGGCTGAACAGGTTCGTTTTCCCAAATCGTTCTTGACAATTCTGCTTGAATACGGACATCCGCCGAGGCTCGCATAATCACACGGATGTTGGACTTGGTCCTTCACCGCACACCTATACAAGAACCTGCACACCGCCACCTTGGATGGGCCGCTAAATGTTGGAGCTCCGGTGCATTCTCGATGATTCAAGTCCGGCTTCAAGTCTATTTTCCATAATTCAGATCTCCCGAAGTAGTTCTGGCTGAAGATCAAGTCATGGCACTTCCCCTGATGTCAGCAGAAGTGCCAAAGAAGTCGATTGAGGAGTACCTGATGTTCTTCAGGCATTGCAAGAAGAGGTCTGCTGAACAATGGCAGGTGGTTCTGAGGAGGAGTTATCCATGGTTTCATCCTGGATACAGACTTTTTGAGAAAGAACCAGAAGATGAAGAAGCCAGAATTGGTTCCGGAAGAGGTTTCTCAGTGTAATGCTGTCCAGGGACCTGCCCTTTGGTGGTGGAAAGCCCCCAAGCTCACATTTAGGGGGAGAGGTGTATCAGCCTAATTTCTGTCCCGGCAGTTGGGGTGTCCTCAGACAATCCCATTGAAGTATTACAAGGGTTGTAACAGAGGGACCTCTTGGAGAGATGCAGATGACATTGATGTTCATCTGAACTGCAGGTGTTCAGTGAATAAGATCAACAACAGTGTGGATGGTCTTTATCCATCCTGGGAGCCAAATTCCTGCAGTTATGCTGACTTTAATTCCTAGTGGAAGGCGCGATTTGCCGGTATGGCTGATGCTGGCAGTGTCAGCAAGGATCTTTTTGACACTTGGGGTCTGGGGCCTGTTCAGGCTGAGAAAGATTCCAAGAAGAATACTACTCAGCTGATTCTGGAGATAAACGCTCAAGTAATTGAAGGTAATAACTGTTTATCTCCTGCTTTATCGAATTCTGTCTTCAAAAACATAGCCTTGACTCACTTCTGGTTCCCCCCTTTTCAGATCCCTCCATGGCGGGTGACATAAATAAGCAGAACATGCAAGATGGATTGGTTCTTGGTAAGTTCTGGCTCTGTTTTCCTTCTGTTTTTTTTAAACAACTCTATCCGCTAAGCCTGCAATTCATGTGTAGTTAACTCTCTCATCACTGCCGGAGATCTTGAGGTGGCCTTTGATGGAGGTATGCTTGATGAGGGCACGGAAGAGGTCGTGCCTGAATCAACTCCTTCTGTGAGGAGGAGCAAGAGAAAGGAATCTGGTCAGGGGAGTTTTGCCCTAGGTAATTTTTATTTCTTCTCTTCTATTCTGCTTGAATCTGTCTTGCATAGTCTTATTATTACCTTGGCTTGCTCATCCATACTTGTAATATCTGCAGTTCTTCCATCAAAAAGGCTTAAGAAGAGTGAGGTGGTAGTTGCTCCGTCAGAGTCATCAGGAACTGATGAGGTGCTTCGTGAGGCTTTTGATGACTTGGACAAAGGCCAGGAAAAAGAACCTTCTGAAAAGGCAGAAGAAGAGGTAAGAATTTAGAGCTGAAGTGGATCTTTTCTTGAATAAATCAGAGGTTCTTCTGATCTGTATTCTTTTCAGGAGGAAATCCCGGCTGAAGTACTTGCAGAGAGTTTGATGCTGGCTAAACAGCAACAAGAGGCTCAAAAGGAAGAATTAACTCCTTCAGAACTGGCACTCTCTGATGAGGCAGAAGGAGAAACTTCTGCTGCAAAGATCTCCTCATAACCTGAGGTAACTTCCTTTCTAATTCCTCTATTTCTGGTCACTTCTGCCCCCTTTCCAGGATTTTCTAATGGATGTTTTTCTTTTTAGGTTGAGCAGAGTGCTTCTGTTGCTGAAAAGGCTGTATCTGTCACTCCTTTGAAGCCCATGATTGTTGCTGTAAGTACTCCTGTTATTTCTTTTGGTTTTCTGCCTTCTCAGTTCTTTTACTAACAAATTTTCTCCTGTAGATGCCAATCCAATCTGTCCCTGGTTCTTCAGAAACGGCTTCGCATGCTGATCCAGACTTAGCAGAATTCGAGGCTATGGACTTGGATGCTCGTTTGCTGAAGATTGAGAAGTTGGAGGTGACTCCAAGCAAATCCAAATCCAAAGCAGTAGATGAAGCTCTGGGCAGAATAAAAGTCTGCAAACGGCGGAACTAGACCTGGAGGAAGGAGGGGAAATAATTGATCGGTGATGAAGGATCTGGATCTACTTCACAAGGAGGATATGGCCTCTCATTCTGTCACGGAAATGAGCCTAGGGTTAGCAAGAGATGTAGCAGTAGCTCTTGAGAAGTATGAAGATCTCAAGCCCTCTTTGAAGACTTCGAGTTCTGCAAGACTACACATGAGGCCAATCGGCGGATTACCCGCGTAAGTCGAATCGATCTCCGATGGTTGCTGATTTCAAGAAGACCAAGTCTTCTCGCAGCTAACTTGGAGAAGCGATTGAAATTCTTCAAGCTGCATTGGCCATTCTGAAGAAGAAGGAGAGAGAACTTAGTGCTGGCCTTATTGCCAAGACGAAGACTACCTTCTTGGTTCAGGGCATGGTTTCAGCCTCTCGTCCTGCATTGGAGATAGCTGAAACCTCCATTCTTCAAGGGATAGTTCTTCAGAAGGAAATTTCTGCCAAGAAAGCTGGTCTGCAGGAGATGCTTAGGAGTTTAGTTCTCTAGGGTAGATTCATGTAGTTTTGAATCTCTCTTTTTGTATCAGAATAGCCCTTTTTGTGACAAGTAATAAAAACTTTCTTTTATTGATATATACATTCTACATAGTCAAAAAGAAAAGACAAAAATGATCAACTTAAATCTAACTAGTCGACTTCACTTGAAACTGTTTCTGTCCGGATTCCGGGATCAGTCTGTTCTGCATGTGAATCCCACATGGTTGGATAGAACTTTTTTAACCATTTACCATTGATTGGTGCGGGATGAATATCTCCATCCTGATCTTGTAGCCTATATGCCCCCATTCCAAGGACTTGTTTGATTATGAAAGGTCCTTCCCAAGTGGGAGACCATTTTCCAAATCCTGCAATGTGCGACCCAAGAGGCAGAACTGCCCTCCAAACTATTTCTCCTTCTCCAAAGCTCTTGTTCTTTACTCTTTTATTGTAAGCTCTTGCAACAGCCTGCTTCCCTGCCAATAGTTTATTCAAGGTATCAATTCTGCTTGAGTCCAGTCCTTCTAACTCTAGCAACATTGCTTGTGAATATTCTTCCCCGACCAGGTTATGTTGCTGAGCGATTCTGATGGATTGGACAGTGATTTCCATGGGCAGAATAGCATCATGACCATATGTGAGGGCATATGGAGTCATGCCTGTTGCATCCCTTTTTGATGTTCTTTAAGCCCAGAGTGTTTCTGACAACTTCTCATGCCACTGTTTTGGATTCTTCTCCAGCATCTTCCTGATGATGTTAATAATAACCTTGTTGCTTGATTCTGCTTGTCCATTGGCTTGAGCATAGTATGGAGTAGACTGAAGTAGCTTGATCTTGAAGTTACTTGCCATGTCCTGCATTTCTTTGGACATGAAAGAAGTACCTCTATCCGTAGTGATTGACTCTGGTATGCCAAACCTGTGTATGATCTGTTCTTCAATAAAGGTAATGATTTCTTGAGAAGTTGTAGTTTTAACTGGCTTAGCTTCGACCCATTTGGTGAAATAATCAGTAGCAACAATGATGAAGCAATGTTGCTTGCTGCTAGCCGGATAGATCTTCCCAATTAAATCCATCGCCCATCCTCT
The DNA here is from genome assembly GCA_024362665.1 of Prunus padus. Classification (NCBI taxonomy): domain Eukaryota; kingdom Viridiplantae; phylum Streptophyta; class Magnoliopsida; order Rosales; family Rosaceae; genus Prunus; species Prunus padus. Next base: position 5,012,164 of record JANFAM010000020.1, read on the forward strand.
GAAAGGCCAAGGCTTGACAATTGGGTTCATAGGGACCGAAGGGACCTGCTGGATTGATCCATGTCTTTGACAAGCCTCACATCCTTTGGAGTATTCAATACAGTCCTTCATCATGGTGGGCCAAAAGTAACCATATCTTCTGATGAGCCAACACATCTTTCTTCCTCCCTGATGTGCTCCACACATTCCTTCATGGACTTCTCCCATGACTTTCATGTATTCTTCTTTTCCTAGACATCTCAGGAGCAGCTCGTCCTTGCTTCTTCTGACTAGATCATCATTCCATATTAGATAATTTAAAGCCATAATTCTGGTTCTCTTTTCTGATGGCAAAGCTGGATATTGGAGATAATTGATTATGGGTAATCTCCAGTCTTCTTGTACCATTATGGCTGAATTAACATCTATTTCCATTCCTCTAGTCAGAACTGATGGTAAACTTCTCTTTTCTATCTTGAGGATCCTTTGGATGCAGTTATCAGGCATCTGTACTCCTGTAGCTATTTGAGCCATCTCATTGGCTGCATGATTTTCCTCCCTTGGAATGTACTCCCAAGTGACTTCTCTGAATTCTGTTAGGAGGTTTCTTGCTTTGCTACTAGATATACCGCTAATGAAGGATTCAAGCATTTGTATTCTCCTGAAATCTGCTTGAGAACAAGCATGGAATCTCCCAGAATCTCTCTGATTGGACTCCCAATTCTATCAACATTTCTAGGCCTATGATCAAGGCCTCATATTCTGCCCTGTTGTTGGTACACCGGAAATCCAATTGAAATGAATAGTTGTATTTTATCCCCATTGGATCCTCCGAGCGATCCATCCTCGCTCCGTGAAGTCATATCTGTCTTGGATCCATCAAAGTACGCTTCCATGAAGTGAGATGAATTGAGTATATAGGATTGTTGAAGTATGTATGGATTCTGGTTAATAGATCTGCATTAGCTATATCCATAGAATCCATGTTCTCAATTTCTTCTCCTGGATGATCTGCTAAGAAATCTGCCACTGCTTGGCCCTTGATCGCCTTCTGAGGAACGTAATGGAAAGCGAATTCTGATAGTGCTAAAGTCCATTTGCCGATTCTGCCTCTTAGCATTGGTCTTGTCAGCATATATTTGATCAAATATGTTTTGGCAATGATGTAAATTGTAAATGGCAGCATGTAATGTCTGAGCTTTACAGCACTGAAATATAGAGCCAAGCATAATCTTTCGATTGGGGAATATCTTCTCTCTACTTCTGTCAGAGTTCTGCTCAGATAGTAGATTGCCTGTTCCTTCCCTTCCTTATTATCTTGCACTAGGAGGCTCCCAATGGAGACTTCTGATGCAGAAATGTACAATTTAAGAGGCCTGCCTCTTTTTGGTGGGGACAGAACTGGTGGATTTGAAAGATAGTGTTTGATTTCTTCAAAAGCTTTCTGATGGGGTTCTTCCCATTTGAAGATCTGTTCCTGTTTTAATTTCAGCAGGGGTGAGAAAGGTTGGATCTTTCCAGCAGAGTTTGATATAAACCTCCTGAGGAAATTGATTTTTCCTAGCAAACTTTGCAGCTCTTTCTTGTTCCGAGGTGGTGGGGCATCTATGATGGATTTGGCTTTGTTTTTATCTACCTCTATACCTCTTTGATGGACCAAGAATCCTAGGAAGTTACCTGCTTGGACCCCAAAAACACATTTCTTGGGATTCATTTTTAACTGATGTTGCCTCATTCTTTGGAAAGCCTTTCTTAAATCAGACACATGATTCATTTTTTCTGCAGATTTGATTACAACATCATCTATGTATACTTCCAGAGAATGCTCTACATATCATGGAAAATGGAATTCATTGCTCTCTGATAGGTTGCCCCTGCATTCCTTAAGCCAAAAGGCATTACAACATACTCAAAAGCACCTATGTGTCCAGGGCATACAAAAGCAGTCTTGTGAATATCCTCTTCTGCCATCATTATCTGGTTATAGCCTGCATTTCCATCCATAAATGACAGAATTTGTTTGTGAGCCGTCCCATCTATTAGCATGTCCGCCATTGGCATGGGATATTCGTCCTTAGGAGTTGCTTCATTTAGATTTCTATAATCTACACAAATTCTGACTGCCCCAGTGATCCTTTTGAGAACTGGCACGATATTAGACAACCAATCAGTATAAACGGCTGGTCTAATAAATCCTGCTTTTGCTAATCTTTCGATTTCCTCTTTAACTTTCAATTCTGTCTCCATGGACATCCTTCTCCTTGGTTGCTTGACTGGTAAATATCCTTCCTTTATAGGCAACTTGTGTTCTACCAGTCTCCTATCCAGTCCAGGCATCTCATGATAATGCCAAGCAAAACAGTCTCTGAAATCATGCAGAAGCGTGATGACTTCAGTCTTCATTGGTTCTTCTAGTAGTGTACTAATAAAAGTGGGTCTGGGGTCATCATCTGTCCCCAGATTTATTTCTTCCAGAGGATCTTGTACTTCTGGTAGAGAGTCATCTAAAGCTGCTGGTGCAAATTCCAATTCTTCCTCCTGAATGGTGTCTTCCTGTTCAGCTGAGTCCTCATGCATAAATTCCGCCATATTAATGGCTGGATCTTACATGGAGAGTCTCTTTTCTGCCCAATATATCAACAATTTATTTGTAATGGATCGGATTCCGCCATATTAATGGCTGGTACTTCTGGTGGTTCTATTGCTGGGTTGACTCCCTGTTCTGCCTGGGTAACTACTTCTGTACTACTGCTACTCTGGACAGAAATGGGTTCCCAAAGTACCTGTGTTTTGTCTTTGCTTTTAAGGAAGGTACAATACATGCTTTGAATTCTCCTTTTCTGTGTTTTGGACAGTTCAAGGGTTGGTCTCCCACTTTTACCCACTGAGTACCACCTGCCTTCGATTATGGTTGCCAGTGGTTTGTCTTTTCCTGGGATTTTTATGGGCACTTCCTTCATAGGCTGCTCAATCACCCTTCTAGTGTTCTGAGCAGATCTCTGATAGTCTTTCTGTCTGTATGTTTTTCTGGACAGAAGTGAGTCCTCCTTTGGCAATAGCGGTGCCTTAATCCTGTCAAAAACACTTGGCGTGGGCTGCTTCTGCTGATCTAAAGTTATCTTGCACTCACATCTGCACCTGCTGCACAAAACAACCCCGGCAGAAATGGTGGCCTTAAGCTTTTGGCAGTCCTCCTTTTTTTCTCTTGTGCTGTGGTCAGCTTCTGCTATGAGCTTTTCTTTTCCCTTCCTTGGCCAGTTTAGATTGACCATATTTACTTGAGGTTGAGGAAAGGGATCAGTGGTGATTGTGGGGGATTTCTCGGCTATCTTGAGCTTTCCTGCCATTATACCTTCTTGAATAACATCTCTGAAGACAACACAACTGTTGGTAGAATGATTCCAAGAGTTGTGCCACTTGCAATACTGCCTACCTTTGAGTTCTTCTGCTTTAGGCATCTTGTGAGGAGTTTCTATTGCCTTTTGAAGGATCATCTCATCAAACAAAGCATCTACCTTTGATAAATCAAAGGAATAAACCTTGTTCTGAGCAGGTTTGTTGGGAATGAATCCTCCTGTGAAAGGTGGGGGCTTCTGATCTTTTGGTGGCTTAATCAATGCTTTGCAACTTACAGGATGTTTCAACTTAGCCATCTCTGCCACTGCTATTTCTGGATCCTCTGCTTCCTCCTGTTCAGTATCTGACTCCATTTCGGCCATATGGATAGAAGAAGTTGGTGTTTTGTAGTAGGTTCCTCTGGATGAACTTCTTCTTTGTTGTTCTTCCTTCAGTAATTCTTCATATTTAGAAGCCTTGTCTGCCAGTTCTGCGAGGTCTCCAAAGATCATTCCGTCAAACCTTTTCCTTAGTGAGATTCGAAGAGAGGTTTGAGCCATCTGGATGAAGTGCCTTTCTTCCATGGGGATTCTGCACTTCATCTTAAGCCTCCTGAACCTGGAAATGAAATCTTGAGCAGGCTCGTCTTCACTTTGTTTGAGAGCAGCAAGATCACTGATGGTGACTTCTGGCTGAATCCTGAAGTAGTGGTCATGGAAAGCACTCCCCATCTGTTCCCATGTTTGGATGGAGTTGGCTGGCAAACTGGTATACCAGGTAAATGCTTGTCCAGATAGAGAATTCCCAAACAACCTTAATTTCAGTAAAGGGTTGTTTTCTATGGAGATACACTGTACTGAAAACCTGCCTATGTGCTCAACTTGACAGGACCCGACCCAGATTCCACCCCGGAACCCGTGCCGAATCCTGCTGACAACCGACATCCACCCGATGTCGGGCCCACATACTACAGAATCCCTCTTCCCGAGCCGTCGATCGCTGCAGGAAACACCAGAACACGAACCCAGTTTCCGGCGAGATTTGCAGACGAAACTGCCGGCCAAACTCGGACGAACGGCGGGGAAAAGGGGTGGGTTCTGACCGGGACGATGAGCCGCGTCGTTTGCGACCGGTATCGGGTCCAGCCGTGACCGGACGACGGAGTTCCGTCGGAGAGAGGGAGAGCTGTCGGGGGAGAGGAGAGAGAGAGGAGAGAGAAACCGGGTGAGGAGAGAGAGAAAAGGGTTTTTGACCAATCAGAATTTTTCTTTGTTTTTATCCCTTTTAAATTATTAAAATATTCCACTTTATCGTTTGTTATCCGAATTGATCGTGCCGTCGTCCCGGACTCGTTTTGACGTGCCGGACGCAATGGCGCAACCCGCTTCGCCAAATTGTCGTCCGAAAATTAAGTTGACCAAATTGCCCCTTTTAATTATTAATTTCTTATTTAATTCAAATTTCATTATTTTAATCCTTTTAATTTCTTTTAAATTCCTTTTTAATTCTTTATTTGTTTAATTCAATTAATTCATTAATTTTTCTTTAATTTTGGGTCAGGGTCGTTACAACCTACCCACCTTACAAGAATTTCGTCCTCGAAATTCCACGACCACTTCGGTACACCAACTTCGTACCCTTCAACTCCAAAACCAAGTAACACTCCAACAAACCCCACAAACACCTCTACTTCAACTCACTTCTCAAGTTAACAAGTTTAAGTTCTTAATTTTTAATATGAAAACCACAACAAATTTTTCAAATCTTTTAATTCTCTTTTAACTTATGTGCACAACCACCGCCAAGTTCGTGCACGCCATTAAGGTGTTTTAAACAAGTGTGGCTCCGGGATCTAACGAAACTTGTACAAAACCACAAGGAGAGAGGAATCATACCATAGACGACATCGGGTGTGGCCTGTGCCTCCTGCTGAGTCATAGAAAACACCCGAGACTGAGTCGTCGAACGCCCTGGCTGACCCCTCGGATTTCTTCTGCCACTTCCACGAAAGGTGGATTGAGCTCCACTACTGGTTGAAGTACCAGCCACAGAAGATGATGCATCACTTGGACTTTGCCCCCGATTACGACTACCTTGCCCCAGCTGGGCCACAAACCCTTGCCCCTGCTGGGCCACAAATTCTTGCATTGCTGCACCACTCCGAAAGAGATTAGGACAAATCCTCTTGGTATGGCCAACTTGCCCACAATAGTAACAATTAACTCCAGTTCCCAAACCAGAACCACTACCCTGTTCACCAAAAGGGCAATCCCTCTTGAAGTGTCCAACCTGACCACACTTGTGACAACCCGAGTCACGTCGACGTGAAGAACCACAAGCTGTACTGGCAACCGACTGTTGACCAGCACCCTGACTCCAATTTGACCCAGGTCCAAACCAACCACTTCCTGGGCTCGAACTGTAACCACCTGACCAACCACTACCACCAGAACTAGAACTTGATCCTCCTCTCTTTGATGGACCCTGACTAGATCCACCAAAGTCAGTCGTACCTCTACGACGCCTTCCTGTACTAACACCAGTACCAGCACCAACACAAAAACTCTGTGACACCCCGTCAGCAGCCTGAGCCAAAGCTCTCAAAGTTGGATAGATAGTTGTAGTGACCACAGCTTGAATCTCAAGCCGCAATCCCTTCAGAAATCTTCGACACTTCTCAGCCTCAGTAGAAACCAACTCCGGGGCAAACCTCGACAACTCAACAAACTTCTGCTCGTACTCCAGCACCGACATGTCACCCTGACATAGCCCCAAGAATTCACCCTTCATCAGGTCACGATAGGAATTAGGATAGAACTGCTCACAGAAGACACGCTGAAACTCTTCCCAAGTAATGGTAGCAGGATCAGCATACCCTCCACGAACAATCTTCCACCAGTGGTACGCATTCCCCTTCAATAAGAATGCAGCAAGTCGAACTCTATCTTCACTCGGGCATCTCGGGACATCAAACACCCGCTCAACATCTGCAAGCCAAGCCTCAGCAAATGTTGAATCAGCTTCACCATAAAAGTCCTGAGCTCCCAACTCCTTAACCCTTCTGATGTCAGCACCCTCAAAGTTACGCCTTCCACGTAGGGCTGAAGACATCGACCGTGCAAACTGGTCAAACACTTGACGAAAGTCTGGTTCATTCTCACCATCAAGCTCGTGAGCAGGTGGTGATGAAGGAGGTGGAGGTGGAGCAAAACCCCTATCTCCACGGAAATGCGTTCTCGACCTACCGCGTCTCGGAGGCATGATCACTTGAAGAAGGAAACAAGGAAACCATTAGTGGTTAGAGTGCACAAAGAAAGCGAAGTCCACAAGAAATTGAACCTAATGCTCTGATACCAAGTTGACAGGACCCGACCCAGATTCCACCCCGGAACCCGTGCCGAATCCTGCTGACAACCGACATCCACCGATGTCGGGCCCACATACTACAGAATTCCTCTTCCCGAGACAAACACACAAAGGGGGTCAAGACTTCTGCCGGAAAACGGGCAGAGTCTCCCCAGAAAAACACACAAACCCAACAGTTCCAACCTGTTCAAAAACAGCAGAAATAAGTACAACCAACTGCCAGCATGCAATAAATATATAACAGGCCTCTGGCCAACTAGTTCGACCCTAATGGGCAATAACAGAGCAACTAAGAGTATTCAAGTTTAACAGCAGAAATTTAAAGTTAAGGTAAGGGACACGAGGTCCTACAATCAAGTCGACGCTCGAGAAGAGAAGCGCTCGGCCGGAAGGTACAGTAGCACGACTAGGGCCTGGGGGGCGCAAAACAGAAAAGTGTGAGTGGACAAAACAAAGTTTAGTAGTTTAAATCAACATACTAACCCCGCCGTTTCAAAACCATGTAAACCATGCAATTTAAAATCCGTTGTATACATAATTGATTCAAAAACCAATATCTCAAAATAATCAAGAATAAAACCAAACCAAACCTTTTTCTTGACCCGAGGCAAAACCTCTCAAAACTAAACCGCGAAGACATAAGTATAATTAAAACCGAAAGAACTTGAAAATCATAAGCATGAGAATATAATAAAGTTTCCATAAAACAAAACAACGTAAAAGGTCCAAAGACCAAGATAATTCCAAGAAATCCAAAACCACCACAAAGTAATATAAAAACACTTTAAAAGACTTTAACCCTTTCTTCCCCACACTCAAATAACTGCATGCCCATAGGCACTGCAAGCGAGGAAGTATCCTCACCGAAAGAAAATAAGAATACGAAGATACTAACACACGCGTATAGATATAATATAAACTCGACACCAAAACAAGTACCAGGGGGAAACAATCCAACAGGGGATTGTTTAACTGGACACCGGGACAGCATTCACGATGGTCTCATGCCCAGGATAACTGGACATCGGACGGCATCGCAATGGCCTCGTGCCCAGGGTCGAGCCGTCCAACTGGGACTAAGCTCCCCGGCCCGCATGGCAGAGTCCTCAATAACCATGCGTCCGAACTAGTCATACGCGCAGACTACCCAATCAAGGGTCTACGGCTACACCCCGTTAAGGTATGCACCGGATCGAACCAAACTCCAAAACCATGTCACCATATCAAGAACAGGGGGAGGTACATAACACAGTGCCACTGCACTCAAAACAACACCACACGAAAATCCACATACCAATTTAACCACATGCACCCATCCCCAAAATATCACACACCATAACATATATCCGTAAAACAAATCCAATAACACCAATACTCAAATAAGGACATCACCGTCCCAAACATACCATACTATAGTTAAAATAGACACAAGTGTCAAACGTCGGTAAAACAATCCAAAAACCATTAAAATGTCAAATCACGGAAAATGCACCATTAGATAGTATTCAAAACCCAAGTCAAACATATGCTTCAAAACATAGTAGGTACTACTCTTTAAAAATATAAAGTCAAACCCCGAAACGTATTATTCAAAATATACACGTATATATACATATACAAATATATATATATATATAACATAAAGCATAGTTATCCTTTAAAATACAATACCCAAACTCAAGCATTTGAAATTCCCACATATAACTGACATCCACTGAAATTCGTACTTTAAAACAACATAAACAGTGATACAATAAAATATAACCGAAAGTCCAAACCCGTATACATATATGTTCGAAAACTCCAAATCAAAGTAGATATACTTATATACTCAAAGTAGATATATATTTATATATAAATTCAAAGTGGATATACATACTTATTTTCAAAGTAGATATATATATATATATATATAATATGTATTCAAAGTAGATAAATATAATTATTTTCAAGTAGAGAAATATATACAATATACATTCAAATTAGATATATATATACATATATATATACATAAGATCAATTCCCTATAATCCGACATATATTTCCGATAGCCTCATTTATCCGACATGTATTCTCGATAGCCTCAATAATCCGACATGATCCTTCCAACTTGATCTATATGTATATATATACACATATATATATATAGTCAAAGTATTAGCATGAACATAAACAATAAGGTTTAAATACCAAAACCAAATACGTAGTCAACCGGACGATACTAGCGTCCAAAACTTACCGCCCAAATACTCCATTCAAAGTAAATATATTTATATAGTCGAAGTAGATATATATAAGTTTCCCAAAAATATAAAGTATAAATTCCAAAGGCTTAAAGTATAACTCACGACAATCGTAATAATAAAATATTAAGGTCCGAAACCCAAACAAAACCATAAACTTAAATATTAAATAACATTCACAAGAAAAATCCAATAAGTTCCACCGTACTCAAATCCAAACATAAAAACTACCGGACGCTTGACTCGTCCCAAAATCAACACTTAAAGATAAGCATAATGATAAAATATAGCCAACAGGGCTCCACAACCAAACCGGCAACCCAAGTCAAATATAAAACTCGAATACCAAAACAATCATAATAAATCCATCCAAAGATCAAATTAAGATTTAAAACAATATTTAAATATCATTTACATGCATCGCATTCAATTCTTTAAAAGCATGCTCGTTTGAAAACAAAGTCCACTCACCGTTGGTCCCACGCTGCTCAACCCGAAAAGGATTCCACACGAGGATCACGAAGAGCTTGAGAACCTAATTCAAGAACACGAGGATTAAGGTTAACAACCGGGCCGAAGCGATAACCTTAAAAGTCAACCTTAACCAAACTCAACTCAAGTGTACCAAAACGTCGTACGAGGAATTCTAAGGTTAACGACGTTCGTTAGAGGAAGAACCGACCTCGGGAGATGGTCGGTCAACCCTGGTCAAACTTGGTCAAACTTACCGGAATAGGTCAAACCGGGCCCGTGGGTCCCATGACCTCCAAACTTAGATCCGAAAGATCCTATAGGCTCACTACGGTTTAAAGAACACGTCCCAAAAGTTTGGTCTCGATCGAACGGTCGGATCTCTCACGATCGCACGATCGGACGATTACGGTTTAACTCAAACTTCAAGTCATTGATCCGGAGCATCCGGGGCTCCGAATCACGATCCGTCAAATCCTCCACGTTTCTAGAAATACGGGGAACAATATACGTGAATTCGGTTTCGATCCAACGGTCCGAACACGTTGAACCCAAGCAACACACAATAGGCGCACAATGGTTCGAGGTCCAAACGACGTCCGAATCGAAATCCGAGCACACGTATGCGTTCACAATAATACGGGGAGTGATCTGGACCGCCGAACCGCCTCCACACCCCAGCCCACGCGCCGCCACACGCGCCACCGTGGGTTGGGTGTGTAGAGTAAATTCCGGCCGTCACCCAAACTCAACCACTGCCGTCACCGCCCACTAGGTTCGAACCACCGTCCTGAGAGGAGCTCAGAACCGGTGAGAACCGGCCGGGATCTGGCCGGAATCCACGATCGAAAACCGGCCAAATCTGAGTTTGGGATCGAGCCATCAAACGGCCAAATCGATCCCAACCAAGCTTGCAGAGAGTTTAAGGAGGTGGAGGAGGTTCGTTTGCTCACCTTGTGCGCCGTCGATCGCTGCCGGAAACACCAGAACACGAACCCAGTTTCCGGCGAGATTTGCAGACGAAACTGCCGGCCAAACTCGCGACGAACGACGGGGAAAAGGGGTGGGTTCTGACCGGGACGATGAGCCGCGTCGTTTGCGACCGGTATCGGGTCCGGCCGTGACCGGACGACGGAGTTCCGTCGGAGAGAGGGAGAGCTGTCGGGGGAGAGGAGAGAGAGAGAGGAGAGAGAAACCGGGTGAGGAGAGAGAGAAAAGGGTTTTTGACCAATCAGAATTTTTCTTTGTTTTTATCCCTTTTTAAATTATTAAAATATTCCACTTTATCGTTTGTTATCCGAATTGATCGTGCCGCACGTCCCCGGACTCGTTTCGACGTGCCGGACGCAATGGCGCAACCCGTTTCGCCAAATTGTCGTCCGAAAATTAAGTTGACCAAATTGCCCCTTTTAATTATTAATTTCTTATTTAATTCAAATTTCATTATTTTAATCCTTTTAATTTCTTTTAAATTCCTTTTTAATTCTTTATTTGTTTAATTCAATTAATTCATTAATTTTTCTTTAATTTTGGGTCAGGGTCGTTACACAACTGAAGATGCTAAAGTGTCATCCCCGTTAAACAAGGTGAAGTTGGGAACCTTGAACCCAGGTGGCAAAGGTATTTGGTCAATAAAAGCTGGATATGGCTTCCTGTATGTTGGCCTTTCTCCTCTTCTAGCTTCAGGGTCCATCATTTCCCTGACCAGCCTCTGTAATGCCCCCAGATCATTTAAAGCGTTAACTGGTGGTATATCCTGAGCCTGTTCTGGATGGTTCTGCCCAGCTCTCAGCTCAATTCTGGGTGGTCTGGGTAGAATTTCTTCCCTGTTTTCTTCTTCGAAATCTGGATGATCCCTCCAATTCCTTCCTGGTCTATTGGCAAAGTGGTTAACTCCCCCTCTGCCTCTTCTGCCTCTTGCTAGCAGAGGAAATGGATTGGGATCCATTCTTGGAGGTCTGTATGGTGCTACAACTGGTTGTGCAAGTGGATGGACAGGTGGAACTTCTGGCAGAGGTAATGATGGAGCTTCTGGTTGATCCTGAGGGATCTGGACTGGCGCCATGACTGCTTGTGGGGCAGGCACCAGTTGTTCTGGTATAATAGGGCCTCCTCCTCTCTGTTGTCCTTGCGCTGCTGCTGGTTCTGGTTCTTCGAACATCTGTGCAATGATAGGATCTTCCTGGTATGGCCATGCCAACCCTGGTGGAGGACCAAAAGGGAGATCCAGCCTCTGCACCACAGCATCTGGTTCCGGCTGCCTAGCTATGGCTGCCTCACGGTCCTTTCTGAATTGTCTATTAACTTGCCACTGCATCATGGCAGTCATATTGCTCAAAGTGTCCTGAGTTCTTTGAGCCGCAGCTTCCTGCCGAAGTATAGATTCCTGTATCTGGTTAATCCTTCTGGAATTGCTCTGGGAGCGCCTGCTTCTGGTGCTGCCATGAGCAGATTGCCTGGCATCACTCTCTTCTGAGTTGGCTTCTTCTTGCTGAAAAGGTAGCTGACCCTTCTCCATGGCTAATCGCGGATTCCTGCTAGAACTTCCAATATTCATATACCAGAAAAGAATTTTCTATTAATATGTATAACTGGGAGTCCCACTGGGCGTGCCAAATTGTTCACCCCCTTTTGTTTAGTACCTGTGATGGCAGGGTAAAGTTCCCCATTAGCTTGAACAAACCATTAGTGGTCTATCAAGTTAACTTTCTTTGGTGTGTTGAGCGTGCCACTGTTAGCAAGTTAACGAACTTCCAACAGATTTGAAAATGAAATAACTTGCGCTCCAAGTCATTTAATAAAAATCAAGCAATTGTGCATTTGGGTGAGGAAAATCTCCCAAGTAAGTTCTTTTCTATGCCTCAGACAGGTGAGGACTTCATAATTTTCACAGTTAATAAATTGGGAAATTCTAGCAAAATATTCTTACATAAAGACAACAAATTTCAGGCAGAACTGCTTGATCTTCGGTGGTTCATGTAGCAATAACTTCAACTAACGGGAGTTAGCTGGGAATCGATACCAACGCTGGAGATTGGCAGAGCTTTTCATCAGTTTGAGCCATGGGGAGGCTAAGTCTGCACCTGTTCTGGCTGTTCTGGATGTTCTGGATGGACTTCCTTCGCCTGGATTGACCTGTAATGAAGTAGTTATCCTGTTTTTTCCGAAGTCTTGATAGCTTTTGAGTTGACTCTGCTTTGCCTTCACCTGTTCTGGCTATTCTGGCTGTTCTGGGTGGCAGGAACCTGAGTTCTGGCTGATTTTTTCAGAAGATAGCTCCTGTTCTGGGCTAGATTACCTTGAAGATGGCTCCCTGGGATGGTTTGGAGCTATAAAAGCTTTTGAAACTTTTGTTGAGGTTTTCATATGATAATATGAACTGAGTTCTGCTTGTTTTGGCTTTGTAAAGTAATGCAGATTCTGTATATCCGGTTCTTACAACAGTTCTCTTTGTTTTGAGTCTGTGGGATCAAGAGATCTTTCGTTCAGTTTTGACTGAGAGTTTGTTTTTGTTGATTGGATGATGATGCCTGATTTTGCCCTTTTTATTTCCTTTTATAGAGATGTTTAACGAATACCCCTAAAATATCCCAAGATATTCTAGTTTAAAAAGGAAATAATTGACCTCAGATAAGAGGTAGTTGCTATCAACTTGATCTGCGAAATGGGACCTTCTTTTCTCCCTCGGAACTTGTTCTCTAAGAAACATCTTTTCCTCTTTTGTACAGAAAATATTCTTTTAGCCGTCAGCCTACTTTTTGAAACTTGTTTTCTGAAGAACCTTCTGATTTTGATGAGACTCTCGCTTGCTCAAGGGGAAGGCTCTCTATCCGTGAAAATATCCCTGTGAATCGAAAGTTGGTTTCCAAAGTCGATTTCCAGTCAGTTTTGGAACTTGCGTAATCAACCTTGTCTGCTCCATTCTCGAGTCTGTTTCGTCTTTTGGGCCTTGGGCTTTTGTTTTGCCCTGATAGGTTTTTTCTCTTTGGAGGCGGCCTGGCCCAATTTCTGAATTTTAATTAATCGCCATTTAGTGGTAATTAATTTTTATCTTTAATGGCCCCTCTTTTTCTAAATACATGGTTATTTCCTTTTGGTAAACAACCTATGTGCTTAGATCTCTACGATTTCTCTTTGGGCTATAGATTTCGGGCCCAAACAGTAGGGGACCTTAATTCAACAGAGGATTCATCTAGTTCCAATAAAAACTGAGTTGGGATGTATCTGTTAGTTGTGTCATTGATGAGATGAGCTTCAAATATTTAGAGAGAGAGAGAGAGAGAGAGAGAGAGAGAGAGATTGAAACAAGCATGTAATTTGAGGTGAGTCTTTGCCTGTATATTACTTGTGATGTCTAGTGGCAAACTAAGGAACCAACAAAAACTAAACCAAAAGTCATCATCTTCTTCTGTAATTCTAGTAGAAATGCATGTGGGTCCCTTTCCCCTAGGCCTAGGCTGAGTTGGTGCCTCTAAGTGAGGGTCTCCACCTGCTAGCATATGATTATTTAATATTTCATTTTCTTTGCCTCTTTTGGCAACTTGGCTATGAAGACTAGGTTTTTTTTATTCATTCATTGTTTTTGCCCTTGTCATCCACAATGTGAGGAAAAAGAGCTAATTGGCTAACTAGTCCAACATTTTCTTGTTTACTAACTAGTTTACAACTCTTACATATTGGGATTAATTTTCTGTTCATCTACCTGTGTGGATCAATTTATATTCATTAAGTTTTTGTTTTTGTTTTTTTCCCAAAATTCATTAAGTTCTGTATACTAAAAACCGAATTTTGGTTCGAATCACATGATGATGCAACAATCAATATGTTACAAAGTAATAAAACTATTTTTTATGACAGTCTAATATGCTATATTATAAAAATTAAGATTAATTATAATAATCATAGGACTATAGATGTAAACGCGATTCTATTTAACTAATAATTATTATGATTGGCAATTGGACAGCAAACATGTTTGTCAAACAATAAGATTTTTCTTGCTTGTATGTATATATGTATAGATAATAAATAGATAGATGCATGGATGGATCGATGGATGGAGAGAGAAAGAAACTAACATCATCACGACGAATAATACCAAAGATGGCCGGAGAAATGATCGAGAGGTCGACAATAGTTTCACCGGTATGTCTTGAATTCACACTTTGAAACAAAGCGCCAATGATTTTCTGGTAAGAATTCAGGCCACTTAAGCTGTCTGAACTCCACTCCAACGACAAAAATGGTACCAACTGTAGAATGATGAACCCCAAAACTGTGACAACCAAAAGTGAAGAATGGAGACTTGGAAGCAAGTGGAGGAACCCAATTTCCCTTGTGTGCTTCAAAAGGTAATTACATAAGTGTTCTTTCTTTTTGAAAATTTTCCCCAAAACCCGAATCGAAAATCTCAAGCATGAGGGAAGCAATGTGTTGCCTAAAAGGACTTGAGGAATGAGAATGAGGAGGAGGCCTGAGTTTTTGCTGAAGACCATCATGTTTTCATTGGTTGGAACAAAGCCACAGCTTGAGAAAGTTGAAACTGTGGTGAAGAGTGAGAATGTGGGCATGTTTAGCCCCTTGTTTTTTAGTACATTTCTTGCACTTGAAATAATTGTTAGATAAAGTGAAACCATTGCCACCCCAAGACCATGGACCACTAGAAGATAACCTAAAACCACATAACCCAAAAACTTGATTGAATTAAACTTCAAAGATTCACCATCTAATGGTTTATCAATTTGGTCCTGATCATAAACCTCCACACCCAAATTTAAGTCCTGGAATTCAGGCTTGGATGCCAATGAGCCCAATTCAACATGATCAAAAACAATATTATTTGTGGGTGCTGATGAAGGACTAATATCACTGCTGGCTGAAGCAACTTTTTCTTTTGTTAGCAGCATGAGCTTGAACTTCCACAGCTGAAGTCCAATCATGGAGGTAAAGACCTCCCCACCTATGAACATCAAAATGGTTAAAATGATGAGCTGGACATTGGAGAAAACCTCCATTTCAACAGTGGACATGCTAGAAACAGTTGAGGCAGAGACAGAGGTGAAAAACAAATCTAAATTCCTAGGCCGAAAAGGAAGGATCGGTTCTTGGCTTCAAAGCCTTGAGAACCCCAAAACCAAGAAAGGAAAGGGTGACAAAATAGACTAGCTCGATCCAAAATGGCTTTGCCCTACGGAGGACGATCCGATAATAACATATAAGTAGAAAACCTATGGATTTGCTAAGACAGGCTAGTTTGAGAAATGAACAACTACGAAGATATGTTGCAATTTCTTGCCAAAACAAACAAAGTTGTTCATCTTTGCTTAGTAATTGCTTTGAAGGAAACGTTCGTATGGCATATGGTTGTGCGTATAGGGTGGGGGTTTTTTCTTCCACATGAAGGAAGAAAACGTTCGTATGGCATTTATATATGAAGGAAACGTTCTTGATGGAGTTTTTTCTTCTCCTTTTGTCTTATTTATTTAAAATTGAACAATAACTTGAATTCAAAATTTCCTCGAAAGCAGTGAATATTTCCTCGCAAACAACGAATACTTGAGCCATTATATGTCAAATGATGATTGATTTCTTTGTAGAATTTTAAGACACGTGGATGAGAAACAAAATAAAAAGAATATGCTATACATGTGTGAACATTACGGCCGGTTTGGGACTGCTTCTCTAGGAAGTACTTTTGTTTATAAGCGCTTTTTATTATAAAAAATTTGAATTTTTATATAAAAAAATCCAAGTGCTTCCTAGAAAAGTACTTAGGGGTGCTTCCTGAAGAAGCACATAGAAAAGTACTTAGTGGATTGCCTAGTCGGTTGATGACCCCCAGTTTTTCCCAATAGTGAGTTTCTGGGTGAACAAATTTCTGGTTTGCATATATGAATTTTCTGGGTTTGTGTTCTTGGTGGTTGACTAGTCATCACATGAATTCTGGGTTTGTGCTCTTGGTGGTTGACTAGTCATCGTATGAATTCTGGGTTTGTGTCTTTGTAGTTGACTAGTCATTATTATCTGATGTTTGGTGTTTACTTGATTATGATGATTTCACACACTTCCACCATAGTTGTTGCTAGCACAGGGGATGCCTAGATTGACGGGTCCTTCTGAGTGCCTAGGTTGTCACTAGTAATTTTCTAGGGTTGCAGGTACATTGTGGCATGCTCTGTGTGTATTCTTGATTGTGGTTGTTCGTGACTAGCAATTGACTAATCATAAGTGTTTTTGGTCAAGGTTTAAAGTGTGTGAAGATTGTTGCGTTTTGTTTAAGTGTCGTAAAATTTACCCCTCGTCACCTAAGTACCAATTTCAGTTTATGCAAGTTTGTAGTTTGTAGTCTAATTTAGACTTAACAATGTTAAATTGTAATTAATTAAATGGATAGGTGTCAAAAGTTAAAAATTGAAGTGTCGTATCTTGGATCGTTAGATGATTAGAATGGTTTAGATGTCTCGAAATATGAGTAAATGTAAAATGTTTAAATGTAGAGGCTCGGGGTCCCTCTATGAGAGTTCTAGTTTTCTTTTTCTTTTTTAATACAACATGAGTCATTTAATACAAATTTTCGCCCGTAATTTTTTGGAATATGTTAACTGATCTTATTGTATATCATATCTCCAATGTAATGAGACTTAATGCAAGAAATACTTGTAGCTTAATTGATTAAAAGTATTTACTTTTGATCTCCATTGAGATCCTAGATTGGATTTCACCTTTTCCTAATACCGCTTGTATCAAAAATAAGGTGAGACCTAGCTGGATAGATTCCATATATATATTAGAGCAATGATATATACCCAATATGCTCAATCGAGAGAGATGATTGAAACAATTTATTTCTGCAGTTTCATTCAGATTAATCTGATGACATACGGCATTATATATATACAAGTCAACAGAAATAATTAGTTATTTTCAACTTCATATCTTAAACTACCTAGCTAGTATGTAAGATTTTTATTTTTTTATCTAAAACCTGGAATGTTTTAATATTGCAAATCCCAAAGGAACCATTCTAGATCAGATCAGGATGCGACAAAATGGTATTTGGCAAGTATCATTTTCTTTTTTTGGGGTTTAGGTTTTGAAGCTATAAGACTTTTTGTAGTGAGCATCATGTTTGTACATGTGGCGAAAGTAAGGGAAAATTCAATGGAGAAGAAATTATCCTATCCCATTAACTAATAATTGAAGACTGCAGTAGTAATTAATATATAAAATGGTATTATTCCCATCTCCTAGTTCGATCACCTTATCCCTTAATAATATTTTTTCATTGCAAATGATAAGAAATTATATATTTGAACCCGTTTAAGAATGCTTCTGTAAGAAGTACTTTTGATCATAAGTGATTCTACTGAAAGTGATTTTATAAGCACTTTCCAAGTATTTTTATTGAATGGTGTTCGTAGAGCATGTCTGAATGACCAACCTCACTCTGAGATATCTTCCGTCTTGAAAGTTATTTGGTTTTTTTATACGATATCCATAATGTCTCTCGATTTGTAATTCAATACACAAATTAATTGTTCATGTGAAACTTAAAACATCGAACTCCGAAATTATTTCGCAAATGAGTGAAAAGGCTCATAATTATATATGCTATATTATATCATTTCGATTCGGAATTTTAATGTGGTGTTTTATATGCTGTAATGGCATGTGTACTAATCCTTAATCGGAATCAAAATAAGGAGTTTAAGTCCTATTACGGACTACTCATATGTTTACTTCACATGGAGGAATAAAAATGTAAGTGGGGCCTACACAAAATTAGGAATTCAACTTCTGATTTCGGAGGAATTTGACTCTTGGTTGGAAGGTGATATTCTAATTTCTGGAGAACTAACTCATCTGGAGTCTATCGTTTTTACCCATTATATCCTCACACAATTTTTAAAATTCCAAATTTTGTCATCTATTTTAACCCAAAACAAGGGCATTTTAGTAATCAAATTGGATTTCAATTCCGACTCATGGTAATTTAGTAAACAGCTTATAAGGAATCAATACTAGTCCTACTCCGATTCCATATAGTTTAGTAAATAACTTTATAGGAATTCAGATTCTAACTCTTTTCAATTCAAATCTTTCTCATCTGATTACGGATTAGTAAGCATGATATAAATGTATATGCCAATTATAACAAACAATGAATGTGTGTTGGATCTAGGAATAATGACAAGGAAATTAAGAAATTATAATTGGCAACATATGTAAGACCCGTGTCTTGGGAAGCAAGAACGGTAAGCAATCCCACATCGCTCGGGGAGGGAAGGGTGATGTGCCTTATATATGTGGGCACATCTCTATCTAGCAAGAGGCTTTTTGGGAGCTCACTGGCTTCGGATTCCGTAGGAACTCCGAAGTTAAGCGAGTTTGGGCTACAGCAATTCCCGGAGTAGAGACCCACTGGGAAGTTGCTCGTGAGTTCCCGGAAACAAAACCGTGAGAGCGGGGGCCCAAAACGGACAATATCTTGCTAGGGGAGTCGGGTTGTGACATAATGGTATTAGAGTCTGACCCCGACCGGAAATGTGACAGCGAGGACACTGGGCCCCAAGGGGAGTGGATTGTAAGACCCGTGTCTTGGGAAGCAAGAATGGTGAGCAATCCCACATTGCTCGGGGAGGGAAGGGTGATATGCCTTATATGTGTGGGCACATCTCTATCTAGCAAGATGCCTTTTGGGAGCTCACTGGCTTCGGATTCCGTAAGAACTCCGAAGTTAAGCGAGTTTGGGCTAGAGCAATTCCCGGATGGGTGACCCACTGGGAAGTTGCTCGTGAGTTTCCATAAACAAAACCGTGAGGGCGAAGGCCCAAAGCGGACAATATCTTTCTAAGGGAGTTGGGTCGTGACAACATATGGCCCAATATGTACATACATTCAATGTGGAAAATATAGGAAGTAATGCGCGTAATTGTAAAACCAAATCACATACATCTAAATTGGCATAGAAAATTCCAACCTAAGAATAGTTGCCCACATGACATACGTACGGAATATATTTGAATTGGAATTAAAGTAGAAAAGGTCTTAGAAAGTTGGTGAGTTTTGTTAATTACTAGACAATTAAATGATTGCCATTGTTTATTCTAAAAGTCTGATTGCTTCTCAAATAATTAAAGATTAATTTGAACATTATTATTATCGATGATGGATGACCAAGGTGACAACATATATACAGTTGAAAATTTAGATACCCCTCCGCGTACAAGCCGTGTCCACTATTAATTATTTACTT
The DNA here is from genome assembly GCA_024362665.1 of Prunus padus. NCBI lineage: Eukaryota > Viridiplantae > Streptophyta > Magnoliopsida > Rosales > Rosaceae > Prunus > Prunus padus. The sequence continues at coordinate 5,031,814 of JANFAM010000020.1, forward strand.
ACAAGGAATATTGTAGACACTAAAATTATTATACCAATATTAAAAATTAAATGACGGTGCAGTATTTTTTTTTTTGTAAATACCACAAGGTGTCCCCACGTCCGAATGGTGGGATTAATCCCCGCTCGGGGTTCGGCTTGTCTCTGGCCACAAAGTGCCTATTTTAGATTTTATTTAATCACTGTAATAAGAAATTGCCTCATTGATTGGTATTTAAAAGTTGGTATGATATGTTGGTATTTCTAGTATTATTGTTTACGTAGGATAATTTTCATACTTATAACTCAATTTTCATTTAGAGAAATTGGCTAATTAGTATGGCTATTATAGCAATAATGCTAGGGATGTCATATGTTTATAACCACCTAGATCCAACACTAGGGCTACAACAAAGGCCAGGCATGAAGTAGCCTTAGCCACCCTCCCCCTTTCACAACCCATTATAACCCATAGTGTTAGACCGGATTTAGTAGTGCACCTATAATGGTCCGTTGCACAACAATGTGGTGGAAGCACACAAATTTAAGATGGAGGTTTTATGAGAAATATTCCTGGACGCGGTTAAATTCCTGACTAGGTGCAGTGGACTCAAGTAACTCCTGTCCAATGTGGAGTTGTAAGGGACCATGTCACGCACATAATGCTTGAAAGTGTAATGGATGGCTAGCTTGACTTAGATATCGCGAATGTAGAGATTGTAAGAGTTAAACCTATCGATTCAAGTCATGGATGTGTATAGATATAACTCCACATTAGAAAAAATCCAAAACAATCTAAATGTAGGTGGCTCGATATTAAGAGTAACAAAACGTTTTCGAACATGCATTGGACTTGAATGGTTAAGTTAGAAACAATAACAGTGTTGAATAAAATTTAGAAACGATCTATTTCTTAACGGGCATAATATGACAAGTGTACCAATTAGTGGTGGTTTGGTTGAAGTTGATGATTTAGCTCTTAAAATGATCGATTTCATTTTTGAAAATCTCATAAAATGCCTTTGATTAATTAATATGCTAAAAGAGATAATCATTTATTATATAAGGTAAAATAAAGAAAATATAACTAGTATGTGTTGCAAAGAATATAGTCTCCATATATAACATTACTTTATTGATAATCACTTCATCGTCGTATCATGGGTGGTCGGCTACTAGGTCTCTTTTTGCATTGACTTGTCGGTTTGGCACTACATTATCTAGTAGAGCCGCATGTCATTGCCATCATAATCAGCCATCGCATTGGACTCCCCATGCTTTAATTTGTGGGTCTTTGCTTTTATTATGATTATATTGTATTTTATCAATAATATATTAGGTATGAAATTCAATTATAAGGAAATAATGTATTAAATTTGAATTTTTATTATGTTTTTTTTATTTACTTTAAATGGTAAAATTGATACCCAAAAAAAAAAAAGTGAACTTAACAAGAGGACCTAAGATCGTTTATAAACTTCATATTTGATATGGATTTGTAGGTGGGGTAGTTAAGAGCACTTATCCTTACACCCGATGTCATATGTTCAAGCTTCTTTTCTCCAAAAATAGCTTGTATAAAAAATAAAATAAAAAAGAACATATTTTATGTAGGTTGTTTTCTTAGTCAAAAGTATATATCCACTTTTAGATAGTAAAGCCCAATCAGCCCAATTAGTTTAATACCACAACATTAATGATAGTAGCTCTTAAAGAAGCCCAAGAAGATCGTACTTGTCTCCAAACACTCCATTGTACATTACATGTAATGGGGAAGAGCTCTCATTACATCTATTTGGAACACCCCATTGATATGCTAATTTGCAGGAATCTAACAACTACATGCAACTCGCTTGCAGACATATGTACTAGATGTTATGTATGAAATTAAACCTAAACGATCAATTAATTTAGAATCAAGATAGCTTCCAAGCTTTGCCATGTTTAGTACTGAAATTCTTTAGCCTCCCGAAGAACATGACAATGATTAGTATAAACTTTCCTTGGGTACTCCACCTTCCTGAAAATCCAGACCATGCGTCTTTGCAATCACCTTCATGTTTCAGTCGACGCTTGCAGCTGTAGCCAGTTGAGAACCCAACATTCCCATATGCACTACGAATCAAACGCAGTTTTTGTTAATTTCATTAGGCTCCATTTGGACAGCGGTATTTGAAAGAAACGATTTGTATTTGACAACAAGGCTAATTAAACTTGATATAAAGCTTGAAAACATCAGAGTAAATGTACTAGTACATTTGTAATAGATTTGGGATGACTATATGCAATGAGTCAGTTGAAATCCATTGTTTTCTTCATTTGCTTTTAAAATCTTGGCATGGGTTGTAGCAGTGTGTAATCTTACAACTTAACCTTGTAATTTCATCTAAATCCTTAGATTTAGAATCATTCCATCCAAACGGAGCATTAGTGTTTCCTACCGCCAGGGCCGTTTGTGAGTTTCTAAGGCCCCTAGGTGAAAACACTAGTGTACCTGCTGAAGGCAGAGAACTAAATATAGTAAGTTGAACACAATTAATAAAATATGTAATTACGTATATACTTACCTAATTACTTCTATAATGACGTTAAGAACACTAAAGTTGAGGGGGTCTTCCTTCATCTTTTCCCTCTCTGTGATGCAAATGAGAATGATAAACATTGCTAAATAAGACAGTTGTGAAAATATTAGAGACTCCACCAAAGTCTTTCTTGGGTTTGGAATGCCCTTTGCTGAGGCAGAGTCTTCGCAATCGCTAGTTGTTGGAAGAAATGTTGTATATGGTGGAAGATACCTGAATTGTATAAAAGAAATTATTAAAATTCACAACCACAATATGCAATTTATTTATCTTTTTTAATATATACTTCTTCCCGAAAATATATACTTAAAGTTTTTTTTATACAATCGATATTGAAGGAATGGGGAATCGAACGTAAGACCTCAATGCTCTTAACCGCTTCAGCTACAAGCCCTTGCAATATATACTTAAAGTTGGAAATAAGGGTATATGGATCAGGTTCGGCCAATTGCCTAAATTTGTTGTGTATAAGAGCATCAGCTCCATATTTGATTGACTTTATTCCTTTTATACTTACAAGAATAAGGAACCCCAACTGGCATGAACACCAGGTCAAATAACAAATGCAAAATCTCATCAAAGAGACACTTTCATAAAGTGAAAAGTCATGCATGCTTTCTTTTGGCAAGAATATAGCCACTCAGTATAATAAAGATTAGGGTACAGTGCAAACAATAAGTTAATTTGAGCTTGGAAAAGGATCTTAGATATTTGGCCATGAAGTCATGGACTCTCTGGTAATGAGAATAAGAGAGAGAGATTTTTTTCCAATTTATTCTAGAAATATATATATATATAAGAGATTCTAGCAAGGAAAGTGCATACACTAATATTCAAAAGTAGTCCAATTTTCTGGGCAGAAATAGGTTTGCGCAGTGACAAAGATGGATTTAGTTATAGGAATTGATGAGAGCAAATACGAAAATGATATACGGCCGGAGAGAAGAGAAGATGAAATGAAATCACAAGGCACAGAAAGCGTGGGTTTAAACACTAGGATAGTGACTTGCAACATAACATGCATGCTAAATATTTTATACGAGATTATTTTTAAATAATCAAAAGAAAATAGGATTTTAATTTCAAAATTATTAGTTGACCTTCAATAATCAAAGGAAAATAGTATTTGCACTCAAAAAATAGATTTTCACACTTGTCCATGCACTCTCACATATGATGAGAGTAATTAAAAGTTAATAAATGTAAAGGAAATTAATATTCCATATTCATACAAATGATCATAAGCAATGCTACGGTCATCAAATTTGTTAATCAGATTTACTCACTAAAATATTTGTGAGTGTGTCACTATCTTTTTTTCTTTCATCAATCTTAGTATATTGTGGAAATTTCGTTAATGGTCCAAATTTGATAATATCGAGAAAAAATTATTGAGAAAATAACCTCACTTGATGAACAAAATTTGATAAAGAATTTAATGAATGCTAGTAGATTTAAGAGACGGAGACAGAGACAGAGACAAAGACTCACATCATCACCACAAAGAGCACTAAGATTGCAGGAGCGATAACAGAGAGATCAATAACGTATTCACCGGCATGTCTCGAATTCACAGTCTGAAAGATTGAGGCCACAAATTTCTGATAGGCAGTCAGACCATCCATGGCTTCAGATTTCCACTCCATGGCACAAAATAGTATAACCTGAACTACTATGAAGCCCAAGACAGTGAGGGCCAGAAGAAAAGAACGAAAACTAGATAGCATATGGCTGTAGCCCATGTCTTTATAATTCTTCAACATGTAACTAAATTCCACCCTCTTGGTAATTTTCTCCAAAACCCAGATCAGAAATCTTAGGCATGCTGGATATAAAGTGTTGCCAAGAAGGATTTGAGGAAGGAGGAGAAGCAAAAGACCTGAGTTGTTCTTGAAAACTATCATATTTTCGTTTGTGGGGACAAAACCGCAATTTGAAAAGGTGGAAACTGTGGTGAAAACAGCAAATGTTTGGATTTCAATGCCTTTTTTTTCAAGTACATGTTTTGCACTTGGAACAAGGGTGATGTACATGGAAACTAAAATAGAGCCACCTATATGAACCACTAAAAGATAGCCCAAAACTACATAACCCAAAAACCTAATAGAGTTATACTTGATATTGTTGTTCATACCCTCTATGTGATCAATAATTTGCGGTTTCTCATTCTCTAAATGTGAATGAGTAGCCAAACCCAACTCAATTTGATCAGCATTAGTGTCTGGGTAATGGTTTTTGGAATTGACTACATCACTTCTGCTGTCAGTTTGATGATCATGAAACTTGGGAATAATTTTGGACTTTGTAAATTGAAGTCCAAGCATGGAAGTGAAAACCTCCCCACCCAATAACATCAAAATGGTCAAAATAATGAGATGGGTGTTTGAAAAGACCTCCATTTCCACTACTGACATGCTTGAGACTGTTGTGGCAGACACAGATGTGAAGAACACATCAACGTCCTTGGGCCTAGTAGTTCTTGGTTTTGTGAACATCAGAGCCAAATAACCCAATAGAGAGAGCATCACAAAATAAACAAGCTGGACATAGAAAGGGTTGGCATGAAAGAGCAAGACACGAAAAATTGATCGAATTTGAGCTTTAAAAGATTGGGAGAAGCAAGGCAGTTTGTTGCATGAATAGCTAGAAAGCATCTCTAGTTTATGACCAAGAACAGCAAAGTTCTTCATCTCTCTTTACTTGGAGAGAAATGGCCTGGCCATGGGGTTTATGTAGTGGAGCATCAGGAAGGAACTGTTCCAGTAAGTGTGAGGTTTCCCTGTGGATGGCCAAATTGAAGATAACTAATTAAAAATGTGCGCATTATCTTTGATTTGTTGCACTTTCTCATGATATTGTGTGGGGCTGATTTCAAAGTCATATTGTGCATGCCATATGCCATATGCCATATGCCATATGCTACTGAAGAGATCAATATATATACACACACAGGAGCCAAGCATAGTTAAAGTTTAGAACTCGAGAACCATATTTATATGCACCCACTCTGCAACTGCAACCCAGTCTTAAAATGAAATTAAACTAAATCGGAAAATAGTTTTTAAAACTCAAGTGGACTTGGTACATATTATCGATTTGGTATTTATGAGGCTTTTTTAAAAATAAATATATATATGTTAATATTCCATAGGGGAGAAATAACTCTAGGTATTTTAATATAACTTGTTATCTCACTCTCTCTCACCACTTCAATTAACTCCAAGAGCTTATTAATGAGGTTTTTTAAATTTATGCTTATAATAAACTTAGTGTGGTAATTTCATTAACACTTTTTTTCAGTACAAGCGATTGAAAAAGGGGAGTTCACAAATATTCATCGTGTATACCCCACTCACCAATACCACTTTATTTTAGTTATTCGTTATTGCTTCCGCAATTAGTCCATTGACAAGAACTGCTCTAATGACGAGAGAGGAGAGAGAGGAAATGAAGGGGGACAAAGTTGCCCACGGGATGTGGTCATTTCAATACCACTTTATGTTTCTTTTCTTTCTCTTCGTCTGACCACCGTCTTCTTCCCTCTTCTCTTCATGTGGCCACTGTCTTCTTCCCTCTTCTCTTCTGTCTTTCTCTACAACATAGAAAAACCACGGGAAAAAAAAAATATATATATATATATATAATGATCATAATTCATATGTCTAAAACTAAAGCCTGAGCTTGTGGAGAGCATGGTGATGACAAGTGAATGACCTTTGCATGTCAAGGATTAAATTGATGGAGGCTTGTCAATAACCACTCTAATTGGATTTACATGACTTTGGTCATGTGTAAAATTGACGGTGACTGTCACTTCAATTTTGTAAGTTGTCCAATTGGACATATGTTAGTGCCCTTTTGTTGGCTCCTCCACTTTGACCACCCAAGCAATCGCTGAAGCCATGCAGAATGCACCAACACTGTAATGGCAGGGGCATTGTTTCTTATTTTAAAGCAAACTACCAACCCCAATCGGCAATTACCAAAGAGCTCACTCTTTAAAAGTGTCTCATTACGTAGTACGTACTTTATTATGATTATCTTTGTATATATTTATGTACCATAATAATATTATATCAGTCAGATAGGGTTAGCAATTTTATATATGCCCTTGTCATTCTTCCTTAGCACCAATTATCTTCTTTCTTGCTGAAAAACTTAATTCTATTGGTATTTGGCTTTGAATACAGCAAACCACTTGAAAGATTGACATGATTCGAATAAGAGGGATATTGACAATATGGAGCAGAGAGAGACTAAAAGGTCCGTATAGTTTCTATAGATCTCGAAGATTCATTTGGCTTTGTCATGGCTCAACCTCTCGTAAAGAAGGACGAGGATTATGATTAGGGGTGGGCATGAGTTGGATTTTAGTTTTGGTCTCAATTCGTAATCCAACTAGATATATAGTGGTTCATGATTTCTTAGATCCAAGACCCACTCATTATTAGGCCAACTCAACCCAATGCAGCCCTTTTTTGATGTGGTTAGGTGATTCGGTCGGGTTAACTCAAAATTAAGTCCACTTTTAAGTTTTAATTTCAACCCGTACGTTGCGGTTTATGATTTTTTACACCCACAATCCGCTCATTATTAAGCCAATCCAATTCAACCTAACTCGAATTAAGTTGTTCGGTCTGATTGACTCAAAATTATTCCAACCCAACCCAACTCTCCGTTCCTGGGGATCAAAAGGGTGTTGCCCTTTAGGAAGCCATGGGTTTTATTGATAGTCATCTGGAAGCTTTTGTGTCTACTCATGAACCAGGGAAAAACATTTACAATGGTTGAAGCTCCAAAATTTTCTTTTTCGTGACTCTAAGATATAAGATTGAGGAGACTGGTTTATATGATCATAAAAGATCTCAACCTCTGCAGATGAAGTTATTATTGTGACAAACCTCCCTGATGATATGCATCAGGCAAATGCCTTGAAATTGTGTTTCATTTTTTACCCTTAAAACTTGACTAAAAAAATAACAAAAATAACCCTATAATTAATAGTGTTAACGAATGTGAAGTTGATGGACTACAACAACTATTTTTTGAATTTAAAGGCAAAAATGCGAATCGGACAAATTCAAAGACTATTATTACTAGTAAGCTCTCAATATTTTATCGCGCTAGGTCATGCATAATGTAGTTCGAGCAGTGTCACCATATTTATCAGAGCAATTTCTACATGTTATTTAATTCTTCAAAGTCAAGATTCAAGAGCGAGCATCATTGGATGTGAGTAAACTAATTTTTTTGCTTGCACAATGTCAAATCACTGGTATAAATTGCGAATTGGGCACAAATTCAGAGATTATTACTACCAGTAGGCCCGTCAATAATTTATCGTGTTGAGTGACACATAATGCAGTAAGCCCCTCAATAATTTGTCGTGTTGAGTGACACATAATGCAGTGTGAGCAGTGTGACCATGTTTATCACAGCAATTTCAACACGTTATTTAATTCTTCTAAGTAAAGGTTGAAGAGCAAGCATCATTCGAACAATGTCAAATCACCCCATGAAGAAAGCATTTATATCACCTTCTTTTCAAGCCTATAATTGAAGTGCCCACTATGTTTTGGTAATTTAATTAACTACCTGTGGCTGTGAATTTTCCAGGTGGGTCAGTTATTTAATCAAATATTCTTTGAAGATTTACGTGTTATTTGCTCTCTTATGGGTGTTATTAAAAACTTAGCTCAATGGCTAAATGTCCTTATCTTTTAATGAGTGCCCTGGCTTTTTATATCATGAATCATGATAGGTTTCTTTAATATTTTATTAGTGTAATGCCAAAAATAGGCACGAAATGGACACCGTCAATTAATTTTTACTTTTCTTTTTCAAATGAATGTGGATACCACATATTGGTTTTCAGGTCCCATATATAAAAAACGATGGATACAAATGACAGACTAACAATTAGCCATGGACAAGATGCTCAGTCCTAGATTAAAAATATATATATAAGGTGTGGGATTGTATTTGATGCACTTAACACTAGTTGTTTTCTTTTTACAAAATGATAGTCTTAAGTCAGTAGAGAGGGAGATTCGAATTAAAATAATGCTACTTTTATCATATTTCTATATCACTTTATGTGTCAGATGAAGTGAATAGCCATATCAATTAAAATTAATTTAACATTTTCTTTTCTTTTATGATTTATTGATACTTTTTAATTGATGCAGCTGTCCACGTCATCTGCTACATAAGATGGTATGAGAATGTGGTATATAAATGTGGTAAGAGTAGCATTACTCTTGGCAAATTGTTTGTTAGATATTCATTATCGACATGTTATGACATTAACGCGCGCCTACAACTAATTGTTTGTGAGATATTCATTGTTGACATGTTATGACATTGATGCACCTAAAACTAATTTTCAGGATCCAGTAGTTGTCTAATAATGTTTGCTGCACTTGGCCTTTGATTGCACTCTTGTTCTTCGAGTATGCGACAAGAGTGAAAATGTAAGTGAACCAAGAAATTATTAGCATAAGGGAAGGGAGGAAGGATAAAGTACCATGGATGGGAAGTGTCTGCTTGAAAGGATGTGTGCTCTCACTCTCCCACTACTCTGTCTGGGCTTAGTGGGATGATTAATCATTTGTGTTATATAGTTATCGCATTAACATTTTTTTGCCTTATAAGCACCTTATTTTACAAAAGAAAATTCTTGTGCCTTGATTCAGTTGAGTGATGATAGCTGTAATGGAAATGACACAACAAAAAAAGGAAGTTGGAAACATGTACACTGCACAACCTACCCTGCTTTATTCTCTTATCTGTGAATTAATGACTAATGAGCCACTATTTGGATTCGTTTTAGATGACTAGCCAAGAGGACAGATGGCCACTCCATCACATCAATTTCAAGGTCCACAACTAGAAATATGGCCACTAGGTACTGATCCTAAGAGCAACTCCACCCGTTGGGGGGTTGCCATGGCAAGGGGGGAGGGGGAGGGAGATAGGGCAGCTACTATTCACGTGAATAGTAGCTGCCCTTGCAAAAAGCAATGTGTGTTTCCACCCATTGCCATGGCAAAGGGCAACTACTATTCATTTTTACTTTTATTTTTATTTTTTACATGTGATTAATTTTAGTTGTATGTATAAAATTAATAATAATAAAATTGCTAAGTATGTATTAAAAAATATTTCTGAATATTTCAGATTTTTTTCAGATTTTTTTCGATTTTTTTTAAATTTTTTTTGTTGCTGACGTCAGCTTGCCCGGGTTGGGCCTCAGGCAACTTCCCCCCGCGGGCTTGCCCAGTGTGCGTGGGGCCCGCATGCTGCCTGGGCTGCCCCCTGCCGCTGGAACGTGATTTTTGGGCTCGGGCCCGTGGGTCCCGCCTCCCCCACCGCCTGGGCTGCTACGGCTGGAGTTGCTCTAAAGATACAAATGCATAAGAGTGGCTTTTGGAAGTTTTAAGCAAACTGATAACTCAACAATCCTGGTTAAAAATAAGTGGGAATTAGATCTGGATTTACTCTGTTTGTAGATAAATCTTTTCACCTTGTTTTTTTTTAATTTCACCAACTTTAAGTGGGGGTGGTTGGAATTTGAAAATTCAATTTTGGATGGGTTTTATTTATCTAACTGTGATTATAAAATTCGTTATGTTTGTATAAAATTCGGTTTTAAAGTGTTGTTTATTTAACGTGTTGTGTTTTTTTTTTCAGCCCCCTCACACAATCGGTCGGAGCAACCCTAGATCCAATCCAGCAGAAGAAAACGCCAGACCGGACCACCTAAGAATCCATGGGAAATATATAAAGCTGTTTTGGTTTTTATTTTACTTTTAGGCTCATTTTTTGTTGGACATAATTTGTATTTCTGCCTATTATTTTATAATAAAGTTAAGGTTTTTCAGTGCATGTTGTGTGATATGGTTCTCTCTTGGAGGGGTAATTTTTGGGTGTTCCCGGTACACCACGTGGCTGATGTACCATCCACGATGTAGGACATGAGGAATATTTCCAATGCAGCCGCCCATGTGTCATAAAAAATAATGCAAAAAATTGGAAAGTAATTCCAAATGTCCTAGGTCTATTGGATGGTACACCAGTCACGTGGTGTACCCAGAACATTTAAAAATTTCTCCTCTTGGAGATCCTCTCAGAAACTAATCTGCAGAAATATTGATTGTTATTCGAGGGATTTTATTTTTGTACAAAGGGAGGAATTGTTGAATATATTTGAGCAGTTTTATTAGTAGTGATTCCAGCCCCAAAAAAACATTTTCAAAATTCGACATTATTCAATAGGAATTAATATTAAAATAATAGTGCATAAATTTTGAATTTTAAAACTGAGCTTTTTTATACAATTGGGGACTGATATTAGAAGATACCATCTCAAATATCAAACCCTCCAAAGACACCACACGGCTTGAACTATGGCTTTGGCTGATAATGTATTTCTTTATTTGAAAACATTGAAGGACTGAATTCCAAAATGGTACCCTATAAATAATAGCAACCCCAAACTAGGATACTGATATAAAATTAGTCGCTGCATAGTCTCTATTGCTTAATGGAGATAATTTATTGTCTCTAAAATCAACTTAGGGGACTAATTCATATCAGTGGCTAGTGTGTGTTTTTTTAGTAGTGCGGACAAGGGTACTTGAAGAGATGAAGAAGCATATTTGAAACTGTTTTTAGATTAATCAAAAGCATTTTTAGGTAACTGCTTGGGAGTGATTTTGTCTCCCCCATAATTCTAAGTAATTATAGGGAGAAGCACATGAAATCACTTAAAACCACATCATATGGAAAAGTGATTCTCAATAAAAGTGATTATTGGCCTATCGAGAATCACTCCAAAACAAGTCATGCTTATTAGGATTACCTAATAAGTATGATATGAAGGGTCTTGACAAAACGGCCTTTGAGACTGAATATTTAAGAGTTTGTCTAATAATGTTTTACAAAACAACCGTTGAGACTCAATGAGGTCTAGTCCAATGGAAAAAGGGTCTTGACTTGTAGACTAGTGGTCCTAAGTTCGAACCCATATGGCACATTAATAGTGTGTGTGTGTGTGTGTGTGTGTGTGTGTGTGTGTGTGTGTGTGTGTGTGTGTGAGAAAACCACCCTCGCCCTTGTAGTTTAGACTGGCGCTTTTATTCAAAAACTAAAAGATCTGCCTTTGTGAAACTATATTGTAAAACAAAAACGACAAATAGAATATTCATTTCTACGATATAAGAATGAGTTTGGTAATTTAATCCAAGGGTGGCAATGTAATAGTAAGTACACATTTGATAGCAATGTAAGGTGGTGTTGGTGGGGTAAGGGTGTTGGTGGTGGCAACGATGGTGGGGGTTGGTGGGAGCGGTGGCGGTGGCAATGAGGGTGGTCGTTGGGGTGGTAGTGTGATGGTGGCAGTAGTGGTTGTGTTGGCCATGGTGGTGGGGATAATGGGGTTGAGATGGCAATAGTGGTGGAGGTTGAGGTGGCAGTTGTGGTTGTGGTTGGGGTTGGTGGTGGTGGTGACAGTAATGGTGGCAGAGATGATGGTGATTATGTTGGGATGGTGGTAGGAATGGTGGGGGTTGGTGGAAGTGATCAAGGGCGGAGCCACTAAGGAAACAGTGTGGTCTCAAGTTCCCTGTCACCTTTTTTAAAAAATATATAAAAATAATACTATGTATATTAATATATTTTATGATACTTATAATATTTTAATAATATCATTTTCATGCCTACCTATTTTGTTAAATTTTACTGTACCTATTTTAAAGAGAAATCCTTAAAATCTAAGTCTTTTTCACCTATGTCTCTCTTTTTTCAGTGAACACAGCATACTTCCTCCTTGCTCTCACAACCATATGTTTGTGACTTTTTTATATTCTCTTATTTTCCATATAATATATTATCAAGTTTAAATTGAGTTAACTCACTTAATTAAAGGTTTGTTAAACTTTCTCTTATTTTTTATTGTTTTCTCTCCACCTATGGTTTGTTTGGTTTTGTGAAATTTTGATTTATTCTCTCTATTGAGTTTAATGAGTCTTCCAATTTATGTGTAGATTACCAAATGAAAAAGTTGTAAATATATATATATATATATATATATATATATATATATATATATATATATGATGGGTCATCCAATTCTATGGATAATCCTGCACTTTCAGCCACATCTAAAGCAGCAGAAACAGCTCCTTTTCCAGCTAATCTAAGTGCCAACCCCTCAGGATCTTCCATACACTCTGCTTCAACCTAACATTGGACAAAGAAAAACAAAAATAGAGAATAAAACCCAAATTAATAGGATATGCATGCTACCATGAAATAAATAAATAAAACTAGCAGAACTATCTCTATCATTTTACTTTTTCATTTTAGTCCACACAGAGTCCAGAATTATAACCTCTTGCCAGCTGCTAACGTGCTCATCTGCATTTAGAATGTGGCTGTACCTCTGCAAAGCTTGTCTCATAAATTAATGCAACGTAGAGAACCTTTATCAAGCTTCAGTTAATCGAGACAGAGCAGCATCCAATTCCCATCTATGCATATACCTGGAATAAAACTTGTAAGACTCTAGAAATTCTATGGAAAGAAGCATGTAATTCCTATATACCATCAGTGCAACAATGGGAGAAGGGTTTAGCGGATTTGCAACGTGTAATGCCAGGAACCAAGCCGAACAAACAAACAAACAAAAAAACTCAGAGAGATTGAGAGGGGAAATTGACTCTTTCCAACTATACAAGACATTTTCATTAAAGACTAGCAATAGATTTATACACTTCCTCCTATAAATCTGAAATATCAAATAGGAACATTTTTATTACTAGAACCAAGCACTGCTCCACAAATGCAACAAATCCTATGAAAGAAGATGGATGGATGCCATAGGAAAAATACCCTAGTATATTTCATATCAACTACCAGCCACTTGTTTTATCCTTCAATCGCAGGCAATACTGCCAATTATTGCTCTATTGCCTGCATAACCCTGAGAGAGAGAGTCCAGACTCTGACTGATTTTCGTCCCCGCATTCAATGATTAGCTGAAGTAGAAAGCGATGAGAAAGTGCAAGAGCATCCATGAGCTTTCCTTAGAATTCAAAGTAAACATGCCAGAATTTATATACGGAACACCAGAAGAAGATAACAATACAAGTCAACTGAAGAAGTAGCGCTGCACCATCTTCTTGTCCATTTAAATGAATGTTGAAACACTGCTGCTACCAACAATGTCATCAACTTCCGACTATCAATCTCACGTAGTCTCTTGATCCACTGTCAACATCAGGTGCCTGCAACAATACACCGTCCAAGGACCTCGATTCTTCCAAAGTAATTAAGAAGCAAGAGATCTTCAACAATCAGATTTCATGGGTATTCGAAAAACAGTCTGCCAAGCAGTGTTCGAAACATCGGCCGCCTAGGCGCTTTTCCCTTTTTTTATTTTATTTAATTACTTTAATTAGTAATTAGCTTTTAATTATTATTTTCTTAGTGAAAAATCAGTATTTCAATATTTTAATTAGATTTCAGAAATTACTTGATAAATAGTATTTAATTCTATTAAAGTCCTTTGTGGACTTTAAAATTTATTTTTAAAATAGTTTCCATTATTTAAAAATCCTATAAAATTATTTTAAGTACCGAAAAATATATTAAGATTTATTTTAATATTCCAAAAATAGAATTTAGCTTCCAAACCCTAAATCCAAGTCTCGAACCAAAAACCCTAGATTCCGAACTAGTTCCAAAAAAAAAAAAAAATTTATTGTAAATTATTTATAAATATAACATAACTATGCTTTTTTGATAATTTATAACGAGTATGCTTCTTTTTTTGCAGATTTGATAATTTATATGAGTATGCTTGTTTGACAATTTATTTATAAATATAAATTATGCTTTATGCTTAACTTATAAGTTTTGTTTTTGTAGTACTATTATATGCTTTATGCTTTTATAAATTTATTTTTTATTTTTAAATAATTTGTGAGTTCCTTTATTTTAATTAGATTTTTTATTTTTTATTCCATGTGGCGCAATATGTGTGTGTCCATGTGGACGTATTATTTGATTATTAGATTATTAAGTTGGATACACAGTCGCATGTATTGTTCCAATACAACAAGAAAAAAAGGTCAAAAAGGAAAAACTCATAACCTAATTTCCACAAAAATTTAATAAAAGATGAAAGATATAAAGAAAGAGAAGATGAAGACAGAAGAAGAGAGCAAAAGCACATTGGAGAGAGTATGTGAGAGAGAGATGGATACCTGGAGAAGAGTGAAGAGAAAAACCTTGGAGAAGATAGCAGAGAAGAACTTAGGGAGAAGAAGATGAAAATAGCATCATCGAATTTTCAAGTGAACGTGTGTTCTTTTTCCCTAACTGTATAATTAAATGTGTATTATCTAAACGGGGGTGTGTGGGTTGTATTAGTTAGTCAGGTAAGGAGAGTATTAAAAGCCCAACCCGTTTAAAATAGTCAGGTAATTAAATAATACAAATTGACACCAAACACCTGACATGGACTATTTACTCCTATCCAAAGTCTAATACAGTGTACCAAATGAGCTCTAAGTGTTTTAACGGAGGGATTGACGGATTGACTAACATATGTATTAAATTGATGAGTAATGCTACTTTTATCACATTTGTATATCACATTCTCGGATTACGAGCCTCTGCATTTAGCATCCGTGCATTTACACGCATTTAAGATAATGTTAACCATTAGATTAATCTAATGAATTTTAATAAGTCCACATCATCATATCTATCCAATAACTCTGAAATTAAAAATTAAAAAAATAACCATTTGTGATTTTGGTTTAGTACAATTATGATGATGTGGACTTAATAAAATTCATTAGATTAATCTAAAGGTTAACATTCTCTTAAATGCGTGTGAATGCACCAATACTAAATGCAGAGGCTGATCCCACATTCTCATACCACCTTATGTGGCACAAGAAGTAGACAGCCACATGAATTAAAAAGTGTCAATAAATCATAAAAGAAGATAAAATGTTAAATTAATTTTAATTGATGTGGATGTAGATGTTCATCTCATCTGCCACATAAAGTGATAAGGGAATGTGGTAAGAGTAGCATTATTCTAAATTGATACGGAATTAAACATTATGTATGCGACTGAGACGAAAAAACTTTATGTATCGAAAGCTGAAACTCGGACAATTTCATAGTAGTAAAATAATAATTACCCATAATATATATACAGTCATTCTCTTATCCGGATGAATTAACGTGCGAAACGTACGGATGCATATGTAAATAGGCAGGAAAGCAAGGCGGGGGTAGTACAAAATACACTACGTCCGCACGATAATAACGTCCGGATATCCGCATAAGAGACCATGGGCGGTTCAAATGATGGTGGTGATAACCTTGGTAAGATGGTTAGTGTACATGATTTTTTGAGGGATCCCTCAACTGAAGCTTTCTATGTATATATATTGAGTTCAATACAACCAGATGCTCTTTCACTTTTCCACATATATAAGCTTTCTTGTGAATAACCAAAATCCTATATTCGTATTTGCTAGTTCTAATGAACGTTGAGTTCAAGGGTTTACAACAATGATTGAATAATGAAACAATTGAACAAATGAAAGTAATCGATAAACAGTCGTCAAATAACACGGGCAGAGTCACCAGCCTCGCATATCATAACCGCCGTGTCTTGGTTTAACAGGCTTGCCAACTCAGGTTGGACCTTGTTATACTCTTCCCTGACAAATGATGCAGCTTCAGCTGCATGATCGGTATCTACCAGTGCAACACAGCACCCTCTAAATCCAGCACCACTGAACCGGGCTCCAAATACGCCAGGAGCCCTTAGAAGGATCTGGCGCAATTGTATCAGTGGTTCAGAACCTTCAACAATTACAACATCAAGTTAAAATCCATTGACCATGTTACAAACTCCAATCTTAGCTTGCATTTGAGGTCACTGAAACAACTAAATATCATTTTCTCAACTATTGTCAGTATTTTGGTGGTAGCAAGAGGTTGAAATTCTATGGAATTTTAAAATTGCGCAGATGTCAGAATTTCAACATAATCAAGACAAATGTATGAATTTTTGGAAAATAAGTTGAAAATAAAGCAACTGGTAGTAAAACTTCAGCTGAAATGATTTCAAAGCCAGCAAGGAGAAAGCATTGCCCAAGTCATTTCTAATGGTGATTTATAGGGAAAAAATACAGGATAACCAGGTATATGTGCATGTTAGTACAGATACCAT
Organism: Prunus padus; assembly: GCA_024362665.1. Taxonomy (NCBI): domain Eukaryota; kingdom Viridiplantae; phylum Streptophyta; class Magnoliopsida; order Rosales; family Rosaceae; genus Prunus; species Prunus padus. Next base: position 5,048,637 of record JANFAM010000020.1, read on the forward strand.
CAGAAGCAGATCATTCTGATCCTATGCTTTTATGGGCAGAAAAGACTTCAAGGCTCAAAAGAGACAACAGTCAAATGATAAGGGTCATTTAATTGACTCCCAATGCTGCCCACACAGAATATTAGAAAACTAGGTTATTTTGACCAGTAAGGACCTAGAATGAATTGAAGCATTTGAATTATCTAATCCTGGTATACCTACTTGCCCTCATGAGAAAAAGATACTTGCCATATAAAGGATGATACATAAAACTTTTAAGGTTCGGTAACGTCAGTTAAACATATCAAAATTGGCACAAAGGACTGAGTTTATACTACACTTGAAGAAATATTAAACCCTATTTCTTAATTTAAGTATCCATACATCACAGAACTGCTCTGTCAGCATCAGGTGACTGTCTACAGTTTTGTTTTTTATCTGAAGACTGTCTACAGTTTGGTCTACCAACAAAATAGTAAAAAGAACATAGCCATAATTTGTACTACCTACAAAATTGCCCATGTAGAGACATATGCTTATTAATATTAGTAAGTGGGAAATACGTTTCATTCTTTTAATCATTTCAATTAAATATTAACCTAATGCAACCAGTTGATTTGTGTTATCATCTTTTATGCACCATGATCAGGGAAGATTCAGGTGGATGCTTTGGGAAAACATGCAGTAGATATGAACAATGGAAAGTAAATCATACCGGAACAAAGGAAAGTAAATCATACCGCATTCATAGTTCTGAATAGAACTTAGGCCAGATTCTGAAATGAGCGTTCCAAAATCTTCGAACCTGCCTGAAGCCCAAGCTTCGAATCCTGAAACAATCCCATTATGTTAAGTAGTTATAAATCAATAGAGCAAAGAATAACGTAGAAATTAGAATGACATGCATATGTAATTTAAATTATTGACAATGCAAATATGGTAATACCTTTGCTAACCCGCATATTTTCTGAGAAATAATGCTCTGCTCTCTTGGCTAAATTAGGTTCTAATAAGTGCTGCAAGAGAGATATTTATAAAATCATAATAGGATACATAAGCTTCATTTTCATGTCTAAAAACCTTCAATGAATTTAATGAATTTAAGTCCCTTGATATTATGTTGACAAGAAAAATGTTCTCATGATTATCGACTGACATTGTGAGCATATATATGTATATACAAATTTGAGACTATTTAAGTATTCACGAAATGCAAATAAAAAGAGAGGCCCTTTTACGAAGAATGAATGTTTTTTTTTTATTTTTCTTGTTGTGTGTGTGTTTAAACCAGTGAAGCCAGACCCTGGAGTAAAAAAGATGAGGAAAGAAGTTTTCCCAGAAGACCTCATAAAACTGCAAATTCTTTTAAGCCTCCAAGTATGCATTCTGAGGCACACCACTGGGCATGACTTTTACACACAGTAACATAGGGTAGAAAGTATATATGTTGATCCAAAGAGAAACAAAATCTAAATATGTAAGGGAGTTTCCAACCTATCAAAGACTAGGAAAGTATTAATAGAAAGAATGAAATCCTACTTCTTAGAGTAAAAGAATCTTTTTTCTCCATAAAATTACATGTGGCATGCAATAGTCATTCCTACCCATGAAGAAACACTGTAGGTGCTATGCCATATGGTACCTCCAATCATGGAGTGAAAAGGTCTGTAGAGATATTATAGGGTTGAACAATTGCTCTTACTAACAACATAGAAGCTTACGATGGACCACAACAGTGATCCATGATCTTAACGTGGGGTTAGTTGGAATTTTTAGGCCCATGGTTTGCTCCCATATGGTCTGAGGTGAACCCCCAAAGCCACCTATCTAGCTATTTACTAGTGTTTCCTGCCTCCCAAGATGTAGGAGTCGGAGCGAGGGGGCACTTTTAGGGCTGTGTCCACGATGTGGATTGGTATAATATATTACCTAAAGCCCTCTACCTTAGTGCATAGCCAGGGTGGAAAATAATCAAAGAGATTTCTGGATAATACAAGCAAGTTTGCAGTTGGAGAATCAAGGAAACATAAGTTAGCGATAAATGCAAGGAAGGTAATGACTCAACCTCAAGAGGCAAATCCAGCTTGTGAGAAACACAGATCGCCAGCAATATGAACAATTGCAAGATATCAAACCAAAAGGACAAACCTATGCTCCAAAGACATTGAAATACAATGTAATAATGGACTTGTGTGTATGTGTGTGCACACACCATGAACCAGAAGAATCTCTACTGCAAAAGCTCTAGACAAATTTTCTTACCTTGTGAGTTTGATAAGCTTCTGGCTCAACTGCTTGTAGGAGAAAAAGGAAGTCAATCAATATCATCATGCAAATAATGTCAATGAATATTAAACTCAAAAGGTCAGGTAAAGGTACTAGCCATTAGATAGGAGTGGCTCTGCTGCACCATCTCCGGATGCACTGCTCAAAGGGAGAAAAAAGAATGTCAACCAGGACGTCATAGTCAAAACAAGAGGAAGATAAATTTGGAGTTGGACTCAGCATTTTAACAATAGTACGAAAAGAACTACGCCTATTTCTTTCTTGCCAGTTGTTCTCAGTAACAAGGGAAATGGATCTTACTGCAAAAGAACTGCCGCGGCCTCTTGACACTCTGCAACTCGACGATTATATCCAGGATTTACACTCAAATTATGCTTCAAGCCTGAAAATGCCAATAATATTTTGTATGCTTTCTGCCACTCAGTCTCGTGGTTCTCTCCCAGTTTTGGTGGGTGTATAAGCTTATGTTCTTTAGTCTACACATGCAAACTACACATATGAGACATCATGTTGCTATTAATCAAAATTAGAGCAGAATATGCTATATGTGGTCATAAAAGAAATAGATTGGGCAAATGAATAGCCCATATCAGACCAATTCCTAGTATAGCAAATGCACAACCTGGAAAAAAAATTGCTGACAAATAAAAGCATTAACTGATAAGGATAGCATATTATATTTTGAGGGCAGACAAACTTCTAATTTATTGGTAATTTGGATTAACTTTGGTAAGTCCTCCTGTCTCTTTCAAGGTAGACAAATTTAATTTTAACCCACCCCCATTTTCTCTTCCCATTTTATAATTTTATGTATAAACTTCAAATTTAATTTTCTCAATTCTTGAGGTTGAAGTATGTGAATTTATTCAATCAGCTTTCTTTGTTACAAGCTGTCACATAGTAGGAATTTTTCCATTGTATAAATTGAAGTCTAAACTTCAAATGTTAATTGTTTCAAAGTTCTTGCAGTTGAAGTTATAAAAAAAATAAAAAATAAAAAAGAGAGAGCATATAGCTTTCTTTGGTACAACCTTTCAAATTGAAGGAAGTGGACTGATTTTCATAGTGTGTCCATCCATTTATAATCACAATTTAAACCTGTAATTCTGAAATCAGATGCTTAAGCCTTTTATGTATAAGACTAGAAATCATTGCTGAAATCTAGAAAATTTATGATGTAATCTGATATCAGACACAAACAAATCTGTCTACCGGGATCATTACGAAAGCAGCAGCCAAAATGTGAACTTTAATAAGAAATCACCCATGCAGCAGAAAGTCAACATAATAGTTAAGCAATTCATGAAGATGGCTGGATCATGCAAGTCAACAGTAATGCAGAATGCCTCAAAGTTAGAAAGCACCAAAAACTGAAATAAACATGACCAACATATCAGCAATAGAATCAGACTCTGCAGTAGAAATGAAGTCAATCCAGAGATTTTTTTTTAAGAGCATCAAGTACAGACATTTCATGCACTACCTTGCAGTTCATGCACAATAGACAACCAAAGCTTGAAAGCAATATGGCTGATTGATCCAATATCCCATTTCGCAGGCCCCAAAATTCATTTTCAATCAGCCTACATACAACACAAAATTAAAACCATTAATGGTTTGATAGTGAAAGAAATGTAGAAGAATGGTACTTGCAAAGTTCTATATCAAGGCCTGTATATAAATATAACAAAAATAACTGTACCAGAATAGGATGGGCAAAAAGACACAGACTAGTGGTATCCTATGTGACAAATGAATATCAAGTTGATTAAACGGAAGTTTTTTTTTTGAGAAATAGAACTTTTCATTAAAAAGAAAGCAGTACAAAGATAGTAAACAAGGAGACCACTTCTCAATGCTGGGCTTTAAAGGATTTTTTTTTTTTTTTTTTAAAGCAACATCTGATAGAATATAAACTACTTGTTGGCGCACATCCTAACAGTTTAAGCTTTTGGAACTGGTAGTAAACCAGCAAATTATCATGGTATCAAAGCAGGTGATCCTGATTTTGAAAGCCTGTAATTGCAACCTTCCAATATAAGTTGAGTTTCATGCGTTGGACCCTCTAGACTGGAGAGAGGTCTACTCTTAAGGAAGGAGTGTGCCAAAGTATAAACTAATTGTTGGCCAAAGTATTGGCCCCTCAAATGTTAAAGAAACCTACCGATCATACTCAATATTCTCTTCAGGGGACACAGCTAAGTTATTTGCAGTTTCCAAAGCCATTAGGTAAGCTACGCCGACCTGTCAACATGTAACTGTAAGATTAATGGGTTGAATATCACTGGGAGGAACTCTCCTCAATAAAGAAATTAAAAGCTTAAGCATGCACCGCATTTGACTAATTCTTACTTAAAGAGTTTCACTTCAATTGTAAGTGTACACTGATTCCGAGCAACTAACACCAAGTCTCAGCTGATGAAGCTGGCCAAAAATAATGGTAGCTACTAATGGGTTGGATTTTCAACTGAATCTTTATCCTTTAAAATTTGAAAACTCATCCTTCTGGACAAACTTCATAAACACTTCTGCACTGCTTCATAATTTCTTACATTTTCATATAACTCTAACAGTGTAGAATAGTACGAATGGCAAACTGGTTAATGTATGTGCTTTTTGTTTTTGTTTGTGTATGAATTTCTTGAAACGGAAGATAAAATAAGTCGACTAAGTTTGACCTCTTAAATATAGGCCTAATTTACTACTTCTCTCACATAAAAAGAAATATAAAACACAGCATTCTTCTTTCTACACTAGTAGTAAATATTTTCTAGAAAGGCAAGGTGCAAATCTAGTCCAAGAAAGGTATACAAGAAATACCCCTAGTAAGCAATAAATCAAACTCTGTAGATTTTACAAAGAGTAATAATACATGGCATTTCTTGACACAATACTCATATATTGTGGCACCTAAGGCGTAATGAGAATATTGTGTATGCAATCATCTTTTATTGTCATCATTTAACAAGAATGGAAACAACAAGTTAGACAAACTTACAGCAGCAGAGGAGCTCAGGCCTGAACTGTCCATGCCTTCAGGACCTATTATATATCCTATGATACCCTACAAGAAGTGAAACAATTGATCTTATAATTAACTCTTTAATGAAAGATGGCATAGAACCATCAGAAAACAGATTATATGCAGAGAAGTTTCCAACAAAAATGCCCATCTCTGTCACTTCTTTATCTTTCTTAGAAAAAAAAATTAGTAAAAAGTTATCATAGTCCAATTAAGGAAGTGCAAGGAATATTATGTTCAATAAATCAACATTTATTTTACTAATCAGAAGAAGAAGAAGAAAAAGTAAAGAATTGCGAAGAAGGTCATTAAAAACATATCTCTAACCTGGACAAGAGAGTTCTGCCTACTCTGTAATGCATAGAGGGCTCCTCTTGCATAACTTCCCCAATCGCTTTCTTCATCTATTTTTATTTTGGAAGCATCATTTGCATTCTTCCTAGGGCATTGAACTTCATCAACTCTATAAAACCAATAGGAAATAATCAAGTTCACCAGATGCCACATGATTACACAATGAAATGCAAGTAAAATAATGACTTACTAAGAAAAGTTGATACACATAAAATAGGAATACTCAAGATTGGGTGCATCGGGTCCACGCAGCAAACTGAAGGCCTATGCACTAAAACAAAGGCCTATGCAACAAACCGAAAGGCCCAAGCACCTAATATTTGGCTACCCTTGAAAAGTTATATAAAAAGTGGCATATTTTTAAAAGGTGTAATTTTTTTTTATAGTTTTGATAGAACTGTAGAAACTCAATAAGCATGGATTTGAAATAAATAAACGAAAGAATGCATAAAATTAAGAAATACCAGGAGTAAAGACCCCACACCTGAACCTAGCTTCACCTTTAAACTGTCCTGAACGCAGTATAACCTACAGCAAGAATTCAATGACTCAGCAAGCAGATGACAATGGAAGTAACAATCAGAATTGAATATGAGGAAACTAACTTTAAAGTTCAAATTTCATATTTTAGTTTAAAAGTTTCTCTAGTATAAGTTTTTGTTCAATAATCCCATATTTTCAATGCATTCACAGAATTTTAAGAGTTCATTCTTCATGACAAACAATGATTCAACTTCATATCTGAGCAAACAAAATCATGCATCTGATAATGAGATACTCTATGGATCATTCATAGTCCCAAAGCATTATAAAAATCTTAAGATTTTGGTTTTCTCATGACCAATAATGATCCAACTGCGTCTTCAAGCAACCAAAAACACATATGTCATGGTGAGATACTCCATGGGCCATTCAACCACGGCACTCGCACAATGAGAGATGAAGGGGAGAGACAGAGACTTTAGGTACGGAAAAACTATTCAATTTTCATTGAAGGTCTCAGAGACTCAATCAAACTATAGTTGGGATCCAAAATTTATGTAATACAGAAATGATGTACGTGCTAGGAATCAAAGAATAAGGTCAAATAGAGCAAAGAACAAGTGGTGTGTGCTGAAACAAACTGAATTAAAACCACTGCAAGAGCAAAGCCACCAAGCTAGGTGAAAAGCTTGCACCAAACACAACTTAATTGGAGTTCAAACTTCAAAAGGAGAAAACACCACACACACACAAAAACAACAAGAAGAAGAAATTACTCAGCGGTTTATGGTGTAACTAAAACATGGATAACAACCTAATAATCTGCTGTCAGAATTAAAGGAGAGGGATAACAGCTTAAAAATCTCCTCTTTACATCAACAAGTACAAGTAGATTGCAAAGTACCCAGCTTTGAGGACCTTCGGGAATTTAATACCCAGTCAACAAACCATGGATGCATCAAGGGGACTCCTGGATTTCTTAGATGAAAAAATGGAAGAGAAGACCCGGTAAGGTAGAAGCTGCCCTGGTCAATGTACCCTAAACCTTATTGCTGTACATTATTGCACCTTGTAGGTACACACTCAGCAGCCCCCAAATTCATATAAGGTTTGAGATTGCGCATCCTAATTAAGTTGCATTTCCAGAGATTTCACATCGTAAATTCTTCTTTATTCTTGTTCATTCAATAACAATTTTAAATGAATAAAAAACTGAAAAAGGCTCTATGCTTTCAAAGAAAGTGATTAGTTGACCTCAGTCTGCTATTACTTGTTAATTAGAGTGATGTTTTCATATTAAATACTGTATAAAGTAAAACTAGTTGACCAAGGTTTTTGGGCATCATCACTGGTTTTCTAGACTCGTTAAAAGACTAAATTTTATAGTTACCTGAGTGTCACCGGAAGGAACAAAACCTAGAAGTATTCCCTTATTAATTGTCATAGCTGATACAGTCCCTCCCTGCAACCATTTAAAAAAGGTGAACATAACTTTTTGACATATTACCCAAAAAATAATAGAATGAAAACAACAAAGTTTGGCATCTAACAGAAAGCCTAATAGAAACTAGCAAATTAACCAATAACATGCACTGGTAAAATGTTACATACGATTCTACGAACAGCGACTTAGTAATCAAAAGGTAATAAATTAACAGCTACAGAAAACCTCAAAAAGCATATGGAAACAAACTTTTTTAGATTAACAACAAATAAAATTTAAAATTTAACTGAAAACTAGATCATCAAGAGGTCGACATGCGCATATCATCAAAAGAAACCGAAAACTAACCTGGTGATCAATATGAGCTCCTAATGGACAAACTCGATAAGGAGAAACTACAACCCGAACGTCTTCAATACCTCTCCCAGCCATTTCTGAAACTGTCTGCCTAATTCCATTTAACTGCAATATACAAAAATATAATTAGCATACAAAATAATATCTTTGATCCAGACCGCATTGCGAAATGATTAAACAGAGGCCAAAAACAATGCATGCTAACATACCCTTCAGTTTCTAAATAAAAGCCAAGCTTTATATAATCCAAATAATTCAACCCACAGTGCAGATAATTCTAAGGCAAAGTTAGTTCCCTTGCTTTTGAGGAACCAATGACAACCCAGTTCTTGCTTCCAAAAGCTAGAACATGTCAGCTAAACAGTGCTAATGTTGGCATTGATATACTAGTGACTTCAATTCAACATACAAGTACCAAGAAACTGGAATTTGGTGGATCAACAATGCACAATCCCAGACACTATTTACAACGCTGATACGATTGTTACATGAGCAGAACAGAGGAGAAAGAAAGAACCCATATAAAATCTCAGTGGATCAAAGAGTACCTGAGCTTCAGAAGGCCAAGACCAATCACCCATCTTCCCAAATGATCTCGGAATCGCCAATCTAATCGATCCCAATGCAAATGCAGAAGCTTTTTTAGCTTTAACATAAAAGATTTGTGGATCTCAGGAGATGATTGAAATTGAAGAAAAAATCATTACCTTCTTCGACAGTCAGTGTAGGCCAGAGCGGCACATCCGGTTAAAACGTCATATCAACTATTTTCAAGTAACTTACACGTATCATCCTTTTTGTTTACAGCAGCAGCTTTATATTTCGATTTTCGACCAAACAGAAAGACTATAACATTACCATTTTTTGTCAAACGGGAAGGGAACATCACTTCAAATAATTATTGCCCACTGCCCAATAAGATAATTTGCTCGTTTTATCTTTATACAAAGATTTGTCTACTTCGGGCCCAACCCTGAGTTTTTTTTGGGCTTTTTCAGCTCAAAATGTATCTTTCTTTTGAAAAGGGAATATGCACTTATACTGAGGGCAGAATCATAAAGAGGTTTGGCTAGTATTTTAGATCCAGATTTGAGTGCAAAAATGTAGACTTTAAGATGTGGGGTGGGCTACTTTCACTCGAGTGGAGTGTACTATGTAATTATTCTCCCTTTCTTTTCTAATCTCGAATGAATATTAGTGCCAACTTTTGCAAAAAAACACTTTCTTTTAACGTGAATAGCACTGTTTTGTTATTTTTGGCCAATAACACAATAACACGTGAAAAAGTTAGTCGATATATCGTTGCGTTATTGATCGGAATTGCAAAAAGTGATATCCCGTAACATGGGAGTGTTTCTCTACAATTGGGTTCAACCTTGCATATAAGGCACATAATTTTTCCTCTCCCAAGCGTTGTGGGATTGGACACCACTATTTTGATACCTGATATGCATTTCAGCACACTTTCTGTCTTTCTGTTTTGTCCAACTTGATACCAAATTGATTTCCAGCCAATACGCTACGTATAAGACACATCACATTTCATCGCCAAGTGATGTAGGATTCAGAAAGATTAACGCAAACTTAGTGGGTACCAATCAGGGTCACCACTATCTAACCCCCTTGAAGGATCACAAGTAAAAGCTAAATATATAGGGCACACACGTAAAAGTAATATAGCGACCAAAATTTACTCTTTAAAGAGGCCCAATATTAAATACTTTTTAAGAAAAATTTGGTTATAGTCAATAAAATGTAAAATATTAAGGATATAGTAAATCAGCTAGTTATGTTTTGGACTTAATCAATTGGTTTTGAATTTTTCTTAGGTTAAGGTCAATGGGCATTTCTAAGTGCTTTACGGTATGTTTAATTTGTATATGAAATGACATTTCTACCCTTTTTTAATTAATTTATGCACGAATTTATATGTGAGCCAGATCTAGTCTCAGGCTCAAAGCGACGACAACCATGGCTGACGAGTTTGAATTTGCAGACAAGATTCCTTCTTCGTTCGATCGCAGAGAGGTCCTCTCTTCATCTTTCTCATCTCTCTCTCTCTCTTCGGTCTCTATCTATTTGGTTTTGATCCTTTCTTCACATTTATTACCTTCACATAATTGGGAGGGAATCGAGTCTCCTAGTCTCACATATCTCGTCCAAGCTCTCGCTCTTGATGCTCGCCTTGACGTTTGCGTTTGCGCTCTTCAATTGTTAGTTTTTCTCTCTCTAGGAACACACCTCATGTATTTTCCTCCAACCAAACAGACAAAGATCATTCTAAGATTAATTTTTTGGCTACTGCAGAGATAGATTAGTCGCCATGTTCGTGAGATAATTTATGTGCCTTCTTCTCAAATCAACGGCGCCTTCTCTTTTGAAGGTTTATCTGATTGTTGTGCTGCTTCTGCTATGCTTCGAGCTCATGGTTTACTTCAAGGCCTGGCATGTCAGTCTGCCGAGCTCGCGAAGCTTCAGTCCACCAGACCAGGCTCACTGAAAATTTCTCAGCCAACGCTTTTGCTTGAAACTAAAATTTCACATACGGTTACAAAGACTTGACCTTGTGACTATGGTTCCAGGTGGTAGATTACCCAAGGCATACATCAACAACATCTTCTGCCTCAGTAGAATTAACAACTTGTCTTGATTTCTTCAAGGAAAGACGCTCTCAGCTGATGGAACAACTTCATAATCTTGATTTAAATTATGGCACATCTTTGCAAGACTCTGTGTATAGACCATCGTCGCCACCATGGAATTGATTGGCGGAGAAGATGTTCATCAAATGAGTTGGAAGAAAAATCTTTGGAAGGCACATGTTCTTTGTATATTCTTTGATAATGTTGCACATAGTTGGATCCCATGTGGAACTCTTTTAATATTCTTGTTTAATATTCAAAGTTCCTTTTTTTTCTTTTTCTAGTGAGGATGTGAACGCAATTTTCTTGAGAAGTCTTTTTTGTTGTCTATTAATTGATTTTTTGTTTGGTTTTTGTTGTCAAGGACCCTGTAAACAAGTCATGCTCTGTTGTTGCGTCCATAATATACTTCTTGCCATTTTCTAAGTTTAGTCACATTAATATACTTTTTGCAATCATGTCTTGTTCCTCTTCATCTTCTCTGGTGGTTTTTTGTTTTGTTTTTTAGAGGTTTTGAAAAGTCCATGTAGAATGATCATGGTTTAGAATAGATGGATGAAACATAAACTGCAATGCAGAAAACATAAACTGCATTGCAGAAACACATAAACTGCATTGCAGAAAAACATAAACTGCATTGCAAAAACACATGCACTGCATTGCAAAAAAAAGAAAAACACATAAACTTCATCAACCGGATGATGAAGCAAGCAATGCAACCAAGGACTGCCAAACTCAAATAGTGTCCTTTTCAAAGCCCTAAAAGCCACTTGGCCGCCTCCTGTCTTCAAGAGCCCAATTCCAAATCAAACTCAAACACTAATAAAAATAGCAACAGAAACACAATAAATAAACACAATTTTCAATCACCCTTCCATTCTGAATCGTTCTTTTTGTGCCATGGCTCTTGTCTGTAAGCTTCAATCTCTGTCTTCCTCTTTATCTTCGACCCATTTCAGAAAACCCAACTCCTTAAACCCACAACTCATTTCTTCTTTACACTTCAACTCCTCTTCTAATTCTTCACCTTTTACAGAGAAGACTTCTATTGAGAGGTACCAGAGAGACCAATTGTTGTACAAGAACCAATTAGATCAAGCCACTCTATGCTCTGTCCCGCCCCTCTAGTTTAACCAAGTTGTGCTCCAACAAACACAAATACGGAGGGAGAGAGAGCGAAGGGGTTGGCATAATTCTTCACCGGAGTTGAGAAAGCTGCTTCAGGTGCTGAGAGAGGAGAGAGAGCGAAGAGGTTGGCATTCAATTTGAGTAGATGTCGTTTCTGGTTCCGTTTTGTTGTTTTGATTTCGTTTTGACAGCTGTAAGTTTTGGTTTAAAACTAAATATTGAAATTTGACAATAATGACATATGTTGTAATTTTGATGTTCTTTAATTATATTTTGGTAAAAATAGGTACTATATTTTGGCTTTTGGCTTTATCCTAATTAGCTGAATTGAATTCCTATTTTCCTGATTAGTAAACTATTTTGTACCTATAATCTAAAGCTCCCTAATTTTTATGAGATATGACCAAATAAACCGTTGTCATTGTAAATTGAGAATACTGAAAATTTATATTATATTATTTTTTTAATTTACATTAAGCCTTCTCCAACCCATTTGGTCCTAAATCCAAATTTTTCTCCTTCAAAAAGTAACTATTTGGGTTTTACCCGGACCCAAACCGTTTTTTTCCCCAACTATTTAGACTCAAATTTTAAGTCCGCAACTTTATTAAATTGTTTCATAATAGTTTAAGTCTAACTTTTTTTGCATGGATAACTTTTCTTCATTTAATCTTTTTAAAATAACATTATAATTTAATTTTTTGAACAATTTGACCTAAAAAAATTGAAACTCCATAAATATAATTTTATTTGAGAAATAGGTAGGTATTTATACAGTTTAGAGTCAGTTTTGGGGTTGGATATGATTTATATTAATTTAAAATATTATTTTAACCGTTGGATTTAAATTTTAGTCAACGGATCTTTTTTTTCACCGTTAAAATAACTTGGATTTAATATGGATCGTTGATTTGGGTTATTGTTAGAATTTTTTAATAAAAAAGTGTTGCGACAGCTTCTACAGCACCAACGCGACACATGGCGCCCTATTGATTCCTCCTTGCACATGGGTTGCGTCAGTCTTGAATGGGCTCCACACAAAAAATTTCCTGTCCAGACAATAACTGGATTGGTATTTGGCCCCAAGCATGGGTTTTCCCAAATTTTAACCCCTTACTTTTCTTGGGTTGAGAGAGGAATTGGACTAAAATTTGGAATATTTTGGGGTTGGCCTTATGGGTTGGAGATGGCCTTATAGTCTAAAAGAAGTTGAGATTCCACCTCAAAACTAGCTGGTAGTAGGGGAGTAGCTCAACTTCTTATAAACTCTTGATATGTTTCTCAACTTTCTAATGTGAGACATTCCATACATGTATTTATTTTATTGATTGAACAACAATTGTTTAAGAAATTTGAACCTATGTGCCACTAGAGCAAATGGTTATTGCTAACTTATTTTTATTGTAATTCAAACTACATACACAACTTGATTGAAAAATTACTTTAGTTAAGCATGTTTAAATCTAATGTATCATAAAAACTTCGTCAGATTGAATATGTTATAGAGAAAAGAGTTTGCATTATTTTTTGGGCATTCAAATACTTTTTTTTTTTGGGGTACAAAAAGAGTTCAATTACAAGCAGAAACCATACGGGCATACGAATACAGTTTTTCATTTCCATTACTTTGTGTTGTGTTTCAAGCATAGTCATGGTTGTCTTAGCTTTGTTCAAGGAGTTCAAATTGACCTACTAGCTATTGCTTTTTTCTTCCATCGAGTTATTAACTTAATAACGAATCATATCAAATCATGAGCGAAGAGAGGGTAAACCCAGGAAGGCCCCTCCTCAATCCCAAGTTCTTCCCTTTGGCCTTAAATTTCATCATTTTTTAGGTTGAAATAAATTTCGTAATGTTTCAAAACAAGCCTTCCATTCCTTTCAAAACAAGAATGATGTTCATATCGATAAGGTGATAAAGTCTTTACTCTTTTGTGGCTACGTTAAATTAATTCCACTCCCTTGGTGTTAGCGCAAATAATGAAGGGGATAAGATAACGGATTAAGATTCGGATAAGTCAAATATTCCGTTCCCCTTAACATTCCAAAAAAAGAAAATTGATTCTACATCCATGTATATTTCTAACTATTTTAAGTTCTACATACTACATATTCTTAAGGTTCATTGATATAATAACCGACATACATGCCTAAGAAAGTGTTACAGATTCATTACTCTTTTATCCACAAATACATCCCAAGATGATAAAAATATAAAACATATACAATCGGATTTCTATATGTCTCGTACCGTAACTAGTCACATAATTAGAGAGGTAACCATAAGATTAAAAAATACAACAGCAAAAACAATTAAAAATAATAATTAATCCGTAACATTGAGATTTTAAAAAAATTATCCAAAAGGGCAAATTAGTCAATCCACAAAAATAAAACACAATCATTCCAAATCACGGACTCCATTCCCGTACTATTCAGTTTCTTTTACACACACACTCTCTCTCTCTCTCTCTCTTTCTCAAATCCAAACTACACAGCGCTCTTTCTCTCCGTCTCTCGCTGCAACAAATGGCGACCGCCATGAAAATGGTCGAGAAGATCCGCCAGATAGTCCGGCTAAAACAACTCGTAATGCGCTGGAAGCTAACGAGCCTCCGCCGCCGCTCCGTCCTCTCTTACGACGACTTGGGCTCCTTCGCTTCCGGTTCGAACCGGCGAATCCCCGCCGGTTTTCTAGCGGTCTACGTCGGAGTGGAGCGAATCCGCTTTGTGATCCCGGCCCGGTTCGTGAACCTCCCGGTTTTCGTCGGATTACTAAAAAAGGCCGAGGAAGAGTTCGGGTTCGGGTGCAGTGGAGGCCTCGTGTTGCCTTGCGAGGTTGGGTTTTTCAAAGAGATCTTGAGATTTCTCGAGAGGGATGAGAGCAAGTTTGGACGGCTGGGATTGGAAGAGTTCTTGAAGATGGTTTCTGAAGTCGGTTTTGATTCTTGCAAGGAATTGGCGTCCAATGCTGCTGCTAATTCCTCTTGCCATGCCTTCACTCCTCTGTTGCAGAAAGCAAGAGGCTGAGGTGAAGTGTTCTAGATCTTCTCAGCAATGTTAGGTTCTAAATCTGAACATCTCTAATGCCTTTGGTTTTTTTGGGAAAAGGTTTTTAGCTATGCTTCCAATTAATAGTGATTAGGAAATTGTATATGGTGGTGGGCACTGGGCAGCCAAAATGTGATGCCATCCTTGGAAACCCATCTTGAAATTGTAGTACTTGCTTTGATGGGGATTTCTATGAGATGTAGTTGTTGAACTTCTCCTTTTTTTTTTTGGTTTCCTTCTCTTTTTTGAAGCATCAAGTTGTTTCAATGATGCTGTTAGTTGATGATGATGAAATCTTAGGAATTGTGTTAGCAAGAAATTGAAAATTTCTTTGGAATTAATGGTAACTTTTATGATTAATGTTGACTATTTTTTTATATGTGCTTGTATTAAATTTGGTCTCTTTCATCTTTTGATTATTGAATTGCTTACACTGTACTGCTAGGCAGATCAACTTTCTGGCCAATAGTGCTATTCTCGTTGTATGAAAGTCTCTCTCCTCTCTAGGACATGAACATTTTAGAGAAGCTCTCATGTTTGGAACTTTGGAGTTTCCTTCTCAATTTCCTAAATTTTTGTTTTAGGAAAGTTAGATGCAGATCGAGTTTGCTAAGGGGGTTGGCAGGGTAGGTCTCAAAATTCCAACCACAACCATGTAGAGCATATAGGCTTAAAAGGTCAGTGACTGCCATAGATTTTCGAAAGATTCTGAAAATATTATAATCTGAAGTCCAAGCAGGCATATATAAAATTATCAATAAACCCTTTGGCTTTAGATGTGTCTTCTAGCTCTGTTTTTGTGCAGGTGCTGATGAAGTTACAGTCATGGTTTTAGAAGTTGTTGACATACAAGTTAGGTTAGGAATTCTGTTGGCACAATGACAATGATGGGAGTTTTGTTTCTTACATTTTTAATGTTGTAAATTTTGTATAAATGAATATAAAAAAAAGCACTTCTGGTTTTGAAGGAAACAGAACAGTTGCAGCATGAGAATGGAGTTGGGTTTTCAAAACTTGATTCCATATTATGATTTATGATACTTCTTTCTTATTGTACTTTTATATAATATATTATAAATATAAGTTTAGTATTTGTGCATGTTCAATTTTAAAAGGGTAATGCAGTCGCTTCCACTGGTCAAAAGTTTAGAAGTCATTTACCAGGCATCCATTAATTATAGTTTATTTGTGCTTGTGCTGCTTCATGCTTGATGCCATGCCTGCATGGAACAGTCTCCACTTTCAGGTAGTAGGACCAAAAATAAGGAAGTTGACATGAGATTGCATTATTTGCCAAATGTATTATTAATGGAACTTTACTAGGAAGGAAGTTTGTGGGAAAGTGGATCGTCAGTGTCTTCTCACCCTTGAATAAACATAGGGTGCTTGTGTGGAATGAGGATATCGTAGCGTGATTGACCGGAGCAGTGGGAAATGAGGTTCGGAAATAGGAAATCAAATGATTTTTCATGTTTGGCAAGACCAAGTATACAAAATGATTGTCTTTCACATGAGAAAATATGGGGCAAATGAAGTCATCCACCCTCTTTGGGTTTCATTTTCCATTTTCATGGAAAACTAAAATCAGCATTAAATACACATTTTTCATGACCATTTTGTCTCCATTAATAATTTAGAATTATAATATACCATTAAATACATTTTTTTTCTTATTTTATCTAATTAGGGTATCATTGGAAAATTTAACACTTTTTTTTTTAACAATCCTACGGAAACCAAATATGGGAAATGAAATAAAGTTGTATTTCTTAGTTACTTTCCAAGCATTACCAAACATGGGAATAAATTTTCCATTTCTCATTCATTGGGAAAAGGCATGAGAAATTATTTCGAGCATGGTTGTATATAAACATTATGAATATTAAATATATAGGATGGTGATTTTTCCACTCCACTTTTGTCCATCTACACTCCCTTTTGTTTTTTAATTCTTTTTACTATGAGATAAAATGGAGTGTAAGTGAACAAAAGATGAGTAAGAACATACAATTGTCAAAAAATGGAGTGTAAGTGGATAAAAAGAGAGTGGGAAAATCAATACCCAATATATAAAGTAAAAAAGCAAAAAATGGTGAAACTTCCAAAATACTAGAAAATACCATTGATTAATGCAAACATTAAGAATTGAAATTAGTAATTAAATGAGAATAATATGGTAAATTTAAACTTTTTTCATATATAAAAAAATTAAAAATTAAAATAAAATCAGATAATGGATTCTATTTTTATGGAACACAACTACCCATTTTATCTTTCTTAATTCTAAAATAAAATCAATTGGCACACATGTGAGCGTGTGCTAGTGAATATTAAATGGATTGAGATTTGCAAGGAGTTTGAAATTCAATTGGTTAATAATGTTATCTGTGCACTTGAAGTCATGAGTTTGATTCCTACCTCTCTTAATCTCGCTTGTTTAAAACAAAACAAAAACATACCAAAATTTTATAAGAAAATTAGGAGTTTATGTGAAATATTAAAACATAATTATTGAAACAAGTTAATTAGTATGAAATTAAATAAACATGACGAATATAATGCAAGGAGCATGCGTAGTATGAACTTCTTTTCAGTTTAAAAATTAGACATAGTGATGATGTATGTACGACTTAATATAAAAATGCGCCTCCAAAAATAATTAAGACTTGAAGAGGAGAGAGAAGAGAGGGGCAAAATGGTAATACTGAAAAAAGCTCACATGCAAGATAGAGGGAGAAAAAAGCTAAAGAGGATAGGGTCCATGCTGAGTTACAGATGAAGACAGAGGACGAGGATTGATTGAAAACAGAAAATTTCCACATGGGATAGTCATAGTACTACTAGCAGTAGTTTAGTGGCTACGGAGACGTACTACGGAAAAACTTTCAAAACAAAAACCGAAATTTGCGAGGCACTCCTTTCGGAAAATGTACGGCTAAACTTTCCGCAACCCCGAAGGCCCATTCCACTCACTTTATCTACACCACTACTTTACTCAGCTCTCCACTATTTTATGGCAAGTAAAGTTACAGAAAAGTTCATGTTCTTTTTATCAACAAAAGATAATGTTTCTTAAATGAGCAAAAGCGTTTCTGATAGTGTTTGACCAAAAAATTTATAAGCGTTCATTCGGTTCAAGGTTTAAGAGTTTGGAAATAAATATGAAATTGTTTTTTCATGTTTGGTAAGTGCATCATTTGGTATGTAATACATGACTCACTAATATGTATGAACTTCCCATATATGGGAGAATTTAAGAAAAAATTTCCTTCGACTTGGAAAAGCATTTAATGTTGTTTTTTTTGGACAAACTTAGCCATGTCATAATGTTCAAACTTCTGTTTTTCTATTTTCTAATTTTCTAATTATTTTCTTCAAAAGTTACAAAAAGAATAAAAAATACAAAATAGAAACACAAAATTAGGATATAAATAGATGAAAACTTTATTGAATGTATAAAGCCATATCTATCGAGAGGCAAACATCACCCATATGCATGGATCTCATATTTGTGATTTATATGATGAATAGAAAAAGTGGGAGACAAAATAGGTGTGCAAATAGTGAATTTATTATTCCAACAAAAAAAAGTAAATTTTATTATGAAAATAACATCAATTTTTATACCTTTTGGTTGACAGTTAACGGATTCAGTTTTTGTCTAGCTATTTTTTCAAAATGATAGAAATTTATCACAATAGAAAAAAATAACCGAGTGCAAGAACCTCCACTACAAGAAAAAGTGGCAACAGTCACTATTATTTAGTGACATTTGGTGACATTTGCTGGGGTGACTAAAGCCTTTAGTCACACAAAAATTTCAAAAAAGGTTACTAATGCTACTAATAGTCACCAAAAAAGATGACTAAGGGCTTTAGTCACCAACAAATTAACGATTGTGACATTTGGTTACTTTTGCTAAGGTGACTAAAACCTTTAGTCACACAAAAATTTCAAAAAAAGTGACTAAAGCTACCAACAGTCACCAAAAAAAGTGACTAATGCTACCAACAGTCACCAAATTCTTAGTTAGTGACAAGGGGTGACTATTGTGACTTTTTCTTGTAGTGCTCATTATCGAGACATAAAAAAAGTAACCGAGTGCCCGCCTCAATGAACTCACTTAATGTCATAGATAAGGTAATCCACCATAGTATCAATTACCTTATCATCAACATCAAGTAGAGTCAATCTTTCACACGTATTTAATTATCTTCTTCAATCCTACAGCATAAACGTCAAGCATTTGTTTTGGTGATTGGTACGGGTCATATAATAAGGAGTGATTTTTCGGTCACACCACCATATGATGCCATCAATTAAAAATTAATTTATGTCGTCCACTTATATTAAAATACATGAATACGTCGTCTTCAATCAACTAATTAAACATTTAACCATTTAACTGTTATCTCACATACAAAGTTTGACCATATATGGGGGGATGTGTAGTAGGTTTTAGACTTTTTTTTTATGAACTAGGGGGGTTAGGCACCCCAAAAAACAAAAACAAACAGCAAACTATTCAACACAGACCATACGAGTCCTCACGACCTCAAGCAAATCATCAACCACTTTAGAACCAATCCAACTAGGAGCTTCCTCTAAAAAGCACGGGCCAGGTCAAGATTGTGGCTCCAATTAGCCAAACCATCAGCGACACTATTTTTTTCTCTGTAAATGTGATGTAAACTGCAACTCTCAATTTGATTCATCATCTGCCAACAGCTGGATAAGAGCGCAGCAAGAGGGTGGAATTCCATATTATGATGTTCATGTATAAGTTTAACAATAGTAGCTGAATCTATCTCAATAATTAGACTCTTGATGCTTCTAGTAATAGTAGGTTTTAGACTTTTGTACATATAGTGGCTGTGAAATTCAAAATTCAAAATAATAGTTAAAATAATATGGTGGTAATCACGAACAATCACAAAAACAAGCCACCAAATGTGCACATGGGAGACTTCCTCTTCTTTTTTCTTTTTTTCTTTCGCTTTTTTTTCTCATTGAGTTATTTAGGCGTGAATTTTTTTTAAAAAAAAGATCACGCATTTGTTCCTGTCTCTTATGTTTAAGTTTTGGATAATATTAGCTATTTTCAGTGCTATCTTATTTATAAGCATATGGTGCTTATTATTTTAAGAGGAATGCTAGCAACCTTCTCTCTAACCTTCTCTTTGGACCTTCTCCCTTCTCCTCATGACACGTGTCATTTTTTACACTTAAAAAAATGGAGATTTTGACATAAAGGTTGTCTAATGTAATAATGACATTGTTTTAAGTGTAGAAATTGACACATGTCATAAAGAGAAGAGAGAAAATCCAAAAGAGAAGGTTAGAGAGAAGGTTGCTAGCATTCCCCTTATTTTAATAAAACATCTATTCTTTTAAAAAAAAATTGTGCACATGGGAATGGGGAATTTTGGATAAATGGTGCTGGTGGTGATCTCTAAACCCGTGATTTTCTGGAATTTTTGGTACGAATAAATTTAATATTGTTTTTTCATAATGGAAAAATGCTTGGCAATTTGAGTTTTTTGTATGAAATTAATTTAATATTGTTATACGGCTCTCAATTTTTTCAAGAAGAAAAGATCCCGTTTCATACTTCACTGTAGCAGTAATGACTTGACAATGTTGGGCAGTTTTTATCGTTTGATGTACGACTGATTCCGACGCATTTAACTCAATTTTCGCTGCAACTAGGGTTCCACCATGCAGAGAAGATATATTATTGTTTTTCTATGACTACTTGCTAGAAAAAGTGGCGAATATGCTTTATTTAAAACAAAACAAATAATTCTCATTAAAAAACAAAAAACAAAAAACAAAACAAATAATGAAAAATAAAAACTTGGACTATTCAGTATATTTTATTGAGTGATAGAAATGCAATAAACCAAACCAAGTCATCTCACTTGTTAACGTTATGACCTTTCTGGCTATTCTCAACCTATTCAAAATTTAAAAGAAAGAAAAAGGACTGTTCCACTTTTGTAGGAGCCCAGCCCAGGTAAAAGGCCCCCTAGGTCTCCAAAAGTGATTACAGCGTTCAATTATTGCCCTGGTAAGAGATAGGGTCCATCAATCCGGGCAAGACCCAAGGTAAGACGAGCCTATGCTCATGCCCGCAGGGCAATGACGTCAGCATGTAAAAGTTAATTTTTTTATCGTTGGCGTGTAACGTACACGCTGAGGCTGCACTCATCATGCAAGCCAACGGTAAAAAAATTTGAATATATTTTTAGTTGGCGTCAGCACCTGCTTTCCTCCAAATTAGATAAATCGGAAACCGTTTCAACATCCAATTGTGTTATACAAAATCAATAAACACGGTGCTTCAAGTGTTTAGGGTAATAAAGTTGAAAAATGCAAATAAAAAACGGATTAGGCATAGACCCAAACCGCCCGAATCAAACCGTGAAATATTAGTTTGGTTTGGTTTCCTCAATTATTTTTGCTAAAACCCAACTAGACCAAAACAATTTTTTATTTTATTTTTTGATATTGGTGGAGGGAAATTCGAACAAAGACTTTGGGTGCAAGCACACTTGAGTACAAGTGTAATATCCTGCTCCTAAATTTTAAATAAATTATTAGAATATTAAAGGAAAAGACAATTTTACCCTTAGGATTTCTTAGTGGTTTCATTTTGGAGTAGGGCAAAGGGTATTTTGGTCATTTGTGAGTGGCACCTGACAGGTGTTGGACACGCACAGGGTTCAACACATATTCCAAAGTGGAATTTGGGTCGGATCCTGTCAACTTGGTATCAGAGCATTAGGTTAAATTCTTGTAGACTCGCACCTTGTGTGCATCCACATATTAATGAATTCTTGCTTCTTGTAACAGAATCATGGGCCCTAAACGTGGTGGTACTCATAGGGGAACTCGCCAATCATCCCGATTACGTGGTCATGACGCCGGTCTTGAACCAGAGCAACAACCCTTTCCTAATCCAAATCAAGGAACTTTTGAGCAGCCTCACTTGGGAGATCCTACAAGGACTGTGCATGTGATACCCATCCAGCCAGTTAACCCCAATTTGCAGCAGACCATAGAATTGTTGACTTAGGCATTGTCTAGAACTAAGCATACTAGATATTTGTCATTGACATATGCTGATCAGGCCAGGAGGATTGGGGCGGTTGATTTTGATGGGGATGGTGACCCAGCCCTAGCAGAATAGTGGATTGAGAAAATAGAAAGAATCATGGAAGTGATGGACATTCCGCAGGAACGTAGAGTGGTTTTGGGTGCGTTCTTCCTTACTAAGAATGCAAGGTACTGGTGGGAATCAGTAAGACGCCGATACCAAGATCCTTCAGCCATCACATGGCAGGTATTCCATACCGTTTTTGACGAGTGGTTCTACCCACTTGTATATCAGAATATGAAGATGGAAGAGTTCCTAAAGCTTGAGCAGGGTAGTATGACGGTACTAGAATATGAGAAGAAATTCATTGAGTTGTCCAAGTATTGCGCTCCTTTGGTAGTAGATGATAGGAAGAAGTGCCAGTTGTTCACCCGGGGTTTGAGGCCATCTATATGTGACATTGTGGTGGGTCAACGCTTGGTAAACTATGGTGATCTAGCGATGTCTGCTTCCTTGATTGAGAGTAGTCAGATGATGGTACGAGGATATAGTGATGCACGTCGACGTCAGTTTGACTCGGATGGCCCTAGTCATGGACCATTCAAGAGAGGTAACTTCAGCTCCGGATCTTCTGGTAGTGGTGGTTATGGAAGTTTTAGGATATGAATCAGTTATAGTGGTGAATCGAGCCAGAGTTTCAGTTATAGGCCTCGTTTGGGTGGTGGTATGGTTGGAGGCGCTATGAGTCATCAACGGACTGTACGCAGCAATAGAAGTCGTCCAGTTTGTGGACTATGTAACCGGCATCACGAGGGACCTTGCCGGCATGGTAGCTCTAGATGTTATCATTGTGGGTAGCAAGGGAATTTTCGGAGGGAGTGCTCGATGTTACTTTAGGGTGATATGACAGCTTCAAGATCAGTTCAGATGAGTGATGCGCAGAGTGGAGGACAAGGTACATCTCAAAATGTTGGAGCCCCAACTAGTAGTGGGACTTAGGTTGGTGCGACTGACAGGGGAAGTACTCAGTAGAGGGGACGTGGCGGACGCTCCCAGGCTACATGCAGGGCCTATACTATGACTCAGCAGGAAGCGCAGGCAACACCGGATGATATTATAGGTAAGTTACTAGTTTTGGGTTTCCTGCACGTGTTTTGATAGACCCCGGAACCACACACTCATTTCTTGCACATAGTTTTGCCTGTTATGTTATGTGAGACCCTTGGACATGCGTGGGAAGCTTGCTATTGCTTACCCAAAAGCGTGATGTTCTTGTACCCAGTTGTAGTGTAAGGAGGTCGTATTTCGTAGTGACGTGTATGAAATTTCGAGGACGAAATTCTTTTAAAGGGTGTAGATTGTGATATCCCGCTCCTAAATTTTAAATAAATTATTAGAATATTGAAGGAAAAGACAATTTTACCATTAGGATTTTTTAGTGGTTTCATTTTGGAGTAGGGCAAATGCATTTTGGTCATTTGTGCTCAGCACCTGATAAGTTTTGGATACGAACAGGGTTCGACGCAGATTCTAAAGTGAAATTTGGGTCGGATCCTATCAACAAGCCTCTTGACTAAAGTGTTATTTTATTTCGACGAAACTGTTATTTTATAACCGATCCAATCTGGACTATGTCCACCTTAATCCAAACCCTTGGGCCCGTTCGGTAATGTTTTTGGAGAATATTTTCATAGAATATTTTCAAAAAATGAAAACAAGAAAACGAATTTGCATTTTCAGGAAATGAAAATGCGTCTGGTAGATTAATTAGAAAACATTTTCAGAAAACAAAAACAATGAAAACGTGTCTGATAGTACAATTTGAAATAATAATGTGAGTTATTTTTATGAAAACGTTTCCCATGAGAATGAAAACAACTTTTTTCTGTTTTCTACAAGTACACATGAACTTGTTTTCATTTTATGAAAACATTCTTAGTATTTTCTATTTTTGGGCCACCGAACACGTTTTTGCCTCATTTTTGTTTTCTGAAAATGAAAACAACCCTTGAAAACGTTATCGAACGCACTAACTTTCATGGTGCTGGTCTACTCACAGATAAATCCGGTTCGCGATCGAAAAATAGCCGATAAAGCACATCAAACGTGCTTCCAAATGCTCAAATTAACTCTCTCTACCATCCAACCAAACAAAGAGGATCAAGACTTTCTCTCATTCTCACTCTTCACTCTTCACTCTCACTCATGAACCAATGGAGCTGCAGCAGCATCAGCTAACGAATTGCAGCACATGGTCCACTGCTCCCAAGCTCCATCATCTTCTTCACCAAAACCCCCAAAGCATTGCTTTTTCCAATGCACGGCGCCAAAAGCCAAATCAGAAGAAGAAGAGTCTGAATTGGCGGATGCGAGGGTTTGGCAATGAGGCTCCGGTGTTGGTGGTGAAGGCAAGTAATGGAGGGGCAGGGACTGATGTGGTGGAGACTGCGGTCGTCGACAGGCCAAAACTGCGTCGTTTTCAGGTGTCCCAGGGTCATCCGAGCCCGTTCGGTGCCACAACGAGCGATGGTGGGGTTAACTTCGCTGTTTATTCCGCCAACGCGGTTTCGGTTACTCTCTGTTTGATCACTCTCTCCGATTTAGAGGAGGTAATCATGAATTCAATTGAAAATTTGTTGCCAATTTCTCATACTGTTGTAAACATTTGTTATGAAAACTTATTTGTGGTAGCTAAAATCCCAAAACATTGCTTTTTAGTGGCTGTGCATTTATGTTTTGAGTTTTACACTTAACTGAACTGAAATTGAAACTTCTGGGTTGTTGAGTTTCTTAATTTGTGTTATGTACCTTGTTAATTAATCATTGATATTTATTGATGTAGGATAAAGTTACTGAGCAGTTATCTCTTGATCCTTTGACCAACAAGACTGGAAATGTGTGGCATGTGTTTCTGAAGGGAGATTTCAAAGATATACTTTACGGATATAAATTCGAAGGGAAGTTTTCTCCTGAAGAGGGACTTTACTATGACTCTTCTAAGATTGTGTTGGATCCTTATGCAAAGGTGATTGACCTCAATGAGTGGCAGTGCATCTTTTATTTATAAATTCATTTGAGTTGTGCGGTTTGTTTTCCCCGTTGTAAAATAATGAACTTTTTTGCTTCCTATTGATAACTCGTTTTTGGTTTTAACCTATGAAGGCTCAGACTTCATTTTATGTTTTAAATTTGTCTAGGCAGTTATACGCAGAGGAGAATATGGGAAGCTAAGTCCTGATGGTAATTGCTGGCCTCAAATGGCCGGCACGGTACCTTCTTTTGATGATGAGGTACAGTGCTCATATGTTCTGTCTTAATTCTAATTTGGTAACAACTCACACCTGGTTTCACATTTATCTCTTGCTTCAGATTTTCCATTATTCTCTCTTTCTTTTTGTTTGTTTTTTTTTCTCTGAACTTTTTCTTATACAATGTATAAATAACAATGTCAATTTAAACCTATGACATGTATTTTCACTCCCATGAAAATCTTTGAGGAAAGTCAGTTCAAGAGAGTTATTCTTAAATAACACAAAAGTTTGCCAATGAATCATTTGCATTTCTTTTCTATGATGAGGAATATTTTCCAACACCGTTTCTTCCGTTTGATTTCAGTTTGACTGGGAAGGAGATTTACCACTGAAGTATCCACAAAAAGATCTTATCATATATGAAATCCATGTGCGAGGGTTCACAAGGCATGAGTCAAGCATGGCTGAATTGCCTGGTACATACCTTGGTTTGGTGGAGAAGCTTGATCACTTAAAGGTCAGTTCAGAGAGCTTCTAGAAAAAAATATATGCAAAAGGCTTCCTAGGAAGATTTATTGCATCATATAACGGGTGCTGTATATATATATATATGTATGTATCTAGTTTCAATTTATACTTATAAAACAATCTTGTATTGTATGTGTTAAAAGGACCATTTCACAAGTATTCATTGTGTTTTAATTGATGAAAAAATAATATTTTTATTACATATATATATATATATATATAAAGGTTTACTGGAGTGAAGTTACTGGACAGAAGCTCCTTTAACAACTTTGTAGTGTATTCTCAAATAAAGAAGAATCATCATGTCATGTATATGAGGATAAAGAGGAATGATCTTATTTACTACATACATGATATTTAAGTGTTTAACCACCAAGTTATGTATTATCAGCTCCCGCAGTTTCATTGTGATGATCATAAAATAATATGATACATGTTGATTTCTGGATGTCCTTATTAGGTTCTGTTCATTTTTCAGGAGCTTGGGATCAACTGTATAGAGTTAATGCCATGTCATGAGTTCAATGAGCTGGAGTACTTGTACTTCGGCTACAATTCTGTCTTGGGTGACTACAAGTACAATACTTATGAATCTAATGAAAGCAAAATTTATAGAAGCTAACTTTATAGGGTATAATCAACTCATGGGTGCTTTTTCAAAATAAGAGTACATGCACTGTGTTAAAAAGCAATTCAAAATGGGGCCTAACATTTTCAACTTTGGACTTCTTAGAATCTGGAGCAAAAGATCTTGGTGCATTGCAGTCTATTTATTGTATAATCAATTTTCATTTCTTGCCAGGGTAAATTTTTGGGGATACTCAACTGTCAATTACTTTTCACCAATGATAAGATATTCATCTGCTGGCATACGTAATTGTGGCCATGATGCAATAAATGAAGTCAAGTTTCTTATTAAAGAAGCACATAAACGTGGAATTGAGGTGATAGCTAATAGTAATATTATTCAGAATTCTTTCATTGAGATTTCATTTTGAAGATTTGTATAATAGTTCTGTTAAAGCAGGTGATCATGGATGTTGTCTTCAATCACACAGCTGAAGGGAATGAAAATGGTCCAATTTTGTCTTTTAGAGGCGCTGATAATAGTATCTATTACATGCTTGCACCTAAGGTATAACTCTGAAATCGGTACACTTGTCTTGTGCACTTTGACTTGATACTACTTTTTACTCTTTCAGAAAGTTATAGTTTGAAAGTATTTGTTAAGGGAATGATGTGCACCTTATTGCTTCTGGTAAATTGGTTTAAACTGCAAGTGTTTTACCAGTCTCACCAATTATAACATCTGGTAGAAACCCAAAATAAGATTCCATTTTTACCATGGCATGCCCTTTTAAGCTATTTGCTCATTTGGTGGACCGATTTGGCACCTCTCTGTCCATGGTGGCTCATTCAATTTTATCAGTATCCTACTTATCCCCTAATGATCGATTTTGCACTCCATGTTTCTTTTCATGAATTTTGTAGCTATTGAGTGGTCATTCTGAAATGAAGTAGCAGAACATTACAGTGCTGTTACATTTTGTTTGTAATCATATTCCAAAATATCTACTAAAACAGACACAACAAGAGTCTGCGTTGTAAATTGAAAAATTTTATCACATTTTTCTCATGCCATATTTTCTGATTCGATGTCTCTTTATACAGATTCTGGGAACTAAATCTATTTCCCCTTTTTCTTTTTAACAGGGAGAGTTCTATAACTATTCAGGATGTGGTAACACATTCAATTGCAACCATCCTGTTGTGCGACAGTTTATAGTAGACTGCTTGAGGTAGAACATTCAAACTGACCAATCTTGATTTTATCATGTAGAATTTCCCAGCTATTGAAACATGCGATAGTGGATGTGATATGTGTGAAGATTTCTATTTATAGTTGCGGAGATAATCTGCATTGTCGAAAGCCAAGCACTACTTTCTGTTGTTCATGAAATAAATATTTAGTGTTCAAAGATGAAGCAATTAAATGAAGTGAATGGAGGGTTTTTGGGCCACATGAAGGGCAGTTGTTGGTCAGCTGTTAAGAGTTATTAAACTTAGCATATGCAGTATAAGGTTGAAAAGTACCATGGAGCACCTTTGAAAATAAAATGAAAGGGTACTGTTCCAGATAAATGAAAACTTCTTGAGTTAAGAAAGACCGTAAATTATGTTTGTAAGTGTTTTTTTGATAAGATATTGGGCACCAGACCAGTGCGATGCTTTGCCACAGTTATATCTGAATCAATCTTGTTCATTTTCTTCTTGTTGTGCCTGTTATCTATCTTATCTTCTATCATGTTTCTCCGAAACTGCGTCTCTAACATTTTCCTTTGATCAGTTTATTATAGTTTTGGTTTCATATATATAATTTTGGACTTCGGCTATTTTTAACTATTCATGTATTTATTTTCGTTCGTTGCAACCATCATCTTCAATATTCCAAAAGGTTGAAAGGTCATTGTTTTTCTTTTCTATGCAACAGATATTGGGTAACAGAGATGCATGTGGATGGGTTCCGCTTTGATCTTGCTTCTATTATGACCAGGGGTAGCAGGTTATCTGCTAGATGCTGTGTGTTCCAAATCAGTTTATACAGGAAATTGGTGTTCATTTCATTCCTTTTATTTTTGCTTCTTTGTCCACAGTCTCTGGGATGCAACTAATGTATACGGGGTTCCAATAGAAGGTGACTTGTTGACAACTGGAACCCCTCTTGCTAACCCACCATTGGTTGACATGATAAGTAATGACCCAATACTTCATGGAGTGAAGGTTCTTACTTTAGACCTTTCTTTAATATAGCTTACATATTCTTTATCAGTATTTCTAAAATTTCTAAGGGCCATGTGAAACTGAATTAGCCTCTTTGATACATTAAATTTACGTGCTCCAAAAAAAATTACATTTCAAGCTTCCTCAATGTCCCAATGTCTACATTGTAGAACATAGAGTATTGGATACAGTCGGCTAATCCTGTGAATGTCTAATTTAGGCTGTTAGAGCCAATGCATTAGGGGAAATATGGAACTTATCTCACCTTGGTCTGTTTTTCAAAAACCCATTTAATCCATTCCGTTCTTAATCAATTTAGATTAATTATTTTAGCAAGTTTGTGACTACCTGCAATGAGTAGCATTTTAACAGTAAATCTAATGTGACATACTCATTTTTTTTTCTTATTAATCGCTAATATGCCATAAAATAGTTTGTGGCCACCTCGGCCATCTCTGTATTTTATTGTCTATTGCAATAAAATTTGTTTCCTGAGAGATGCTTATAGACTAGAAACAGTGCCTGTTGGTGCTACTCTCAAATCGTGTACATATATTTTAAATTTTCTTCGTGCTTCCAGGAGTGTCACATTTCCTTTGTTTTACTAAAATTGTTTTGAATTTTTTCATAAAAATTTCCCTTGTCATTTTTGTAATCTTGTTTCTAGAATTTGGCTTAGTTTTAGCGATACTGCACATGAATTTAGCTTACTGGTTTCTATGATTCGATCCTGCATATGAATTTACCTTTTATTGGTATCTGCTAGTATTAAAAGGTTTATTGGTTGAGCTTTCTTTGTCTGTTTTTCAAACAGCTTATAGCTGAAGCATGGGATACAGGAGGCCTATACCAAGTTGGCATGTTTCCTCACTGGGGTATTTGGTCAGAATGGAATGGGAAGGTATGTTTAGACGTTACACTGTTATACATCATTTTGATTTATCCACAGCGACTGAGATAAAAGAACACGATGACAGAATAAAACACAAAATATACAAATGTGTAGGGATCCTAATTGACCCACTCTTCTTTTCCCCGCTGTTATAGAACCTGCTGAACAATTAGCTGGAAAGGATGTGCAGTTAAACATTAAAACCTAAGTTGTATGTTCGAAAGGGAAACTTTGGCTTTACTTTAAAACCTCCTTTGTTGTCAGATGTCTTTATTCTCTAGAATCATTGAGGCCTGAAACCTGCTAACAGGTTTTCATGGTGTACTTTATAGATGAGTCATAAAGCCAGTTATGCGTACATATTGTTTTACTGTGATTTTTAGTTAAATTTAATTTGTAAATTCCTGTAACTTTCAGTATCGTGACACAGTGCGGCAGTTTATCAAGGGCACAGATGGCTTTTCTGGCGCTTTGGCTGAATGTCTTTGTGGAAGCCCTAATTTATACCAGGTAATTTAAGTTTTGCCTGTCTCTTTCAGTTGATGATGACTATTAGACCTTCTTATGTGATGTACTATTCATGTGGTCTGCTATGTTAATTCATCTATCCTCATTTCTTCTCTTGAGAAACATTTCATTTTTATCTTCCTTCATATTGTTTAAATCCTGACTCCACAAGCCAGCTTTTGAGCAGTGTTGATAGACGACATGTTGGGTAAGATTCCTACGACTGCTTACGTGGTGGGTTGGGGCTCGGTAAACAATTGGGGTGTTGGGGTTGTGATGGTAGAGAAATAGATGTAAGCCTTTCATATTAAATTATGGCATGAAAGGAAAGTCCCCGAACTGCTCAATGTGAAAATATTTGAAAAGTGAGCAAGGCCTTTTGTTCCTCGTTTGTCTGAATCTCAGAGTTATGCCTCCTGAATTTAATATTTGAGAATTCTATCCCTGGAATTTAGAACATTATGTATATGCTTCTTCTTCTTCATTCTCTCAGTAACACTCCTCATTATATCTTTGGACCAGGAAGGGGGAAGGAGGCCATGGAATAGTATCAATTTTGTCTGCGCACATGATGGTTTTACTTTAGCTGATTTAGTTACCTATAATAACAAACATAACCTGGCAAATGGAGAAGACAACAATGATGGAGAGAGTCATAATAATAGCTGGAACTGTGGACAGGTAAATGTTGATAAACATGTATTTTCTGATAGTTGGATTCAGCTTTTGTTTGATGCCCGTGTTAATCTTTGTGATAATGTCACCACAGCTGTAAAAGCCTTATGATCATGCATCCTGAAATCTTAAGGCCTAGATTATATCATCTGGCTTTATTCTGACATATATCGTGCCCTTTTTGTCTTTCACTTTTCTTTTCAACCATATTCCATCCCTTTTTTCCCATACTTTTCTGTTGTTTCATAATCTGTTTGATGGGGAATCTATTTCATTTTTTCTTCTTCCTGCTTTTAATAGTTTGATTACCCATGAAGAAGGAAAAGATGCTTATCATGAGTTTATGGGAGACAAAAAAGCCACATCTGTGGTGCTTTTGTCTTTATGTCTGAACCCATTGGCAAATGAAAAGGATTATCTTAAAAACTAGATCCTAGAACAATCTTACATGAAAGCTACTTAAGAAGAAATTAATTTGTTCAATCTGTTGATAGAATGCACTATGGGCTTCATAGTCAAGAGCTAGACTTTGTGCTTGTATCTTAGATGTGTACTCTATGGATGTGGTACTACTTTATGACACTAATTCTCATCCAGTTTAACTCAATTAGGAGGGAGAGTTCGCGAGCATTTCAGTGAAGAAATTGAGGAAACGACAAATGCGGAATTTTTTTGTGTGCCTCATGGTTTCCCAAGTAAGATGCTATTGTTATAGTGCGTTTTATATTGGGACTCTTCATTTGGACTACACTGACCTCTATTTTATAACATGTCTATGTTGGCTTTGATTTCTTGTAATGTAAATCTGAGTTTTTTTGTTTTTTAGGATGTCTGTACCCACATTCTCAATTAACTGGGAAGGGGCATGGGCATCTACAAAGTTTATGGACACCAAAATAGTACAGCATTAGAGTTAGTGTGCTTTCATTCAGTGCAACGAAATAAAGGGCAATTCGTACTACCCCGACAGTGTCGAATGGATCCTTTTGAATCCTCATTCTAAAGATAACAAAAGAGCCTAAATTGTACATTAAACTTGATTTTGCATCATGTAGTTTCTGGAGCACAATTCCATATTGCCCTTCATATATTGTTTAAACGCACCACTGTCTAGATAGATTATGCTGAGGATTGCATTTACTTTTTGTCTGCTGACTAACGTATTTCATTTTATCTGTTATTTACAAGGGTGTTCCAATGATATATATGGGTGATGAATATGGTCATACAAAGGGAGGAAACAACAACACATATTGCCATGATAATTATGTATTTTTCTACACTTTTGTCCATACTCTTTCTGTCAAACCCTTTTCTTTATTTATTATGGTTGTTGCTGTGCTGCAGATTAATTACTTTCGGTGGGATAAGAAGGAAGAGTCCTCATTGGACTTTTTCAGATTTTGCTGCCTTATGACCAAATTCCGCCAGTAAGTATCTTTATCGTGATTGCAATAATTTATACTTTGCTTTCTGATAGACGTTTTGTATCTCCTTATTTAATGTGAGTTATGCAGGGAATGCGAGTCACTGGGCTTAAATGACTTCCCAACAGCAGAGAGGCTGCAGTGGCACGGTCATGCTCCTGGGGTACCAGACTGGTCTGAAACAAGCCGCTTTGTTGCCTTTACTCTGGTATTAACCAATCTCACCAATGCAATTTAGAATCAAATCTTAATTAATGTATCTTGTTTATTAGTGAAATGGATATGAAAGGAAGATTTCGCATTTCCACGGCCCCCTTATGCCTTCATAAATAGGCCCTCAACTTAACTCTTCATTAGTCATAAATATGTGTATACTATGAATCTAGACCATTGATAAGTTGAATTCTTTTTTAAATGTATGGTTGAGACAGTCTACGAATTAGGCTGGATAATGAAAAGTATTTATCTTCACATGCAAACCTTGTCTAAGAAACTGCCACATTTAGCAGCATGGGCATCATAGGAGTAACAGGTTTTTGTTATTATTGAGGTTAATAGTTTCCCTTTTGGATCTCATTGGTTTGTTTTGAGTTTTGGGGGTGTAATTTTGAAGTTTACTATTTTACTGGTTTGTGACGACTCTACGTGTTGATTCAGATGGACTCAGTGAAGAGAGAGCTGTATATTGCTTTCAATGCCAGCCATTTACCCGCAACAATTACACTGCCAGAGAGGCCTGGATACAGATGGGATCCCTTGGTAGACACCAGCAAGCCTGCACCATTTGACTTCCTTTCTAGTGACCTCCCAGGAAGAGATATTGCAGTTAAACAGTACGCTCACTTCCTTGATGCCAATTTATATCCCATGCTAAGTTATTCTTCAATCATCCTAATTCTCTCGCCCGTCAATGATCCTTAGCTTAAAAGCACAGGTGCAGAACCCATATGCCTTGAAGATATCACCACAAAATAAATTAGTGCATATTTATAGCCTTGTATTATGAACTGAGTCAAACAAATGAAAAAAAGGCAGTAAATAGTTGCAAGTAGAAGAGATTTGTTTGTTTGTTTCAATGATTTTCTCCTTGTGAGTAAAGTTACTTGGGAAGTGGGTTATTATTTGGTGTTCACTATGAGTGAATGATTTGGCCAATGTGAATTTATACTGGGTGGGCACGGTCCGGTTCTCATCTCAAACCGGAATTGGAACTATTCATCCAGTTTGGTTTGCCCCTAAATCGGGTTGGTTTTCAGTTTTTCAGTTTTAGACCGGATATACATTTTTTTTACAAAACCTAACAAAAAAAAATTTTGGCTCAAAAATTCAAAAATGGCCAAATTTCAAGCAAAGGAAGGTGATTGGATACAAAAAAGAGAGATGATTTCGAGTTGGGCTTGAGGAAAGATTAGTTATGGGCTTAGAAATTTAGCATTTTGTTTAAATATTTTTATTAAAAAATTTTAAAAAATACACAACCGGTCTAATTCGGTCTCATTCAGTTTTTTCACTACAAGAACCAGAACTGAAACCGAATCAAATTGGTCCTGTCTAATTTGTGGTCAACTCAGCCTGATTTTTTATCAGCCCGGTTCTTTCTGGTTTGAATGCCATGTTATACTCAGCTGCTGTAAGGAAGTGTAGTCCTAAGTGTAGCTGGATCACTGGCATAATGAAAAAAATTTCTAGGACCAATGATTGAATTTGATACTTATAACATGTCGTTGTACCGTGGTATATGAATTTCAATACATTATATGTAGTTTAACATATACTAGGTGTTATAGTTCAACTAAGGCAAAATCTTGTCAAACTTCACTAACCCTCAGATATTAGATGAGGACATTTTCTCAATAATAATCAATAATAATAATATCAAGACATCTAATTTACTTTGTAGCCTTATAGAAGTTAAGAAATTGTATTGATAAGAATTTAAAAAAAACTTAAAGCATGTTAACAAATGTGTCGGCAATATCAATCTCAAGTATAACAAACATGTTGGAAGAAAAACAAGGGGAAATAGTGTTTGGTATCGGGTGAAGGAAGTTGAGGTTCCACCCCAAAATCAATTGGCTATGGGAGAGCAACCCAACTCCTTATAAGCCCTTGCTAGATTTGTCTAACTTTTCAATGTGGGACATTTTTCATTTCACTCACACCCTGTAGCTGTTGGACGTTGTGTGGTTTGAGCCACAATGTTTCTGTAATTTCCAATGCAGTCAATTAATTTGATGTAAAGTAATTATCTTATATTTGCAAAAGAAAGGCGAACTAAGTTGAGCACTCAAAACCAACCAAAGTATATATATATTTTTATTTTTTGAGAAGATTCATTGTTCTGTATTCTTTTTTCTTTTCTTTTTTTCCTCATTGAAGCGGAATCTAAATTCGTGATTGAGGAATACATTCTCTATTTGTCTTTCTAGAGGTGTCAAACGGACCAAGTGGCCCAAGTACGGTACGAGCCTGGCCTGATTAAGTAAGGCCCAAGACGATACGACTTGTATTTTTAAGTAGGCCGGGACAAGGTTATTCGGCACAATGGTTCGGGCTAGCGCGAGGCCCATTTAAAGTCCATTTATTAATTTATATTTATTTTAGAGAAATATAATGCATAATATTATTGTATTTATATTTTAAATTCAAGTTGATTTCTTTTATCTAATAGTATATTTTAAAATTCAATGTTCTCTTTATAAATAAAATAATAATTTTTTAAACCCGAATAATATTCTAGGCTTTTTTATTTTGAATGTAATTCAAATAAAGTCATTCACTTATTTTTCCAACAAATAATAAATCTTTTTTTTTCATCAAATAATAAATCTTTTTAGTATATATATAATTGTAAAAAAGATTGAAATGAACTTGATAAAAAAAATGCAATACATAAGTCGAACTTAGGGTGGGTCCATATTGGCCCGTTTAGTGGCCTAGAACGAGCTCAGCCCAATCCCATATAAGCTCGGACTGGACTTAATGATTTTCATAAATGGACGGATTCGGCCCAACTTTAAATGGACTAGGCCGCCCCAGCACGACCTTTTGACACCTCTTGTAGTCAAACCTTTGAAAAATAAAAAAATTAACTTTTTTTTTTGTCATTCGCTAGGGAGGGGAAGGGGGATGGGGAGTATTATATTAGGTTGTCTCAAAATTGTCTCTTATGTGAAAAGAAAAATCTCAACCTATCCCCAACTTTAACTTTGAAACCACCTGCAACAACGAAATCCAATTGTTGGGGGAGATTGGGAAGACAGTGGACATCTTGATAGTGAGTGAAAGCTTGTGCCTCAGGTCCTTCCCCTGGCTTTTATCTCTGGATTTTACAGAGAAAGTGTGTGCCTTTGTCAACTATGAAAGAGAAAAAAGAGAATCTGTGCATTGCAAAAAAAAAAATTCTAATTGAACTGAAGCCAAACTCTCTCTTTTGTGTTTGAAGAAAGAGTGCTGCTAAACGAACCCTAAAATTAACTGAGTACACCCTAATATTTTAATCAAAATATAAAATTAACTAAGTACACTCTCTTTAACTACCAAAAATATCCCTGGTACTCCATAATACACTCTACTTGTGATGAGAGAGTCTTTTTGAACCTTAGTAGTTGGAAAGTATCTACAGGGAGGCACAAAAATGGGACATAACAGTTAGAAACCAAAAATATATAGAGTTGAGAAGTATAATGAGTTCCAAGTTGAAGCAAATAGGGCCTACTGGTTTAGTTTGCTTATGAAATATTTCCAAAAAGGATATATCCAACCCTCAGAAAAGAAAAATCATGAAAAATTGCATAAGACACAAATGAAGAAAGTAACCTTAATTATATCCCTTGCTTCTTTTGCTATATGAGAATGTTGTTAATCAAGATCATACATTCTGCCCATTAATCTACTTAATCAATGTTGCTGATTGATTGGTTATTGCCTAACAAGAGAATATTGTCCCCTTCTTCATGCCACATTCTCTCAATATTGAAATTAAAAGTAGGAGAAATGACGAGATAATAGGTAAAATGATGAGCTTAATCATACACGTGGCCGAACAGTGCTAACAAAACCTTTTTTTTTTTTTTTTTTTTTTTCACAATTCAATATATTAAAATGAGTATAGTTGAATATGGTGAGTATGGTATACTTATTAAAATTACATTTGTTTCACAATTCAATATATCATTTTTGGTCATTTTATATTAGGATAAATTAGTAATTCAATAAATATTTTGGTAATAAAGTGTACTCAGTTAATTTTAGGGTTCGTTTCGCAGTATTCTAAAGAAATAAGCTTTTTTATTTCCTTTTTTTCTTTGGGGTTTATTTATCTTTAGAAACTTCTTCGTTGTTTTTGGAGCTTCGAAGAAATCGAAAATTGTTCAGGGAGAGGTGAGACCCAGCGACCATGGATTATTCCTTGAATTGAGTTTTGGGGATGTGTTTGAATTCAAAGTCCATGGAAGCAAAGGATGGCCATCATCTCCAATGGTGGTTTCCGATCTAGATATGTGTTTCACAGAGAAAGAGTTTTTTCAATGTTTTAAATTTTCTTTATAATTTTAAGAAATTTAGTTTTTAATAATAATAAGTAAGTCACGTTATAGACACATGATTTGTTAGATTGAAGAGTGGATGAAATTCAAAAAATTTGACAATAAGGATTAAACTGGTTGTTTTAATGAGTTCGAGGGGTTAAATTCAATTAGGATCATAGTTCAGAATGTAAAACCGTTGAAAATCTTAGTAAATAGAAGATAATTACGGCCCATGGGCCATTCCCACAAGCCACATGGATCATTTGGCTTCTAGAGAAATCTAGAGACCCACAGAAACCTCTCTCTCTTTCCAAGCATTTGCCTCCTTCCTGCTTTTTACAGAGACATACTCCTAACCCACCCAAAGCTCTAGACTTTCAGGTTGTCTCTCTCCACTCTCCACCAATCCAATCAAGTTAAATCCCAAAACAGTCAAAAATCAGCAGCATCCCAATTTTCATAATTCTTTAGGATCACAAACGCAGTGCAAAAATCATCCATGGAAGACCACTTTGTCTCAGAAGGAATGCAGATGAAGACGATGAAGAAGAAGAGGAAGGAGGTGGAGGAGCTTGACCAAGTCAACGATGACTTCTCCGACTTCTCTCTGTCTTCCCCTGCCAGAAAGATTCGCCGCCTGGTATGCAAAAGTTTCAATCTTTTCCGCTTCTCTACTTCTCTTTCAAGCTTCTCTTCCCAATTCTGTTCATTGTTCTAATTCAGTATTTTCTGTGTCACAATTGATGATATAGGATGCTCATCTGCCACCCATTATGGAGGAAGAGGAGGCTGAGTTTTCATTTTCAGCTGCTCAGAATCAGCTGAAATCAGATGCTCCAATTATTGAGGGATTGCCCTCAGAAAACCAAGAAAAGGCCATTGTGCTCTTCAGGCCTGTCAACAAAACCCCAGTCTTCTCTCTCCATTCTGACTTGATTTCTGGCTTTAAGGGTATGTTTGGCAATTACCCATTTGGATTTTTTATTTGTTTTGAATGATTTCAGTAATTGATGATATGGGTTATTGATTTTGCAGACCAATTTCTGCGCTCCAGCCATTTTGGTCTGAGATCATCAGCTGAGGAAGATGATGAGGCAGTGCAAAGCAACAGCAATCAGTGTAAAGCTGTTGTTCCTTGGGTTCCCAGTCGTCTACCTCCTGCACCATCAATGGAGGTTTCACAAGCAGACCCTCCAGAGGAGCTGATGGAGGCTGAGGAGATGGAAACAGCAACAATGGAGATTGAAATAGAGAGCCCAGCAGCAGGCCAAGCCATGACAGATGGGTATGGTGGTGGGATGTGGACAAGTAATGAAGGCTTTCCTCAGTGGCAGCAACAGCATTGTATGATTCCACAGCCTCCACACAACACAACCACAGCCATCACATGGCTGCAATGAGACCCAAAAGCACAGGGTTTCTGGGTTGGAAATTTGGATGGTGCCTCATTCTTTTTATTGTAGTCTTTTCAACTAGGTTATATTTATATATAGATATTGGAGGTGTTTTTGCTCACAGCAATCTGTTGAAACTCCTAAAAAATAGTGTTGTAATGTTAATAATAGCAGTGTAGGAACTTGTAAAAGAATGATTTGCATGTATTATGGCATTAATGATCCAGTTCGAGAGATTAATAATCTGGTTTGGAGTTGCTTCGGAATAACTCTAGGGCTTAGTTTTGGCACATAAGAACCATCTTGAACTCAACTCCAATTCAGTCCAAGCCGAACCACCGAGGTGGTGTGCTGTGCAAAGAATTATGAAATCTCTAGGCTTTAGTTTTGTTCGTCATGGGCACAAGGGCTTGAACTGTACTGTGCTGTAAAGGATTGTATGATCTCTAAGTCGCAAGGAAGAGTCCTAAAATTCATAGAAATCAATTGAGAATCTTAAAAACTATACAAAAAATACACAGTTCAGTTAATACAATTCGGCATTAGTCCAGTTCAGTTTAACTCGGTCTAATATGGTTTACTTAATAGGTTACTCAGCTAATAACAATTGTTCTTAGTGACCTCTAATTTTTACTTTGGCAAAGGAGATTCTAAGATCAAATCTCTCTGGTGACCCCTAGTGTTTACTTCATCACGTCTTGACCCCGAGTTTTTACTTCATCGGAGGAGATTTTAAGATCAAGTCATTACTTTGTCCGAGGAGATTTTAAGATCAAATCTCTCTAGTGACCCCGAGTTTTTACTTCATGGAGAATCTCTCTGGGCAAGGGGCTTGTAGCTAAACTGGTAAAGAGCATTTATCCCTGCACCCAAGGTCATAGGTTCAATTTTACTCTCCCCAATATTGCTTTTATAAAAATAAAAAAAAATAAAAAAAGATCAAATCTCTCTAGAGGACAGTTGCATTTGTTTACACAGCATAACTTTATGAATCAAAACTATGAGAACAATGGTATAAAAAATGGGATTAGTGTAAACACCCAAATAAATTGATTATAAATATGCACAGGGAGTTTGACGAGGTTAATACATTATTGAGGAGATTCTCATCTATATCTAACAGAGATACATGGAAATGGGAAAAATAAAGGCTATGTAGAAGTCTGATGGGGGTATCCTTCTATGTCGTTCCCTTCTATTCTCTTCTTGTCCTAGCAAAATGGCAGTTCCTATGGCCTGAACAACATGTAGCTCTTCAATGGCTGCCGATCGACTTCACTATTTTAACTCATAAGAGAACTATAGAAGAGCTAGTCTCCTGAGACATACGTCTTCTGTGCATAGTATTTCTTTTCACTCTCTGCCTTTTTTGCATTGCGTTTCTGCATCAAAGACAACAGGAGGAAGAACTCTATCAGAACTTTAGAAAGCAGACTTTTTGCACATGGAAAAGATATGGTTAAGACGTGTTAAAACACATCACTAAAAGAGATGCAATACGTTAATGAGCTTTATTAAGAAAGGCTATACTGGTTTAAATATTAGCACCAAATAAGATTATCTCAAGAGAACACGCCAGTACTCCTTATAATCATGATATAGGATTTAACCCAACACAAACAAAGATGACCTTATTAAATATGGTTTCGTATCTATCTCTTGACATTTGTAGTGCATACAAATTACAAACAAAACGACAGATAAAGATTTTTAAGTTACCATGTAAGCATCATGATTTGCAATTATCCTCTGTGATACTGATGTTGTTGTTATATTTTTGGGGCTTTCAAGTAATTTGAAAATCCCCATGCTCTTGGGAACTGAATAAGGATCACTTTCACCCTGCACCATAAAATAATCCCATTCAATAAACCAAGTCTCAGCTGTAAACAACAAAGTTCAATAGTGATCAATTTTAAAAAAGATCCATCAGCTTACAGTAAACAAGGAGTTGTGCTCGGAAACTGTCCCGTGCACAACCAATGAAATGTTGAAAGTTGTTACCTGTCAATGCAAATATAAACCTCAGATACAGTGATTAAAACACCTAAATCAGGCATTGCATCAGAAAGATTACACTATTAACAAAATGCAATGAGTCAACAATGCGTACGAGGAAGAGAGGGATGGGGGGAGTGAAAGATGAGAGGGTGATAAATTACAATGACTTGGTACACAATAAAAAGATAATCTGACACATTTACTCACCATGTCCATGGTAACTTCCCAAGGAGCACCAATGATGACCTCATCAACATAACGGCAACCCAATACACTAAGACTACGTTCGTGTAAATGCATAATTGGATGGTGCCCTCTGTGTTCACTGAAAGTAAGAAATTTTTAATTAATTTTTCATCTTTTTACAAGTTTACCCTTTTTGACCAAGTTAGACAGGAAGATAAAAAATTTATGCTTATCTTCTAAATATAAAGATGGAAGGAGAATAAAAATTTCAAGGTGTAAGCATACCAATGAATGAATTGACGTCAACTCAAGAAAATGGACATACCTCACAGTTTCGTCATTGTGGATGCCAACGAGTAGAAAGTCTCCAAGCTGCCTAGCATTCTTGAGGATCTGAGCAAGCACCCACAAATGAAAAATGGCCTTCATATAATAAATGATGAGAAAGAGATTTTACAACTCTTCATATAGAAAAGGGAGAATGCTGTAATGAAATCTCCACAGTATGGAATTACCAAACAGGATTCATTATGAATGTCACCTGGCAACGTTCAGCTGTTCAGATACAGCATACACCTAATGTGTTGCCAGAAGGTC
This sequence comes from Prunus padus, assembly GCA_024362665.1. Taxonomy (NCBI): domain Eukaryota; kingdom Viridiplantae; phylum Streptophyta; class Magnoliopsida; order Rosales; family Rosaceae; genus Prunus; species Prunus padus. The sequence continues at coordinate 5,089,250 of JANFAM010000020.1, forward strand.
AAACTTAACCCACAAGGCTTCAATGGGTAACCTTCCAACTAATAATTAGCAGACTACTATAACGATCCGCAACAGCATTTCATATATTAATGCAATGGTAGAATCTATTTCTCTCTTAAAGCAATGGCACTAAATCATGAAAGATGGTGAGTGCTAGAGCAATACCAGATTGAAGATAAGGACATGTCACCTTAGAGTGCATTATAACAAAAGACCATCATGAAGGCTATTTATAAACTACTTTGAGTTTATATTGGAGCCAGAAAACATCTAGGATAAGGTAAAAAAATTGTCACTTCTAGGTACACCTACAACTTTGAAACTAGATGCAAAATAGGAAAAAGTAATACAAAGATTCAACTTTAAACCATTAAAAAAAAGGTAAATGTTTGCAAGAGTAACTCAGATATATAGTTGTACCTCAACATGTCCTGCATGAAAGAGATCAAATGCCCCATCAATGTACACAACACGAGCATTTGGTCCAGGTCCCTGAGAATATGGAAGGTCTCGTCATGGAGAATCAAAAAACACATTATGCCCAAAAAACCAAAAAGCAAAATTTACCCTTCCTATTTTATCTCTACAAAATAAAATATATATGAAAGAAAATGAAACCTCAATTCCAAGCTACGGTGAAAAGTGATTTACTAAGTTATCCAAGAAATGGGAATTACAGAGTGACTTCTTGGTCTTTACATGTACCAAAAAGAGGTCTGTTTGTTCATTTTCAAAGATACTTATTCTCAAATGTCACTAGATGCATTGGAGCACAAGATCCTCAAGAGGAGCTTAGTCTGTAAGATATGAAATACTAATTACTTTTTAAAAACAAGTTAAAATTAAAGGTGCCAAGATAGCATGTGAGGCACACCTTTCCATTAGAGAATTGCACAATCCGTCGAGATGTTGGTAGAAACTGAGATAAATGGGCACTCTTCAATTGACTTTCTGGGGTTTTATGCAAGGATGTATTGTTTTGATCTTCACCACCATTTGTATCCCTTAAAGAAGAGAGTATCCTCCCTACATGATTATTGTTAGACCAACTGAAAATAAGAAAATGTTTTCGGTATGCAATTTTTTAGCTGTCTAGGCAGATCGTTGATCAAATGTCTTCACTTCTAGCAAGCTTGACTGTAATAGAAGTCACAAGTGGAATTGCAAAATAACAAAAGCAGTCTGAGGGAGATAAAGAGAATCATAGTACCTACAATATCTGTGCTGGAGACACCTTCAGTTCGTTTAATCTGCTTGTAGCGGCCAGCTTTTTTTGCCAAGGCATAAGCATCAGTTCCATCTGGCAGCAGGCAAGGATCATCACCATGTATGATATAGTCAATCTTATGCTCATTGAAGAGTCTGCTCATGAATTGCTCAGTAATTTCATATGGAGCTTTCGGTATGACTTCATCTACCCACTTCAACCCACTAACAAGAGCCAGTCTAGAAAGAACTTCAAATTAGATAAGAATAACTAGTTGTATGTATTGCATACAACGATCTTATTAAATTTTATCGAAGGCCAACTAAACAGGAGATTATACAACAGTAGCAAGAGTTTCTATTGGAACAATACAAAGTATGGATGGACCAAATAGTTCATTCTAATTCCAAGGTTGCTGAATAATACTATTAAGGAACCTAACTCTGCAAAATATGTGGATAAACTGCTTCATATCCATTTATAACAACATAATCTGTAACTTAAGTTAGTAAATAAGTAACAAAAGGTCCAACTCGAACTCACACAGGAATGTTTTGGCATTCCAATATAAACATGTGTGTGTTATCGTTGATATTTATGTGCATAAACACTAACCTCTCTTCCATGGATAAAACAGGTGGACCTTTATTGGCAATGATCTCCTCATCACTAACAACACCCACCACCAACTCATCTCCCAAAGCCTTGGCTTGCCTCAAGGCATTGGCGTGGCCATAATGCATGAGATCGAAACACCCATCCATGTAAACACGAATGCGCTTCTTCTCACATTTCTTCTTAAGGAAAATCCCGGAATCAGGCCATAAATAAGGCAACTGAGGAACTGTGATTCCACCGAAATAGCTGGTGGACAAGCCGAGTAAGGCAGCCGTGAGCATTAGACCACCAAAGACATGAGGGTGATTGTACATTCCATCCCAAATCCAGTTGTTAGTTTCATATTCCATGTTGCCACACTTTTTCCTCTGCTTTATATTTTCTCTCAGCTCTACTTTCTCAGTAAGAGGAGACACAAAACCTGAAACCACAATGTCACAAAAAAAATCAGAAATCAACACAGCAGAACAATTGCAATATATTTTTGTCTACTTCATACAAAATTCACATTGGTTTTCTTCCTCTAACGTGAGATTTAAACTTCACAGAAATACAAGATAAATGAAAAACACTAAACAAATCTAGAGCTTGAAAATACCAAAATACACCAAAAATATGTCAAAAAGAAAAAAACGCAAATAATACGGAGAATTTGGCAAGTATATTATTTGGAAACTGTGAAGAGGCGGTGCAAAGGAAAATCATTGAAATTAAGAGATGCAAATTCTAAGCCCATCGAGAAATTAATGCTGCATGGCTAACCAAAGATTCAAGAGAATCGTTAAGAAAAATCCAAATACAAAATTTAATTATGAATCTAAACAACAAACCCACCTGAAATTCAGAAATAATTGAAAAGAAAATGGGAAGAGATGTACAATGGAATATAAAAAATTTAATGGTCAAGTAAAAAAGAGAAAATGGGAAGAAAACCTGGGCAAAATGAAATTGAGAAGTCCAAGGAAAAACAAAATCATAAATGAAAAATATCAATGAATTGAGTATTTATTATGTTGACCCAGATCTAAAATAATGGTTCTTTTACAAGAAAGTTGGAAAAATACCTTTTTTTGTGTTCGAGCTCTGTGTCTCCTCTTTGCTTCCTCTGTGGTTTTTGGGTGGCCTTGGAATTGAAAATGGGAAATGAAATGAAACAAGCCAAGCAAGCCTATTTCTCCAAGTTTCTTTCTGACAAGCCGCTCTGGCTTCAAATAAATCACACCTTTTCTATACTGAATTAATGCCACTGGGTGGGCCCTAGGGGCCGGCCCCACTTGCTCCTCATGACCTCTTTCGTCCTTCCATGTGGACCAGAGCTGCAAGCTTGTGCTTGGCTAGCATTTTACGTGCACTATTTGTATTTCCCTTTTCTTTGGGAGTCTGACGTGTTATTTAAGGATCTGTTGTTGAATTGTCACTGTTAATAATTTATAGTTCACAAATGCATATCTTTAGATATTTTTCTTGTAATAACTCTCGAGAAATGCAACGAGCTTGTAGTTTAAGTGGTTAAAAAGTATTATTCTTGTACTCAAAGTCTTATGTTCGATTCCTCATTTCTCATTTTGCTCTTGAACTTCCAAAAACTCAAGGCTCACCTTGAATATTAGGCCGAACATGTTAGTAAATTTGTGTATTAAATACTTCCGTTTCAGATAAATTTTTCAGTTATATAGAAAGATATCATATTTAAACAAATTATATTATTTGTGTAATATACGCTTATATACATATTTTCAACTATTAAAAATTAATAATAATAAAATATTATGTAACGGCTGAATATTTCACATAATGTACATGTTCAGTAGTTTACTTAACGCAGAAGATTTCATTTAGTATTCTAAATCAAACCTGGTAGGGAAGTCATACATCTCCGCTAGCATAGGCAAGATGAAACACGTGGATGCTATTTTGTTTATATAATTAATGAATATAGATTCTTGACTCTTCAACACGTTGTCACACTAAGAGCATCTCCAACAGCCTCTTCAACAGCTTTGGAATTCTAAAATAGGTGAGCCACATCAGAAAAACTCTCTCCAACAGCCTCTTCAACCTCAGTCATCAAAGCTGCAACCTCTTTCTCTCTCTTCAGGATTGGTAAGTTGACTTTGGCTCTTCAAATATTTAATTTTACTTTGGAAAAACAAAACCTATCTTGAAAATGTTAAAAACATCAATTTTTTCTTTTCATATAATAAATACATAGACATTTTTCACATGTTTTCATATTTTTCATTCTTTTCTATGATATTGCATTAATTGAATTGAAGAGTCTGTTGGAGCAAAAATTATTCAAGTAGCAAATAAGGCTTTTCAAATTGCCACATAGGTCAACAAACTTCAATTTGAAGAGTTTTATTTGCTACTACTCTTGGAGATGCTCTAATTCTGGTTAATTAACGTACTCTCCGATAAGCTTATTGTATTTTAATGAATAAAACCGTCTATATTTTAGGTCATTCGTCAAAAATTATCTCTACCAAAATACAAAATCGAGAAATGTTGTGCCCTAATTGATAGATGGATGGCTTCTTACTACCCTCTCTGATCATTATGATTCCGAGAAATGGTTATGGTGATTTCAAACTTCTGCAAAATTTTGATCTTCTAGCGAGTTTAAGCTGCAAATAAAAATTCAATGTAAAAAAAAAAGAAAAAAAAGAAAAAAAGAAATGAAGGAAATGTATTGTTGATGCAACTTACAATTTTCAAAGCGGTTATGTTAACTTATGGACAGACTATAAAAATGTTGGCACACAGAGCAATGAGTGTCTGCAGAAGGTATGCTACAACTTGCAATTTATTTAATATTAATCTAATTATTGTTTTTTATTATTTATTTTTAGTGGGAAATTTTGGTGTTTTTACACTTATCATTTCTTCTAACATTTCATTTATTTTTGATACGTTTGTGCAGATATGTTTTGGGATAGAACAAGTTTCAACTGTATATATTCATACGTGAATTAGGCTAATTGATCAGGAGAGTGAGCCCACTTTTTTGCTCGTAAGTTCGAATCTCCTTCCTATATATTAAATTAATTTAAAGTAATTTAAATTATCGTTTATATCAAAGGAAAAAATGCCAATAATTACTTAGAAAAAAAAAGCCTTGAGATTGACCTCATGACATCTCACAGCCACTATCGTTTATGTCCACAAAAAAGATTGATGTCGCGTGAACTCCCCGTGACATCTCACAGCCACTCGATTGCTCCGTCACTTTAACAGACTTACAGCAAAAGGCCGAGAGTCCTCCCCAACTATAGAATTCTGATTCTGAATAGTCTTAACAAAAGCGCTTCAGTGTGCAGCGCTTGAGATCCGAACCATCAATGGCGTCAAGCAAGACTTTGCTATCAGCAACAGCCGCAGTTATATTAGCAACGTCTCTCTTATGGACCTTAACTTCGTCTTCATCATCGCCTTCTTCGGCCGACTCTATCGCCTTCATCAAGAAGACCATCGATTCCAACAAGATCGTCATCTTCTCCAAGTCCTATTGCCGGTATTTTCTTCCACTCTATTTCCTTTCATTATTTCTTGTAAATTTGCATGCAATTCATCTGTTTGACTTAATTCAGACCCATTTCCTAATTTCATTTAAAAATAATCTGGAATAGAATGAGGCCTTTATTGATTTTGTTGCCATTGAAGGGCTTCTGGGTTTTAAGGAAATGACTAATTAAAAATCAAATTTTGGGTTTTACACAATGTTGTCTGTGATTTAGGTTGAGCTTGTATACATTAAATTCGTCTTTTTTTTCCTCAATTATTTATTTATTTGGGTAATTTGCAGGTACTGTAAAAGGGCAAAAGCTGTTTTCAAAGAGCTGAACCAAGTACCCTATGTAGTTGAGCTTGATGAGAGAGGTATAGTCACTTAACCTTACTGATTCTGTCAAACTGTGCATGAAAAGACATAAAAAAACTAAGGTGCTTGTTGCTGAAATATGCGATTGGTGCAAAATTGACTTTATGGTAGAAACCAGTTTGATGAAATGACACATTGACACCTAATTAGAGTAGTAAACTTGTGGTTGAGTGGTATGAAGGTGCATTAATTGTTGAATCTTATAACTACTAGGCAGTACAAGCTTGCATGAACTTCCAGATTTTGCGCTTAGAATTTGCTTTTTAGGATTGCAGGTTGTGAATGTGAGATTATTAGCTTGAATTTGCATTCAGGAGAATAGTTTGCCAACTCAAAAATGCTTCTTGTAGCAGCACCCTTTTGACAGCGTTGTGCAGTTTTCTTTGAAATTTGAAGGCTTATGTGCCTGTGTTGTGTGCATATACATGTACCAATTCCACTATTAGTTATTGATTGGAGATGGCAATGTGTTTCTTTCAGCTGACGGTCAAGATATCCAAGATGCTTTAGGTGAGCTTGTCGGGAGGCGTACTGTACCACAGGTGTGGGTGAAGGGAAAGTACATTGGGGGCTCAGATGGTAACTGGTTTTCCTTTCAACATATTTTGTGATCATTCTCTTTGTTTCTGGAAAGTTGATTAAACCAGGGAATTACTAACAACTGATAAATATGCTGTTTTTTAGATACTGTTGAAGCATATGAAAGTGGAGAACTGGCAAAGCTTCTGGGCATTGAGGTCCAGCATAGGGAGGATATTTAAATTGAATCATCAATTATCAGAAACTGGTAGCTGAATTCGTAGAGAATTTGAATGTAGTGCTTATGAAATAACTCCTTCCCTTACATGTGGGGGAGTATGGCAATCACTTTTGCATTTAGCTTGTATGTTTTTTTGGATTACTGTATTTTAGTCTTTTACAGAGAATGATCTCTTGGATAAAGTAGTACTTGTAGTTGATGGACTGCTGTCTGCTTCTTCACCTCTACTGCAATTTGAACGTTATATTTGTATTTCAGGATAACATTTTCCTCTCTTTTTTTTTTCTCTTGAATAAAATAGTCATATTGGCACTTACTGAGACTAGTGCTCCTGTCTACTAAACATCAAACTTTCACTTAGATGTGGCACCAAGAACTTGGTTTACCTTCTCTTAGCTTGTATTACGCGTAATCGCGGAGCAAAATCTTAAAACAAAAAATATTTTGCCAAGACCAGAATGTGATGTCTTGGAAAGATAAGACATGGTTTGACAAGATGAAAACATTCTATTTTTGTTTTCGTCTCATGATCCGTACAGTTCATTTTTTAGGTTATCATTCAAATGTCGCCCCTACCAAAAATTAGCCAAATCAATAAATAAACACAATGTATTTTTATAAACAATAAAAAAAAAATGCATATAATGTCTGGCTAATTTTGTTGAGAACGATAGAAAAATAAAATGAAACATCACCAAATAAGTACTGCATGCCCAAAACAAAACAAGAAAAGAGAAAAATAACCGAACGAACAAAATAAGCAAAGCAACGAAAGGTGTTTTGTTGCTGTTTGTCAAATCCATCGTCTTTTGAACAAAAATGAAGAAGCATTGCAGCAAAAGAAAAAGGAAACCGGAATCCGATGACATTAGCGACGACGCCGCTTTCGCTGTCGTACTGGCAGCTCTGTCGTCTCCAAACCCCAACTCTCTCCGACCCTTAATCAAGAAATGCCTGAACAAACTCCGAAACTCCCTCACCAATCCCATCCTCTCTCTTCTCCCAGCTCTCCTCACTTTCAAGTCCCCCACCATAGCTTCCCGTGCCGCCGAGATGGTGGGGTCCGCCGCCCTCGAGTCCCTGGACATGAACCAGAGGATTTCTTCCGATGCTGGCATCATCAATGGCTTGCTAGCCGCATTGGGTAGCTCCAAAACCAGACTTCCAGTGGCTGCCTGCCATGCCCTTTTGGATTTGTGCACTACTTCAGTCGGACGACGTCGTTTTGCTCATTCCTCTGCACTTCCCAGGCTTCTGTGAGTATGCTGACACTTATCTCGCTTTCGTTTGTTTTTCTTGTTTTTCAATTACTTGATTTGACATGTGATAGGTTCTTAGTTTTGGGTTTCTTCAGGTTCATAAATCTTCAATGATTTCAGTGTCTTTGTGCTCTGTCTCTGTGGATAGTGAATGTATTACCTCTCTGAATATTGGGTTTGAGGAAGATGAACTTCCAGTTCTACTTCTTAATGCTGCAATCATTCTCATCAACACCTGTAACATTGAACAATTGGAGAACATCCCAACAAACCTCTCCCAAGCTTTCTTTGCCTTTTTGAGAAATCTGTGGGCAAAAGTGCGTAATGGGATGTTACTCAAAAACCCATTGGAGTCCACACAAGGGGAAAACTTGTACATTAGCAACATTAGAATAAGTCATATGGCTGAAAGCCTGTTTAGGCTTTCCATTTGTGCTTCTCACCGTACCAAGCCTTTGCATTTTCATGTGGTTGAAAGGGGTATATTTGGTTTCTCTGAGTCTGGTTTTAAAGATTTCATGTCGAACCACTGGGAGGTGTCACCCTTTCTTGTGCGACCGGGGCTGTCAGAAGGGGATTTAGTTGAGGAGGATGATATTTTTGGTCCATTTGTAGGATTGTTAAACTCAACGGGAAAATTTCCTTCCTTTCTTTCTTCTATACTTCAAAAGATGGTTTCTTGTCTTCCTATTTCTTCAGATGAATTGAACATCCTTACTTTCCTGGAAGAGGTGAAAATTAAATTGGGTTGTCCTCTAATCTGCCAGCAGGACATTCGGGTTCTAAGAACAGACAGCCACCTGAAGAGGGAGGTGCATTTCTTTCAGGAGAGTTTGAACTCTTGCTGCATAGAGGATCCCCATTACTTTACGATTGAGGAAGTTTTAAAATGCCAAGAAGCATACAAAGAGGGTTATACAATTGCACTCCGTGGAATGGAGTTTCGCTTTGAGAGTCTTGCTGCCATTGCAGATGAATTAGCATCTCTCTTTGGTCAGCCATCAGTTGGTGCCAATATGTACTTGACACCACCTAATTCCCAAGGCTTGGCTCGTCATTACGATGACCATTGTGTGTTTGTATGCCAACTTGTTGGGACTAAGCAATGGAGACTTTTTCCTCAATCAAATGTGCAGTTACCCCGATTGTATGATCCTCTTGATCGGTTACATGGTTCAGAAGTTCAGAATTCAATGGCTGAATGCAAACAATTTTTGCTGAGGGAAGGTGATATTTTGTATATTCCAAGAGGTATTCTTCATGAGGCATGCACCAAAAATATTAGTTTTGATGGATCTGATGGCTATTCCTTACACCTTACACTCGGTATTGAGGTTGAACCTCCTTTTGAGTAAGTTATGAATTGATGTTGAGAATAAAATAATATATAATGATGATCAATTTTCTTAAATGCAACAGCCTTTGCTTATTTTATCAAATATATGCGTGAAATAACTTGCAAATCCTATGCATAGTCCATGAGAGTCAAACATAGGACCATTGATTACCTGGTTACTGATCTCAAAGTTGCAACCAACTGCTCTAGTTTAGAGTCTATTCGTCCTTGTATTATGAAACATTGTGCATTTGCAGATATTATTTGTTTAATTAATTGTTCATTAAAATATTAATGGGTATGTTGTTTTGTGGCCAGTATGTGATTGATAGAACATTAACAAGTAGGATGTTTATTCGGTAGATACATGATTCATTATGTTGCAGAGTATGGAGGAGGGTATGGGCAAACAATATTTTTTTTAATCATATATCAGCTACATAGTCTCTAGAATTTTTTTTTTCCTCCTCTTAGGTGGAATTTTTTTCAGGATTATAAGGGCATGTTGCAATGACGGTTGATTCAATGCCTGACCTACAACTTATAGAATAAGATCTAAATAGAGGGGATGGGTGGCCTATTCTAAATGTCTTGTGTGCATGAACAATACCTGTTTATTACAAAATATCTTGTACTTTTGTTTTTTGTATATGTCTATGATACTAATATTCTGTTTCAATACCGAGCTTGCCTATACTTCTAATACCAGTAAAAATTGGATTAATAGCATCTCAAGAATGCTCAATGAATGAGCTAGTAATTGTCTGGAGTCCCGCTAACTGTATCCCTATCCACTTTACCCCAAGACCCCAAGAGCTGTCACTGAGTCCTAAGCATTTGTGGGTGCAACTTGTCTGCAGCAAGGGAATTTGATCTTCATTAAGAATGAGACTTGGGTCATCACAAGAGATGGTCAATTATACAAACCATTGGAATTGTCAAGAACTCAAGGATTTTATGTTCTGGTGAACTTTAATTCTTTGATTGACATTAAAGCTTTTTTATCTGCTTCTTTGTCTCTATGCTGTTGGTGAAGTAGATAGTCATGAAATTCTGAAATACAGCCTGTTGTGGCCTAATGGTGTCATATGGTTCAAGTTGGTATCATTGATATATCAGTGATACATTGCGAAATTATACTTGATGTTTTGATTTTAAAATTTTCTGTCTCCCCCTCTGTCCCCCTCCACCTTCTCTCCCAGCTCATACAATTTTTTCAAATTTCTCCAAAAAGTCCAATTTGATATTATGGTCCTTGCACACGTCAAAATAATTCTCTTACATTTTGATATGACTGTCTTCTGTATAGACTGGAAAATATTTTGATTGCTTAAAATAATTTTTCTTGGAAATATTTTTCTGAGGCTCAACAATGCATGTGGGCTGATCCACATTCATGAACAAATCATATGGTATCGATTAGTAGACATCTTTTTCTACAAGACAGAGAGACAAGTTCTTGGACCCCATGCGCATGGAAAAGCTGATGCCTTGACATGCCTTATCTAATGTAATATTGGAGTATATTTCAATTTTTACCTTAACACTAAAGATGTGTCATAATCTACGTTACATAGAATAGTACAATGAAACTACACATACACGTGCATGCATGTGAATATCGAATTGATACTCCGTGATTATTGTTTACCACCAGGCTGTGATGTGTGTGAATACTATAAGTCAAGCACACGCATATTGAAATGTATTTTAATTTTGCTGGGATTACATCTAAGCAATCACTTTGTGAGTTCATCTCTATTTCACATAGGTTGAAGAAAGTGACGTTGATTGTCATTCTGTTTTGAATTTGAATGTGTGTACAATGTTTGGTCAAAATGTAGTTTTAATCCACTTAAGTATTGCCCATTAGACTGTTTTTTTTTTCACTCTTGAATTTTTGATAAAAAAAACCACTTTGTTTCAAATAAATTGATAAATCTGAAATCACAAGAAAAAATAAATATCTGATGATGAAGATTAGTATTAACCCTGCTACACTCTCTCACATACTCCGCTTCTCAATTTTAAATGCAGGTGGGAGGGATTTATTCATGTTGCATTCTTCAGTTGGAACGAGAACCAAAAACAAGCTCATGATTCTTTTGAGTCTTCGTCTGGAATTATTCATGATATATCTGTGAATTTGTTGCATGCTGCCATTGGGATGATCGGTGATTCTGATTCTACCTTTCGGAAGGCTTGCTTGGTTGCTTCAGTTTTTTCGCAATCACATACCCTTAATTGGCTTGATTTGAATCAGAGAGTCATTTTTCGTCAGCTGATTGACAAAACTAATACGGAGTCACACTTCTTGGAAGTGTTCAGGAGCATAGAATTAGCAATTCATAAAAACAAAGATCCATTCCAACGAATTAGATGGCTTGGGTGTCTCAATCTGGAGGAGGAAAGCAGTCCAAATCATGACCAGTATATGCCTTTGATGGGAATGGAAAACTTGTTGTCATTATGTATTCAACACAAAGACAAGGTAGAAGCTGCATTCCAGCAGCTAAGATCTAGGTTTAGTAGTGAGGTGATATTTGAGGATGCAATAGAGAGCTATAAGATACTGCTAGAGAAATATAGGAAGACCAGAAAGCAATATATGAATGGAATGGTTTCACTCCATTGTGAATTATGAATTATCTTACATGTTAGCTACCACCTATCTGTTCTCAATTATAGCTAGTTCCAACACCGTGAGGCCCTAATGGACAGGAATGGATCAGCTACTTCTTGCACATTGAAATCTGATTCCACATGTTAATGAACCAGCTTCATACCCAATGTAACCAGCTTATGGTTAAAGTGTCATCGCCTTCTATAACTACAGCTCAAAGGTATGTAATGCATCACTCTTGACTAAGATTTTATTCTTCCGAACAACAGCTATGTAGGTAAAGGGAAATGATAAAAAGAAACATGAATACTGCACTGATAGTAAGGACAAATTTCATCAGTTGTTCTTTCCGATTATCCCATATTTAATGTATTGATGAGATATATAAATACATATCTGCATACATCTCAATCAAGAAGGCTAAGCAACAGTCTATGGCTTGGGATGTCTGGGTGTTGGATGAGTAGTCACTCCATGGTAATCAATGTGATAAATAAGCTCGTCTAAATCGCTGTTGCTGTATTTAGTTGCTACAGGAATTTCTTCAACCGTCGATGTTTCTGACTTTCCATCAATGACCTGCATGTAGCACAACCTCAATGATGGTTTTGGATAAGAGTAGAATATAAATACAATTATTTATTTAAGAAAAAGTTCAGATAAATTATCTTAACCGAATTAGATAGTTGTAGGCTACAAACTCGAAAATGAAAATAATATGTTTGAAACTAGCAGACTGTTCAGGAACTGCACATCATGATTATTAACCCATTGTGTCGTCTAAAGTGAATAACATGCTTGAGCAGGATTCATTTTCAAATAGAATTTGGCATGCTGTCTGAGACTTGAGAACAGATCCAATTCGGACCTTATATAATTGGTCAAGTTTCTCTCAGGAAAATATTTCTGAAATGCCTGAAAATTTGGAAGGAGAATATTTTTCATTTATTTGAAAGAAAAACCTACCTTGAGTTTTTGATAGACATGTTTGTTGTTGGTCAATGGCATGCTTAATTTTCTCATGGGTTTCCTTCCGGGGAGAAAAGCCAGAGAAGAGGAACTGATATTGTGGGAAGAAAAATAGAGAACTGCGATAAGGAAACATAAGAAGATGATGTACAAAGATTTCATCATTTATACAGCTGAAATGAATACTTGCTATACTTGGAGAGGGAAAAGTTGGAGCACAAATATATAGAGCTTTGCAGTGCAAGAGAGAGAGAGAGAGAGAGAGAGAGAGAGAGAGAGAGAGAGAGAGAGAGAGAGTGAGTGAATTATTGATGAAGGGACTGGGGAAACATGTCTAAGCCCATGCTTGTGATTCTGCTGCTTATGAAAAGGAGAGAGGCCAAGGACCAACCCAGAAGGGTGTAGACAGGTTTGTCCCCGTGCTGTTTCCAAATTTACTCACTTTATAGACTCACTTGTGGCATTCTAACCGTGAAAAGTAAGTCCTTTTTCCCTCCAGCGTTGCAGGGCAGGCAGGCAGGTAAAGAGAGAGAACTTAATTCACGTTTGTGTTTCATAACAAACAAAGCCACTCACGATTGAATCATCATCCATGTTTTGTCCTCATCAATAACGGCTATTTTTGGTCATGTCACTCTTTGCCTCGTCCCCACTCTTTCAATATTTTGATTGTTGAAGGCATATTTTTTCGTTTTTCAAGATGCAATTTCTGATGGTTTTATTATCAAATCAATCCCTGGTCCTTGATGTCGTTTCATCATTCATATTTCCAGTCTATATTTCATTTTTGAAAAAAAATTAGCTTTTACCAAACAATCGGTGTTCCATTTTTACTGCCTGCAGAGTGTAGATTTCAATATGAGCTTTCATATTTATTTCTTTAGGCAAGGAGTTGCCTAAACCCATCAGAGATTCTCCACAAATCGGAAGACTTGGTACAGATTCTTCACTAAGATTTTGTATTGGCTATGGGTCAAGGGTCTTAAAGCTAGGTGCATTAATTTTAGGCTTTGATAGAGAAGTGTGTCAATTTAGGATCAAATCTGTGGCCCTTTTGGTAGGGTCTGATGGAAAAACTCTCACATAAAGTCCAAGGAGGGAGTCTACCTGAGTCATTAGTTTGATAAATAACGAATAATGCTATTTGTACATTTACTCATCAATTTTACTCTTTTTTATATATAAAAAATACAAGTAATAGTTTATGCTACAATAGAGAGGAGGTTTCTAATACATATTACTTGGGGTTCAAATTTGAGATCACTTATCTGTAAGTCAAGGTTCGTTTCCACTTGACTAGATTCCGTTGGCCATCAATTTTACACCTTTTAGACAAGAATAGCTTATCAAATTTGTCTAACAGTAGTGAGACTGCTCTCTTCTGATACAAATCCTTCTCAGCGCGACCTCAGATTAACCGCTGTGGTTCAGCAGCAATCAAATGGACTTTTTAGTTTTATCATTTGACAGCCAAACAATCCCTCATATCTATCCATCATGGGCCTGTGGCTTTAGCATTGGGCTAACAACAATTTACCACAATGGCTGTAAATGAGTCGAATATCATTGGCTAATCGGGTCTAGCTTAATTGAAAATGATATTGACTTGTAAACTAGTAATTTCATGTTCGAATCTCATGTTACTTTGACAGTGTGTTTGAAAATACCCTCTTCCCTTCTTAACTCTGGCATAAAAAAAAAAAAAGGTCGAATGTCATTGTGTTCAAACTTATTTATCGAGCCTTGAGTTCATTTGACTCGTTTCATTTACGAGTTGCGTTTGAAAAAAGCTAAAAAGAAGTCCAGCTTAAGTTATAATAATAAGAAGCTGGCCTGATTATATAACATGATCTTCAAGCTGTGCAAACTTAAGTAGTCAATCGTGAATAATTTTTTAAATATAAAATGTAATAATTAAGAATGAAATACATTTTCAACATCTACTTTAGTAATAAGCCTTTACATATATACACAATATATACACAGTTTACAGCAGCTAATAAGAAAATAATTTAATGCAATATAAATACCCAAAGTCAATTATACATACTATGAAACTAAATCAAATTACAGAAGATTGTTTGGGAAAATGAGTGATGTCATATAGGAGGAGATCATGGTTTAAAGAAGCATTCGTATAGCATATACAAACCCTAGCTGCTGTAGAATTTTTCTAGAGATGTTAGGTGGGAGGCCCGTGTAACTCATATATTCTAAACAATAACCCACCCATTTTTTTAATCTCCAACCAAAACCCAAATTTAAAATAGGCTACCATTTATTTTATTATTTTTAACTATTTTACAATTGATGCCATCGAACCATATATGGCATTAAAATGTAAATTTTTACCATCTTAATTAGTAATGAATGTAAATTATTAGCAATGTCCAAAAAATAAATTTGTAATGGACTTGATCAATAATAATGCCAACCATGAAATTTGTAATACAGGAAGCAGTAATTACATATACAAGCAATAACAATACACCTACAGAAAAAAGATCATAATACACTTAGAGCTCGTTTGGTACGACTCTGGATAGGAATAAATAGTCCATGTCAGGTGTTTGGTGTCAACTTGTATTATTTAATTGCCTGACTATTTTAAACGGGTTTGACTTTTAATACTCTTCTTACCTGACTAACTAACACAACTACACACCCCTGTTTAGATAATACACGCTTAATTATATACACATACGCTCAAGTGAAAAATTCGACGGCGCTATTTTCATCTTATTCTTCCAAGAGTTCTTTTCTACTATCTTCTCCAAGGTTATACTCTTCACTCTTCTCCAGGTATCCATTTCTCTCTGTCTCTCTCTGTCTCTCTTTGTCTCTCTCTCTCTCTCATACTCTCTCCAATATGCTTCTTCTCTCTTCTCTTTCTTTATATATTTCATCTTTTATTCATTTTTTGTGGAAATTAGGTTATGAGTTTTTCCTTTTTGACCTTTTTTTTCTTGCATGATTGGAACAATACATGCGGTTGTGTATCCAACTCAATAATCAAGTAATCAAATTATCATCATGCGGTTGTGTATCCAACTCAATACATGCTGCTGGGTTTTTCTTTATATATTTCATCTTCTCTAGGTATCCAACTCATTAATTAAATTATCATGCCAAGTCAGCGATTAGAACAATACATACGACTGTATTTTTCTTTATGTATATTTTTTTTCTTCTGCTTTTGGTGCTTTGTTGGTTTGTTTTTTTCCACTTAAATTATCCAAAATTTTTTTTTAAAAATAGTCTGATCCGATGTTATCCGGAACAACACCAAACACAGTACAACTTAGTTAGACTATTTATCCGGAACATCACCAAACGCCTTATAATATTATGGATAAACAGTCAGTACTTTCCGAAACAGTTTAATACTATCTGATGGTAATTTGTAGGTATACTTAGGTTAATTTACCTACACTTGTAAAGCTTGTTTACCTATATTTTGTAGCTATACTTAATACAAAATTCACCTACTAATTTACTTATAGTTTGTAGGTATACTAGTTTAAAAATATCATACTAATTTACCTGTATGTCATTTAAAAAAAATAGGTATGCTAATTTAATTAGATTGTATCGGTAAATTATTTTAAAAAGTACGTACACTATTTTTTATTTTAAAAAAAAGGTAGTTACTTTGTAATAGCATAATTTTGTACATTTTTATAAATGAAAAACAGGTACATAATAATTTTGAATAGTATATATGGTATTTTTATTAAATCACTATAATAGGTAAATTATTCATAAAAGATAATAGGTATATTATTATCTATAAACATTAATAGGTACAGTAGAAAATTATGTTTCGTAATAGAAGTAAGAGGCGCGTTATTTTTTCAACATAAAATTGTATGTACACTATTATATTTATAAGAAAAAATAATATAATAGATAATTAATCAGGTATACTTCTTAAATAAATAAATAAAACATTTTTTTGTTAAATAAACCGATTAGGTATGTTAAATTAAAAAAAAATTCCAAATTAATTTCTACATCCATTTGGAGATCTTTCCAAATTCAAGTGTGTCATTAGTTACAATCCAATTGAAAATTGTTTCCATATTGGTTCCTACATTAATATACAAAATGCAATAATGGCAAGTATTTTAGGAATCGAAAAAGTACAATAAATTCGATTTTGCGCTTGATTAGGTAACTTGCCGAGTTAAATCCTAGTCATCGGATTTATTTTTAAAAATAGAATTTTATTCAAACAAAAATAAAGAGATGGGTTGTAGTTGAGGAAAAATGACTTTTAAGGAGTTAAGCTAAATTTACTATTTTTTTTTCTACAAATTAAAAATCCAGATATGACCTTTCTCCCTCATCAAATCCCATAATATGGTAGTGATTTGTTTTAAAAGCACATTCCTTATTTGTTTTCTTCCTCCTCTATAAATACATTGGTAAATAATACAACGGGTGTTTCCATCAGAATTGCAATTGAAGTTGAAATATAGAACAAACAAAAAAAACAAGTATTGGTTTTATAGGAATGAAGAACACCAAGCTCTCCCCCATGGCCATCGCATCTTGCACTCAGCTTGCTCTTCTGCTTTTTGCATCAGGTATATTGTCAAAATTTCCTTCCAATATGAATATGGTAGTAAAATGGTCCTAAATTTCCGAAAGGAAACCACTCTCTTGGTAGAGAAAGAGAGATAGCTTAAATTTGTTAAGAGGTTCAATCTTAAACCTATTCGGATATAATAAAGAGTAATACCACTCGACTAAAAGCTAATTAGAAACGCATATTGGAAACTTCATGGGACATAGTAGAGAGTAATACCACACGATTAATAGTTATCTAGAAACGCATATATATGGATTGTCAACGACAAAAATCCTAATTGTTTACACATTTTGTGATGATGATATTGATGCAGTTGCAATATTGGGGATGTTGGTGAAGGCAGACACATGCTTGGAATCTGTGGGTTCCTGTGAAGGCATTGACTGCAACAAAGCATGCTTAGAGAAGCATCCTGGTAGCAAGGGAGAGTGTGACCAATCAAACTTGTGCACGTGCTTTTACGACTGTCCACCACAAAAGACATGCAATGATGGTTTGGGTCCTTGCACTCATGACTGCAATCAAGATTGTTGTGCTAAAAAATGTGCAAACAAACATCCTGCAGGTGTTGGAATTTGTGACGATAGGCTTGGCTTTCAATATGTCCTGTGTCAATGCCAGTATCCCTGTAATTAGCTAGAAATGTTTCTAAGTTTACATTAGAAACGTTTGGAAGGCTAATAAGAGCAAGAAAATGATAAGTATGAAACAATATTGTGTTTGGCTTGTTAGAAATTTTCATCTTTTTTTTCCTCTCAAATTATTGGACTATGAAGCACTGCAACTTTCTTATAACCCTCGTGTTCGTATACGTATACAATACATTTTTAACGCTATGATACATATGTGTTCGGTATTTTTTTCTCATTACACTACGATACAAATTGCGATAGCAGGTTGACAAGCTCTACCATGTGTGGTCATGGTAGTATATAATTTTGATTTGTATTTAAAAGTTTTGGCTCCTTTTATGAAAGAAAAATAAAATCACAAACTCTTATAACAGGTTGACAATCTTAAAAAGTGGAGTTTACACAGATTCGGAATTTCATCAATGTCATTATTAGGCAACAAGTCATTGTGATCTACAACCGCCGTGCATAGCTGATCATGCTTCAGATTCAAAGAAAGCTTGTGATCTAAAAATCTTGAACGCTCCAAGATTTTAGCCATGAGTACGTCAATTTTGTAAAAAGTAGCTTCCATGACATATTGACAAATCATACACAAGAAGGGAAGCTAGGGCACTCATTTGATACCAATGTTAGAACCCCTTGTTTTATGCAGAGAAAATGAACTTTATTTTCTAAGAACAAATCAATACAATCAACATCACTTCCTCACTTACTCACTAAGTTTCCTAACTAAAGAACCCTATAACAACAATGTGTTAGTTAAGTAACCAACTGATTAACGAAATCCCACCTCAACAAATGAGAAAGCAGCCCAATTAACCCATGATTAGCTCACTAAGCACCTTCTTTTGATGACCACAATGTTGAATAGGACATGTATATGACTCAGCAAGATCAAGTATACTTATCACAATCACTTAATGAGCAACCCTTACTTACATAGCCTCCCTTAAGTCATGAAGTTAACTTAAAAGTTAGGCTGACGGGCGCATCCCTAATATCAAAACATGCTGCTGCATGCGTAGAGCAGTGACCAGAGAACAGAAGCCGTTCCAGTTATTATGACATTAATGCCGCACTTTTCTGATAGAAATAGAATGACCAATCATGTCAAGGATTTATGTATATATAAATTACAATAGTTCCCATCTATTGAGAGATTCCTCAAATAATTTTATTTTAGGGTTCCCTACGAATTTTTTTAACAATCCAAACCATCTATTTTTCAAGTCTACATTCATAGATCATCCTTGCAAAAAATTAGACAAATTGAAAACCGTTTCCACATCCAATTGTATCCTACAAAATCAATGAACACGGTGCTTCAAGAAAGTACTAAAATTTCAATAACTCAATTGAGTAGTCAAATGATATCGGATTCAATAGAAGCTTATTTGAGGGACACCCTTGTAGGGCCCACTCCACATTGTATTTCACTAATCCAAACCGTCTATTTTTTAGATAATTATTCAAAGATTATCTCTACAAAAAATCACTTGAATCCGATATCATTTGACCACTCAATTGAGTTATTGAAATTTTAGTATTTTTTTAAAGCACCATGTTCATTGATTTTGTAGGACACAATTAGATGTTGAAACGGTTTCCGATTTGTCTAATTTTTTGCAAGAATAATCTATGAATGTAGACTTAAAAAAATAGATGGTTTAGATAGTGGAAAAAAATTCGTAGGGGACCCTAAAGGGTGTCCTCAAATAAAATTAATTGAGGGATCCCTCAATAGAATGAGACTGATATATATATATCAGTTATTCTCTCATTCGAATGTCGCATGTTATTATCGTGCGGATGCCATTATAAACAGGGAGAAAAGCAGAGAATGGTAATATAAAATACATAGCGTCCACACGATAATAACGGACGGGTGTCCACATAGGAGAATTTATGTATATATATATTTATCCTTTTTCTTTTGTCCAAATTATTGTCTATTTTGTTCCCATCCTTCTTTAATCAGAACCATATCCGCTAAAAAAACAACTAATTGAAAATCGATTAGAAAATATTTTATTTTCATCATCGTCATTATTTTAGCTTAATCAGGCACATTGAGTTTATTTATTTGATAACTATACTAGATGGTTTTCTGTTTGACTAACTTTTAGTAAAGATGATACGTAGTTCATCATGACGATATTCGCACTTCAAGAAATGTGCGATGTCCCTCCCACCCAGCCACATGCAATGTAGTTTAACGATCTTGATTTAGATTTGTCGTCAAATTCTATAGGTTACAGTTCAAAGATCATTCTTTTTTTGACTGAAAGATCATTCTTACAATCTGCCAACCCATATATGAAGCTTCTGGTCATCTAAACTGTAGACAAACACAACTTAGTTGACAAAATTAGAAAAAATTTAATTATGATACAACATAGTATCTAATTAAGTGGCAAATATTATGGCTAAACGCGATCATGATTCTTCAGCTACGCGTGTAGGTTACATTGTGATTTATAAGATCGAGAATCTTCTTTGTGATGTTGTTTATGGATTAAAAAAATAGAAAATAATACTGGTGGGTTGAAGGAGGTTTCTAAAAGATTGACCCTAAGTTGGAGGAATGGCACTTGCACTTTTTAGTGTTTCTAAACGTCTGAATCTCTCAATGTACGTTTGGTGGGGGAACCGAAATTCTGCAAATTATTGGATATGCGTTATTTTATTTTTATTTTTTATTTGTGAGTGGACATGAGTATTTAGAACAAGAAGTTGGACCAAGAAAAGACTATAAATTGTTGTTATGAGAAGTCAACTTTGTGGAAGAGAAAGAAAAGTCCCGGTGATCATTACGCCATGGAAGCCTGAAGTCAAAACAAAACATGGCATTGAAATTTGAAGGAGGTTCTGGTTTCCTAAAAGGAGTCAAGATTTTAACGCATTCCTTTATTCTATCATAATAATATTAATATACTCTACTTTTCATTGGTACATTAAAACGGGTCATTTGGTGTAATTCATCAATCAAAAATATTATGACTAATAACTGATTGAAATTCAACTCCCACAATAAAATCTCTATCAAATCCCCTCTTTCCCATTTCACAATTATATTCATCTCTCTCTCTCTCTCTCTCTCTCTCTCTCTCTCTCTATTCTGAAACATGGGTGGTGATGAGGAAGCATGCAACACAAAGCTAGCTCTTGGACTTGGTGTGGGTGAATATAATTCAAGGCAAGAGATGAGGAAGAAGGAAAATCCTTTGGTTTGCTTAGACCTCTCATTTGCGCTTTGCCCAAAACAGGAGGTTGCTAGCTTGGGTGATCACATGGAGAATCGATCGAGTTTGAGGGCAATGGATGAAGATGAAGAAAGGGAGAGAAGTTTTGGTACAAATAACAAGAGTGTTATCGTGAACAACAAAAATGGTGTGAGAAAGAAACTGAGGCTCACAAAAGAGCAATCCACCTTGCTGGAAGAAAGCTTCAGCCGCCATAGCACCCTTAATCCGGTACACATCTTTCATTTCAGCTGAGATTTAGGCATGCTCTTGATTTAGCTTAACCTCTAATTAAATAGAGATTGTCAAGAACTGCTACATATATATTTTAGTTCCTTATTTATTTGTTTAACATTTTAGTTTTTAATTAATATTGGGACTAAATTATGCAGGCCCGGAAACAGTCACTTGCTGAGCAATTGAATCTGAAGCCAAGACAAGTCGAAGTTTGGTTTCAGAACAGAAGAGCAAGGTAACTTGTCTGAGCAAAACGCTCTTTTATCAAACAGTCTGACATGTTATATATATTGTGTATAGACATGACAAATTAAACGAACGAATATCCATATTGCAGGACAAAGTTGAAGCAAACAGAAGTAGACTGTGAGTTCTGGAAGAAATGCTACGAAAGTCTTGGCGATGAGAATCGTAGGTTGAAGAAAGAATTGCAGGAGCTAAAATCGTTAAACAAGAATGGGGCATCGCCATTGTACATTCAAATCCCAAAGGCTACAATGCTTTCAATGTGTCCATCTTGTGAGAGGATGGTAAAAGCTCATCACCATAACCAAGCAGCTGCAAAGAACACAGAAGATCTCAATGTGGTCCGGAAGAGTAATAAATTGCAGGGCGGCTTTGACGGTACAAATTAACTAGAGAGATTTGGAGGCTATAGCTTCATAGCCATAGCCATAACTTTAGATACAAGTGCAAGAAATTAAGCAACAAAAGCATTGATCATGTTGATCAATCAACAACTACCCATATGACTAAATTGAATACATGTGTTTCCAAAGAGGGGGGGTCCAAGTGTTCTGCAAATTAAAAAATTGGGTAGCTAGAAAAAGAATTAATGTTATATTATAATTTCCTTTAGAAGGATGTATTTGATTTGCATGCACCTTTTTATAAAACCATATCAACTCCCTCACAAGCACAATTGTAATAAGGTACTAGGATCGATCTTGGTATTTATATTCTTTTGGCATGTTTTTTCTGTTCTCTAATCATTCAAGGAAATGAGGATGTGTCTCTTTCAATCAATCTTCTTTTTTGTTATCTATGGTATTTAATTTTTCAATTCACATTGTTATGATTTGTATATGATCTCCATTTATGACCAAACTATGCATTCACATATTATATATATTCCTCAAGAACTCAGTGATACATAAAATCTGCACTTATCGAACTACGATTTTCTGGTAATGTAAGGAGGAATGCCTTTTTTTGGGTGATGATTTTCCCACTCCTATTTTGTCCACTTACACTCTCTTTTGTTTTTTTAATACTTTTTACTATAACAAAAAAGGGAGTGTAAGTGGACAAAAGATGAGTGAGAAAATCAGCTCTTTTTTTTTCCATAATACAAGCGATATTAGGGGAGGGTGGGTTTTCTCACACACACTATCAAGGTGTCATGGGGGTTTGAATTTGAGACCACTGATCTGCAAATCAATGCCATTTTTTACTGGGCTAGACTCTGTTGGTGGAGGAATGACTTCTTTCGGGTAAGGGTAAGGAGTCAAATATTTTCCTTTGAATATTAACCAAAATGATGAGTCAAGAGTTGTCTGGAGTTACTGGTGCAAATTTGGAACTTTACCAAATTTGATTACTTAGTGCTCATGAGGAAAATAATTCACAAACTATCAAGGACCCATAACGTCTCTTGCATTCTATTTATCCTGTACTTTATTATGATAAAGTGGAAAAAAAAATTTGGAAAAGTAACGGTGGGTTAATTTAATACTCAAGACTTCCTAAACAAACAGTAGAAACTTTAATTAGATTCTTTTTTTATATTATCTGAAAACATTAATTCGATTCTAAAGAATATTGTGATGGAGAATAAACTATCAAATGCAATGATGGATTGTCCTATACTATACTAACCTATAGATGCATATCTTAATGCATTTGAATAAATATTCATTCATATATATATGTTCTCAAAAACAGGTTTGAATTTAAAGCTAAAAAGTAATTAAATGACAGCATTTTTTATTATTAGTGGGTTGCACTTGCATGCTAAACAAAATAAACAAAATAAAAAATAGGTCAAAATTTCTCTGTTTCGTAAAAAAAATCAATAAATTGTAGCACTGCTGGTTCAATTTCCCCTTTTTCAATATCGCTTGTATTTGAAGAAAAAATTGTCAAACAAAAACAAATGGCACATCATGATAAAAAAAAATTCACAAGATAATAATTACTTTTGCATCTCACTTATGACTTATTGTATGTGTCAAGCCCGACTTGAAGTCTTGAATGTAACAGTTATATTACAGTAACCCCACCTCTTTTGGATGCGCAAATTAAGTGGCGAAAGCATTTATATTTCACAGTCATAATTTGAGAAAATTACTCAAGTGAAAAACAGACTAAAAACAGCAACAAAGAAGAAGTCAAGAATTTTATTTTCTATTTTTTACAACAAAGATCATCCTACTCTCTAAAGTTACTTTAACCTAGGGCTGGAATTTTAAGCTGCCAAACCGACCGAACTGGCTGGTTCGGTGTTTTTGCTTAATTTTTCGATTTCAAACCAGACCAACAGTAACAAAAACGTTAATTAAATGAGTAATGCTATACTTACCACATTTGTATCCCACATTTTCATACCATCTTATGTGGCAGATGAAGTGGACAACCACATCAATTAAAAAGTGTCAATAAATCATAAAAGAAAAGAAAATCTTAAATTAATTTTAATATATGTGTTGTCCACCTCATCTGCCACATAAGGTGGTATGAAAATGTGGTATACAAATGTGGTAAAAGTAGCATTATTCTAATTAAATTTATTAGAAGTTGGAGTCAAGAGGGTTTCAAACCCTTCACCTCCAACTCATATACTCAACATTTTACCACTGCACCAACATACTTCCTTATTTAAATAAGATATTATTAATGTATTTAAGAGTTATCAATCGGATATATAGAATTAAAAATATATATATTTAATTGTTAGACTTACTCTCATTTTTTAAGAAAAAACACGAAGAATTAACATGTCCAAATTAAATAAAAATTTATCATTCAAGATAAATAAATTATATCAATATAAACTTCAATATTAAAAAAATATCAAATTTAAGGCTAAGGCTATTACATTCAATTCTAAAGAAAAAAATCAAAGAGGTCTTACAAAATTGAGTTTATAGCGAGGGACAACGTAACGATATAGTGAGCAACAACTGAGATGCAAAAAGTGAGTTTATGAAAAAAGTGGGTTAATTAAATTGACTTTGAAGAGCAAGATGGAATTAGGAACTATCTTTCAAGGGGTGAAACAGTAATTAAAAATCTATGTGAATTGTACTCGGGCATTAAATTCAACGTTGGATCGTTAGAATTCTATGTGAATTGTAGGCTTTATATTGAATTAGTAGGTATAAAAACTCATAGGGGCTCCCTTACAAAAGCATGTACCGCACGTCTAATGAACAGAAAAATCATTCATTTGTGCAGTAAGAAGTGAAATAATTGACAAAGAAAGTTGGCAAGCCTCCTAATTACCAGATTAAATGAATAAGGAGCCTCCTAATCACCATGATGTGGGATTTATATGCTAATTAAACTACATATGTAGGGGTGGTTACCAAACCCAACTCTATATATTCAAGGCTCTTTTTTTTTTTTTTTCTGTTAAGTATTTGCAATTCATCCTATTAATTTCAAAAATAAAACTCAAATACTCTTTTATTTATCAACTGGACAATTTAATTACATTGACAATTTAAAGCACTAAAAAATCGTAATTCTGAATTCCCTAATCAAATATGCAACATCAGTTTTTGGATGCCCTCAGCTTCTTTGCTTTTCTCAACCTAGCTTGCTTCTCTTCTTGCTGAATCCATATCCGCTCTTTTTCATCCTCCTTCCTGGCAATTCTTTCACTTTTCCTCTCTTTTCTTAGAATGTCATCAAAGGTGGACACCATCACACTGTCATCATCCTCATCCTCATCCTCCTCCACCCTAAAGCGCTTATGATGTCTCTCTTTCTCCTTCATCACACAAGAAGGCTTCTTTGGCCTCTCTTTCTCTTCCGGATTTTGCTTTCTTTGATTTCTTTCTTCACTTGGCTTTGGGGCAGAATCTTTACCAAGTGCAGGTTCTCCTTTTGAAGCTTTTGGAATTTCGGCATCGTCTGAGAACAAAAAGGAGTAATCTCGGGATTCCTTGATGCTTTTACACTTGAGTTTCAAATCGACAGGAATCTTGAGGCCTTTTTACCCTGGTCTTGGGAATCTCGAAAAACCCTAGATGCCAAAACCTTTAACTCCGGCATTAAAGCTTTGCTTTCTTGAATCACTCTCTGCGCAATGGCATGTTGCGAGGGGCCAAAGAAGGATCCGAAGTTGTCACAAGGCAACTTGTTCTTCTCATGAATCGAGCCGTCACGAACAGACACCACCTCCTTGGCATGATTGTTTCTGATGCGCTGTTTGAGTTGCTGCCTTAGTTGAAGAAAGTCCAATTCCTTCTTCGTAGAAGAATGGAACATTTTGCGTTCACTGAGTGCCCCCATCTCTACAATATTCAACCCTAACTTGTTTCAAAATCACTGTTTTGATTTTCTCACAGCGATGATGATGAAAGGAAGAGAGTGTGTTTATTGTGATTTGCAAAGGGCCAATTCTCTATATATACATGAGCTTTGTCGGTTAGTGTTTCCAAATCCGAGCACGACTAGGAGATTCTGAATCATTTTTTCCAAGCCAGCTAAAAGAGCGCCTGTTTTTTCGGGTTTCCATTTTAAAAAGTTTTTGTAAACAAACTTTTTTGTTTTCCTTATAGGGACAAAATGGAGAATTTCAGGAAAAACAGGTAGGTCCCAATGAAATTCTCCATTTTGCCCTTAGGAGGAAAAGGAAAAAGAATGGGTGATTGGTAATTTGGTATAGCAGCGGAACGAAGTCTTCAATGTAACAGTTGTATTACAGTAAAGTAAACCCACCTCTTTTCCATGCCATGTGCAAATTAAGTAGCAAAAACATTTATATTTCCCCACCGTAATTTTACAAAACAGCAAAGAGAGTGATGAATTTTTTCACAACAAAGCTTTATGTAAAATTTTAGACATAATATTTTATTGCTTTTTTAAAGATGTGAATCCTATTTTTATCTCTTGAAAACTACTTTAACTCACCTTGGCGCTGAACGTGTTTTTATGTCTTATTTTGTCGTCAACCATCAAATCCTTAAAACATTCCGTTAGTTGCTGATATGGCATATGTGGGACTCGTTGGTTTCCTGACATGTCTAAAGCGTGAAACCATGTATGAAAAAAAGTAACAATAAAATGTTTTTCCTTCAGAAATTTTAATTTACATACCAAAATAACATTTTCAAAATATGAAAATTAAAAAAATTAAAAACTGCAAGTTAAATTACACTCTCTAACTAAACATGTAGCTCAAGTTAATTTGATGCAGTAAGAAGTGAAATAATTGACGAAAAAGAAAGTTATAGAGCTCACTTTGTTCAGTATTTATTTGACTGTAGAGATAGCCAAAGAGTTTTGGTCACAATGGCAGGCCTAATTAGCAGATTAAATTGATAATTAACATAGGGGTGCCTACTCACCAATTATTTTTTAATTTTTTTAAGGTATTTGAAATTCATAAAATCCATCCTATTTATTTCAAAAACACAAATTCACATGTGAAAACAAAAATGTACTTTTATTTATCAACTAGACAATTTAATTACATAACAACAAATTAAACCAGAAAAATCGTAATCCAAATGCAACATCAGATTTTGGATGCTCTCAGCTTCTTTGCTTTTCTCAACCTAGCTTGCTTCTCTTCTTGCTGAATCAATAGCCGCTCTTTTTCATCCTCCTTTCTGGCAATTTTTTCACTTTTCCTCTCTTCTCTTAGAATGTCATCGAAGGTGGACACCATCACAAAATCATCATCCTCCTCCTCCTCCCTAAAGCGCTTACGACGTCTCTCTTTCTCCTTCATCACACAAGAATGCTTCTTTGGCATCGGATGTCTCTTCCTATGAAGTAGTCTCTCTTTCTCTTCCAGATTTTGCTTTCTTACAGTCTTCAAATCTCTCCCAGTCCCCGAACCTCTTTGTATGCCGAAACCCGAACCTGGGTTTCTTTCTTCACTCGGCTTTGAGGCAGAATCTTTACCAAGTGCAGGCTCTTCTTTTGAAGCTTTCGGAATTTCAGCATCGTCTGAGAACAAAAAGGAGTAATCCCTGGACTCTTTGATGCTTTTACACTTGAATTTCAAATCCATGGAAAGAGATTTTGTTGTGGCCGAGGCAGGAATCTTGAGGCTCTTTTTACCCTTGTCTTGGGAATTTTTAAGAACCCTAGATGCCAAAACCTTTAACTCCGGCATTAAAGATTTGCTTTCTTCGATCAGTCTTTGTGCAATGGAATGATGCGAGGGGCCAAAGAAGGATCCGAAGTTGTCACAAGGCAACTTGTCCTTATGAATCGAGCCGTCACGAACAGACACCACCTCCTTGGCATGATTGTTTCTGATGCGTTGTTTGAGTTGCTGCCTCAGTTGAAGAAAGTCCAATTCCTTCTTAGTAGAATGGACACAGAGTGCACCCATTTTTGCCCAACTGTTGATATTTAACCTAACTTGCTTCGAAAGCAATATTTTCTCACAGTGATGAATGAAAAGGTAGAGAATGTGTTTATTGTGATTTTTGCAAATGGCCAATTCTCTATTTATACACAAGCTTTGGCGGTGCTCAGAGTTTAGGTTTAGTATTTACTAATCCGAGTAGGACTACTAGGAGAGTTTAGGTT
This sequence comes from Prunus padus, assembly GCA_024362665.1. Lineage (NCBI taxonomy): Eukaryota > Viridiplantae > Streptophyta > Magnoliopsida > Rosales > Rosaceae > Prunus > Prunus padus. Next base: position 5,117,384 of record JANFAM010000020.1, read on the forward strand.
TAGTATTTCCTAATCCGAGTAGGACTACTAGGAGATTTTTACTTTTCTTGCTTAATAAGTAACGGTTGGTATTTCCTAATCCGGGAATCATTTTTCCCAAGCCAGCTAAAAGAACGCCTGTTTTTTGGTTGGATTTTGACTTGTCTTTTTTTTTTTTTCCTTCTTTTTTTCATTTTTTCATTTTTCATTATTTATTTTTTGAGTGTAAGCGATTGGTGAAGGTTTACACAAATATTCATTGGTCAGTGGGGTTTCGAATCTCTACCCACATGGATGGAGGTGGAAGAACTCAATCAACTGAGCTATACCCCACTTGCCATTTTTACCTCTTTTAAATTTTGTTTTCCGTTTTTTTTTTGGTAATCAAAGAGACAAAAGTTTAAATCATGCTTTCTTGTTGAGTAGAGATATCATTTTATTTTCGTTGCTTTAATTTTGGGAGATACTGGTAATTTGGTATATAGTATAGGAACTGAAGTCTAACAAATAATCATTTCAATAACGTGATTGACTTTTGGAAAAAAAAAAACGTGATTGACTTTTCCAATTGGAAAATTATGAACTGATAAAAGAAAAAAGAAGAGGGCAACATGACCAAAGCGTTGAAGACTCTCCTTACGATTGCATTTGAAACCCGTGTTTGATGGTCCAAGTAGTATGGGATGGGGTTGGTTTTTCTCGACCTTTAAGCAAATGCAGAGTTGCATTGGAAATCTTGTTAAGATATGACGGGGGGGGCCTACCAAAGAAAGAAGAAAAACAGAAGTCACCACAAGACAGCAGAAGTGAAGAATGAAGACCTAGAAATACCTCAACTCATTGGCAATCATTATAAAATTACTCAGGGCATCTATTCTTTGACCCAAAATAAACGGAAAAATAAGTGAGCCAGAAAATAATAAATAGAAAATAAAAAGGTGCACGACTGAAGATGATCACAAGCTTATGTTAGCACAATCTCACCATGAGCACTCTTTCCTTGTATGCGGATTTTTGATAATGATACTTCTTACAAGTTTAACATGGTGCCAGAGCAGAGCAGGCGTATCTTAAACATGGGTTGGCCTAAAACCGAGCGCCCAGCGGAGTGATAACATAATTCCTCATCCATAAACACCCGGACACCCTTTTCTTATAAGCCGGTTTTGTATGGGTGAGTTCCGCCAGGCTATGAATTGGGAAAAGGCTATGAATTGGGAAAAGGCTATGAATTTTTACTCTTTGATTTGGTCTGCTGAAGAGCCAAGGTGGCATAGATAAGCTCATTCCAGGCATCAGGGACCCCAGGAAGGCACCAATGGCTACAGTCTTGCTTCCTTGTGGAAACTTTTTTGCCAGCAGTTGCATTCTTTCCGTAGATTGATGGATGGCCATCCTTGCGGAAATTGGTCAACCTTGTCACATTCAAAAGTTTCACAGGAACCCGCATTTCTTTGATTACTTCATCCACTATCTTCATTTTCAAAGGATAGTTATCAAGTATGGCCCCACTTAAGACTGGTTCTTTTTCCCCATTGCATGATCCACCTGAATCCCAATCTCCTCCTCTGCTTTCCAGAGTTTGGAATGAACAGAAATGATAGATAAGTCAAATACTTTCCATAATAAACAAATAAATCAATTATATGCTACTTCTCTCAAGTACTTAAAAATTTGTTAAGTGTTTAATTATCTTAAAAATTTGTTATGTTTCTCATTATAGTAATTTCAAGTTGAATGTTGAGAAAGAATGTTTCCTAATACTCAAGAAGCAAATTACATACAGAACTCTCTCTTCTAGTTTGTCTGATACGAACTGAACAAAGATGTGAGAGATGAAAGGATTAAACAGTTGAATATACCTGAAATGGGCAGAAGAGTACCCACGATAGAAGATCAACTGCTTTGATGGATTAACATTACGATCAATCCAGCTAGCCCAGGTCCTCAGAGCCCTTCTATAGGCCTCCGATGCATCAAACTTTGGATAAAGATAATCTCCCTCTTTATAGTAGTTTTTCCTGTAAGAAATAACTGTCATATTTCTACAGAGTTCCAGTATATTTTGCGAAAGTAAAAATGGCCAAAAGAAGAGATCATAAACCACTCAACCAGACTACGTGCCAGTTAGTTGCAATCTATAAGCTAATTGAGTATTTTTCTTGGTAAGAGATCAAAGGATACTATATCAGTTTTCAAAATTCGAATATTAACAGCACTCGCATTCTATGGATGATCATTTATTGTCTACCAGCCAAAATAAAAGAAATGAAGAAACAAACACCCAAAACAAATCAAAGTGATTATCACAACTGAATGAACCAGAAAAGAATATTTCAATCTGCAGAACATATGTAAGAAAATAACATTATACTAGGTAAATATTAGATAAGCATGCAAGCATACCCACGAGCAGTCTTTCCATGAGCCCACCAATGGCCAGTATTAAAGACAAGAATGTCAGCTCTCTTCCAACGTTTAGCTGTCTTGTCAATTTGATCTATCGAAAGAGTTGGATTTGAACTCCCTTGAGCATTAATGCGGACTCCTTCCTTTACGAGGAAATGTGACCTCACAAATTCCACTGTACAGTCATAGTCCTGTCCAAGATTTTCAGAAAACTTCACAATCAGTAAAAGTACCAACTGATCCATTATACTCCCTACAACTAAGTTGAACTTAAAATGAGTATGATGTAATTCTGTGTGCTGAATAACTAGTAAGGTAAAATTGGATTTAACTTAGATAGTTTCAGCCCAAATCAAAATATTGTAATGTCAATCCTAAAACTAAATATGGAGTGTGTTCCAGAAGGTAAGCTTTCACCCAAGAAGTAAATTTAGGATGACCAAACACACATAGACTTAGTATGTATAATGAAAAGTAAGTTCTAACTAACATGAAACAAAACCAATTGGGCTATGGGGAACCTGCCAACTACAATTTACAATCAATGCTTAAGAATGTGATACGTAATCAAGAAAAAAACTTACTCAAGTGCAAACTATATGGGTGCATGAACTAGAAATTAGGATCGCAATGATCTAACCTCGAATTTGAAAACATAGTAGCCTCTTCCCTTAGTTATTTTGTGGCCGTGAATTTCATGCATTCTGCTCTTATTATGCAAGCCTTCGCGGAGGAGGCAAAGGATTGACTCAAACTGGTTCCGGTTCATGGAATCTCCTACCAGCATCAATCTTTTACCACGTAGTCTCACCAAGAAGTCTGTTGCATTAAACCTACGAGTGACAGTGAGTGCAGAAACAAAGTGTATTCAAAGAAAATTGATAAACTATCATGAATAAGGAGGCAAATAGAATCAAAGTAAAATGGGAGACCAAGATAATTATTCAAATACTGAAATAAATATATATTAGGAAATCATCTTCAACATTGTTTCAAAGATAGCATGCTACATCCAAATGCCATTAAATTGCAATAAGGCTCAAAGTGGAACTAGTAGCATAAAATTTGAGGACTATGCATACCCTCAAACTCACTAAAACTGTACCTCTCAGATCAGAACTAGAAAGAGCATAAGTTCTTTAAAAATGGTCAGAGAGCCAAATAAAGCAGCAGAATTCAAAGAGCCAAACTGAACAATCATTATATCTCTAGACAACATTTGTAATTTATTTCCCAAAACTCAACTAAAAGTTCAATTTGTAAATAGACATCTGCAGACAACCCATTGTGTAATATCTAATTTTCTGCCCTTGATATATGTACTTTTCCAATATTTTCCGTGGCACATAATAAGAATCACTCTTTTTGGCTATAAAGTCTACACCTTGCCACTAGAAATTCTGCAGCAAGTAAATTCTTCCCGAGAAGCACAATCAATTTTTTTCCACATCTTATAAGATGCTTTCCTATATATACATTCTTTTTCCCCTATTTTGTTCTACTAATTTGCATAATTCAAGCTATTTCTTTGACTTCTGATTGATCTAAATAACATTTGGGGCCTTTATCACTAATGGAAGATACTTCAATAATTATTTATCATAAAACAAAACGATTTTGTTCTGTTTTATCAATTAAATTGACTTGCATTAATCAATTGGAGAAGCACTTTGGTAAAAACAAAATGTTGATAAGCAATAACATCAATACAATGTTTCTATTCAAAAAACAAAAACAAAAAAACAAAATGTTGAATACTGAATTTATTACTGCATTCTACGCTAAACAAGGAAACTCATCTTTCTTTTTCAATTTGTTCAAACCATATCCACTGCCTTTTATATAGGCACTCACAATTTCCTAATGACAAACAACTAGATTTGTTTGACATAGTCTCAATAGCCCTGTGGCATGATGGCATAGGCCTCCTTGAATTTTGCAAATATGTTTTTCAAGTCGTGATTCAAATCCATGTAAGGGTAGATGTGCATCATCCCTGGTGTGGAGCGTGATTCAAAAAATGGTAATTCAGCAAGTTGGTGATTTCCTAAACATGGTTAACTAGACCAACCTAGATGTTAGTTGTCTCCTGATCATCTCCCATTGCATCCCTCGCTCATTCGGTCAAACCACCAGTCACATCCAAGGGCATCACCTCTGTAATCAGATCTGGATCCAGTTCCAATTTCAGTTCATTGCACCGTTGCACCAAACAAAACATGCTGCCCTTGATCACCTCCCATCACATCCCTTGATGTATATAACTCTATGTACCTTACTGAGCTATAGAACTCTAGTATAAGTGCATGAATTTGCACTCTGTGACATTTACTGAAATGAGATTCCAAAGTTCATATTTTATCACTAGCATCAAGCCCTTCCCCATGATGGAGAATTAAGAGGCTGAGCTGTTAATGAGCTTAGGAATAAGGTGAATTTAGGAAAACTTCTAGGCATGAAGTTGAGTTAGGGCTGAGCTCATCTGTCGTTAGATTAAATAAATGGCCAAAGCTCCAACCTCTGATGGAAATGAGCTTGGGCAGGGCTTTCTTTATTACTAAATCCTTTTCTATGGGGACTCAAACTTGGGACTTCTTACGATGTGCATTCTGACAATTTGATTCTTCAAGATTGCAGATCACTGATTGAGAAATTTCATTTGCCCACTATGTGATTGATTCATTCAATTTCTCATGGAATTCAAGCTTGTTAGACAAGTATGCACATTTTTTGGAAAAGTGATCAAACAGATAGAGCACAATATCAATGGATGCAATGCAATGGTAGTGATAGCCAATAACATGGCCAATGGAGGTTGCCATCTCACAATCCAAAAACAGAGGATTTAGAAATGCACAAACCAGAACAGAGTTTCTGTTTGTGATGAACGTCTAGCATTCCTTTGCTCATTAAGGTTTCTTCATGGGACAAAACATATTTTCTGTATTATCTTTGTCCACTACCCATAGAAGTTTTCTAGACCTCATTCTAGGAACAAGATTTCTTTAGAAAGCAAGACATTTGGCATCATAATGGGTCCTACATTGTGATTGAGCTTGGTGGGTATTCAAATTAGATACCTTGATGTTTTAATTGCAGCAAGTAGACATGTTCTTCCTAAAAAGCTTTCCTAAATTGAAAATAATATCCATTTTCGACAATTGACAACAGACCAAAATAAAAAAGCACAATATCCACAGAACAAAATCACAAAGATAACGACTAAAGCAGGACAGAGATACCTTGGAAGATCACAGCCCTCAGGCTTCCACCGCCATTTGAGATACTCAGAGTCACTCCTCCCATTGCTTTGGCAATCAAAAGCTTCATCAACATAAGGGCAAGACCTGGGTTTATAAAGCGGGTAATGCTCATCTTTCACCCAAGTCCCCACATACAAATCACACCCAATTTCACCCATTTCACCAAATGGGTTTTCATTTTCACGACCTGGGTCTTGCTCAGTTTCATCATTGAACTCCGTTGGCTCTTCAGTTTGTGAATTGGATGAAACGGGTTGTTGGGTTGGTGGGTCCAATGGCTGTGCAGAGATAGAATAAAGCAAGGGTGGTTGGTAATTACTGCCTGAAGAAGAAGGTGGGTCCACTGCTAATCTTTCTGTAGATGTGGAGTTGGGCAAGGAGAGGTTGGAATTTGGAAGCGAGGAAGAAGAAGAAGAAGAGGGGATTTGGGGAAAGGGATTTTTGTAGAGAGAGAGAGAAGGCTCAAGAGCTCGTTTGTTGAAGAGGAAGATGGTGAAGAGGAAGAGGGTGATGAAAAGGAGAGTGGTGAAAGTGTAGCGCTTCTTCTGGGTTGAGGAATTGGAAGCCACTGCCATTTCACACCATTTGGTTTTGACAGTGAGTGAAGTGTGGAGGCTGCATCGGTTTTTCTGTTATTAAATTTTCCAGGCAAGTTAACAGGGACGGGGAGAATGAGGCACTGAACTTCCCAATGAGGAAAGGAATTTTCGTTTTTTTTTCTTTTTTTATTGTTCTATCAAACATTCGTTTGTGCTCTTCTCACGTGCCTACCTGGTCATGATAATTCCAACAATGATTTTCTTTTTTTTTCTTTTTTATTTTCTTTGCTTTTCAACTAGTCTTTTGCATTCATATTTTGTAGAACATAATTATGTCATGAGCACTCTTGCTATATATGAACACTTTCAAAGTTGGAAAGTTTTTTTATGAGGAGCCTATATTTTCATTTGAGACTGCGGAAGTTTGTATGAAAGTGTAAATTTATATTATTTTTTTAAAGGTTGAATTAGGCTTTTTCTTTAGCAAACTTCCTCGCTACAAGGGAATTTCATTCCAAAAGATAAAATAATGTCATACAAAGCAAGCTAAGTTCAAACAAATGGTGGAGGACCAAGCCAACTTCAAAAAAGAAACATCATAATTTGTCAAAGCGTGACATCAATTCATTCATGTTATATACGTGTATTTATTTATTAATATTGTAATCTAAGTTCATGACATGTCAACCTTAAGTGTAACATTTAAGGAAATGCTTTAACTTTGAATATATACATCTCCTTTACAAAACTTGGCAATAAATGTTGTGTTATATTGATCTTTTATATGTGTTTGAAGATTTTTTTTTTTTTTTGAGAAAAAATGGTATTTCATTAAACCAAAAGGAAACATTACATGATAAGAACTATCATGTTAACGGCGGCCTCGTTAAAACTTTCCCAGAGAAACAAAATCCCGGGGTAAGAAAGAGTACGTAGGTACTACCAAAGAAGTCCTCCTATGATCTACGTAGGTACTGCCAAAGAAGTCCTCCTATGATCTAAAAAAAAATCATAATTCTTCGTACAAAGTCAAAAACGTACTATGGGTATTAGAATAGATTCAGCCAATCACCCAACAGCAAAACCATTGAAACACATCTCATCACTACGCAGATACTGTCAAAGAAAGCCTCCTATGATCTAAAGAAAGCATCATAGTTCTTCGTACAGAGTCAAAAACGTATTGTGAGCATCATAACATATCCAGCCAAACACCAACCGCCACCTCCAATTTTCTTGATTCAGAACCCCAACTAACAAGCAAGGGAGACCAAGATTGGCCTCTTAGTCTGAAGAAAATTCCGAAGAAAGATCTTCATAGTAGGAACGGTTGCCAAGCCCACGAACGTTCCATAGGAGAATTATTAGGGAGATCCTGGAGACCCCTCGAGGCTGGTCTCCGACGCGTTGTCAACAAAATCCTCGATACAAAAGCTATGCTTACCAGAAAAATCCATGCCACTAACAATCAGATGCCCAACACCAATTTTCGCATGCTTCTTATTCCCGCTTGGTGCCGCATACTTGTCATCCCCTTAAGCAGAAGAGGCGGTGGCTCCTTGGGAACCTAGAGAGGAAGCCAACGCAGCCACCCCACGGAGAACAAAAGAGCAAAAAAATATGATACCCAATTCACCACGAAGAACCCAAAGAGACAATCAGAGAAGACTGAGAAAGACGGCGCAGAGAATGAGTAAAGAAAACTGGAAAAACCCTAACCTTAGCCTTCAAGGCTCTCCTCGCGTGAACGAGAGAGCGTCCCTTAAATGGCTATAAGTTTGTGTTTGAAGATTAAATCATATGTAAATCAAATTTTTTTTCTTCTTCTTTCTTTTCTCCTGCACGTTCACAAGTTTTATTATTTGGTCGAAAAAAAGGAAATTTCATTAAACATGAAAAATATATACATTAGACCCAACAAAGCAACAAATCTAGGTAAGGGCTCAGTCGCCTTGCTCTGCCACTCCATGACTTGAGATATGCTCAAATATCCCATATCCGCCACTCCACACACTCAAGTTCTGCTCAAATATTGTCGATCCGCCACTCCATGACTCAAGATATGCTTAGATCTCGCCGTCCCACCGCTCGCTCCGATGACACATCAATTATTAATTTTAAAAATTGAGATAAACAGTGTACTATGGTATTAATTCGTCCTTGTACCGCACACAGTAAGTTTCATACATTTGACAAATGATGCGATAATTAGTGTTGACTGTCCCCCATATCATTCTATTATTAGGTCAACTACAAGTATAATAAGCCATAAATGAATGATAAGACATGACGAAATCCAAACCTAAATTAAAGATTAATTGAAGTGACTAGTGTCTAAGTCTTGTTGGCACTCCGGCAAGGGCACCGGTAGAATACATTACAGTTTACAAGGTTGTTTGTCCGAGTATCTCTTTCTCACCCCATTCACCCACAAGACAACCAAATAGCAACTAAAAAACCTGACAAATTTCATCATGTATCAATTCAAGCGAAACCCTAAGTAGCAAATGACGTGCTTCACAAGTTAATGTGATCAAAACAGGTCACAATCTCATCACCCTATCAATTAATCTGCATCTGCATGTCCCCAACAAAACATTAATTTGCAGTTTTTCCTTTTGCTCTGGGTGTCAGCTTTTGACACGAGGGCTTTAATAGCTCTCATGGAGGAAAGAGTCCAATGGAGACGGATGAGGGTTTCTCCTAAAACACAAAAGAGCTTTGGAGTGCATGCCTTGGGGAAAGGAATCAAAAGGGTATGTAATACGTATGATATACAGCTTAGCTCTAGGCAGGCAAAAGAATGTTGTGCTTTTAATTTGGGATGTGAGAGCCCCTTTGACTTAAAACTTAAAACTTGTTCAAAAAGAATTCTGTTTTGTTTAATTCTGTCATAATTTATCAATTAATGGATGGCCAATGACTTGAATGCTGCAGAAAAGAATTTAATGAGGTTTGGTGAGAGGCTTTCTTCTGTTCTTCAAAGCTACAGAGATGTTGATATATCAAACTAGTCCTTTACTGTATATCCTGAGATACCCTTAGTAAATGCATGTCCTGTTAAAAACCCCCTCTCTCATTAGCTCTCTTTGTATTTCTCTTCAAAATATATATATCACCATAATCCCCCATTCCTTTTGCCTCCCTATCTCCCTCTCTCAAAGGTCGCTTTTGTATGTGCTTTTGTGGGTTTTCTCGTATATGTGTCTTTGTTTTCTTCTGGGTTTCTCTGGTTTATATATGGTTCCAAAGTTTTCCTCTCATCAGTGAATTCAACAGCTATATATAGCTAGTAGCAGTGAGTGTGTTGCAATGAGATTGGCTGAGATTACACTTTTGTGCCTCTTGGTTTTGGCTTGTATTAGATCAAATGCAGTTGCAAGGTCCAGCTTTTTCACTACTTTTGATCATCATCATCATCATCATCATCATCATCATCATCATCATCATCATCATGATATTGGAAAGAGGATGAAGAGCTCATCATCAAATGGAAGATTGCTAGGAGCAGCAAATTTCAGCCAGTACTGCAAGTCAAAGGGGGACCAGTTTTATGATTATTTTTTTCACTCTAACTCTAAGAACACCACCTCAGAAAACAAAAGGGTTGTTCCTACTGGTCCCAATCCCTTACATAACAGGTAAAAAAAGTGATGAAGAAGTAGCCAGCCTTGATGTAATAGTAGTTAATACCTTCATATATGGAGTATTGGCATATTGCTTCCTCTATGTTGAAGCTTCTCTCTCTAATTTGTATTTGTATTTCCTTTGTTTATCTAAAATGTTAGTGATATAAGTAACTGAGAGTTTTGTTTCTTATGATCTGTATGTCTTTATGTGGGAAAGAGGAGGATATTGGTGTGCTTCTGCATATTGTTCTAAGGAAAAAGAAGTGCTTCTGTTTTGATCCATTGCCGGCATTATATAAAATTTAAAAAAAAATATCCTGAAATGGAAAACTTCATTAATTTAAAACTGGTGTGATAAAAGGCTTAATTTCTCTGTATCAGCGGCTCAACGTGCCAGCCTTCATTAAATTCAAAGCTACTTTTTTCCTCTCATATAGATCTTTCTTCACCTTCTCTTGGTTTGTCTTACTCTTTTGTCATTTTTGTTTTGCAATTTTTGAGTGTGAAATTTCTCTCTTTCTTCCTCCTCCCTCATTGTCTCTGTGAGGCTATATTAGGTCGTATCCCTCTAAACAAGGCACAGCAGTGGCGGGGACAGCAGTGGGGTATGGGGGTGCGCATGGTGCAGAGGGAAAAGTCAAGGTTTGGGTTTGACAGAGAGGAGAGGAGGATGTTGGGGTTCGTGTAAGGGAGTTGAACACCTATTTAAAATCAAGGGGAGAGAGAGAGAGAGAGCATGATTTGGTTATGATTGTGTTATTGTGATCAATGTTCTTTCGCTTAGTTTTCAGTCACCTACATAAATTAATGAAATTAGGGAACTACAGTAAAACTAATTTTAATCCAAGTGAGTCAAAATGGATTTACTTGTCAGAGATGTCATCTATAATGCTATTTAAAGAGATAGCGCAAGAAATTTGTAACTCAAGTGATTAAAAACAGTTACGACTCTTGCATTCGGAAGTCATGTGCTCAAATCCCCCTCCACTAATATTGCTTATACTTGAAAAAGAGATGGAGTTCATGGACTACAGAGCAATATTTGTCACATCAATTATTTAATTTTTATTTTATTGAAAAATGTCTTGAGTTCGAAATTTATGAATTGACGGTAATTTTTGAATAAATAAAAAATATATACATCTTTGCATAGTGTGAATTTTGCATTGTGTTTCGTTTGGCTACAATTTAGTGTAGAGTAGTGTGTAGAGACAGGGACGCCTGGTCAGACGGTCTTTTTGCTGAATGTCAGACTGTAGGTTACAATAAGCTTTCATAATGCTTTCTTTTTTGCAAAAAGGTAACCCCCCAATTACTAATTTGGTGCGAGGAACAAGAAAAAGCTGCAATTGGGGTGAACTTTATTTCTCAGACCAAGATCTCCACATTTCAAACACTAACTTTCGCAAAATACTGTAGATTTTTTAGCCATGATGTTTACAACACCAACAAAAATCAACCCTAGTCAGACATAAGATTATCTATATACAAATCATTGATTTAGTCATTGAGCTTGAATAGAAAGCTGCAAAATGATTTTCAAAATAGATATTCCAAACTAAGATTGCAAGCCATCCTGCTTAGGAAGAATCTTGAATCTATTAAGAATGTCTCAAATGATTGTTAAAAACTCTAATTACATAGGAAGCTAAAACATCTGTTCTGAGCTTCTCAAAAGTGGTTCTTCAATCTTCACTCCTTAACATGTAACATCTTTCAAATCCCCCATGTGCAAGTAACAAAATATTTACCACCAAGTAACCCCATTTTTCTAAAAAATTAAAGATTAAATAGACATATGTGTGCAAACTTAGGGATGAGAACAAAAAAACCAATAATTTGTAGCTACATTTGAAGTTTTACAGCGTGCATGAAGCCCTCACACCATTTTGACTTTCCTTGCAAGACAGGAAACTGCCCTCAAGTTGGTGGTTTAGGTAATGAGGTAGATTCACTCTGAAAGGGAGAAGGGAAGACCTCAGATATTGTATCCCAAGAAAGGTTCTGATCTTTTATGCGTCTTCGTTCTAGGAAGGCAGGTTTCAAAGGTGTTCCAATCATTTCAACTTTGCAAGTTAGCATTGCTACAACCTCTGACATTGGGGGTCTCAGATTTGCATGAGGCTGAAGACATAAGAAGGCAACTTGGATTGCTTGCAAAACATCCCTTTCCACAAATCCATTTTCATGCAATTTTGGATCTACTAGCTCGATCACATTTGACGTCTCGAATAACTTCCATGCCTAAATTAATAAGTGAAATGGTCAGTGGCAAGACTTCCAACTATGCTAAAAGAATCACTGAATTGCTGTATAAGTAATAATTGATGAAGGATAGAAGGCCTACATATTCAGGGAGGTATTGCATTTCTGATGGTAAAGTGAGATCTGTGTTTTTTCTTCCGCTAATTATTTCAAGCACAAGAACTCCAAAACTATATATGTCCGCCTTTTCAGACAATTCTCCTCTAATAGCATATTCTGGTGCTGTATAACCTCTGCACAAGCAGAAAAGAGACAGTTAAAAACAGAAGGAAAAACAGAGAAGAATATTCTCAAGGCCTTTTCTTTAGTTTGTCCACCAGTTGCTGGATTGCAAGCAAATTGTGTCATTCCAACATGCATCTAAAGCATAATCTCCGCATCTACTTAAAATCATAACCAGATGGACTTACTCTGATGAGGGAAAATCTTCTAAAACATCTTAAACATGTGGTGAATACTACAAATTTACTTTTGAACTCATAAATGACTGAAGTGCAAGCAATTTTTCTTTAATCTGTTTATCCTTGGCTCTTTGGCACAAAGTAATGTAAAAGTAGAAAAATATTTTAGTCAATAGTTGTGAAAATAACAAAACCGGTGGCAGCGTGTTTGTGAAAATAACTATAACCAGCAGCAGTGAAGGAACTAAACCAGTTCCGGTAATGATGCGCAGTAGAGGTATATAAGACCTTCTCATGATTGTGATTCTTGTGGTACATAACAGTATTTTTCTTTCAAAAGGAAGATTATGCTTTCTCGTTTTTATTTCTTTCTTCCTTTGCCCATGGGAGAAAAGGTCCAATGTGCATTACCAAATCTTGAACAAATGTATAGAACATGCCGTCTAATCAATGACTCATGAAGGGGCCTTATGGAATAATATATTAGGTGAAGGACTTACAAAGTTCCAGCAAATGTTGTACTGAGATAAGCTTGGTCTTCAGGGAAGAACCTAGCCAGCCCAAAATCTCCAATCTTTGGTTGGTATTTCTCATCGAGAAGAATGTTGCTTGCCTTGATATCTCTGTGGATAATTCTTAGGGGAGAATCCTCATGCAGATACTGTAAACCTCGAGCAATACCCACAATTATCTGGAACCTGGTGCTCCAGTTCAGGAACTGATCACTTTTTCCTGTTTTCCATTAAGAAGAGTTATAAGTAATAATCAAAGTTCAATGATTTTTTGCACTATGTCTAAGTGTGAAGTTTCAGTTAATCTACGGACCAAAGGAAGTAGATCTTGGACATGAGATCAGAAAATCTGCCCTTGAAACATGTTTGCAGAACAAAATGATTGACAATTCATTAGTAAAAATAAGTAACCTTCACATTTAGATGGATTGTTCAGAAATAGAGATTGCTTTCAAAGAAGAAAATAGGTTACACTTGACTCAGCCATCTGATAGAGCATTATGAATTCCCAGAAAATATATCCTCAAAAAAAATGTCAGGAGTAAACAACTCTTCCAACATCATATCAGATAACAAAGCTAACAATTTCACATCATAGTTGGAAATTCAGGTTTGGCGGCAGATTGTACATTTACATGCAGTTTTTAAGGTCCCTGACTCCCTGATGATGGCTAATTTTAACCTACAAATTTCCTGCTCCATTTATGAAGATCAAAGGAATTACATTTATGTACATATGAATCATCCTATGCTAAGAGCGAAAGAAATTATTTTAGTTTCTTACATCTGTCTTCTTACTTTTTTCATTTTTGTGTGATGGGAAAAAACTTTGTTAAGTAGCAAGTGGATACCACCAATATATAAATGGATAGAATGCAAAGTATTCAAGAAGTAATACCATATACTATGAGGTCCAAGCTCCTGTTTTTCATGTATTCATACACAAGAAGCCGTTGAGGCCCATCTGAGCAACATCCGATAAGACGAACCAAGTTCCTGTGCTGAACGCTAGTGATCAACTTTACCTCTGTAAGAAATTCTGATTCTCCTTGTCGAGATTTGTCCAGGCACAATTTCTTAGCAGCAATTAGCCTCCCATCTCCTAGTTTTCCCTGACAAAAAGATAGAAAGAGATTTAGAAATGAAGGACTCCCATCTGTGCCTCAAAATCCCAAGAATGTGTTCTCCCAACTCCAAACAGAATGGTGATGAACATATAAAGGCGCAGAAAGCACCAAAAGTTTCATTTTTATTTTTTCCAAGTATATTGTCATTTCAACTTATCATATGTATTAAATGAATCTTAATATTTGATTTTGAAAAGTTAAGCAGCCTTGCATCTACACTATTGAGACATTTTAAATATCTTATGAGTTAATGAAGTTATATGTAGAAACTTGTGGTTTGGATGACTGTCTCAAACTTGCAGGTTCAGAAAAAATTAAAATAAAATAAAAAATAAAAAATAACACCGTTGGTTGCCATAGATTCAGTAATAGTACCCGATAGACAGGGCCAAATCCACCTACTCCAAGGAGATTACCAGGATGAAAGTTCTTGGTTGCCATCTTCAATGTCTGGAAGTCAAAATAGCTTATTGTTCGAAGGTTCCCACTGAACAAATCTTTAGATGCTGCATTAAGACAGAAAGAAAAATATTACAATTGAGGTCTTACCAAAATGTTGGTTGTTATTTTTTGAAATTAATCTATACTACAACCTGGCTGCCTTCTGACTTGTGCTACCAATTTCTTAAGCTCTTCTGGTTTGACCATTTTCCGAAAGACGAATATCAGAACTAGCAAAATTATGAGCATGATTATCCCTCCAAGGAAAAAGAACAGCGCTGGAGACGTCGGCTTAGAAGTGGAGTTCATCTCCATAGAGGTTCCTGGAGACGCCACTGCAACTACAAAAAATTGGAAAATTGTTTTAGTAGTTTGTGTGTGGATATAGTCCCACATAGGAAAGTTAAGAAACCTTGCAAGGGCTCATAAGGAGTTGCATCTCCCTCATCATTACCAATAGGTTTTCGGGTTGGAACCTCAACATGGTTTTTACAATTTTACATAACAATCAAGCCACAATCAGATATAAGGATGAAGAACATTGTTTTTGCAGTGAAGCAATCCTTACCTTGTAGTCCTCGGCCAGTCATTGTTTAGTTTATAGCTTGAAGTGAACAATTAATGGGTGTAGACTGCAGCAGAGAGTCAGAGACAACAATGGAAATGTGGTCTTGGTTTTGCTGCTATTGCTAGCAGCTTAAAAAACAACAACAAGAACAGCAACAGCAGCTAGAACCATCCACTGTTCTCTTTCTCTTTCTTGTTTGTTTGGTTTTTTTTGTTTATTGATTTTCTTGCGTTGGAAAACGCTTGGGGGGAGAAAGAAAGACAAGGAGAGACGTAGTGTAATAGAATACAAGGGTGTAACATAAGAGTAATCGAAGGAATGGAATTTCGGACATTACAACATGTAGTTTTTGGTCACTTATGGGCGCACGAGTGTTCTTCTTGCCATTGCCAAACGACAAGCTCAATCATTTGCTTCACATACTTAACTACTGACCAATAATTTGATCAAAGAAAAAAAGAATTTACTAACAAAAATATTTAATATTGGCATTTCTGTGTGCTACTAATAAGGAGGCCCGGGATTAAACAACCGTGGTTCATGACCGCCTCTTTTCGGCCAAGTGAACTTGGGTGAAAGGACGCGGACTCACTGTCTTACCAACTGGCCTAACCAAGTATACTCACCAAACATAAATTTGAATAAAGCCATAAAACCAGAGTTTTGAATTATTTTTTTTCTTTCAATTTTGTAGAGAATATTATACATTTGTTTATATGGTTTCTAACTCCAATTTCAAATTACCAACAACTATTGCAGCTGTCCATGAACATCAATTATAGTAAAGTAATTATTACGCAATGAACTGGGTTACTATGATATTTTTTGTTCCGACCGAACGCCTCTCCCAAAAGGTGCTACTCTAGCTCTCATTTAAATCTTAATATTTTTTCAATCAATGAAAAGGAATTCGAACTTGAAACCTCTTTTACTATTATAAAAAGAGAAATATTACTAAATTAATAACTGTTGATGCCAGTAGGCTATAGCTCAATTGGTTGAGCTCTTCCACCTCCACCCATGTGGGTAGAGGTTCAAAACCCTCAGACACCCAATGAATATTTATGTAAACCCCCCTCCCCCAATCGCTTGTATTAAAAACAAACAAAAAAACTAGTTGATAAGTCTTAAATCCTTTTTAGCATATAGCCAAATGTAAAACTCAAAAATATTGCATGATTTTTTGTCATGCTTACAAGAGGAATTGCATTTGTGCTTACATGGCATGGCATAACATTTGTGCCACCAGATTAATGAACAATTGAGTGTGTACAACTAGCAAATCATAACATTCACAAGGATTGAAGTGATCCCGAAATTCTTGATCCCTATTTTGGATGACTAGAGTGTATAAGCAACATAATGACAGGCAGCAATGGAGGGTCCATGTAAAAATTTCTTATGGTTTCACATATTCTGCAAATACATTAAATCAAGTGTACAACTAAAATCATAACTTAGAGGATTATGTTTAATTATATTGTCCAGGCTCAATTCACAAATTCACAATCCTGTTTTTTTCTATGGACAAGCAAGCATACATGTGGTTCAGGCAATCCATCTACCTGCAAAAGAGAAAATGTAATGACCATGCTAAAACAACAGTAACAATTATAACAAGGGATTTTACCTAAAACTTAGCATCCAGTGAAATGATAGTTTGACACGCACGCAGCACCACAGGCCATGGAAAACCTTTCCGGCTACCATCCCCTAAAGCAAGGCTTATGAACTAAAAAATTGTTTCGTGCCTGTCATAGCAATTCCACCATGTCTTTCCTTGAAGGCTTGAACCCATTCAACTGAGGATCGGCTGCTCATGTTTCCTGGAGCACCCAAACAACAACTTTAGACGTCATCCCCTTGTATCTGTAAGAGTTATTTATAATAATTTTTATTCGTTTATCAGAATAAAAAAGTAAATGCGTTTGAAGAATTGATACCTTGTCTTGAACTGTCTTTTGTTGTGAATTTCATGACTCCTTGGAAGACGAAGAGAACTGTGTTCTTCCCATATGAGACTTGCATATTCTGGATGATCAACAAAAGGATTTCTATTGTGCTGATAAAACTTGCAGACTCTTTCATTTCTCAACTTCTCTTCTCTTGAAGGTGGATCAATCTCATTCCACTTTAACAATGTAGAAAGCAGTCCCATCTCACTAGTTGCTGCTACCGCATGCACCCAAAAAGTTCAAGCAATCAAGATCTATGCTCAAAGCAGCTAGGCAGTCTTAATTCTCGACTAATAAGAGAATATATGGATGCAAGAATGAACTCAAAAAAGCCAACTATAACCCGCATTCCTGCCCCAAGATTGATCTGTAATCTTAGCCACTTAAGTATCATATAAAATGGCTCAACCTTTCGAGTCAGGAATTTATGGTCTACGAAGATGCAACAGTGAAACCGCAATAATGTTGGAGGCATGGTAACAATAGTTGCACGATAAAGACAAGACCTTAGTAGGAACTTAGAGGGCTGTAGCTGGAGTGGAAATGGGCATCAAGAATTTGTTCATTGTGGGCACAGTATAGCAGCAAACCAGGTGACTTGTGACAGTGGCAGCAAATTTCCTAATAAAGTATTTGACTGCAGTGGTGGCAGCGGTAAGTGAGGTACCAAGTGGAGGAGCCTATTGATGGCTTAAAAGGTAGAAATGAAAGCAGGGGCAAAGAGGATTTTGAAGTGGACTTGTTTGGTGGCAAGGAGTTTGTGAAATAGCAGTGGTTTATTTCTTTGGGCATGGGATGCGATATGACAGATAGGCTTAAATCTCAATTTTCACAGACTTTAAAATTTTAATGAATTAGAAAGAAGACCAAACAAAACACTAAATTCAACTCTGATGAAGTTCATGGATTTTAAATCCATGCCTCCCAACTTTTTGCCAAAAGTGCTTCTGGTAAGACCACAAGAGGCTACGAATCACTGTATTGATATAAAATGAGATTCTAACAAGTGATTCAAATCAATTGGACTTGACTAGGCGCATAATACAGCACATCTTGGGGGTCGGGTGAAAACTACGATTGGGGTAGCCACAACAAGTACACGGCAAGTATAAAATAGACTTAGAGGCTGGTTTTTTGGTGATAAGTACATAGAGGCTTCTTTACACAACTAGGAAACGGCCAGTACTTCTTCTAATGGATGTTGTCTGAAAATCAGGATGATTTTAAAGAAGGAATTTTTTGTTCAACAATCGGTTACAGCATGTCTACCTTCCCCGGTCATCTCTAATGCAGAATCAAGATCAACAGTTACAGCAGGAAGAGAATCACACTCAAACGACTCAAAGGTTTAACTTTTTTCCCTTAAACTTACAACTTTTTGGATAATCTGAAAGGTGAAGAGCTGGGCCTCCATCTGGTTGATGAAACCCGTAACATACTGCCATGTACATCAGCGCCCTTGCAATATCTCCTCTATGCTGAAGTGGCATGAAACACAAATTCAGTTTAGTGATAATGCATATGAAACTGACTGCAAAGATATTTAAACTAAACAGTAACTTTCTTGCCCGAACAGAGTGACAACAAGCAGAAATCCAAAAAGAACGTGATAAAGGGTAGCAGATGGACATTAAAAGAATTGATGTGCCAAAATATAGTAAAAAAACCTGCTTAGGTGGTGCCCATCTGTCCTTGTCAGTTTCCGTGTCCAAAGCAGCTTCTTTGTTTGCTGGCTTCAAACACTTAGTTGAGTTAACATTGCATTCTCCGTAGTATTTGTTCCCCCTGGATGAATTGACTGCAAGAAACTTCAACTATTTTACATCAAAATATAAGAGATCAACTTTTCACATACATAGAGGCAGTAGCCCATCTACCATTCACATCTGCTGGGCGAATGTTGTGTAAATCAGTCAAGGATGGACCATCTCTTAACCCATAAGAACGAGGCCATAGATGCTCCCCTAGAAAACAGCAGCATTACATTAATTTCTCTCAAAAAGAAAAAAAGGTAAACTAGAGCTTGGGGATTTTTATATCTTGCAGAGTAAAAATAAGCAGACACAACTATAATAAAGTACAAATCACAGAAAACAAAAGCAAAGTCAAAGAAGGCTGACAACAACAACAAAACTGCAAAACGAGCAACACTTCATCTCAGTTGAACATGTTAGGAACCAAAAAATGAAACCAGTATTTAAACTGAAAGCCAAAATTGTGTCAATTAACACTTAAATTAGTTGGATCGAGCAATCTAGCATATTTCCTCCTTACATATTGAAATTTATATAGCCTTCACTAATGTTCTCTATTTGAAGTTTCGACATTTTAAAAACAATAAATATCTTAAGTTTTAAATTATATTTGTCATGGAAACATGAAGATTATGGGGTAGTAAACTGTACAAGGAGGAGATGTAGCAAATTTATTAGCTTAAGCATTAATCATTAGAAGTATAGGCACAAGTGTTGAAAAATCAAAATACATAAGTGTAAGAAACCAACATCAAAATCGCACAAGCTGCAGTGAATCTGAGCAGTTGACTCACTATTCCATCCTTCAGGCTTTCCAGCTAACGACTTGGGTACAACCCTCAAGGAGTAAATTTCAACTCTGCATAAAAACATTTGTAGGCAAATTGGTAAAGAGTTACAGGGTAAATGCAATAATACAAATAGAACTACCAAAAGCAGTATTCAGCTTTGATAAGCACATACATTCCTGATGAAGCTTCGGGGTTGTCAACATCGGAAGCATCAAGAAGCTTGAGGGCATTCCACACCTATTTCCATAAACCATTAAGTCAGGCTTCTTGAAAGAAGCACCAAACCGGACTGAAAATTTAAGACACATATTAGTTGTACCATTAGTAGCAACAGAACAGTTGCAGTAGTGAATGCTAAATACCTCTCTGTAGGATAAAGATTGGTGCCTGGCTATGATGGAATTCAGTTTTTTCTTGAGTGATTTACCCTCTAAATTATCCGCATTGGCATAGTAATTGTTAACATCTTCACAAGCATACACAAAAGAAGGAGATGGATAGTCAATTGCCTCAGCATCAGCGACAAGATTTAGACAGAACAAGTAAAAAGAGATGACCTGAGAAACCCATCTCCATGAAACATTGATACATTCTGTGCAATTCCTTATGCCCCTAGAAAGAATGCATTAATCAGTCATTGCCCACTACCATTTTCACTTCGAGGGTCGACAAGTACTGGTAATTGAGCTGGAATTTTAGCATCCCAGTATTGAAATATGGAAAAAGGTGAGGTCTTGAAGGTTACTGACCTTGGAAAAATGGTGGAAGACCATGGAGAGACCAAATGGTTCTCTGGGTTTCGGTTATGGCAAGCTAAGTTGAATCTTTGTATTCGTAAAGTAGAGGAACGTGTGAATTTGAAGTGGAAGATGGTGGATCTCTTCTTGCAGTGGCCAGTGCTGTAAATTGCAGATTTTGTGCAATGGAATTTGGTGGCCACGACGGGAGACTGCATTATCCGAATGTAGAGATACCTCAACTTCTGGTTTGAAGTTAAGCCAACTGGCGGATTTTCCTTTTTAACACCTTTTCAATTTCTTGTTTCTTTTGAGATAAAATCCTTTTTTTTCTTTTCAGAGCGAAGTCCATTGCAACACTAATACAATTTCTAAGTTGACGAATAGTCAAGCGGAGTCATTTAATAATTTGGATTGGGGTATTTCCATTGCTAGAGATGCCCGTATTACCATTGCCAGAAGGAATTGGAAAGAAGTTGATGGATGAATGCTCAGCGTAGGCTTGAAGTTGATAAGTGGACTACCATTCTTGTTCGGAGATGAAGAAGACCTTGTTTAGTGTAGTTTTTGTTATTAACTGAATTAGAGTTTCCATTTCTATAACACTATATATGAGCAACCTGTTCTAAGATCATATAACAATAGAGATAAGTAATCTATTCTGACATCAAGTCACATGATAATTTCATTTAAAATATTGTCATACATCCAAAAAACCATTTGAAATAACTAAAACATTGTACGTATTGTCTTGAATAACCAACAGCTGACTATACGTTAGATTTTGATAACATGAATGTGTTTCTATGAAGCATTGTATATGCAACACTTCTTGTTGTGTAGGATCTTCTTGATGATTTTTGCTCTATATTCAGCCATGAAGTCCTTGTTGACACTTGTTTGAATGACCTCTCCTTTTGCAATATGTTCCCTGCTGAGGCGGAGCTAGAATTGTAAAATTTTGGGGGCGAGATAGAAAACACAAATATATCAAATACATATAAGTGTTCAAAACGCATATTATAACTAAATTTTTCAAAAATAGTCATGTCTAATTATTTTTAAAGGGGCCATTAATTTAACTTACAAGTTGTCTATTAGTAAGTTGTATATATTACATTATGTAATATAGGAGAGATGTCAAAAAAATGGGGGGGCTACGGCCACTCTTGGCCTAGGAGTGGCTCCACCACTGTTCCATGTAGAACATAACAAACATGTCATAATTCAACTTGCAAATGAATATGTGATTAGTTTTTGAATTATTGGAAATTTTATTGAATAGGTGAGTACAAACAATACTTACGAATCTTCTATTTGTTGGGCACAATCTGCGACGTCTTCAAATAGATACTGACAACCGATGTGCAGTATCCAAGAGAGAGTTTGTTCTTCATTTGGAGATATAAGTCTTTTTGTTGCAGTATCAAGAATATGTTTTGCCTCACAAGTTCTGGTTTTTTCCCGCTTTCGAGCAAAGCTTGTGCTTTTGTTTACGAAGCCCACTAATTGTGGCTCTAAAATATATAAAACGCAATGCAAGTAAGCTACTGTTTCGCGTCGGGCTCAATGGGTTTCAGAACTTTAATCAGCTCCATACATTTGTGGACTTGGTTGCAATGCTTTGGCAAGGCTTGGGCTTTAGAGCCCATTCTGGTTCCATTGAGGATGGATTTTTTAGGTGGGTTGTTATCGGAAAGGCTATAATGAGGAGTTTAGAGTGAGGAGCTTATTTGAGGGGTTCAATCCCACCATCAACAAATGTGAGGAAATCAATGGACTTAAACATTTTAAATGGTTTGATGGTGAGATTGAGCCCCTCAAATAAGCTCCTCATTCTAAACTCCTCATTGTAGAAGCTCCTGGGTTGTTATACTTTACAGCCTAAGATGGTTCAGCCCCAATTAGAGCCTCCATTGGGATGTGGCTCTAAAATACAAAATGAATATATGGGGTCCACTGATTGTGGCTCTAAAATACATAAAATACAGGATAAGTAAGATGCAGCTTTTGTTCCGCATGAAAAAGGCTGATTTGCATACAAGTGGTCTTAAGTTCGAATTCACATAACATCTTAATAGTGTGTGTGTCAGAGAGAAAAGTATTCCCCTTCCTAACTTTGAATAATTGGATATCTTAATCCAAATTCGAAAAGAATATAACATGAGTATTCCAATATACAATGCTAGAACAAAACAAAGCACAAGCTGCCAAGAGAATAGAAGAAATCTAAGTTAGGCTAATTGCCTAATAAAAGAAAACTATACATACTCATTGGATTTCTTCACCTAATAGTTTAAAGATTCAAAGGAGATCTTCAGTATCTTCAAGTTCTTTTTGGTGAAAGGGGGCAGATCCCAACCAAAACAAAAACAAGAACTAGTCATTGAGGCTTACACAGAAACAGCAAGGGAGCCATCAAATCAAAACCATCTAAACTTCCCATTGATTTCAGCTTGTTGGAATTTTTCCCTAAACAAGAAAGTATTCTTTTTTCTTTGCATTATATAATCATTGATGTCATAGTATAGGACAATTTGCTATGACCAAAACTGATATCACATCTTTGAAAATGAATATGAAGAATGGGCCAGCCTAGGTTCATTCAGAATTGGTGGACCAAAATTCATGGTGCAATCATTTAGCATAAGATTTGAACCTTTGTGGATGGTAAAAATTGAAGTCATGATTTCCATCACTTTTAGAACCAGCAAGGTTTGAAAAACCTTTGTGGATGGTAATCATTCATGCCACCCGTGTGAGCAGTACTATGAGCATATGCTCTGCATGATAAAGAGTCCCTTGCTGCTGCATTGTTTTCCTATTAGCTGTTAAGTTATATAATTTGATGAGGAAATTGAATTATTAGACTCTTTCCATATATGTTCCCATTATGGATTCATATTCATTAGATGAAACGTCAATACAAATAAAGTATTGGAGGAAACTAACAATGTCAACTAATTTGATTTTATTTTTCTGACTATAAACACCATATTTTTTCTTTCTGACCAACCAAATAACCAGACTAACTATGTCTTAAGGTACAGCGGGACACAATCAGCCCGACACCCTCTCTCGTGTCTAACCCTAGCTCTCTCTAAAAAATCCCTCTAGAGCCGCACAACCCTTTGAGGGGGGAGGAGATCTTTTCTCCTCCTCCCCTCTCCTCCCCTTTGCTCCTTTCATTTCTTTTGCTTTTCGTTTTACTCTCCGTTTGTGAGAGGTTTCTTTCTCCCCTGTGGGAATTTTCTCTCTCCCTTGTGAGAGTTGTTGTGGTTGGCTCCTTCCCATTATTCATGGGTGTTTTCTCTTGGAGCCAAAATTGGCAAACCCTCCGTCATATCCTTGATGTGGTCCCTCCCTTTGCTATTGCTGAGTTCTCCACTGACTTCACCTCCCTCTTCTTTGTACTCCATCACTCCATAGGTGATGTGGCTATTGGGTTTTGGGAGTTTTTGGTCCTTGTGGATCTATTGCTTGATCATATGAGTATGAGACGGTTCGCCCCATTCTCGCCGGTCTGTTCTTTCGGGTGTCTCCACGAACCCATGTTCTTATTGTTGCAGTGATGGTAACCTTGGCGGCAGCAGCGGCGGTGGTGACGGCGGCAAGCGACGGCTGCTGTGTTATAACCTTCTTGATAAGGTTGCTAGGGTTTGTGGTAATATTGGGCTTTTGGTTTTGGGCTTGGGTCAGTTTGCTTTATTTTGTTATGTTGTAACTTGTAATGTACTGGACTTGAGCTGTTATCTCTTGGGCTATTTGTAATGATCTGTTTCGTTTTAATGAAACTTATCTTGACCGAAAAAAAAAACTATGTCTTAAGGTTAGAAGTGGAGGGAGATTCAAAGCACCTGATTGATGCTATCAACGAAGTGATTTCGACCCACTTTAGTATTGTTTGAAATGTTCAAAGGCTTTTACATTCATTTCAAGCCATCTCCTTCAAGCACGTCTTCCGGGAAGCAAATTTTGTGGAAGACTCTCTTGCGGTGCTTGGGCATTCTACCCCAGCTCGCCACATTTGGTTACAGAATTTTCCTTTGACAGTGGTAGGGCAGTTTCTTGAGATTCTTTGGATGTTGATTGCCTTAGGTGCTTTGTGTTAACACAACGTTTTAATTTCTTTAGAACGTTGTAATTTCTGTTTTGCTTACGAGTGAGTAACCAATTTGAACTTGAATTTCCATCCGAATACATGGCTACAAAAATGTAATTAACTAACCTCATGATGAAACTAAAAACTTACTCAAAATGTAAAAGATACTCATGAAAGAAAACATGGGGAGAGTAGTAAGATATACAAATCCAACATAAAGAAAACTAAACTATAATCGGGTTAGGAGGAATTGAATTGAAGATGAGTTTGATAAAAGAGAGTTGGAATCCATATTACCATTAAAATTATTTACTAAACTATGTGGAATCGGGGTAGGAATGATATTAATTCCTTATAATTAAATTCTCATGAATCGGAATTGAAACTAATTTGATTACTAAAATACACTTTTTCTAAATAAATTATTGGGTTAAAGTGGATGGTAAATTTAGAATTTTAAAATTTGTGTGAGGATATAATAAGTTAAGTTCTCCATGATATATAATACATGGGAACATGCGATGGCAAAATGTCATAACCCTAGACTTTTCTTCAGAAATTTTATCGTCGTAAAATTAATTAATGCATTTTTCTTAGACTAACTTATCCAAATACTGCATAAAACCAAATACGAGAATAATATAAAATATTGTTTCTTGGTCCGATTTCTCAGTGCTCCCATAAACGAGAATGAGAATTTTTCATTCTCATCTCCTGAGATCAGACATGAAACTTCATTCCGCGAACCAAATAAGTCATTTAGGTGGCTACCAAATTTTACAATTAATTGTTATTCTATGAAATCAGCAAATATGAGAAATCTGAACAATTGAATATCTAAACCTAAATTCTAAAACAATAACATATACATATGCTAGAGAACCAAACAAGGTGGCTACCAAGAAAAATAGAAGAAATAAGCGATTTCCGCATATATAAAAAATCCACGTGCCATTTCGGTATCCGTGGTTGTCTGGAATATCTATCCTTCTGCTCGTGTGTCTAGCCTAACTCTAACATCCACATGCCTTCCAGTGTTCCCCTTCCTTTCCAGTTTAAGAAAACACTAATAAATTTCTTTTTTTCCATGAAAATTATATTCTCAGCCACAAAAATAAAAAATATTTTGGAAGGTAGTGAACTGGCTTTTTCTTCTTCTCCTATCTAAGTTTTGGCGTCTTCTGTATAAAAACGGAACTAAGAGCTAACAGATGGGCGGTGGAGTGGGGGTGGTTGTACGCTCCGTCCGTATACCCGATAGTGAAAGAGAAGAAACCCACGCCAGCCACCTGGCCACAAGCTTGAGCTGTCGCTGTTGTTGTTGCTGTTGGTGGTGGCTCAGACTTTCATTACTCCTCGCTCTGTTCGAAAATCTGCTCAGCCCAGTGATTTCCGACACGCTTCTCGAATTTATTACGCTACTGCCACCACCACAGCTCCATGATCTCCTGCTCTCTTCGATCTCTGCTGGCCTTGCTGGCCCCGCGGACCCCGCTGCCACTGCGATCACCTGCTGCGCATTATTATTCTCATTCTGCTGAGGCGGCTGACGTGGCAACCCCTCGCTCATAATCATCTCCGACCTTAGATACAGAAGATCCGACGGCTGTACGTCGCTCCATCTTTGGTGGAGCCCGCCGGGGCCACAAGCCAACCCGGGGGAGATTATAATCCGGTGCTCCAACCTCGTTCTGTCCTGGCCCAACAGCAGCCCGTCTTTTCTCGGGCGGTCAAGGCATCCGACGGTCGACGGTTCGCTCTTCTTTCTAAACGCCGTCCAGCTGTCCAGAGACCTCCGAAAGGACCACGTCAGAATCGGGTTACCTGGTCTTTGCTCTCCGGCGAACGAGTGGCGCCCCGAAACCCGGCGATAACCCGGGTCATTCTCGATATCCAAAACTACTTCGCTGCTTTGCTGGCTGTGCAAGATCTTAGAGGCGTCGTCGACTAAGAGCACGTCTTCCGGGTCGACCCGGTACCGGCAAAGCGGGCAGGTGGAGTGGGCGTCCAACCACGTGTCGACGCACTCGACGTGGAAGGCGTGCTTGCACTTGGGAAGGAGACGGAGAACCTCGGCCCGGTCGAACCGGGTCAGGCAGACGGCGCACTCGAGCCCCTCCTTCTGACCTCGGAGGGACCCGAATCGGAAAACGGGTAAGGACTCGACGACGGAGCGGTCAATACCCGAGTTTTTGCGCTGGGTGGATCCGGAGGGTCCGGAATTGGAGTTTCCGGCGACGACGACGAGAGCACCGCGCTTGCAGTGCTTGGCGTAGAGGAGGAGGAGAAATGTGATGGAGAACAATGTGGTGAGGACGCCGACGATTATGGCAATGCTAGGCCGGAAGGAGGAGGCCTTGGCGGGGCCCGCGTTGGGTGGAGAAGGAGATGGGTTTGATGATGTGGTTGCAATGTCGCCGAAGCCTGGGGTGGACACATGGCGGTTGGTGTCTGCGAGAGTGGGTGCAGTGAGAAAAGAGAGGAAGGTGAGGAGAAGAAAGAGGAGGAGGAAGAAGAAGGGGGTGGTGGAGGAGGTGGTGGGTTTGAGAAAGAGAAAAACAAGGCCCATGTTTTTTTTCTGACGCAGTAGCAGGAGGTTGAAGAAGAAAGGGGTTTTTCTCGTTTGGAGGGGTGTGAGGGTGAGAGAGTTTGTAGTTTTTGAGGCGCAAAATGGGGGGCTTCTTTTTCTTGAGATTCTTGTCCAAAGATAACAACAAAATTAACTGGACAAAGGCATCTATCTTTCTATATTTCCATCATTTATATAACTCTTAATTATACGATCATGGCTACCCTTATTAAATGATTTTATAAAAAAAATTATTTTTTCATAAATGAAGCTTATAATTGTAACTCGCCATATCAAATACAGAGATAAATGCTCTTAATTTAATAGTAGAGTTACAAACCCTTTTTTTTAAATATTTAAGTATGTTTATCTAATAATGTGACAATGTTTAGTTATTCAAATCTGCAATATGCATGGGTCTCATTTGTTTTTAACAAGTAAAACACACTCATTAGTACATTTACACTCTATTTAGTGAATAAATACGGTGATTTTGACGTCGTAAGAATCAATGAATGTATTTGATAAACTACGTGATATGGTGATGTTGTGTACATTTGATTCATCCAAATTACAAATACAAACATTGAATGTTTAAATTTCAACAGTTGTCGTTTATGAGATTTGAACGCATGAGATTTATTCTCGAGTAAAGTGAAGGCTGAATGTCATAAGTATCGGCCACTTTACTGAATCTTGATTTTCACCAACGAAGGTCTAGATTGCATTATTGCATTACTATCACATTACTATTGCATTATTGATTCTTCATTTGGTGGACAAAGACGTTTCGAAAAGAAAGAAACAAAGACAATAACGGAACAACATGAGCACTGAGGGCAGAAAAGAAACCACTCGTTCTGATGTGGAAAACTAGATCCCATCTCCCATCCCATCCTAGATAGATAGGCAAGGGAGATCCATAGGTAGGCTGTGTTTGTCAAATGCAGTATATACCTAATGAATCCAATCAATCAGGTATTTGTGCGTCACAAATTTGAGGAAAATAAAAATAAAACCCAAAAGAAAATATAAAATAAAAACAACTGAACACGTGATGCATGTTTGTTTGGGACTGAACGCAACAACGAACAGCCCACAAGGTTGGTCCCCCCTCTTTTGGTTGATTCTGGACTGGATTGGATTGAATTGGACTGGCCTGTGTATCTGTGTCTTGCGCTTTATCAGCTGCTATGGATGGGATTTTGTGAGAGTTTTTTTGTTGCAGATCAATCCAATTCCAAACCACCATTCACCTTTTTTTTTTCCCTCTTCTGTTCTGTTCTGCTCTCTTCTGAGATAGGAATGGGATTGGGATTGTGCCTTTTGGAACGTTGCTCTACTGAAAGCTGTTTTAGCTGAGCTCATCTACCAACCATGCTAGTACTACAGGCCTGGACAACCTTGTTTCAAGTTCCAACATGTTACATACCCAAAAGGAAAGAAAGTAATAGAACATTTATGAAAATTTAATGTTACTGAAGTTATAAGAAAATTCCATCAGGGATGGCGTGGGGAATTCATTAAAGAGGTATGCTACTGTCAGTCGTCGACGCAAGTTCGAGAAATACTTCATCGTTTAAGAAGTAGAATACACAATGTATCAACGGTCAAATTTTACTTGAATGCATGGGCAGAGTCATGAATTATTGACACGATGAGCACCTTGGCCAATTCAACTTTCAAGCTATTTGTTTTCTTTGGGTAGTTTAAACTTGTTACAAAACTCTAATTTTGGCATCTCTTCTCTATGGATTAGCTTATTAATTTAATAATGACTCATACTAACCAAATAAGGTACAGAGAAGAATATGGGAAGAGGAAAGCTGAGAGAGTTCTTGTTCATAATAACAAAGAGAAAAAAGAATAAAGCGGGAAATGAGATTCAAGAATTGGGTATATATCTAGAAAATGGACATTTGCATAAATATTACCTGAATTTTTAATTTTTAATTTTAAGCACTTGAACTTTGTAAAGAGTTGCAATTTACCACTTATGTCTAACTCTGTTACTTTTAATCGCCCCTATGTGGATCCGCCCCTGCCCCCTCCCCTAAACGTTTTGCAGACACCTTATTATGCTGTCTCTTGGCATCTCTTGGCGTGGAGTGTTGAAATTGAAGGGAAAACTCACTGCATGCATTATTACCAAGTTCCACAATTCCTTTTTATGGAATATAGTTATATCTAGCACACCAAAGTAGTGAAATTGAGACACAATCAAGGACCAATTATGAGGGCTGTGGAGTTTGATATGACCAAGAACCAAATATTAGCTGGTGATGCGTTACAAATTAAATTCTGGATAATTAGGTTAACTTTTTTTTTCTTTTTAATTATAGTGACGGATGGAAATGCCTTTACACTTAACGGAAATTTTAATAGAGTTAGACGTAGGTGGTGGATTGCAACACTCTACAAAATTCAGGTGGTTAAAATTAAAAATTAAAAATTCATATGGTAATAATGCACATGCATAAAAATTCATATGGTATTTATGCAAATTTCCCTCTATAAGGGGTTGAGAGGAGACCCGTAGTTTTGTGATACAATGCTTTTGATTTGAATGATATCCATAATTTTAAATCTATTGTACAAGTGTAAGGGTGCACATCAAATTCCCACTACGAATTAGGTTTTGGAAGAAACATAGAGAAAAGATAAACACAAAGAGAAAGAAAGAACATGAGAGATGAAAAATGAGAGAGTTTGATGACCTCAACGACCTCTATTTTTCTATGGTTAGTGATTTTCGCACTCTCATTTTCTCCTTCTCCTCCTGCACTTTTTCTCTTTTTTTATTTTTCCCTTGATTCTCCTTTGATTGTGCACTGGTGCGTTGAATATAAGCACACAAATTAAACCCTCTTTTTATCAATTGTAGTATGGAATGTAAGTAGGGATCGTTCTAGGCCGGGGATTAGGAGGGAACTAAATCACTTGAGATCTGACTCAAAAACTTAAAACAAAGTTTAAAACACTAAATTAGACTCAAAGAATGCAAAACTATACTTTAAAACACCAAAACAAACCACTTTCTAACTAATATGACACTTCAAAATAAAGGGGGGATTGGTTTTGACGAATTTGGAAACAAAGAAAACAGATTGTAATTAAAAAAAAAGATTATAAATCGAGTTTGGATGAAACTATGGATGGAAGGTTAGCTAGAGGGTTCTTCTCCACACATGACATACTTGCACAAAAACCAATTTTCAGTTGTTCTTTCGATAAATCATGGAACTCAACACCCCAGGTTAATTAGGTCCGCTTAAATTAACCTTCAAGTTCTCCTTAAGTTATTAAATTGGATGGGAAAGCGCATACAACAATTCAACATATTCTTCAAAAGTCCTTTACGTGAAAAGCACAATAAAGATACAATCAAAGATCATTAAGCAATATGAGAACTATAAGTATTGACGAGGCATTCGTACTATGATGAGCATGAGACTCCTGCCAAGAATTCATTTAACGCAATCGTTTATAAGCGACCTCCACTACTTGTGAATATAAGATTGTAACTATTAGGTGAAACTCCCTTATACTCTAGCATCATATTCATGCATGAAAACTAAGCGTGCACTCTTAATAAACATACACGAATAAGTTATCTATCAAGCGAGTCAAACGAATTGAATTCACAACTTATGAAATCACAACTAAAGGTAATCAATTCATATTGCAAGTATGTACATGGTTTCGAATCACCCCTAACTAAGAGGGGTTTAGTTCCTCATACTCACAACACAGAGATTATTGAATTGAAACATTGAAAATAAAAGAAAGAAAACACCTAAACGTTCCAGAATCCTCAATTGAATGGCAAGCACATTCAAAGCACTCCTCCTTCCTCTTTGCTGCGTGTTGGGCTAGCAGATGGTGGTAGCAAGGTAGTTCTCAGGACAGCTCCAAGCTCCTCTCTCCTTTGCAACTAGCTCTCTTCTCTCTTTGTGGAATCTGGATGGGTGTGTGAGTAGTGATGGTTGAGAAAGAGGAAATTCGTAGGGAAATGGAAGGCAGGCTTGCGGGGACAATTTTGGTGATTTGAGGCTGTTTAGAGTGTTGGGATGGTGTCTGGAGTGTTTGGGGAATTATGGGAGTATGGAGGATGGTGTGAAGGATGTCTGAAGGATGTGTGAAGGATGTGAAAGATGTTTTTTTATGGAATGAATGAGAGTGGTATTTATAAGGAGAATGAAAGGAGAATTCTGAATTGATTAATGCCTCCACTAACCACACTAATGCATTAGAAAATCAATTTCCCTTCTTTTCTGGCTAGTGCAGCTCCCACATGCAGCTAAAGGAGAACCCCACCAGAAATCACATCTCATGCATAGCTCATCATGACCAAGAAACTTCATGGGCTCACGAATTGGGCTTCCCTTAATCAACTGATGACATTGAGCCGTCCATCTTCAAGTTTAGAATGTCATCTTTCCAACCACATATCATTTGGGCCAATCCAAGTTCGGAGGAAGGAGTTAAGGCTGAAACAAATTTCTAACTCAGTCTGCACGTTTTTGGACCATTTTGCATATTTGGGCCCCCATTGCTACAATTATGAACCGATCATCCATTCATTTGGCTCCAAGCATATGATATCCATTCCAAGCTCAATTGTGCTCCAAAAGGCTCCAAAATGCATTACTTTGCATACTTTGCCCTTAAAACCTGAAAACACATAAAACTAACTTAAAGGACTACTTTAACTAAGAAAACACAATGTAAACGCACAAGAACAAGCCATCTAAGTCGCATAATTATGCTCCTATCATGCACGGGTAAAAAAGGAGCATGAAAATCACTTCCCAACCTATATTAGTAAGTTTAGTCCAAACTACTTCAATTAAAATAGACAAGCGACCTAGTTGTTGTTTGGTGCGTTGAGACTGGACTTGTTAGATCAAATATAGCAGCCCATTCTCAAGTCATAACCCAATAGAAACAAAGCCCGTGTTGATGTTCGCAAGTATGAACCGACCAAAAGTTCTAGACCCAAACTGTTAAGTATTTAGTTTCCATTTTTCTTTTGGCTTTTCAATTTTTAATAAATAGGAAAAAGAGATAACAAAAAGAAGAAAAGCTACCCCTCGGGCGTCGACGTCGGGATTCAGGACGAAGAAAGAGAGAGAGAGAGAGAGGCGAAGAGGGTTTGAAACTTTGAAGCTCAGCTGATCGCGAATTAGGAATTTCCTCCAGATTGTTTAAAGTAAGTTGCTTTTCCTCCTCTAGATTGTTCTTTGTAACCCTAACCCTAACCCTAGATTGCATCTTCGGAACTGCTGGAAGAGCAAATTATGAGCCTTTCTGTTCTATCTATTATTAATGGCAATAATGTTATGCTTTGAAACATTGGTGATGAAAATTGAATGTTTGAATTGCAGAAGCGTAGGCGTCGATGGAGGTACAGACATGTGGGAAGCCCATTGACTCGTTGCTCGAGAAGGTGCTCTGTATGAACATTCTATCTTCCGACTACTTCAAAGAGCTTTACCGGTTAAAGACTTACCATGAAGTTGTTGATGAAATTTACAACCAAGTAGACCACGTTGAGCCATGGATGACCGGGAATTGCCGGGGCCCGTCCACCGCTTTCTGTCTGCTTTACAAGTTTTTCACCATGAAGCTCACCGTTAAGCAAATGCACGGTCTCTTAAAGCACGAAGACTCTCCTTACATAAGAGCGGTATGTATGTATGTCAATTCAACATTCCATACTTATTTTTATTTGTTGTTTTCAATTTGACAAGTACCATGTTCCTCATTACAATGTTTTGTGCTATCTACTTGCTTAATCAATAATCTTTGTAGTTTTAATTTTGTTTTCAGGTTGGGTTCCTCTATTTGAGATATGCTGCAGACCCAAAGACTCTGTGGAATTGGGTTGAACCCTACATTAAAGATGAGGAGGTAAATGGATCCCTTTTCATTGCTCTTATTGACTTATAATATATTGCTTATGTATTTAGTTTTCAAAATTTTACTTTCTTATCATATCTGTGGAGCTGCTTTGCTTTATAGATGCCAAGCATGCCCTTCTTTGTAGTTATCAATAATGTTATCTGGAAAGGACTTTTTTCCTTCTGGAATGGATGTTTAAGGTTTATGGAATCTGAGTTGTGAGTGATTCTCTGGTGCAATTCTGCTCGAATTTATCAAGGTTTTTGAATTTTTTGAAATTCTGGTCAAAGTCCTTTGTTTCTGAAAATTCTAAAGCTGCAAATCCCAGTCTGTTTTCTGATTTTGATGGATTTGGACATCTCTATAACCTTATTGCTTGTTGTATACCCAAAGATGAGCTGTTTGCAAAACATACCACTTGTCTGTGTCACAATTTCCATGGCGTGCAAATGTGGTAGTGGCAAAGTTGCTACTACATGGAGTACGTACCTTTAACTGTCTAAACCATAAGATTTTTTATATTCTTAGTGCTTGACGTGACTGAAACAACGAAGATTCGATTCTTAAAGGTGTTGTGCTGTTTTTTTCCTTCTTTATTGTGGTTGATTATAACTGCTTTGTATTATTTTGTTCTGCCTTTTTTGGTGATCAAAATGAAAAGTCACCCTTTATTACTTATAATTTGGCAATGGTAGTTCCTTCTCCCCAACTTTGATAATTTTAAAGATTCTTAAAGAAACAAAATCAAAATATTGAATGTAATAAAAAAATTTAAAGAAGATATAAAAAATCCATTGACGGTCATCCCTTATGCTTATCTTTTTTAATTCGCTGCTCTTTCTCGATTTAATTTTGTCAAAGGAGTGGCACGAGCTTTAGAGAACTTATAATGAAAAACAAGAATTGCAGTGTCATAAAATCTACAGTTCATAATTCTTTGATTTAGAATCTGACTGGGAGTACATTCTTTCAGTTTTAGGTTGACCCAGAATCAAAATATGGTTTGATATTTAAGGGGAAGGTATGCTTACCTAGTTTTAAGTCCATTTGGACTCTGCTTGGAAGTGAGTGAAAACGAAGATGATTAGGTTAGATTATATGTGAATCATACGTTGCATTGGACAAATTTCCATTAGTTTGTTGAGTCGGACATGTTCTGATTTATTCCTGTGTTCTGGTCGGCACTATACTTCACCTTCTTATCTCAACATGACATTGTCTGTGCACCCCCCGCCCCACTTTCCATGAATGAATCCATTTCTTTGTTTGTATACATATACATCAAATCTGATATTGAATGTCTCGTGGATTTATTTGCATTTGTACGAATGGGCTCTTTCTGTAATACCTTTTGTTATTCTCTTATGATATTTTATTCTCGAATTTCAATCATTGCTGTAACTGTATTTTATCCAGTAAATATAAATTCTTTTTACTCTATCTTCTGTCTATGGTTCTAACATATTTCTCACTGATGCAGATTCTATGACAATAGTCACTTGTTTTACTTAGTTTTTATTGTTATATTAGCATTTTTATTTTATTCTACTGGAGTTCTTCATTGTTGAGTTGGCTTTGGTTTCAGGAATTCTCTCCCGGTTCCAATGGACGAACGACAACTATGGGTGTATATGTGCGCGATTTGCTTCTTGGACAGGTTAGTTTCTTTCAAGTATGCTTTATAATTAAAATGTTATGGCGTAAAGAATTGTATCCTGTACACCCCCCGTCCTCCCTCTCTCTTAAGTCGGTTTTTCTGGCCACAAAAGACCAAAGCTTCATAATGCATGGGGTATACACTTTCAAGTGTACTATACTATATATAGAATGCTGAAGAACCTAATTGTACTATATACTAATATTTCACCACCCAAAAACATGACACAATATATTCCTTTAGCAGGCCAACTGGGAGCTCTTTGTTGTCCAAGATAGGCCCATTTCTCTCACTCCAAAATCTTTTTTGATCAAGTATATCTGATTTATCTTGATAAGTTGGATATTTTATGCACGTTTAACTGCGGAGGATTGCAATAACAAAATACTAAACTCTCCTTGATATTGTTTTATTTATTTATTTAAAGCTAAAAGCCATGACCGCAAAGGAAATAAATTCTTCAGACCCTATAAGATTCAATTACACCATATAGCAGAAATGTAGGGCAAGATCTGTTGCCTAAATCTGAGGCAAGCTCCTCATTTAAAACCAAGAATCAAATTACATGTAAATTTTCTTATCAAGTGACAGTACAGTTATTTATAAATGTTATTGATAAAGTTGTATAGTATTAGAGGCTCTCTATTTGCCAGCTTTTCCTCTCAAGACTTATCTGTTGAGAGGCCACACCTTGTGCAAAGGGATTGGAGAAAGATTTTGTAGTAGAAAACAGTGGTTGGTTTTCAGTTGAGTAGCATGAAGAAATGTGTTCTCATTGTGCTTTCAATACACACTTAACACACACATATCAAACTTGAAGGCATTGTATAAAATACTCTTGTTCATGCTTCTGGGACAGTACCTTCAAATCTTCTGCCTAATGTTCCGACAATGCAGTCCTTTACAGTCACAGCTGCTGCTTTTCAGATTACAGTGCGATTAAGATCTGAATACATGTTCTTGGCGCTTTGAAGCATGATCTCAGAATGCTCTACTGTTTAAGGTCCAAATTTAACACATGAAAAAGCAATAGCATTTCTTGCCAATTTGAGTTTCTCCATATAGAAACTGTCCAAGAGTGTTAATGACCTGTTAATTTGGTGTGTTCAAAGCCGCAGTTGGATGATGATATATTGCTTTGCTGTTCATTATAATGTATATGCATGTATATAAATATGTAATAGTTTTTCTAACTGATCATAGTTGATAGCTTTGTACACCTTGTGCATAGTTTCTGAAGCGCCTTAATCAGACAACACATAACAATAACATGCAGCAATTTAAATACTATTTTTGTTGTCCTCATAACACTTTTATTGCTATCCTTGGAGAAATGAATTAACATTGTATATTGTGCTATTGCAGTACTATTTTGATACCCTTTTCCCCCGTATCCCTGTTCCTGTGTTGCGGCAGATTGTAGCTCATCTGGAGAAGATGAAACTCCCCACTAAACTTTCTGGCATTACAGGGGAGGCTACCCGTCATGGATCCGATGACACAGCCCGTCGCCCCCCTTCTGTGAAAGCAGCACTTTCAGTTTCCTTTGGTCAACGTGCCCCACATCGTGCTTCAACAAGGGACTCATCACCTGTTCGTCGTACATTACCGCCACCACCTCCTTATGACAAAGCCAGCAGTGATGATCTACGGACACATCGCAGCCAGAGCCGTGAGTATTCTGACAGAGAATATTCGGACAGGGACAGGGACAGAGGAAGGGACCGGGACCGGGACCGGGACCGGAATCGGGAAAGAGAAAGAGAAAGGGATAGTGATCGGGATCGAGAAAGATACAAGGAACGGGAGCGGGATCTAGACAGAGACAGAGCAAGGGAGAGAGTTAGGGATAAGGAAAGGGAGCGAGAGAAAGATAGAGAACGAAGTTCTGATTATGATCGGAGGTCCAAATATACAGAGAGAGATAGCCGAAGAGACCAATATGAGACTAGCCGTGATGGCAGTAGACATTACCGTAGGAGTAGGAGTCGGAGCCGCAGTAGGAGCAGGGGTAGAAGTAGGAGCTTGCAAGCTGGCGCTGCAGTTCATTTGAGTCCACAAAGAGACGTAAACAAGGATAGAACATCTGCATCTAGCAATCTGGCAAAACTTAGGGATCTTTATGGTGATATAAGTGAACAAAAAGGGGATGCTAGTATGGATAGGATTCCCAGGATTGACAATGGTGGTGAAGAGGTGATTAGACTTGGTGGTTCTCGATGGAAATAGCATCAAAAGGTGGTTTTCTTCTATCTGATATCACGTTATTCAAGTCTTCTGGCCAGATGCTCGTTTGATCATCACAAAAAAGAAGAAAATATTTCCCCATGTTTTTCTTCCATCTGCAGCATGCTCATGTCGCACTGCTGCATGTATACTAAACATTATTCAGAATTTCAGTCTTACAATTTATTCACATGATCCATTGCTGGGCATATGTTAAGTTTGTAACATTATGTAATAACTTTAGTCTTTCATTATCATCTAAAGTTTTCCAAGTTAAGTTTGTGTTAAATCTTGCATGCTTGATGGTTTGGCTAAGCCATTCGTGCTAGTTGCTACTGCTACTTTGAAAGCAGAATGTCATTCAGTTGTGCAGCCAGATTACTATCTTTCTTCTTTTTTTGTCCATTGAATTTCCGATAGCAAGCTATCGGGAGTTGTAAATAACTGGATGGTGTTACTGCTTTCATATATGGTTATCTTCACATCATTGCTCTTCACTAGTTTCTATCTTTATTTAGTTGAGAGATTGCCTTTGAACTTTACATGACATTTAGCTCCAATGCTAAGTT
This sequence comes from Prunus padus, assembly GCA_024362665.1. Classification (NCBI taxonomy): domain Eukaryota; kingdom Viridiplantae; phylum Streptophyta; class Magnoliopsida; order Rosales; family Rosaceae; genus Prunus; species Prunus padus. The sequence continues at coordinate 5,154,781 of JANFAM010000020.1, forward strand.
TTTGCAGGTACATCTGGTGTATCGGGCCTTGAAGCAAACTTATTTTAGTTGTATCTACTTCTGATAAAAGGCAGAATATTAAAGCAAAGAAAAATGTGAAAGCAGCATCAAAATATGAAAAGACATCTATGTTCTTACAAAGGTAGGTGCTAAGATGTCACCAAAAAAATTAAATAAAATGTTGACATTACATGGAAATGGAACCAAGGAGAGATATCTTCCCTCCTCAGTCCGTATCATCAGCAGTAGTTTATAATGCCTCTATGATCTATCTATGCCCCACTGGTGACTGGATGCTATTACTTTTATCATTTTATAAGATACCCTCTGAGATTGCACAAGTGGGTTCATCTCTCAAGGCCAGAACAGGTTGCATTCAAGAATCAATGAATATTTGGCCACAACTCCACCCTGTCATTGTTGGACTTTTGCACTCTGGGGAAGGCTTTATTTATTTATGCACTTGTACAAACAAATTGTACCCTTCCAAGCCTCCCATAAAATACACCCCACTTCTCTTCCTTCTCTTCTCCATCTCATCTCAATCCAAGTCTCTAAACACTCATTACAACAATTCACAATGGCTTCACCTCCAAATGGTTTGGCACACCTCTCCCTTGATGGTACTACTTACTCATTTCTATGCCATCGAAATCATATTCTCTTGCCAAATATCTGACATGTATATTATCTCTAAATCTAGACCATGTATTGATGAGAATCCGTCTAATTAGTAATTCAGATTCACAGTCTCACAACATAATCTTCTATCTTCTCGTCACTAAACCAATATAAAAAAAGAAAAAGAGAACTTTTTCGAACCTTTTCTATGTATTCAACTTCCATCCATCAATCAAAACACTGATTTTGGCTTTTTGGTGTGCTTAATTTTTCTGGGTTTTGCTTGGCAGATGGGGCTGAAGCAGCTAGAGAGCACCTACTGACAGTGGACATTGGAGAAGCCGATGGGGACGTGAAATTCCGGATACGAAACCTGACCAAGAAATCAGAGACCACTGGATGCGCCATACTCAATGGGTTGAGCTTGGACATACCAAAAGGCGTGATCGTTGGGGTCATCGGCCCCAGTGGCAGCGGCAAATCGACGCTGCTCAGAGCTCTCAACCGCCTCTGGGAGCCTCCATCTGGGACTGTCTTCTTGGACGGCCATGATCTTCGGGACCTGGATGTTCTCAGCCTCCGGCGCAAGGTCGGCATGCTCTTCCAGCTTCCTGCTCTTTTTGAAGGTACCCATTTGAATTTGTGATCTAATCTTCTCGGCCTCTATCTGTTCAACCACTAATTTTCTTTTTTATCAAATTGTTGAATTGCTAATTTGTAACTTCTGCTAAACTCCTTGCTTCCTTTATACACTATTGACTTGGTTGCAGTTGTTGGGTTGCAAATTGATTGTGTTTTTGGATTGGCGTGCTTAGTTGATTGCACAAAAGCTCTGCTCATCCTCATCCACCATTCTTCCTTGTGTAATTTCTATTTTTGTTTTTTATTTTATTTGGTCAAACACCATTTTTTCTTATGCATGTTGTGTTTTGTTTGGGCACTCATATTTTTAGAGAGTGATTATAATATAAATTAGATTGGTTGTATTATAATTATATTCTATGCACCTGTCACTGTTGGTTTAAGCTCTTGCTTATTTCTGACTTTTCATTTGGGGTGGGGTGGTTCAATGTAAATCCTTTGTCACAATTAATACCCAATAATTACTTTTTCAAGTAGTGCCTACCAGGACCTAATTTTTTTCTAATTGGACCTAAACAATCCATCATATGGTGCTCTCCACACCCTCTATAGATATTTCTATAATTGTAGTGGTTATACCCATTATGTCTTATTACTTGGCTGGTGTTGAACATGGCTCCACATGATCAGAATTAGACACTAAAACAACAGATCAAATGACATTTGGTTGATTGTAACAGCACTCTTTTTTTTCTTCTTTTTTTTTAAAGGAAAAAAATATTACAAAGAAGATCCATGGCAGATCTGATGACCATACAAATCAAAGTTAACTCTATAACTAATATCTAGGAAGGCCCTTCGAGGTCAAGGAATCTGATACCATATTAGCTTCTCGATAGATATGTTGAAAAGAAACCTGAGTATATTCCTGTTGCAAGTACCTAAAATATGTAGTCTCATTCATAACAAAGGTAGTTGGATAGGTTCGAGGGATTTTCTGCTATGAAGTATTCACATAATTTTCTCTAATAGGTAAGAATTTAAAGTGCGTCATTTCATCCCTTTATGATATGTAAGATTGGTTCACGATCCCAAGTGTTTGTTCAATTGTTCAGGCACAGTTGCAGACAATATACGTTATGGTCCTCAATTGAGGGGGAAGAAGCTGAGTGACCAGGACGTCCACAAGTTGCTGACCCTTGTAGACCTTGATTCATCTTTTTTCAACAAGACTGGTTCTGAAATGTCTGTAGGTCAAGCCCAAAGAGTTGCACTTGCTAGGACCCTAGCCAATTCACCTGAGGTAAACAGCTCCTATTTGATTTAGAAGAAAAAAAAAAAAAACCTCCCCCTTTTACTTACTTATATATATATTTTATACAAGCGATATTCTACTTTAATCTAATCTAAACTAGAAAGAGAATGATTCAAACTCGGGCACAGAGTGGAGATCACATCGGCTCTAGCCAACTTGGCTAAGCCCAAGTCTGCAAACTCCCCCTTTTATTTAGTGTTCATTTTCTCAAGTCCATTTGGCCTATTATATGCTGCCATCTTGAAAATGTCTTCTATTCTACTTGGGTAGGTTTTGCTGCTGGACGAGCCTACCAGTGCCTTGGATCCAATATCAACAGAGCACATAGAAGTTGCTTTAGAGAAGTTGAAGAAGAAACAGGGCATGACAATTATAATGGTCTCACACAGCATCAAACAAATCCAGAGGATTGCTGATATAGTGTGCCTCCTTGTGGATGGGGAGATTGTTGAAGTTTTAAAACCAGATCAACTCTCACAAGCCCAGCATCCTATGGCACTAAGGTTTCTTGAACTCAGCTCTTAAGTATATGTCCCAATGTTGTGCACACTATTTATATAGCATTTGCTTGAAACTTCTGGAAAGTATAAAACTTCCCTAGTAACTCTGGTACTTGTATTAGTTACTTTGATCATCTTTTTATGAGGGATCTAAGAACTACTTTAAAAATTTGTATCACGCCCAAATTTCTTGCCTTGAGCCTCATATATACCATATATATATATATATATACATACACTTCATATTTGTTTTTCTCAACTGTACAAGTATCTAATCTAAACTAAGACTGGGCTCTCTGCATGGCTGGTCCAAAAGAAAGTCTTGAAGACCAAGAGGATTGCTGTCTTTGCTTCTTGTTGTGATTTGGGGCTGGCTGAGTTTTTGTTGTTGTTGCCATGATCATCATCTCCTCTTGCTGAGCGTTGCTTAAAATGTTCCACATAATCTGTACATCTTGATATCCACACATTTGTACATCATCTTGAAGCTTTAGCAGACCGCCTACTCCGCCACACTCACCGCCAACACGCCCTGCAACATAAACACAAAACTTGTTCACATGACAATGCAACAACAGTTCCTAATGTACTCAAAATCAATAGTTAAATACATTTTATTGCCATGGCCAAAAATAAATCTTAGCCCATGAAACCCAATTGCCGTGAAAGGCTAGCCTGATCAACACCAGCTGACATTTAATTTCAGGGTGGTACCCAATTGTCATTTAAACATGAAAAAGGTAAAACAAATCAAAAGGAAGAACATAAAAGAAAATAAAATCAGTTAAATTGCAGAAGAAGCAAGAACCAACCTACAGATTTACTCAGTTTGAGTCTGGCAGAGAAAGAAAGCAAAGCTCTCCTTAACTTATACAACCAATCCATCTTGCAGCTCAGCTCAGCTCAGCTCTGCCAGGACTCACTCTCAACAACAAGAGATCAGAGAGAGAGAGAGAGAGAGAGAGAGGCACCAACAGAAGAGAAGAGAAGCACTCCTTGAGCAAGGTAGAAGTGGCTAAAGCCAAGTGGGTTTTGGAATTTATATACAGAAAAGGAGAGGAAATGAGGGTTTTGGGAGAAATAGAAGGAGCACGCGGCAAGAGGAGCACCGAATCCCCATAACACGTTTCTTAATGGGCGTGCCAGGCGTCGATCATCGAACCCCTTCAACAGCCACGAGGCCCCCTCTCTTCTCACTTCATTGTCTTGGCTCTCTTCTTCTTCTCTCTCTCTCGATTTCATTATATGTCTCTTCACATTCGGTTACAATATCTAGTAGTGACTTGTAGTTCCTTGTTTGTTGGCGTTGGTTCTTTGGATTTGACTCCCTCTTCCGTTTCTTAGTTACTGCTCTTCTACTGTATATTAAATGCAATGGTGTGTTTGTGGAGAACAACTTGCCTGGCACGGGGATACCAAGTAAGCTTTCCACCTCAATATCTCCAGCTAATTGCCTCTTGACAGCTGGACATAGCTCTCATACTTGAAAATTTTGGTCAGAATTTTTTTTTTGACCAATTGCCTCTTACCGACTGCTGCAATCCACCAAAGCAGCCGGCCTTGGCGTCAACATTGACCACCATCCTCCATACTCCTCGTCACCATGTCCTCCATATTCGTCGGCATCATCTTTGTCCTTCCCACCGGCTCACTTCTTCTCTATCCTCCATTCCCTTTCTCTCTCTTCCATTCCAAGTTGACGAAAAGATGAAATTAGTGTTGTCGCGTCAACAATTTTGACGGTGTTAGCAATGGAGTTGACAATATGGCCAAAGTGAAACACGAAACCACAGTCAAAGGGTTTATATGGGTCAATTTCAGTTTCAGTGTGAAAAGTGAGACCTAAGTTTCAGGGGGCATTTTAACTAATAAGCCAATTATTTATCGAAGATAATTTTCTTTAGATAAACTTCAACAATACAATCAAAGACATTAACATGACTTGTAACCAAAAAAGACATTAACATGACATCTAAAGCATCAATTCAAAGATGGCAACACACTGTATATTTGGTACGCCGTATTAGACTCTATATAGGAGTAAATAGTCCATGTCAATTGTTTGGTGTCAACTTGTATTATTTAATTACCCGACTATGTTAAACGGATTGGGCTTTTAATACTTCTCCTTACCTTACTAACTAATACAACCCACACACCCCGATTAAGATAATACACGCTTAATTATAAGGCTAGAGAAAAAGAAGAGTGCTGCTAAACGAACCCTAAAATTAACTGAGTACACCATAATATTTTAATCAATATGTAAAATTAACTAAGTACACCCTATTTAAATATCAAAAATACACATAGTACACCCTAATACACTCTATCACACAACACCTTAATACCAATCCTAAATCAGGTTTCTTTTTTTTACAAAAAATTGTGCCCTCTTTCCATATCTTGGGTTTGCATCAAAATCTTTAATTTCGTAATTTGTTGTGGAAATAGATTTGCTAGCTCATTCAACTCAAAGCTTGTTTATTGTAAAACTATTTTAACATATACCAGACAAAACCAAGAGGAACCTGTCAAACCCAAAAAACCCTAGCCCCCTCCCCCAAAACTTTTCTTCAGGCGCCACATAACTTGAGGGGGAGGAGGAGTTGATTGTTAATCCTCCTTCTTTCTCCCCTTTCTTCCCCTACCATTTACTCATTTACTATATGTTTCCTTCTAATTTGGTTTTCATTTTGAGGCTCATTCTCCCCCTTTTGCAGGTGTTTGCTTGAGGTTTTCTCCTCCTTACTTGGTCCATTTTTGTGCCCTCTTCCTTCTTTGTGTGGGTGAGCTTTGAGGCTTATGCCTCCATTTTCTATAATTTCTTATCCTCACATGACCTTTTCCTCTTATGTCGGCGATGGCGACAATAGTGGCAGCCATGCAATGGGCGACGACTGTGGTGGTTTCGGCGTCATCGACTTTGTTTTTATGTTCATGTGTTTACATGCTATGTATTTTCTCCACTCATCGTCGACGGCTGAGTCTCGACGTTTGTTCTCCACCACCATCATTTGCTCCTCCACTATACGGGTGGAGGATACTTTTAAAGTGTATGTGTCAGTTATTGCTTGGATTATGGTAATGCTCTTTGTAGCTTTGGTGGCTTGTCCACCACCATTTTCTATTTGTAGCTTTGGTTACCAGTTTCTTTTTGGTGGTGGTGGTCTTCCGTTGATGGCGCGGCTCGTGGATTTTGGGTGGTGCAACATTTCCCTGTTCTTTGTCTTCTGGTTTCCTAAGTGTGTGTTGTGTTTTGTGGGCTTTTGCCTTTATGTGGGCTTTATGCCTTTTGTGACTTTAATGACTATAGTGGGCTCTATGTCTTTTGTATTGCATTTGGTTGAACTCATTTTTGGGGTTCAACGTTTGTGTAATTGGTTTTGGCCTTCTTTTGAATAAAACTCGATTCTGACCAAAAAAAAAAAACCAAGAGGAAATATTTGAACGTATCATAGACTTAACAACGATGGGATATTCAGCCAAATATCACATCCATTCCATTCCTTTATTGAACTGAGTACACCATCTGAAGAAGTCCATGGCTAATCTATAATGCCTAAGTGAATATCCCATCTCCCATTTTCTCCATCATAAATTTTCTAGCGTTACTGTCAGACAAAACCAAGAGGAAATATTTGAACGTATCATAGACTTAACAACGATGGGGTATTCAACTCCAAGAATTGCCTAGATCTCCTTAACTTGGGTGCTGGCAGAAGACTTTTCATGTTCGTTAAAATTATCAAACATGGCTCTCTTCCGTTTATAGCTAGTCGGTCAATAAAATATAAACGTTAGATACTTAAAGTAATTAAGTACTGAAGCTAATTAACAAAATATACCCCATCGTTGCCGAACTTGCTGCTTAACCCACCAAAACTTCTCTACGTTTGATTAGGGTTGAATATTGTGAGTAGGGTGTGCTATTAAAATTATATTTGTTTCACAATTCAATATATCCTTTATGGTCATTTTATATTAGGGTAAGTTAGTAATTTAGTAAATAGTTTGGTAGCATAGTGTACTCGGTTAATTTTAGGGTTCTTTTAGCAGCACTCAAAAAGAAAACATGCTTTTTACATGAAAAATCATATGCTCTTTTCATCTTCTTCTCCTCAAGGTTCTACTCTGCTATCTTCTTCTCATATCTTTTTCTTTCTCTCATGGTTTTTTTTTGGGTCATATATCTCAGTCATGGGTTGATCGGCAACTAATTACTACTCCAGCGAATTCCAATTTCAAAAGTAGACCTACGCAACAACGCAACAACTATGAGAAAATGTGCTGGAAGGGCGAAAAAGCGGATTTCAATTTCAAAAGGAAGGCTGGAAGGAGACCAACACAGCAACTATGACCAGCGAATTCCAATTTCAAAAGGAGGATTTCATGCTCATAGTGTTAAGCACTAAACAACATCAATGATAGGGTTCAAGACCACATAGAGGGGATTACTTTCATTCTTGAAAACTTGGCAGTGTATTAAAAAAGAAAAAATATATAGAGTAGAGATATTATAATTGTTGAGGAAAGAAGGGTGCAAAAGGAAGCAAATGATGGAGTGTCCATGTTAGTCTATATGATTTTTCAAGCTCATGAAGTCTGATCCGCTGTTATCACCAAACATATTATAACTTAGTCATACTATTTATCCGGAACAACACCAAACGCTTTATAATATTATGAATAAATAGTTAGTACTCTCCGAAACAAATTAATACTATCCAACATAAATTAGTCAGTACAATCCGACATACCAAATGAGCTCTAACATGCTAAAAACTACTCAAGCGAACAAAAGTTGCACTAAAACTATTAGCTCACAAACCCAACATAACTGAAACCCTAAAGCAACATAGGAGCTTAGCTAACTCCACCACCACCATTTAAAAAAAAAAAAAAACTCTATCACCACCACCTGAAGAAGCTCCGTTGTGGTCATACTCACCACCTCATAAAATCTTGAAGTGAGAACAAAATCTGTAACAGAGTGAAAACAACAACCCTGACAAAGAACAATTGAGTGATTTGCAGCAAACTCCGTCAAATATGATATAGAACCAAATTTAGAGAGCATGAGCAGTGTTAAAGAGCATGTTTTGTGAGAAGAATTTGATTGAGAACATCGCTCAAAAGAGGTGATTGGGAACTTCAATTTGAGCATGATTTAGAATTAGAAGAAATCACCACAAGATGCTTCTTATTCAAAATGCCCAATTGGATTTATTCACTAACGCAAAAGAAAAATGGCAAGAAGAGATAGGGGTGGCGGGGAGGGCTAGTGACACTCCTCCTCCTCCTTTATGGAGTTTTTCTGCTCACAAAGAGAGAGAGAGCGACTAGAGTTTTTAAACTTTACGTGCTTTGTGTGTCTTTCATTATTAATCTTAAGGTTTTCTAATTTAGAGTTTAATAACAACACTACGCATGATTTCAATTTTTATGAATGACAAATAGTAAACTAAAATAAGAGCCATGTGGGTTCTTTTCTCCTTTTTCTCTTCTCTTTTACTTATCAGAATCAGAAATAGATATTGAAATGATTTTCCCTTTTATCGCTAGGTTTCCCATTCAGTTCATGAATTCCCATTCTTAGTAAGTAAAGATATATATATATATATATATATATATATATATATATATATATATATATATATATATATATATATATATATATATATATATATGTCGGTCTCAAAAAGTGATATATATACGTTGGTCTTCAGGGGTAACGATACTTTGCGAAATCCTTTGACTAAATGGGCCTGAAACTTGTCGAAAGCCAATTGAGAAAACGCAGGGGTAGGCGTCGGCCCATTCCCAAGCCTCTTCCTCATTTGTATCCCAAAATTCGCTACCTAGGGTTTGTTTAACCGTTCAGTCCTTCACCCATCACCAGCCACCTACAGCTGTGCGCTATTTATGCAGGCGTCTCAGAATCTGGAAATACAGAATCAAAGCTCAAACATGGAGGCCGAGACTGCAACAGAAGCAGGCTTGTCACTGATAAAGCAACTCGCTTCATGCAACAAGAGCGGCCGAGACAGAGCACTCAGGGTCCTCCTCAAGACATGGCTGCCAACCCAACTCAATCTCCATGACGACCACATGAAGAAGCTCTGGAAAGGCCTCTTCTACTGCGTATGGCACGCAGACAAGGTCCCGGTTCAGACCCAGCTCATCGATCGACTTTCCTCTTTGGTCCTCAGCCTCCATCTCCCTCTTTCCATCCATTACTTCTCGGCCTTTTTGCTCACTATGCGCCGCGAGTGGTCCGGCATCGATGCCTTGAGGTTAGACAAGTTCTACCTTTTGATTCGAAGATTTATGGCTAGTTTCTTTGCTTTGATGAGAAATAATTTGTGGGATTTGGAGCTTGTGAAACGTTTGATGGGTGTGTTGGAAGAGGTGACTTTTTTCGCTGACGATAAGTTTCTAGGTAATGGTGTTAATTACCACATTGCCTCTGTTTTTCTTGAAGAGCTTAGGCCTTATCTTCCGCTTAAGGCTGAAGTTCTTGAGGTTGTATTAGTGAGTTTTATTCGTGTTTCGGCCAAAGTTCCTGATAAGGTGTTGTTGGGGAAGATTAGGAGTAATATCTTTGATGCTTTGCTGGGGGCGGGGAAGAGGCTATTGGAGGTTAAGAAATTGGGGGAGGATGTGGGTTCGGGTGATGAAGTTATGGTCCTTGGGCCAATTGCGTTGACGATGGGGTTTTCGAGCAAGTTTTATGAGTTGGGCTCTTCACCTGAGTGCTGTCAGGGGAATCGGAAGGTGTTATTTGGCTTGCACGAGGAGTTTCTTAAGTTGGAAAAAGAGTTGGAATCTTCTGGGATTGAGATTTCTATTCCTGATGTTGTTTACAATGATGATGAGGTAGTGCCGACTTTGGTTCCTCTTGCAGGTGAGGAGATGGAAGTTGGAAACTCAGAACCTGGTGAGGTTGTCATGGTCAATGGCTCTGCTGGAAAGCTTTTGAAGAAGTGTAAGAAGCGTGAAAAGGACACTGGTGCTGCTGATACAAAGGCAGAGAAGAAAAAGAATAAGAAAAAGAAGAATAAGAAGGAGAATGGGATTTTGGATTCTGACTCTGAAAAGAGCTCTACGGATAGGGAGAACGAGAACATAGTTGCAAATGGTGAGAGTTCAGATAATCAACAGGTCACTGATGAAAATGCTGTTAAACTTGATGATAATGTGATATCAAACCTCCAGATGCAGTTTGAGAAGATTGCTGCTGAAGCAGGCTTGGATGGTGATGTTCCAAGTGCCTGTGATTTGCCTACAGCTTCAGATAAAGGCCCTGTCTCTAAGAAGAGAAAAAGAGTGAAGAAAGCTGTTGAAGAAGATGTTGAGGGTGGCACCAATGCAAAGAGTGGGGAGAAGAGTGCAAAGAAGGTAAAGTTTTCCATGAAAAGTAATTTGGTGTGGAAGCCCCAAAGCCCTTTACCTCCGCAAGATTTGAGAGTGCCTCCTTCTGCTACACCTAGAGGAAGTGCACTTAAGAAAGGAGTACCTCCAGGTCCCATTAGGGAAATGCCTCTCCCTACTAAAAAGGTGAAAATGGTAAGAGTCGTTACTGCCAAGAAGGCACGGAAGGCTATCAAACGCATAAAGAAGCTAAAATCTCGCTCTGCTTAGAAGAGATCAATTTTGTATTATCATTTTTTAGCTGAAAAAATTTGTTCTGTGTTTGTTTTTCATACACAACTTTAATGATTGCCCCATTTGTGCTTTTTCCTGCCCCCTATGTTTTATTGGGTTTATTTATAAAGTTAATTCTGACATTGATATTGGTTAATTCTTCAAATTGAATGAAATGATGCATTGGCATATTCCTTTGTTTGATACTATGTTACTAACTTTCTCAAGAACACACTGCCCCCTGATGTTCTAGTCTACTAATCATCTGTGGATGTTTTACTCTTCAAATGGCTGTGATATTTTTCTCTGTTGTTATTTGATTTTAGTTGCCTCCCATTTGTCTGTGGTAGATTTATATTGGGTAGATGAAAAGACAAAGACCTCCTTGTTTATTTGCTGCATTTTTAATTTTACTAATTTTTCAGTTCTTATGTTAGACTTAAAGGGACATGTAGCATATTAGTGTCATGAACTACGTTGCCGTTCATGTAGATTGTGGTCGAAGATATTCCTCTTGAAGTAACTTTTCCTTTGTGTTTTCCATTTCAAGAGGAGTGAAATAAGAGTGACATGTATCTGTCTTCAACATTGTGAGGAATAAATATTGAACTCTTTTCCTTTTCACCATGCTCATAGATCTATGGTCTATCAAACTGCATATATTTGTGCTTGGTTTTTAGCTACCAGCCTGATTAAACAAATCTTCAAAACAGCTAAATCTATACACTTATGTGCATCCAGTCTGAGTGTTGAGGGTCCACGCTTTTATACTATATATTTTTTCTGGTCACCCTGCATCTATTGCAGGGGGGCATGTGTTCTGGAGAATTAGGATGATTAGACGGGATAAGATTAGGAATCTTTACAAATCACTTCTCCTTTATTGTTAGGAATCTTTTCAAATCACTTCTCCTTTATTAACAAATACTGATAAGGTATATTGAAATTTGAATCACAGAAATCGATTCCCGTGTACTTCTTGCTGAAAGTAGATATTTGGAAATATATGACTTGCACTTGAAAGAGATTCCAATGTTTCTGGTTTTGCACTTAGGGGAAGACAACAAAATTGATTCCAGTTGTAGCAAAATAGTATTGCTTTTATCATGCATCTAGGTAGATGCCTTTTTCCTACAGTGTTTGCAGCATATTTTCACTCACTTTTGGAGAAACTCCTTGACAACATGTGCACACAATTTTCAGCTCTTGCCTTGATCATGTTCCTCTCAGAAATACATGTACAAAAAATGGTCTTGTCGAAAATGTCTTTGTGGGATTCTAAGCGTCTATGCAAATTTTTGGTTTTACAAAAGGACGTATATAGGATTTAAGTCATTATACTTATGAAGGCCAAAGCTGAAAGCACCGCTTGCCTGCATTATGTTTGAATATTGACAATATTTTTTTTTATGTATAAGGACTAATATGATCCAACTCTATGGTCGGTCTCTTTTTTGGGGTACTTTGAGTGGGTTTGGAACATGAATGCTAGGTGTCAGTGTCCCCATTTGTTTCAGTCCTTTTGAATGTTGAGAGGGCTTGTAAAATGTGGATACGAGGAAGAAGAAATTTTAAATGTGATGACTGATAGGTAAAACAGGTGTTGCATGTCAAGAAGACTTCAGGATTCTATTAGCCTAACTGCATATTTCTTGGGTCCCTGTATTTCAATGTGTAGGATTTACTGTTCCCTTCTGTACCAATTGTCTTGTAATATTCAATGCTTCAAATTGTGGAGTTATGATTCAAGTATTTTGTGTCTTTTATGTGTTTTCCATTTATATGGTTCTAGAGTTCAATTACTTACCGTTGTGTGTCGGGCCAATGTTTGTGTTCATCATGGCAGCATAACTCATATTCGTCACATGCATAAGCCATGCAACATGTAGGCATGTACTGGCTATTTGCTTTGGGGAAATTGGTAATCACCAAATAATCATAATAGGATTGGCAAATATGTGAGTGTTAGTTTGTTGATTAGGATTTGATTTTGTTTTGTTCTTCTCAGTAGGATATTGTTATGATGTTGCTATTTAGTGCTAGCAGAGTTTTTAGAATAATATTGTGAGCTATCTTTCAACCTCCAAATTTGGTGATAAATGTCTACCAACTTAGGTTACCAATTCACAGAGAGCTCAAATAGTTATTAGGTAGTGCTTCTTTTTCCTGTCAACTTGTTTTGTCTAGCTCCTCTCATATCCCGTTTGCTATTGTTGTTCAAGCTCGTACTTTAGAATGCAATTTGCAGATGGACAACACACTGTCATGACCAACTAGCCTAACTCACATATGTTACCAAAACCTCGTAATCTATTTATTGGTCACGTCTCGATGTTACAAGTGCTGCAAACAAATAAAACTTAAATACAAATAGCATCCCTAGTCGTTTTATGTGGAGAGGAGGAAATCAATGAAGTGATCATGCCAATGAGCACTCAGCTGGAAACCCTTGTGGGAAGCGCTTGGTATCTCTGCAATAGTTGTAAATCATGTAGTTCTTCTGAACCCATTTGATTCTTTCTTGGCCAGTTGCATCCAGTGACTGACTCAACCAGCTGGAGGAGCTTGAGGAACTGGAAGAAGAACAATGGGAAGAGCCTGAAGACCAAGTGCAAGCTTGGGCGTTGAAGTTTCTGTATGAGGCTGTAAATGGGGCTTTGCTCCAATCTGCCTTCACAAGCCCTCCACGTGTGGCCCAATCATCTGCATTCCACAGGCTTGAGTATATTGACATGGCTTGGTTCTTTGGGAATGGAATTCCCTTCGATTCTAAATTCTTGAACTGTCTAATGGGTGTCCCATCCACAGAGAATCTAATTAATCAAGAAGAACAAAGCATAGAAGTTTATTAGGATACATACAAACAAATATTGAGTCATTCTAAATGGGCTAATGTTCTATTGTCAGACTAAAAATGGACCGTAAATATTCATACAGAAAATCAATATGATCAAAGGTTTAGATTTACTAGCAAAATAATCATCTTATGTTTTGAAGAGAATATTTCGTATGTTATATGTACCATATTTACTAACTATATCACTAATTACATGTCTCACAAAGATAAAATTCATTTACTAACTATATAACCGAATCTCATCGAGGTCTTACTCAGTGAGACATGTTATCAGTAAATAATATGATACAAATAGTTTTATCAAGTCAAAATGAGAGAGAGAGAGAGAGAGAGAGAGAGAGAGAGAGCTTAGTTTAATTACATGATGCTTTGAGGGTTCCACAAGATGGAGTAGGTGTGGAAGTCTTTGGTGGGATCAAACCAAAGATAGAATTGTTGCTCCCTATTACCCTTCCCTTGTGTGAAAACATTTGTGTGTAAAATATAAGGATCTCCGCTTAGGTTGCCTAGAAACTCAAAATCTATCTCATCATGAGTGGAACCCAACGAGGACAGCTGCAAAATTCACACATATAAAAACATTAGACATGCATGATATGGATATGATGTATTACGTATATAAAACTTAGAAATAAAAAAGCAGCTAAATTATACATGATGAAGTACTCACATAGTAAGCCGTAACACTACCAGCAGAGTTACCAGGCACAAGCTTGATCTGCATATCAATTTTCCCAAACAAGTACTGATTCTTGGACCGGAAACCCGACCCCGAAGTCTTGTCCAGGGACAGCGTAAGAAGCTGCCCGTTGTCGAGTATTTGCGCTCGACCGTCACCCCATGTTATGTCAAAATCTTGGTTGAGGTTACCAGCCGAAGCCACAACCAAAATGTTGAACAAAGTATGCAGAAGTACTAGAACCAAGAATATCTTAGTCATGGTTTGGTTGATCGAATTGAGGAAATGGGAAGGCAAGAGAGAGAGAGAGAGAGAGAGAGGTGTTTGATGAAATGCATGGGAATGGAGAAGGGTATATATAGTGGTTTTATGGGTGTGGGAGAGTATGGGAGAAATAGTAGGCTAGGCTAGGAGGCAATGATCAATCAGTTGTGGTGGTGGTGTTGAAGTGGTTGGGAAATAGGCATGCGTTTGCTTAAGAGATTTGGGTTGACTTGGCTTGGGTTTATATGAGAGTGGGGACCAAAGACAGCTAATAAAGACGTTCATTTCTCCAAGCTTAAGTTTTCTTTTTTCTTTTTTTGGGTTGCTCTCCAATCCAATTGCATGGCCTTGTGAAGTTGGGAATCAAAATCTTTTTCTACGCGGTTGTGAGGTATTAGAAGGTAAAGGGAAAGGTAGAGAGAGGGTTCAAATCCCATGTAAATAATATCACAGCTGTCCAAGACTTGTTGGTTTGCTATGAATTGGGGTTCTCAAACCAAGTCTTCACTCTTAAATATCATTTGTGTGTTCCCAAACCAGAAAACAATGTTAATTGGTAGTAGAAAAGTAAAGGATTTCACACAAGCATTACTATTCTTCTCAAAGCGTGTCACTTGTTATAGGTACTAACTGCGATTGACCTTTTGTGACCAGCTATTGTCTAGAGTCAAAAGAAATAGGGCAACATTATTAGTTTTTCATCCGACTAACATAAAATTTAAAGTACAGAATGACAAATTGAGAGTGTGAATAACAACTGATGAGAAAAATTATACAATGTTCAACTTCAAACCAACATACATGCTAGTTGAGAACAAATATTATGAAATTTATAGTCATTTACGCCACGTTGATTTCAACATGAAAAAATGACTCGTGATAAAAAAAGACGAGCAAAATTATTGTCAATTGTTATTCTTTCACAGAAACTATACCTTTTGTCTATTCATCTTAAAATTCTTTTCGATGAATTGAGGTATTGAAGATGATGAGGGGCAAATTTTAAAAATGAAGCATTAGTTATCACTAGTAGCTTAGGTACTAACTAATGCTTAATTATTGTTGGCGGGCTTTTATCTAACGTATGTGGGAAGTCTAAAGTTCTAAAACATGACGCACCATAATTTGTACTGTATATGGCACCCAACCTCAGCCAGACAGCCAAGGGAGAGAAGGTAGGTTGGTAGTGTCAATGTCAATTTCGCCAAACCACAGTCATGCTATTGTCATCAGTCAATGTCGCTTTCATGCAAAGCTGTTGCCTGCTTATGAGCAATGGGCATATAAAAGATTCATTTACATTCCTTTGTTTTTTCCAGCACATACATATATCACCTTATAATACCAATATATTATTTTTCTCTTAGGATTGAAAAAAGCAGTACTATACTGTATAATAAGATAAAGCGATGACGTTTGTACTTGCATGCATGTATCTAGGGCAGGCCCTTTGCTTCTGAACGTTTGAGCCTAGTTTTCCAGGAGATCAAAACTTTTGGTTTTTGGGAAACTCTTTTGGTTGTTTTCAATTTCAAACATTTTTGGTGTATTTCATTATCTTTTAGTGTCGTTTTTGTTACTACTATGTATATGTATATGCCTGTATACAATTCTTCTTTGGATAAGATGTCTGCTTTTTTTTAATTAAATAACGAACTGTCAATACAGGATTCATGTGTTGATATCATTATCGATAACATGTCAATAACAAAACACACCGACATAATATTGATACATAGAGACAGAAATCGATAGAAAAATCCAACAACTTTTGTATATACATATAAATATAGATATTATTGTAGAACGGTGCTTTCTATGTTATGTTATCTTGCACATTTACGTATTTGTGACTGAGGGGCAGTAACAATAGCCAACCAATCGGAAAAATGCTTGGATTATTCCCTAGTCATCCTACTTACCTTACCTGTAAATCGCAATTTGATATATATGCTAAACATTTTCTTCGTGTCTTTGATGAGTCATTTCTATATAGACGTCAAATTATGATTTGCAAAAAGGAGAAATCACTCATCCATAAAAATGATCAATGGTCGATCCAACAAGTTGAAAAAACTGAACCTGAACAACTATTTTGCTATTGTGTCCCCCTTTTTTATCTCCACTTTGTCCACAATTATTGCTTGAATGACCCTTTTCTTTATCTTCCTAAAATAAGAACAGAAAAGGGATAGAAGTGGCGCATAATCTAATGACCATACCCAAGCCATCGTCCATTTGTCCAATTCCATTTTGCTATCCCCACTTTGTTACTTCTTCGAAATTAGGGTTGTGTGGTTATATGATTCGTAGTTCATCTTTATCTTTAGCTACATGACTAGTTCAAAACGATAAGAATGGAGCCAATAATATAATATAGACATGATTAAGAACCAATTATCCTACTCTTAACAAATTTTAAATGAATGGAAAGTAGATAAAATACTCAGGTTTAATCCATCTTAATCAGTCGACGCAAACATGGGTCCTCGTCAAATGTTGCTTTCTTGCCCATCCAAGCAGAGTGGTTACGGGTTGCTAAATTCATAAACAGCTGTCCTGCTCTTCCAACAATCCATTTGAGAACAAATGATTGAATTGAATTCCACTATCAAACAAACAAGTTCATTGAGCTGTATTCAGTTCACAGATATTTCAATGATTCATTCAAACTGTTTCAATTCACTAACTTATAGATAAATGAATAAATTCCACACACCAGACGCATCTTTTCCAACATACTTAAAACCCTTCAAGCAAAAATAACTCTTCACTTGGACAGCTTCTTCCTACCAACACATACCAACATCTTTTAAAAGGAAAACAGAAAATTTGATCTCCACACTACCAACACACATACAGGGCTGAGACAGGTGTGAGAGACAGAAATTTGATAAAATATCACAAATAATCATGTCAAAAACATCCATAATCTACCCTCCAATATAGCTCATCAAAAACATTGACAGACCTGCCCATGTCAAGAATTTGTGCATCTCTCATCCATATACTGCATCAGTTAGCAACCCAATAGGTAGACTTGGTTATAATCGTAAAACGTCATGGCCAAACTACATCTCCAGCCATCTGACGGCTAGCTGAATACTGCAATCAGGCTTTCACTAGTTTCAAACATCCATCCCTAAGGTGGATGATCCCTCTTATAGAGAGGGGAAAGTAACTCTAATTACAGATATGAATTATTAAAAACTACCTACTGATGCTGTGTGGAAGTGAAGGCAAACAGTTTCCAATACATATCTACTAAACGATAAATCTTTTTCTTTTTTTTTTAAAATTATTTTTGAAACAGATGCAGCACTCTCCAGCTAAACAAATCCTTTACTCTAAAGCAATCCCTGAAACCCTGCATTCTTGTTCGTGAAGCAAGCTTCAATTTTGACCCCTAAAAAGAAAAATCAAGCTTGAAGGGTGATTTCAGTGGCTCCAAAGTACTGATTTTTCAAGCACCTTCACATATAATTTACTGTATTATAATTACAGTTTCACCTTGCTTTCTTTTTGTTTTGGGGGGGTTAAAATACGCGGGTTAAGAATCCCGAAAAAACTATATTAATCATCCATACAAATATGGCGGGCCTTAGAGACCCATACAAATGTCATCGATGAGAACTGGTCCAACCCAACTGGGAGACCTTTCTTTCCTTTTCATTATCGGCCGCTTTTCTTATTGCTCATACATAATTCTCACGATAGGAAAACAAGTTGCTAGAACTACTTTGCCTCATTGACAAACCAAATCCTTACCTAATGTTGAAAATGGAAAGAAAAATATAGGGGAAAACGGAAATTGGAACATTGATGTAATAAACTACTCAAATAAGCCTAGGGAACTAACCTTAGAACTGTGTCCATGAATTAAATTACGAAGCACAAACAGAACAAGCAACATAGCCAATCAATAGAAATAGGGCAGTAACACAAGGCCGTGAGAGTAAGTAAATATATCATACTTTATTTATATATATCAGGTTTGATGCAATTATCTTTCTTGTCCTCTCAAACAGAAATTCTGTAATCTTATACCTGCCCCCTTTTTGTTTGAAACCCAACAAATGTTATATAGGTAGAACCACTCCTTCAATTGCTCAAAAATTCCTCTCTGGATGTTTCGTTTTGTGTTCCTCATTTTTGCTGAATCATGCTTCTATAATTCTCAATAAATACTTAAGGAAATGAGGATTCCCATATGCTTGAACAACAATTTAACATAAGCCCAAACTATTGACATAGCAAGTTTAACCCTACTAATAAATGAAACTTCTGGAATGGATAACCTATAGGCTTTGCTCTGTAGTGATCTCATAACTAAACTCACAAACTAGGACCAAGGATCAATACAAAATATATCAATGCTATGCCGCATGTTCGGTTCACACACACTACAGACATGTGCCCACACACGCAACAGACACGAATCCATTCTCTTGGAAACAGTTCAGCCTCAAAGATTACGTATTGCATAAACTGTTTAAAACGATATGAGAGTTAATTCTCTCTGCACTAATATCTCTGCACACAAATCCTTCACATGATCCCACCTTCATTTCTTTCACAACTTTGTTATGTCTCTTTCTGTAACTATCGCATATTTGCTTCCACCATAAATCTACTTCGTCTCCAATGAGTTCTAGTTTCAATAAGAAGGCTCATTCTTACTGTTCATATGTTTGGATATGAATATACCACTCCATTTTGTTATGCTTATCTCTTTTGTAGCAATAGGACTGTTATGCTTGTTACTAAACTTCTATTCTACCCATTAGTAAACTTGAAAAAAGTTTTCTTCATGAACAATGTTCTTCAAGCTTCAGCATGTCCAAACTTCAACAAAAGTAGTTAGATCATTATATCATTATATATTTAGAAAATATCAATCCAAAGATTAACACTCTCATCCACAACGAGCTAGCAAAAGAAACGGTGCACTGAACAAGTTTACTGCCAACAAAGGTCTTACAGAAACACACTGGTTCATCACTACCCATGTTCAGAAATCATTTATCTAACAATCATAATGTCATCATAGGTTTGCATTCAACCGAAAAGGAATACAAGATAAAATATCTAAGGTATTCCAGCTGGACGAAAGTCTAATTTCCAAGTTCCCTCCATAATGCTAAAGTAACTCAACAAACATAAAACCCAAACCTAGAGACAAGAAAAGTAGCACACAACACAACAGTTTAGCTTTCCCCGAAATATAATTCAAGCAAACAAATTGCACAATGAAGTTAAAATAAATGGAAACCGGAAAGAAGCATGTGGCTCAAGCTAAATTAGAAAAAAAACACAGCTCTTTTTATTTACTTATAATGAAAGTTGAGTGTTTCCACTACATAGATGATGTAACACAAGATGAGTACAAGTTCACTATTTGGCCAGCTAATGAGTACACTTAAGCAACAAGCTCTCCCTCTATTAAGAACAACCAGTATATATCATAAGCATTGCTAAAAATGAACAAAACTTTTATAAAAAAAACCCATTACAAGAAAACACTAAAAAACGAAGAAGAGATCTGTACATGTGAAGTTGAAGCAGAGCTAAGGTGGTGCTAAACAGGTGGAATGTTGGAGAAAGAGAAGCCCTTGTAACCTTTATAAGCATAGTAAGCAATCCGCGTGTAATAGAACCCCGGAAGGAACAAGATCGCCCCAAGTATCGCAAAGAATATGCCTGAAATCATCGAAAAAAAACCCCAAAATTAAGAAAAATTGAAAATAAATTAAACAAGAGGGTTTTTAGGGTTAGGGTTAGTAAGGTAGAGGGTACCGTGAGCTTTGTCGCCGCCGACATGGTTGTAGGCCATGAGGCCGCCGATGACAATGCCGAGAGTGCCGGCGACGAGGAGAGCGAAGGCGAGAGCGATCTCTTTGATGGGAGGCTTGTTGTTGACTGTGTAAGAGTCCTCCATCATCATGTCTTCGTCTGTTATCGAAAACGCGTGATCTACATACGCCATGGCTGGTTCTCTGATTGGTTCCTTTTGTGCTCTGAAAACTGGATTTGGATTTTGGGTTTTCGGAATTTGGGGATTTGAATATGAGCTGAGGTTCGAATTTGGGTTCGGGTTTGTTGAGAGCTTTTGATTCAAAGTTTGAAGCTGAGGAGGAGTTTAGGGGAATGGTCAAAACTTAAAAGGGAGAAGGCGTCTGAGTCTGAGGAGGATTGAAGAAGAAGATATAATAATGCACACGGCGTTTTGTCTGCTGCTGCCACGTGTAACATGTACCATGTCATCACGTTATTATTTAAGTTCAATCACATGACGTGTCATACGTTACATTAAATAATCTCTTGTCACATAAATATATATCTTTACTTTTCTTCCTTGAAATCACAGATCCTTCGATGAAAACACATGATGTGTACATACATTAATTTTTGTTTATAATAAATGAATTCTAAGCACATAATATATTATTTATTTATATCAATTATAAATTATATTGTCCAATCATATTTTAACATAGGAACTAGTAACACAACCATGGTGGTGTGTGATAGTTGACAATCAGTGTAGCAGCACAATAGAGAACTTGTACCTCTGCTAAAAAGCTACAACTTGTACCTCTCCAAAACTTAACACAATTGAGGCTCCAATCACCCCAAAAACTCATAAGTTAAGTTACCTCTGCCTATCGGCAAGAGGGAGGCTTCTGAGCTGACCAAAGAATTGAGATAGAACAAAAACTTGACTGATGATGATTGTTCTTGCATTAACCGCAGCTGCCCTTTAGAAACTAAATCCCACCTTTAGGAGGGTTCCAAGGCAATATTGTATTCGTCTTCTCCAAAGGGGACTACTTTGGCACTCCTCCTTTGATCCAATGCAGTTGAGCGTTGTATTTGCTGTCACAAGTTAGTACATTTTGAAATTTAGTTTAAACTTAATGTCAATGGCACAGATTACATATGTAATCAGAACACACAATTATGCTCTACTCATCACATATCTGTTTAGTATTTCTTTAACCCAGTCAGTTAGGGAAAAAAAGAAAAGAAAGAGAATACCTCCATGAGCCGTACCATTTCTTCTTCTCTTCCAGTCTACCCGCAGTACTAAAGCCATCTTCTTTACTCTGCAATTTTCTTAGATTAACAGCCATAACGCCATGCATTATCTAATTTCAAATTGCAATTCTTAGATTCAGTTTGCCACCACTGTCTATGATTACATTGAAAACTCTTGACTGACAGTATATCTTCTCTTGAATGTATTTAGTTCTTGGTTTGCAGTGTACATCAATCTCTCACAACTAGCAAAACATCTTCATCTTCATAATTCATTGCCATCTTGAGGATCTATTAGTAAATCCTTTTCACATCAGTTTCATGAGTCGCCAAGTTTACTTCATGTGGTGGAAACTGATTAGAACCGTGGCCTGATTGATTGCATCAGTAACATTTGGCCGATAGCAGAGGAGCATAAGGATTTGCATTGTGCTGCATTAGTTGACGAAAATCTTCAAAAGCTGAACTAACTTACCATTTCTCATGACACAGTTCCATTTTTCTGTCAAATTAAGTTTTTGCTATACCTCGATCCAACTATATCCTGTATTTTTCAGTACACCTCTTTCTATCATTTCCCTCCTTATCTTTGTAGCATCTTCCCAACTACCCCCTTCAGAGTAAACCTTTGACAGTAGTACATAAGGTACATCATTTTCTGGAACCAACTGAACCAACTTCTTAGCAGTCCATTCTCCCAACTCCATGTTCCCATGTATTCGACAACCACTAAGCAAGGACCTCAGCATAGCAGGCCAAGGAGTATAAGGCATTCCTTCAATCATTTGTCTAGCTTCTTCGAGGTATCCACTTCGTGAAAGCATATCAACCATGCAACCATAAATATCCTCAGATATTGGTTCCATCTTAGAATCTGAGTTCATTAATTCAAACAACAAACGACCTAGATCAACCTGACCCACATGAGCACAAGCTGCTATAACTGACACATATGTGGCCTGGCTGGGCTTTATACGAGCCAACTTCATTTTCTCAAAGATACCCATAGCTTCCTTGTCCAGACCATGATGAGCACAAGCCATGATCATGGCATTATATATAACTACATCACCAGATCTAAATGACTGGCTAAAGGTCATCCTTGCACTTCCAATGTCCCCACATTTTGCATAAGCATCTATAACTGCACTCACAACAAATAATTGTGAGTGAAATCCCATTTTGATGACAACAGAATGAACAGATTTAGTTAAATGATAGCCTGCATTATCAGCACAACTATTTAGAATGCTGCCCAAAATAAACTCATCAGGTTTCCCACCAGCTTCTCTCAGAGACTTGAGAAATTTGATAGCTTCGAAGAGATGTCCCTGATGCACTAGAGCAGATATCATAGTCCCCCAAGATTCCACATCTAATGTCTCAAACCCATTGAAAAACTCAAAGGAATCATCCAGTAGTCCAAATTTAACATAGCACTTAATTAAGAAGCTACAAACATATCCATGGAATGAGAAGCCAGACTTGACAATAGCACCATGAATTTGTCTAATCATTTCTTGGTGTTCATCTTTATAGCAAGTTTCCAATATGCTGGAGAAGGTAACTTCACTCGCTTCAACACCCAAGTCCCATAAATCACAAAAAATCTTCCTGGCTTCTGCATAACAATGATTTGAATTATACCCAGAAATCAACTTGTTCCAAGAAGTTAAGTTTTTGTCAAGTAGGCTGTCAAAAAACAAGCGTGCCATGTCCATAGCCCCACATCTAGAAAACATATTGATTATTGAGCTTCTAACATTAGCTTCATTCCAGAATCCAGATTGTAATGCAAGAGAGTAAAACTGAAGCCCAAGGTTCAGATCAAGTAGCTCTCCACATTGTCTAAACAAGATTGAGAAAGTGACATGGTTAGGTTTCATGTTTTCTAGCATGAACTCATGGACTAACTTTGCAATTTCTCTTGTATTCTTGTCTTCTGAGAAGACACCAAATGCGGTGTTCCACGATATAACATCTTTTGCTTGTATCCTATTGAAAACTTTCAAAGCCGCATCCTTCTTACCATTTCTAGAGTACATATCAGAAAGAGCATTCATTACAGAAGTACTAAATTCCATCTCACTCTGGATGATCAATCCATGAAGTTGCTTCCCAAAATCCAAATTTCCCATAACAGAGCACCCCTTAAGAGCATTAACAAAGGTGAACTGGTCCATGCTTATCCCTCTCCATACCATCAAAGATACAACCTTCAAGGCTTTGAGGCCATAGCCGCATTGCGCATACCCTCCAATCATAGTATTCCAACCAGCAGTATCAAGATTGGACATAGACTCAAACACCCCTTTAGCCGATTCAATATCCTCCAACTCAGCATACATGTTCAAAATAGAACCGCCCACATAGCAGTTCTGTTCAATCCCAACTTTCAAAGCAAAACAATGAACACTCATGCCAAATTCATATGCTTTGGTACTAGCACACTCTGCACACCCCTTGAGAACACTGCCAATAGTGAATTCATTCGGCCTCAACCCACTTCTTATTAATCCCAAATAAATCTCTAAGCCCCATTCAAATTGACCATCTTGGACGGCAGCCGAGATCATCAAAGTCCAAGTGACAAGGTTTCTGTCAGGCATTTTATCAAACACCCTAAATCCATCACCCACAAGCCCACATTTTGAGTACATTTTGATCAAATTATTCAACAAGAAAATGTCATCAGTAAATCCCAACTTGATGATATGGGAATGGATTTGGGTACCAAGGAAACATGACTTTGAAGTCTCAGAGAGGGAAAGAGCAGCGACAATGGAAGTTGGGTCTTTACCCACCAAGAGATTAGAGCATGAAGAGCAGGATTTGGAAGTGTAGAGTTGGAGTTGGTCTTTGGAGATTGCATGGAATGCTCTGGGTTTGGTTGTTGAAAGAATAAAGCCTCTAAGCCTTGAAGTAAGAGTAAGTCCTACACCACCTAAGCTTCTCATTCTTCATGATAGACCTTGGCTGGTGAAAAAGAATAGCTTCAAAGTGAATCCCATAACGATTGGCCATTGGCCCATTGCATTGCAGGCTGCAGATTTTGAGTAGCGGCCTCTGGGTTTAGGGTATGATCAATTGTTTGATCGCTCAGAATATACTTTTTTTTCTTCATGAGAATCTGATTTCTGTTGTTTTGAGGTACTGTGGTTTTTCCCCGTCACCATTTAGCTCATAAACTAATTTATTGTGTCAAATATGTGCAAAATCAAATTTTGTTAGAAAACACAAATTTGACTATAAGAGCATCTCCACCATAAGAAGTGAAAAGCAGAAGCAGAAGTTCATGCCATTATTAAATGTGAATAGTGGCGGCCTTCTTTGTTTCACCCCAAAGAAGCGAGTTAAACACTATTCATTTTAATTTTTTCCCTATTTTTTATACTTAAAAATTAATTTGGATAAAATTTAATAGTAATAAAATTGTTAGGTATGTATAAAAAAATGTTTCTGATTTTTATTATATTTTTTAGATTTTTAGGATTTATTTTAAATTTTTTGGTTGCTAACGTCATCGCGTCGGCCAAAGAAATCGGCCAGCAAGATTGCCTTGGGCTTGCCCTGGGTAGGACCCATGCGAATGGCCCGGAGGGCTGCTATTTGGAGCGACTTGGGCTTGCTCGGGGCCTTTTGCACTGGTTTTGGGTGAGCGCTGGAGGTGCTCTAAGATCTGTAAATTGTTATAAACAAACAGAAATTAGGTTTGAAACTATTGGGACAATTGTAATAAAATGAGAATTTGAGATGCTTACCAAACTTTTTTCTTTAAAAAAAAAAGCCTTAAAAAAATGTCCAAGGTGATGATTTGGCGTGTCATGGTTCATCATGTCCCTGCAGGACTTTTGTTTTAATGTTAAATTGTTGGGTTTTTAGGTTTAATGGTCCTGAATTTTGACTCGATTTGCATTTTGGTCTCTTAATTTCCAAAATCGTTCATTTGGTCCTTCAACTTCAGTTTCATTAGGACAAATGGTCATGCCGTCAATTTTATTAACTTTTTCTATTAAATTTGAACATGTGCATAGCACATGGTGTACTATTGAGGGTCAAAATCAGAAATTGCTTCACTCATGGGGTAAATTAAAAATATTCAAATGGTGAATGAAATATTCATAAGGTTTTTTAGTTTTTAATTTTATTTTTTGGGTGAAATGAATATTCATATGGTGGAAATTAAAAATAATACAAAAAGACTATTTTGTCCATGCATTTAATGGAAAAGATAACAAAATTGACGGTTGAACCATTTGTCCTAACGAAATTGAAGTTAAAGGACCACGAGAACAATTTTGGAAATTAAGGGACCAAAATGCGAATCGAGTGAAAATTCATGGAGCATTAGACCTAAAAACCCTAAATTGTTTCTTCAAGTTTAATGTTGGGGGATTCACTCTCCACTAATAGAGAAAAACACTTTAGATGGGCAGGTCCCTTTTGCTGATGCGGCGAAAGCCAAGGTAGGAGTGAGACCGGTTGTGTAATTTGGTGTCCTAAATTGGACAAGGTCTTGGGTGAGGTGGTTAAACCACATCACCCGTCTGGTCGACCTCACAAAAATGCAACGCTTCTTTGTGGGAGGACTCGGATGGGTGATGACAGTCTCACTCAAGACTTTCCACTAGACTTCACTATTTAGCTAGAAGAAAAGAGTAGAAGCTAGCGTAGTAGTAATTGTGTCATATAGAATAATGCATGAGATGAAAGAGTTGTTTACAAAGAGCCCTAATTACAAGCTACAACATACAAGATAAGTCTAGCACATGAGAGACTGATCAACATGATCAGCTTACACATATAAAGATAGACCAAGAGTCGGTAGAGGAACTATCGTTTATAATTTTCAATGGAAAGTTTGAATCTCACCAACATCAAATAATTGTTTGATCCAAAAAAAAAAAAAGGAAAAGGAAAAACGAAAAGGACTAAAGTAGCTTCCACCTTTGTGACTCTGTGTGACTGTGCATGTACTATGTTCCTTCCTTAATAGCAAAGACCTCTTCAGTCGTTGGTTCGTCAACAACACTCACTCATCAAGGCAGGGGACTCTGGTGAGTGCTTTTTTTCTCTGTCTTTTTCTTTTTCTGTGTTTCCTTTTTCATGTTGGCTTTTCATTTCTTCAGCTTCAGCTTCCTCTTTTCAATTCATTTGTATGTAACGTTGTAACTCAGATGATCTTTGTCTTTGGTATCTCAACTGGTTGCTTGACTTGTGTGTTTTGATCACAGAAAGAGGGACACCATGTCAATTTTTCTTGAAGTTTTGAAATGCCTCCTTTGTATTGAAGATGAGCGTGAGAATTATGATTATAATCAAATTCCCAGACAAACTTATGATTCTAAAATTTCCGATAGAAACTGCTCGCCACCCTCGACTTCTGCTAATCAATCTCCAGCCTTCTATAACTATAAAGCCCCATCACCTCCATCTCTACCAGTCAAATCTCCCTTTAGTTCATCTTCATCATCCCCTAAGCCTCCGACATCTTCATCGAAACCGCTGCAATCTTCTTCTATCAGTACATCTTCTCCATCTCCTAAATTCCCAACATCTTCTTCTTCTTCAACATTCCCTAAGCCCCCAACATCTTCATCATCCCCTAAGCCTCCGACATCTTCATCGAAACCGCTGCAATCTTCTTCTATCAGTACATCTTCTCCATCTCCTAAATTCCCAACATCTTCTTCTTCTTCAACATTCCCTAAGCCCCCAACATCTTCATCATCCCCTAAGCCTCCGACATCTTCATCGAAACCGCTGCAATCTTCTTCTATCAGTACATCTTCTCCATCCCCTAAATTCCCAACATCTTCTTCTTCTTCAACATTCCCTAAGCCCCCAACATCTTCATCTAAGCTGCCTCAATCAACTTTTGTTAATCCATCTTCTTCCAATGCATCTCCATTTATTCTTGAATTCCCAACATCTGTATCTAAATTACAACAATCTTCTTCTGTTGATCAGCGTTCAGCATTGCCTAAACCCCCAACATCTTCATCTAAGCTGCCCCAATCCACTCTTATTAGTCCATCTTCACCATCCCTTCAACTCCAAACACCTTCATCTAGACCATCTCCTCCTATACTGTCTACATCCTCCTCTAAACCACCTCAGGCTTCATCAAAATCACATTCATCATCACCAAATCCTCCAACATCTTCAAAACCATCTCCATCCTCGGGACCGCCTGTGTCTTCCACTACGCTCCCTCCAATCTTTAAGCAAGTTCTATCCCCAGCCTCCTCAGATGTAATAAATGAAAAGGGGAAGAAAAGTTATGTATCGGTTGAAAGGGGTTCATTACCTATATTCACGATTCCTGAGGATTTCAAAGATTTGATCAAGAAGGATATTGTGCCTAAAGTTCTTGAACAGCCTCTGTCTCCCACGACATATAAGGATTACTTTGCTGCTCTGTTATTCGCTGAAGATTTCTACCATGAGGTATGCAAGAATCTTACCCATTTGTAATGCCTTTTCTTCTTAACAAGATAGTGAAGAAAATTATGACAGATATCACACCATTTATATAAATATGTGTGTAAAGCACTTCTCTAAGTTTCAATTTTCGGAAGATTAATTGACGATAATATGTGATTTCAATGTTGATTATAGTGTTGATTATATAGCACAGTTTTGAATGATTAGCAAAACATAGCTTATTTCATATTAGTAATCATTTTTCTCTGTACAAAGATTTGAATGGTTAATTATACTTGATACTTCTTTGTTTGCATTGGTGACTGGCTATTGATTTTAAATGATTTGAGTTTCATGTACATGCCTTTGCAACTAAATATTGATGCCATAAGACAAATCCAAATACTGAGCCAAAAAGACAAAAAGAATATCTTAAGAGCTGTGGTATGAATGATGGAATGTAGAATGCTGTGGTACAACATTCTTCTTTTCTAAATTTTGTATGATTTTTCATGCTGACTTTGAAAGAAATAAAAAAAAACCTTTGCTGTTATTTGAACCAGAAATGGGCTGATTTCAATATGAAGAATGTGACACTGAAGTTGCAAAAAGCAGCAGTTTACAAAAATCTAGACAAGGAAGAGAAAACCTTCGTAGATGTTATGATTGATTCTGTTCCTGAAAATCGGCCATTCCTTTGGCCGAGGGACTTAGTCTATGTACGGCCATCAGGTACAAATTCTGAGCAGTTTCAGGTAAACTCTGAACATTCATTAACATTTGCTGAGCAATTTCTTAAAACTATCCGCATTATAATTATCTTATTGCATGTTATGCAGGGCATTATACGTCGCATTATTAGGAGCAATCTTGTATTAGTGGAATTTGAGGAAGAATTTTGTGGTTATCTTTATTGGACCGAAAAATATGATGTCAGCTTCTCATTCAATAGAGTATGTTTGAAAAGAGCTCACCAAGCAGTTCAAACAGCATCGGATACTTTGTTTAAGAACTTCCTCTTTCCCGATTGTGTTTCCCGTACGAGTATTCCCACTGCACCAGCGCTGCTGTCTGTCCATCACAAACTTGACGCCAAACAATTATCTGCTGTTCGTCAAATTTTAAGCATTCAGGGCTCACCACCTTACTTGGTGGCTGGCCAGCTTTGTGTTGAAAGGAACATTTTTAGGCCGTCAAGAACTGGAGCGGTTGTTTGTGAAGCAGTGCACCAGTTATGTCAAACCTCACTCAAAAGTAGGATTCTGATATGTGCTCCTAGTAACCGCTGTTGTGATGGGATTATGAGAAGCTTGTTGAAAGTGATTCCAGAGTCAGATATGTTTCGAGCCATCGCTGCATTCCGTGGGAAAGATGAGGTGCCTGATGACATCCTCCCATCATGCCTTTACAAAGACCTTTATTTATCTTGTCCTCCAACTGAGAAGCTTAAAAAATTCAGGGTGATTTTCTCGACTCTCATGAGTAGCTTCCGGCTACATGATAAAGGCCTAACTGCTGGACATTTTAGTCATATTTTTCTGGTGGATGCTTCATCTGCCATTGAGCCGGAAACAGCAGTGGCCTTAACTAATTTTGCAGAAAAAAGTACTACTGTTATAGTCACTGGTGAACCAGGAGATCGTTCTCGTTGGGTTCGCGCAGACATGGCAAGGGAAAAGGGACTGAAGATTTCGTACTTTGAGAGACTCTTTAAGTCAAGGCCATATAGAAGCCTCAATGCAACGCTTATCACACAATTGGACGAGTAGCAAGAGCCACACTCAGCAACACCTACAGGCTTTTGCATTAAGCTTATAACCCCTTGCATGATTGCACGAAACATTTGACTGTTTGCTGTTTAAATTTCTTGGTTCATAAGCCACAACCTAAAGATATTAGGGTGACCGTTTTGTTGTAAGTAGCCTTCTGCAATGTGTGGTGATTGTTTTTATTTGTGACTGTTTTCTTGTCAAATTTTTAATCACCCTCCTAGGCTACCTTACCTCATCCTCCTGCATGTTCAGATCCTCTTCTATCTGAATCAATTTTGTTTCTTAACACATTAGAACCATGACCAGATTGATTGCATCAGTAACATTTGGCTGGTAGCAGAGGAGCATAAGGATTTTCAGGTGCAAACTTTGCGTTGTTGGTTCCTCCTGTTAACTTGGTTCGACTAGTCCCCGACTTCTTACATGTACTTGTTGGTTGGTCGTTTCCTTTTGCTACTGCTCTTTTAGTGCTTAGACCTAAAGTGGGATGAGGACATTCAAGTTCTGCTTCATCACTCGTTGCCAAGAACTGCAATATTAAGGACAAAAAGAGGTTGCAAAAGAACTAATGATGTATATCCTTACTCCTTCCTACAGACCATGCTAATTGTTCTGTGCCATTTACATTTTGCTGCATTAGTCGACTAAAACCTTCAAAATGTGAACAAACTTACCATTTTTCATGGCCCGGTTCCGCATTTCTGTCCAATTGGTTTCTAGCCATACCTCGATCCAACTGCTAAAATATGAAAACTAATATGAGAATATTTGTTTGTGGGAATTTTTTGTGTATTCTTCTCCTTGTAGGAGGTTATATTTATAATACAACGAAACCTGAATGGGCAAGTAAATAATAAATTTCTATTTCTATTTACAGTAGGAAATCAGGAATTAAAGTAAATCAATTACAATTATAATATGAATTCTTTATGTGTAAGAAAAGTAAGTCAATGGTCCACAAGTCACGCTAACACTTCCCCCCCCCACGTTGGTGCATAGATGTCACCAATTCAGTGAATTGTGGAAAGCTTTACTGGAAATCACCTTTGTCAAAATATCCGCCAATTGATCCTCGGATTTCACAAAAGGAAAGTGAAACACTTTAGCCTCAAGCTTCTGTTTGATGAAATGTCGATCCACTTCAACATGTTTAGTGCGATCATGTTGAACCAAATTCTGTGCAATAGCTATAGTAGCCTTGTTGTCATAAAAGAGATTCATTGTGGATGTAGGTTTATACCCAAGATCAGTAAGCAACTTTCTTAACCAAATAAGTTCACAAATCCCTTTAGTCATGCCTCTGAACTCGGCTTCTGCACTAGATAAAGCTACTACATTCTGTTTCTTGCTCATCCATGTCACCAAATTACCTCTCACGAATGTGAAGTAACCCGATGTGGATTTTCTATCTGCTACATTACCTGCCCAATCTGCATCTGGATAACCGTCAATATTCAGATGACCATGCTTTGAGAACATAAGTCTTTTTCCAGTTGCAGACTTCAAATATCTAAGTATCGGACGAACTGTATTCATGTGGTCTTCACTCAGATAATGAATAAATTGACTGACGACGCTCATCGGATAAGCAATGTTAGGCCGAGTATGAGACAAGTAGATAAATCTTTCCACTAACCTTTGGTATTTTTCTTTGTTAGTTGGAACTCGATTCGGGTATTCCCCAATATGATGATTCTGAACAATATGAGTGTATACAGGTTTGCAATCTAGCATTCATGTGTCTGTCAACAAGTCCAAGACATATTTTATGTGAGAGATAAATATGCCTTGTTGTGATCGGGCCACCTCAATCCCCAAGAAATATTTGAGTCCACCTAGATTCTTCATCTCAAATTCAGTAGCCAAATAGTCTTGTAGCTGAGATATTTCATGTTTATCATTCCTAGTAATAATCATGTCGTCAACATAGATTATTAAAGATGTTACCTTCTCTTTCTGATGTTCCAAGAATAGAGTATGATCTGAGTTACTCTGTCGGAAACCATTGTTCTTCATTGCCATGGTGAACCGCCCAAACCATGCACGTGGCGACTGTATCAGTCCATACAATGCCTTTTGTAATTTGCATATTGTTCCAGTCTGAGTAGTATTATATCCAGGAGGAATGTTCATATACACCTATTCCGTGAGTTCTCCATGTAGGAAAACATTCTTTACATCAAACTAGTGTAGTGGCCAGTCCAAATTAGCTGCGAGGGACAGTAAGACTCTAACTGTGTTTAATTTTGCAATTGGTGCAAAGGTTTCTTCATAATCTACACCATAAGTCTGTGTGTACCCTTTCGCCACATGTCTTGCCTTGTATCGCTCAATATATCCATTAGTGTTGTGTTTTATGGTAAACACCCATCTACATCCGACAGTCTTTTTCCTTGTGATAAAGTTTCCAGTGTCCAAGTCTGATTCTTCTCAAGAGCTTTCATTTATTCCTTTATAGCTTGAACCCACTTAGGATCTTTCAATGCTTCAGCAACCTTGGTTGGGATATGAATAGCAGACAACTGATGCACAAAAGGCCTTGAGTGGTTTAGACAGCTTTTCAGTGGTTACATGATTCGCAATTGGATACTTTGATGTCTTTCCAATATCAGGTGAATAATGGTTTGGTGGCTTCCCACGATTTTGCCTGAAAGGTAATTGGTATCCAATAGATTTATCCTCTAAATTCACAAGTGTAGTAGTTACCTCAAGGATATTCTCAGGAGATTGGTCCGTTGTACTGTTCAGTTAGATGAGGGGTCTTCATCTTGTTGTTCTATATTGTCTGTAGGTGTGGGACTCGGATCAGAAAGATCTTCGTACGTGTTAGATGGGTTAGGCGATTGATCGCTGTGAATGGGCGATTGATCGCTTTTCGACAGAGAGCAATCTCATGCTCTAGACTCAGGACGATCGATCGTCGAGTTTTAACGATCAATCGTTTCTGTACAAAAGCGAATTTCTTCATTTTCCAAGTTTCTCCAATTATGTTCTTCACTTCGTATCTCCCCCTAAAGCGTAGAATTGGATGATGGGTCATGAAAGAACATCTCAGATTCCAGAAAGGTCATATTGAAAATGACATAAGTATGTCGGGTAGAAGGGTGATAACAGCTATAGCCTTTCTAATGAGTGGCATAACCCACAAAAACACAACGAAGCGCACATGGATCAAGTTTGCTACGTTGATTTTTGTGGAGATGAACGAAGGCCACACATCCAAACATTCGGGGAGTGAGTACCAAAACATAGGGTAGGGGACCGTGTTGCGCAAGCACTTGTAAGTGAGTTTTAAAGGTCAATACACTAGAAGGCATGCGGTTGATCAGGTGAACTGTGGTAACAATAGCATCATCCCAGTGATGGTGAGGAACATGAGACATGAGCACCAATTAGAAGTGCTCGGGCGATTTCAAGAAGATGTCGATTCTTTCGTTCAGCAACACCATTTTGTTGTGGTGTCTGAGGACAAGTCGTCTCATGGATAATTCCAAATTGTTAGAAGTAAGCTTGAAAGTCATGATTGACAAATTCTCTACCATTATCTAAGCGAAGAATCTGTATTTGAGCATTGAACTGAGTTTTCATATGTTTATAGAAGAACTGAAAACGGGAAAACACTTCGCTTTTATTCTTCAGCAAATAAAGTCATGTCATATGTGTATAATCATCTACGAATGTGACAAACCACCGAACGCCAGAAGGAGTAGTGGTAGGTAAAGGTCCCCAGACATTAGAGTGAATTAACGTAAACGGAGTAGTACACTTGTTCGTACTCAACAGATAGGGCACACGGTGACTTGGCCAAAATACAAGTGTCACATGTGAAGTTGGAGTCCTTGAAACCTGAGAATAAATATGGGATAAGATGCTTCATATAACTAAAAGACGGATGTCCCAATCAACGGTGCCACAGCCAGATTTGCTTTTGTTTGCTATCAGATGGATGCGTCACATTTTTAGCCATGCCAGGATTGAAGTCATCTACATAATATAGCCCCCTCTCTTAGTACCACGACCAAGAATCTCCTTAGTGTGAATATCCTGAAGCAAACAAAAACTCGAGTAAATGAGTACACAACAATTCAATTGTTCAATAAGCTGACTAATGGACATCAATTTATTGGATAAAGATGGAACAAGTAAAATATTAGATAGTGAGAGAGAGGATGAGAGTGCAACAGTGCCAGCTCTTATCACAGGATAAATAACTCTATTGGCGTTAGCAATACAAGTTCGTCGGGGTTATTTAGTATTTAGAAAATCATCAAGATCAAATATCATATGATCAGTTGCACCGGAATCAATTATCCAGCTCATGGAATCACTCCTATCCAACGTATGGAATCACTCCTATCCAACGTATGGAATCCATAATCAGTACCATTACTAGTTGTATCGTGTTATGTTAGATCTTTGAGAGTAGCCCACTATTCGGGGTAGCCATGCAATTTAAAACAAGTCTTATGAGTATGTCTCGGATCACCACAGTACGCACAATCAATCCATGCGTCGGGGTCGTTAGTCTAGAAGTCTTAATCTGTGCAGCGGAAGATGCATAGGATACAGGTTTAGTAGGAATCCGAATTGGGATCTGAGCCTGAGTCGGGGTCGGAGTCAGAGTTGAAGTCAGGATCTGGGTATGAATAGAGATAGATTCGGGGTCAAGGTCGGGGTCGTCATCAGAGTCGGGGTCGGGGTCGTCATCAAAGTTGGGGTCCGGGTTGTCATCGTCATAATCAGGGTCAGGGTCATCGTTGTCGTAGTCAAGGTCGAGGTTGTCAAAATAGGATCCTGATTCAGGATCGGGTTCAGGGTCATCAAAATAGGATCCTGATTCAGGATTGGGTTCGGGGTCAAAGTCTGCATTTGTAGGAGCTCAGCCACCTGGGCACTTAACTCGGCGATGGGGTTGAGAAAGAGAGAAGGAGTCGATGGTGCTACCTCCATGAGGGTTGAAAAAAATCATCAATCCCCATAGCGACGGCGGAGGTTTGAAATTAGAGTCAGCAATTCCAAGATCGCCGCTCTGATACCATGCTAAAATATGAAAACTAATATGAGAATATTTATTTGTGGGAATTTTATGTGTATTCTTCTCCTTATATGAGGTCATATTTATAATACAACGAAACATGAATGGGCAAGTAAATAATATATTTCTATTTCTATTTACAGTAGGAAATCAGGAATTAAAGTAAATCAATTACAATTAGAATATGAATTCTTGGTGTGTAAGGAAAGTAAATCAATGGTCCATAAGTCACGCTAACACCAACTATATCCAATATTTTTTGGCACACCTCCTTCTATCATTTCCCCCATTATCTTTGTAGCATCTTCCCAACTACCTCGTTCAGAGTAAACCTTTGACAATTGTTAAAGAAAAAAATGTGTTCTTCCTAACATAATTTCACCACCACTGTTTAAATAATGGGGTTTTATTATTTTAGGTTCGACCCATTCGAGACGCGGTGTCTCTTAATTACAATTCCTTGCTTCAAGGGAATACCCTTTGATTCCATCATAAAGAAACTGAACGTGTGTTTGAGTTTGCAGCTGCTCCCAAGTCGAACCTCGGGATGCCTACGTATCCCTCGCAGGAGTCAAGCCACTCGTAGTTCAAAGAATTGCAATGACTAAATGACTCATTGCAAAGGGAGGAATTTCAATGAATTTGATTGAAAAGTGTTTGGGTGAATCTGGCTGAATAAACCAGGGATTCGATTTTGAATTGTGTTTGTGGGGCGAATTTGGTTAAGAACAAACCAAGGATTCAGTTTGAATTTGAGATTTGGGTGGTTGCATCTAGATTGAATCTCTAGATTGCCTACATACCCTTTCGAAGGGATCAAACCAACGTAGTTTAGAAATTTGAAAATTAATGGGTAAGTGTGGCCCACTAATTGAGAGTTTTGTGTCTTTGAGACAATTTGGAGGGTACCTGACCCATGAGAAAAATTGAAAATTAATGGGTAAGTATGGCCCACTAACTTAGAATTTGTGTATGAGAAATATTGGAAATTAATGGTTAAGTGTGGCCCACTAATTGAGAATTTTGTGAGAGATTAGAATTTGGGTGCGATTGTGTCTATTGTGATGCTAGACTGCCTACGTACCCTTTTTGAAGGGATCAAACCAACGTAGTTCCGGAAATTTGGAAATTAATAGGTAAGTGTGGCCCACTAATTTAGAATTTATGTCTTTGAGACAATTTGGAGATTTTCATGGGTAGATGACCCATGGGAAAAATTGGAATGGTTTTGTACCATATTTTCATTGTCAATATCAAAGAAAACTAATGGGCAATTTTTTATGAACCCACTAATTTAATTTGATCATTAACACTGCATTTGTATCCAAGCATGATTTGGATTATTTGGGATCAATGGGCTCTTGTGATTGACAAACCCACTAATCCATATTGATGCTCCTTTGGTATCTTTTGAGAATGAGCTTGATGCTCGAAGCATGAAACTCATTTATTTGAATTGGAGTCACCGTCACAGCAAGGTTGAGTCGCTTGACACTCTTTTATTGAATAGCTTCTTTGCCACATTGATTGA
Organism: Prunus padus; assembly: GCA_024362665.1. Classification (NCBI taxonomy): domain Eukaryota; kingdom Viridiplantae; phylum Streptophyta; class Magnoliopsida; order Rosales; family Rosaceae; genus Prunus; species Prunus padus. The sequence continues at coordinate 5,191,048 of JANFAM010000020.1, forward strand.
CTCCCACATTTTTTAGTGGGGCTTTTGAAGTGGTTTTGTACCACTTGGGTCTTTGACGTGGTTTTGTACCACTTGGGCTTCAATTTAATGATTTGTGAATTAATGAGCATTTTGGAATTTAAGCCAATTAATCCATAATCTGTGAATTGAAGAACTCAGACCAACTGTTTGCCAATCGGATTTTTAATGGACAACTCCATTGAGCCTGAGGCTTGATACCATCAAATCTTGAGATGTGAGATTGGAGACGTCGGGTCTTGAGATATCTGCTTGCACTTCATAGCCCAATATTTTAATGGGCTTTTGAGAATTAATGGGTAATTTTTTGACAACCCAATAATCTGTTTCGGGCCTTGACATTTTTTATCAGCTAGCCCATGAGAGTTTCACCGTTGAAGCTTAATCCGGCTTTGTTGTGGCCGTTGATTTCAACTTGGGCTTGGTTTACCGCATCAACTGTGGCCGCAACATCATTTGTTGACTGCAATATCAACTTGCGGTTCTGCTTCTCTTTTTCTTCTAATATTTGTTGCCGTTTTCGAGGCACTTTCTCCAGTCTTTGTTTTATTTGTTCAGACCTTTTGGAGAGTGAATAAATGGGGACTATTGGAGGTGGAGCGGAGAAGCCTTTATTTATTTTTGTTTGCTAAGGGAGCAAGACAAAACAATTTGTCTTCTTGTGGATTGATACCCAAAGGGATAAACTCCCCTTCTCTTGTTTACTTGCCGTACCTGTCTGCACAACACAACAAGATGAGGACTTCGTGGCCTCTCTTTTTTTGTTTATTGACTTCTCCCTTTTTTTTGTCTTTAGAGAGCAATGAAAGAAATCAAACAAGAGAGACCAAACTATGACTCCCCATTTTTCTAGAATGGGCCACAATGCCCTCACCTCGTTGACTACCTTTTCACCCCCATTTCTTGTATTTGTTACACCTGTATGCACAGCACAACAAACAAAGCTCCCCTCCTTATTTTGTTGTTGTCTTCTACAATTTTTGGGCATGGCATGAGGCGGAGACTGTTGATTCCATTTGTGGCAAATATGAAATCAAGTCTTTAACTTGACTATGAAAGAGTAAATTGGTGTCTGTTGTTTGGTTTCTCCAAGTGGTAAAACAAACAACTTCCTCTTCATGTATTTTTTTTTTCTTTTTTTTGCTGCTGTGAGAATTGGCAGTGACTCTGTATCAACTTCAACTTCCTTTTGCCGCATCAACAGGGAATATGGTTCTGCTCTAAAACGCCATTTTCCTGTAGCTTGGGTGTGGAAAGCATATGGCCTCAAATTTAATTAAGGCACCCCAAGTTGTCAGTCCATCTCCCAGTGGGTTTTGAATCAGCCATATTGTTCCTTGTCGAATTTGAAGACAAGAAGAACATGCAACTTTTCCCAATAGGATTAGACCACACAAATTTCTTTTAAAATGGGTATATGTGCACCACCATTTGAGACCACCAGAAATCAAAAGAGAGCATTTGATATTTTTGCTGTTGTTCCAGACCAATCCGTAGACCTCCTCAAGCCGTCTGCTGCATTAACCATGGTGGAAAGCAATTGCTTTTCCTTCAAGGAATTCACCCCGACCGTATGCTTCATTATTCAAGGAAGAGACCAATTGCTATTTGGAACTTCCCCCAGGCCGTAAGCTCCCTTATTCAAGGAAAAGACCAATTATTTATTGACGTGCAGGTAATAAGCTTTTATCAAAGACAAGCCAAATCGTCTACTTGTCGTGGGAAAGCTTGGAATTTCTGCTTGGGTAATTACATGAATTACCGATTCTTTTCTTGTTTGTTGTCCATCTCATGACGAACATTACTGAACAATTTTTGGCTGTTGTGGTGCGACATAAAGAGGAACCCAGAGAACTCTAGGATTTCCTCTACGTCTTTTTAACAGCGTTGTGCACCAATTTTGTCTTTTTTGTCTTGTGAATTGGATGTTGAGCATATCCTGGAAGCGTTTGAGCAGAGCTGCACCTCAGAGCAGATCAGGACCTGATCTCAAGATGATTAAAATCATATTTGACTGTCCATTCATAGCTGGATGTGGTAGAGGTATTTGATCAGAGTTGCCTGTTGGGATAGACCATGCCTTGATATATGATGATTTCAATCATCATAGAAGGCAATCTTCCTCATTGATTGTGGACTGGATGTTGGGCCCATGCCGGAAATATTTGAGCGGAGCCGTGCCTGAGAGAAGGGAGATTCCTGACTTGTTTTCATGATGATTTCTATCATCAAAAAATCAGTAATCCTCATGGATTGATCGGGAACAATATTTGAGCAGAGCGCTGCCTTGGAGAAGAGAGATTCCTGACTTTGTTTTCATGATGATTTCTATCATCAAAAGCCAGGAATTCTCATTGACTTGCTGGTGCTCGAATCATGGAGCTTTGAGAAGCAGATCAGGACCTGTTCTCATGCTGATTGAAATCATGTTGGTTGTCAATCCATAGCTAGATGTCGTGGAAGAATCTGAGAGGAGGTACGCCTTGGAGTAGATTCTTGACAATCTCCATGGGTTGATTGTACTAGATGTTGAATGCATCCCAGAGGTGCCCAGACGCCTTGAGAGAAGAGAGATAAACCATGTACCTGTTCCATGGAACAGTGAGGTTGTCTTCTTCTGACGTTAGGTCCTCCTCTACGATGCTCTCTTCTGCCTTGTGCTCCCTTGCGCGCTTGCTCCTCCGCTATAGACTCCGTGGTGGAATCATCACATCATTGTCCGGTGTTGTTGTTTGCTTTCTCTGCGTGGCGTGACTCAGCTCTTCATGCGGCTCCTCCCCCCATTTCCCCAGCCATCTAGCCCTTTTTATAGGCTTCGATGTGAAGAATTTGAATTGAAGTGGATAACCACTTCTTAGCTGGGATGCTTATCCTTCAGTGTTTGATGCTTGACAAATACTTATATATATTTTTGGATAAACTTGCAGGGAGGAGTATTTCAATCCCATTCAAATACAAGTTTATGGTTGGCATTTTATTTTTATTTTATTTCAAATGGGTAGACACCCTTTTTTTTTTGGTTGTGAAAATTTCACATTCAACAACAATAGTACATAAGATACATCATTTTCTGGAACTAACTTCTTTGCAGTCCATTCTCCCAACTCTATATTCCCATGTATTCGACAACCACTAAGCAAGGACCTCAATATAGCATGCCAAGGAGTATAAGGCATTCCTTCAAGGCTTCAAGGCTTCCAAGGCCTCAAGGCTCCAAGGCCTCAAGGCTCCAAGGCCATAGCCGCATTGAGCATACCCTCCAATACTTCTCCGTTCTGCGAATCATAGTTTGACACATATGCAAAAATAATTAATCAAAACACAAAAAGAAAAACCTATGCACACATGTCACGCTGCTACTGGCATGAATGTAAGAGCTCCTACGTATTTTCCATGTCAAATTGTTTCTTGAAGTTTTAATGTTTAAGTCTTTACTTCTCCATTAATTTTTCCTAGAGGAAAACACTTTGGCTGGGCGAGTCCCTTCTGCTAATGTGAGCCAAGGTAGTAGTGGGACCGGTTGTGTAAACTATGCAGCAATTGGTGTCCTGAGCATCCACAATGGGCTCCCTAAACCACCTCCTTACACAAAGTTTAGGGAGGAATTGGAAAAATGCAACTCCAACCATGCTCCCTGTGGAAACCAATTTATTTCCTTAATAATTTCCTAGGTCAAATGATTTCCTTCCATTTGGGGATTATTTGATTTAGGGATTTATTCGATTAATTGACCTATTTGGGAGTTACCTAAACTAATTGGGAGGTTATTTGATTCTTGCCTTAATTAGGGATTTGATTTAAATCCCTAATCACACCAACCTCACTAAATCACACCAACCTCACCAACCTCACCAACCTCACCAAATCATGAAGAATAATTCATTTCCAGCTATGGAATTATTCTTCTGAAACCCTAGCCTCGGAGGCCCTCTATAAATACTTGGGTACGCACAAGGATTGAGGTACGTCAGAATTGCTACTCAAACTCTGTATAAGTTTTCCCTTCACAAACCCTAGCCACCTCCTTTCTCTCCCTCTTTTACATAAGGCTCCGGCCGCCCGGTTTACACCATAAACACATATATCTCCGTACCCTAGTTAGCTAGTGTTTTTCTCATAAACTCTCGAACTAACTTAGGCATCGGAGGGCCTTTGGCCAACACCCCTCGGGTGTGGTCCTTTTATTGGTTTTATTTTGCAAGGAGAAAGAGGCGACGAAGAAGAAAGGGGAATCTTTCTAATCGAATATTCTCGTGGGGAAATTTGCTCCCACAAATTGGTGCTTTCATTGAGAGCGCGAAATAATACTCAAAGCGTGCTCCAAATCCATTTTCACACTCCATTCAATCAATCGAAGCCTTCCAAACAACCATGGTTGGAAGCAAGCGCACTAGAAGCAAAACCGCCGCGACGACGTGATCCGGAACGGCCAAAACTTCGCTGCCACCACAAGGGGCAGCGGCTGTACCTGTTTTCCAGCCCCTCCCCGCGACTGCCAGTGAGTCACAACCACCTCCGGTGGCTGCCCGCACATCGCAGGAGCCTCCCCTGGCTGCCCATGCCTTGCAATCGCTTCCGGAAGCCCTAGAATGGCCGCCAATGGCCGCTAGAACGGCCACACATGCGGCTGAAATTTCTGCACCCATTGTGGCCTCACTAAACCAAGGCCTCGTGGCCTCCTCCGTCGTGCAACCGCAATGCCTAGGCTTCGGCGCCGCCACCCGTGACGGTGCCGCCATTCGTGGCTACCTCCACGCCTTCTTGGGCCATTCCCCGGTCTTGGAGCAAATCCATTCGCTCCCTCCTTTACCGTCACATGTGATGCACGCCCCTACATATGCATCCAATGAAACCCTAGCCCATGCACTTTTGGGCCCAATGCAATTTCCTCCATCCGATCCACGCAATCAAGTAGACTACAACATGCGAGTTGATCAACTCACGCAGAGGTTGGACAACCAAAACAACTTGGTTGAACAGCTCCTCCAGCAAATCGACCTAGTTCAAGACCTTGATCTTGGAACCCGGGATGAGGAGAGGACACGCGAGAGGACCAGCACACAGTTCGAGAGGTCCCGAGCCAGTCAGACAGGAGGAAGCAGACAAGGAGGAGAACGAGAACGCGCTGTTCAGTGCCCGAACCAGACCCAGACATCTGCAAGCCGTACTCTGAGCAGGTCGGTGATCCGTTCGAGGTTACGTCCAAGGACCAATGTGCATGAGAGGCTGGGCCCATAGTCCAATGTCCACGCTCGCTTGGGCCCACAAGGAAGTGTCCGTTCTAGGCTGGGCCCCCAGGGAGCTCGAGTTCGTGAACAGTTGCGTGACGAACGCAACACTCGACGCTCACCAACCCGCTCGAGAACCGACACATGGCAACAAGCCCTAGAGGGATCCTCACAAGCTCAATCCACTAATCTGCCCCATGGGGAGAACAACCAAGGGGATCGACCCATGGGAGCTGAGGAGGAAACTAGCCAGCGACGCCCGAGACACCAACTCGAGCCACCAACCTTGCAAGCAGAAGACATCGAGAGGCTTGTAAAGGAGCAGCTTCAGAGTCTCCAACCTAAGGGGAATGCAGATGAGGCCCTGCGCCAGGAAGTTGATCGAGTTAACTTCTCGCCCTTCACCGACGAGGTAGAGCAGGCTACTCCTCCAAAACGGTTCACAACGCCGACAATCACACCATTCAAGGGGGACTCCGACCCTGATAGCCATTTGAAGCATTTCAAGACTGCTATGATTCTGTACAAAGCTGACGACGCCCTGATGTGCAAGATATTTGCGACAACATTGCGAGAAGCAGCCCAAGATTGGTTCTACACTCTACTGTCCGGGTCGATCAGCAACTTCACAAAGTTTGCCCTCCTTTTCACTAAGGAGTACAGCTCCTATCGGACGGTCAGGAAACAGTCTGACCACCTGTTTAATCTATACAAGAAGCATGAAGAGTCTATCTGAGACTATATTAAGAGATTCAAGGCTGAGAAGGCAAGTATTATAGGATGCGATGATCGAATCGCATCCTCGGCTTTCAAAAAGGGCTTGCCAACAGAGCATGAGTTATACTGCGATCCGACCTTTACTCCGGGCCAAACATTGGCAGAAGTCTACGCGAGGGCAGAGCTCCAAGCTCTTTGGGAAGATGACTGCATCGCTGCGAAGAGTACAACCAAGCAAGCTAATCAACCGGCTAAGCAGGCGAACCAAAAGAATGGCAAATTCAACAACGATGGAGGCAAGCGCAGACCGCAGCCCCAAGGAGGCGCTCCAGAAATAGAGAACTTCACAGAATTCACTATCCCGATCCACCAGATCCTAGACCAAGTGAAGAACAAACCATGGGTGAAGAGGCTAACACATTTGAAGGGGGATCCGACTAAGAGGGATACTAGCAAATATTGTGCTTTCCACGGAGCGCACGGTCATACCACGAACAACTGCTTCGCTTGGAAAAAGCACCTCGAGGAGTTGGTCAGAGACGATCATTGCACAGAGTTCGTGGCCAATAAGGCAATTCAGCAGATCGAGGATCGCGATACTACTAGGCAACCACAGCAAAAGGTCATCCGAATTAGTACAATCCTGGCTAACTTTAGTGAGTCTAGGCTGACCAGCCAGGAGAAGAAGGGAATGATCAAGCAAGCAACTCTAGACTCCCCAGTCACAGTTAGCTGTCCAGCCATCGAAGACGATCCTGTCATCGGCTTTTCAAAGAATGACCTGATCGGCCTGGACCTTCCACACAATGACGCCCTTGTCATCTGCATACAAATTGAACAAGCTGTGATCGAGCGAGTTCATGTAGACGAGGGCAGTGCAGCAAACATCCTCCAACTGTCTGTTATCCAGCAGATGGGGTTGGAATCCAAGATCAACAAGCTTGCAAGATCACTCACCGGCTTCAACGGTGCAACATCGATCACTGTGGGCACGATAGACCTCGACATCTACTCGCCACATATGGTCTGCTCGCAGAACTTCCTGGTCCTCGATGAAGTCTCCCCATACAATGGCATCCTAGGCAGGCCATGGATCTACAAGATCGATGCCGTCACATCCGCTATACACCTAAAGATTCGCTATCCCATCCCTGGGGGCAGAATAGGGCAAATCAGCAGTGATCAAGCAATGGCAAGGAGATGCTCAATCCAAGAGCTGAAGAAGAGCAAACAATTGCAACTCACACCTGTGATCTGGACTGAGCAGATGGCCTACGAGACAAATCTTGTTTTGGCGATCAAGCATACCAGGAATGGAGGGAGGTTCCAAGATAACGGAATGCCCATCACTTCCGAATGAACTACCCAGGAGGCTCCCCGCCTACCGGCTTGGTTCCGAGAAGGCGACCGAACCTCCCTTACCTCCGTTGAAAACAAACTACTTCTAATGTTATTCATGTTATTCATCTTTACTTCCAATAAGACGATGTAATCATACAAACATCACTGCAAGTTCGAGTTCTTTTTTTTTCAATGAGGTCAAGCCGACCAACACAAAGGAAGCATCCTTCGGGAGACGCAGGTCAAGCCGACCACCACAAAGGAAGCGTCCTTCCGGAGACGCAGGTCAAACCGACCACCACAAAGGAAGCGTCCTTCGGGAGACGCAGGTCAAGCCGACCACCAAGGAAGCGTCCTTCGGGAGATGCAGGTCAAGCCGACCATCACAACGGAAGCGTCCTTCGGGAGACGCAGGTCAAATCGACCACCACAAAGGAAGCGTCCTTCGGGAGACACAGGTCAAGCCGACCAACATAAAGGAAGCGTCCTTCGGGAGACGCAGGTCACACCGACCACCACAAAGGAAGCGTCCTTCGGGAGACGCAAGTCAAGTCGACCACCACAAGGAAGCATCCTTCGGGAGACGCAGGTCAAGCCGACCAACTCAAAGGAAGCGTCCTTCGAGAGACGCAGGTCAAGCCGACCACCACAACGGAAGCGTCCTTCAAGAGACGCAGGCCAAGCAGACCACTATTCATAAATACTCAAGGAGTTCGCAAGAAAGAAGATGGTCAACCGAGACCAATTATCTCAGCAGGTGACCCTGGATCGACGACCTCTTTAGCAGCCTTAGCTACCTGCTCGGCGACAGTGCCTCCTACTTGTGTAGCTACCAGCTTAACAGCTGCAGTCACCTGCTCAGTAGCCCTAGCTGCTTGCTCGGTGCCAACACCTCAATCTTGTTCAGCTACCTGCTCAATTGCAGCTACCCGCTCAGCAGCCCCAGCTGCCTGCTCTGCAACACCTGTTCCTCTGCTCTGCTCAGCTGCAACCCCCATCTTCCAACATTTTTGGCGGGGGCAGACCACCAACCTCCTTCCGATGTTCACTCAGCAACCAGCACCATTCACGGAACCTTATAGGGATGTTCAGAGTCTGATGAACCTTGGCCATGTCCGAGCCGAGGTTGAGCTTCTTGCTGATATCATCCTCTGCAAGCAGAAGACTGAAGTCAATCAGCCACACATCAAGGAATTCAAATGGAAGTAGATCAGCAAACCATGACCTACCTTGGTGTGCACGTCAACTCCTCTTCTCGACAAGCAATACGACCCTCCAAGATCTCTCTCACAAACAGAAAATAGATGAAGCAAGTTTGCAATTTGGAAAGGAGCGAAGAGAAGCCCTGCACTTATAGCAATTGAGGCTCCTTGACCTGCAAGAAGTCACAAGCCTCCTCCAAACAGGAGCCCAAGTCAAAGAAGGAAACTCAGACACAGCTGGACAGCCCAACAATTAATTCACACCTCCTCAATGCCGCCAAGCGCCATGCAGAAGTTGGGGGGCATTTGTGGAAACCAATTTATTCCCTTAATAATTTCCTAGGTCAAATGATTTCCTTCCTTTTGGGGATTATTTGATTTAGGGATTTATTCAATTAATTGACCTAATTGGGAGTTACCAAACCTAATTGGGAGTTACCTAAACTAATTGGGAGGTTATTTGATTCTTGCCTTAATTAGGGATTTGATTTAAATCCCTAATCACACCAACCTCACTAAATCACACCAACCTCACCAACCTCACCAAATCAGGAAGAATAATTCCTTTCCATCTATGGAATTATTCTTCTGAAACCCTAGCCTCGGAGGCCTTCTATAAATACTTGGCTACGCACAAGGATTGATGTACGTCAGAATTGCTACTCAAACTCTGTATAAGTTTTCCCTTCACAAACCCTAGCCACCTCCTTTCTCTCCCTCTTTTACATAAGTCTCCGGCCGCCCGGTTTACACCATAAACACATATATCTCCGTACCCTAGTTAGCTAGTGTTTTTCTCATAAACTCTCGAACTAACTTAGGCATCGGAGGGCCTTTGGCCAACACCCCCCGGGTGTGGTCCTCTTATTGGTTTTATTTTGCAGGGAGAAAGAGGCGGCGAAGAAGAAAGGGGAATCTTTCCAATCGAATATTCTCGTGGGGAAATTTGCTCCCACACTCCCTATCCACCATCTAAAATAGGGAGAATTCTAGGAGCTCCTAAATTTGAGGAGAGAGAAATGACTCCTAGTGGCTCCCTATAATTTAATGATGCTATTTTATGAGTATTTTAAACCTTTAATTAATGCTAATTATTTTTATTTTTATTTATTATAGAGATGGACCAATTAAAAAAAAGTTATAACATTTATGACTCCCTAAACTAGAGAGTATGATTGGAGTTAAAATTTTATAGAGAGCTCTTAAAATAGTTTTTATATGTTTTAAGCTAAATTTTAACTAAAAAATAGAGAGCATGATTGTAGATGCTCTACTTGGACAAGGTCTTGGGTGAGGTGATTGAACCACGTCACCCGTCTCACTCAAGACTTTCCGCTAGACTTCACTATTTAGCCAGAAGAAAAGAGTAGAAGCTAGTGTAGTAGTAATTGTGTCATATAGAATAATACATGAGATGAAAGAGTTGTTTACAAAGAGCCCTAATTACAAGCTACAAAATACAAGATAAGTCTAACACATGAGAGACTGATCAACATGATCAACTTACACATATAAGATAGACCAAGAGTTGGTAGAGGAACTATCGTTTATAATTTTCAATGGAAAGTTTGAATCTCACCAATGACAAATAATTGTTTGACCCAAAAAAAAAAGGAAAAGGAGAAACGAAAAGGACTAAAGTAGCTTCAACCTTTGTGACTCTGTGTGACTGTGCATGTACTATGTTCCTTCCTTAATAGCAAAGACCTCTTCAGTCGTTGGTTCATCAACAACACTCACTCATCAAGGCAGGTGACTCTGGTGAGTGCTTTATTTTTATTCCTTTTCTTTTTGGGTGTTTCCTTTTTCATGTTGGCTTTTCATTTCTTCAGCTTCAGCTTCCTCTTTTCAATTCATTTGTATGTAACATTGTAACTCGGATGATCTTTGTCTTGATATCTCAACTGGTTGCTTCACTTGTGTGTTTTGATCACAGAAAGAGGGACACCATGTCAATTTTTCTTGAAGTTTTGAAACGCCTCTTTTGTATTGAAGATGAGCATGGGAATCAAATTCCCAGACAAACTTATGATTATAAAATTTCCGATAGAAACTGCTCGCCACCCTTGACTTCTACTAATCAATCTCCAGCCTGCTATAAATATAAACCCCCATCACCTCCATCTCAACCAGTCAAGTCTCCCTTTAGTTCATCTTCATCATCCCCTAAGCCTCGGACATCTTCATCGAAACTGCTGCAATCTTCTTCTATCAGTACATCTTCTCCATCTCCTAAATTCCCAACATCTTCTTCTTTTGATCAATGTTCAACATTCTCTAAGCCCCCAACATCTTCATCTAAGCTGCCTCAATCAAATTTTGTTAATCCATCTTCTTCCAATGCATCTCCATTTATTCTTGAATTCCCAACATCTGTATCTAAATTACAGTCTTCTTCTGTTGATCAGCGTTCAGCATTGCCTAAACCCCCAACATCTTCATCTAAGCTGCCCCAATCCACTCTTATTAGTCCATCTTCACCATCCCTTCAACTCCAAACACCTTCATCTAGACCATCTCCTCCTAAACTGTCTACATCCTCCTCTAAACCGCCTCAGGCTTCATCAAAATCCCATTCATCATCACCAAATCCTCCAACATCTTCAAAACCATCTCTATCCTCGGGACCGCCTGTGTCTTCCACTACGCTCCCTCCAATATTTAAGCAAGTTCTATCCCCAGCCTCCTCAGATGTAATAAATGAAAAGGGGAATAAAAATTATGTATCGGTTGAAAAGGGTTCATTACCTATATTCATGATTCCTGAGGATTTCAAAGATTTGATCAAGAATGACATTGTGCCTAAAGTTCTTAAACAGCCTCTGTCTCCCACGACATATAAGGATTACTTTGCTGCTCTGTTATACGCGGAAGAGTTCTACCATGAGGTATGCAAGATTCTTGCCCATTTGTAATGCCTTTTCTTCTTAACAAGATAGTGAGGAAAATTATGACAGATATCACACCATTTATATAAATATGTGTGTAAAGCACTTCTCTAAGTTTCAATTTTCGGAAGATTTGACGATAATATGTGATTTCAATGTTGATTATATAGCACAGTTTTGAATGATTAGCAAAACATAGCTTATTTCATATTAGTAATCATTTTTCTCTGTACAAAGATTTGAATGGTTAATTATACTTGATACTTCTTTGTTTGCATTAGTGACTGGCTATTGTTTTAAAATGATTTGAGTTTCATGTACATGCCTTTGCAACTAAATATTGATGCCAAAAGACAAATCTAAATACTGATCCAAAAAGACAAAAAGAATATCTTAAGAGCTGTGGTATGAATGATGGAATGTAGAATGCTGTGGTACAACATTCTTCTTTTCTAAATTTTGTATGATTTTTCATGCTTACTTTGAAAGAAATTAAAAAAAAACCTCTGTTATTTGAACCAGAAATGGGCTGATTTCAATATGAAGAATGTGACACTGAAGTTGCAAAAAGCAGCAGTTTACAAAAATCTAGACAAGGAAGAGAAAACGTTCGTAGAATTTATGATAGATTCTGTTCCTGAAAATCGGCCATTCCTATTGTCGAGGGACTTAGTCTATGTACGGCCATCAGGTACAAATGCTGAGCAGTTTCAGGTAAACTCTGAACATCCATTAACATATGGCAATTTCTTAAAACTATCCGCATTATAATTATCTTATTACATGTTATGCAGGGCATTATACATCGCATTATTAGGAGCAATCTTGTATTAGTGGAATTTGAAGATGAATTTTATGAGTATCATTATTCGACCCAAAAATATGATGCCAGCTTCTCATTCAATAGAGTATGTTTGAAAAGAGCTCACCAAGCAGTTCAAACAGCATCCGATACTTTGTTTAAGAACTTCCTCTTTCCCGATTGTGTTTCCCGTACGAGCATTCCCACTGCACCAGCGCTGCTGTCTGGCTGTTACAAACTTGACGCCAAACAATTATCTGCTGTTCGTCATATTTTAAGCATTCAGGGCTCACCACCTTACTTGGTGGCTGGCCAGCTTTGTGTTGAAAGGAATGTTTTTAGGCCGTCGAGAACTGGAGCGGTTGTTTGTGAAGCAGTGCACCAGTTATGTCAAACCTCACTCAAAAATAGGATTCTGATATGTGCTCCTAGTAACCGCTGTTGTGATGGGATGATGAGAAGCTTGTTGAAAGTGATTCCAGAGTCAGATATGTTTCGAGCCAACGCTGCATTCCGTGAGAAAGATGAGGTGCCTGATGACATCCTCCCATCATGCCTTTACGAAGACCCTTATTTCTCTTGTCCTCCAACTGAGAAGCTTAAAAAATTCAGGGTGATTTTCTCGACTCTCATGAGTAGCTTTCGGCTACATGATAAAGGCCTAACTTCTGGACATTTTAGTCATATTTTTCTGGTGGATGCTTCATCTGCCATTGAGCCGGAAACAGCAGTGGCCTTAACTAATTTTGCAGAAAAAAGTACTACTGTTATAGTCACTGGTGAACCAGGAGATCGTTCTCGTTGGGTTCGCGCAGACATGGCAAGGGAAAAGGGACTGAAGATTTCGTACTTCGAGAGACTCTTTAAGTCAAGGCTGTATAGAAGCCTCAATGCAATGCTTATCACACAATTGGACGAGTAGCGAGAGCCACACTCAGCAACACCTACAGGCTTTTGCATTAAGCTTATAACGCTTTGCATAATTGCACGAAACATTTGACTGTTTGCTGTTTAAATTTCTTGGTTCATAAGCCACAACCTAAAGATATTAGGGTGACTGTTTTGTTGTAAGTAGCCTTCTGCGAAGTTTGGTGATTGTTTTTATTTGTGACTGTTTTCTTGTCAAATTATTAATCACCCTCCTAGGCTACCTTACCTCATCCTCCTGCATGTTCAGATCCTCTTCTATCTGAATCAATTTTGTTTCTTAACACATTAGAACCATGACCAGATTGATTGCATCAGTAACATTTGGCTGATAGCAGAGGAGCATAAGGATTTTCAGGTGCAAACTTTGCATTGTTGGTTCCTCCTGTTAACTTAGTTAGACCAGTCCCCAACTCCTTACATGTACTTTTTGGTTGGTCGTTTCCTTTTGCTACTGCTCTTTTAGTGCTCAGACCTGAAGTGGGATGAGGACCATCAAGTTCTGCTTCATCACTCGTTGCCAAGAACTGCAATATTAAGGACAAAAAGAGGTTGCAAAAGAACTAATGATGTATATCCCTTCTCCTTCCTACAGACCATGCTAATTGTTCTATGCCATTTACATTTTGCTGCATTAGTCGACTAAAATCTTCAAAATGTGAACAAACTTACCATTTTTCATGGCCCGGTTCCACATTTCTGTCCAATTGGTTTCTCGCTATACCTCAATCCAACTATATCCAGTATTTTTTGGCACACCTCTGTCTATCATTTCCCTCCTTATCTTTGTGGCATCTTCCCAACTACCTCCTTCAGAGTAAAGCTTTGACAATAGTACATAAGGTACATCATTTTCTGGAACTAACTTTTTTGCAGTCCATTCTCCCAACTCCTTGTTCCCATGTATCCGACAACCACTAAGCAAGGACCTCAATATAGCAGGCCAAGGAGTATGAGGCATTCCAACCAGCAGTATCAAGATTGGTCATAGATTCAAACACCCCTTTCGCCGATTCAATATCATCCAGCTACATGTTCAAAATAGAACCACCCACATAGCAATTCTGTTCAATCCTAACTTTCAAAGCAAAACAATGAACACTCATGCCAAATTCATATGCTTTGGTATGGTACTAGCACACTCTGCACACCCCTTGAGAACACTGACAATAGTGAATTCATTCGACCTTAACCCACTTCTTATTAATCCCAAATAAATTTCCAATCCCCAATTCAAATTGACCATCTTGGACAGCAGCCGAGATCATCAAAGTCCAAGTGACAAGGTTTCTGTCAGGCATTTCATCAAACACTCTAAACCCATCACCCACAAGCCCACATTTTGAGTAAATTTTGATCAAATTATTCAATTAAAAAAACGTCATAAAATCCGTCATAAAATGTAAACCCACTACCAGGGTGATGATTTTGGCGTGTCATCCACAAAGTCAAAGAGAAAGTGTCATTATCTCTCTGGGACTCTTTTTATTTTGCTAAATTGTTTCTTCAATATTTAACTACTTGCTCCACTGATGGGGTAAAACACTTTAGCTGATGGGGTGAGACTTGAGGTAGGGGTGGGACTGGTGGGGTACTCTGTGCCGCGATATGGTGTTTGATATCGAGAAGATCTTGGGTGAGGCGGTTGAACTATGTCACTTGTTGAGTCTCTCTTATAACTGAGTAGATGTAGAATCGAATGAGACCAAAATGTAGGAGATCTCGCTTACTTGTAAGAGGTGTTAGACGGGTGATCCCCGCATCATCCAAGGCTTTCTCCTTTTAACTTCAGGGAGAAACTCAATAATAGTAATGGTTGGGCTTGCTATATTGAGATGGGAAGTTCAAATCTCACCGACATCCCACAATTCTTTTTGGAAAAAACAAATACCAAAAAGAAAATGGGAGATTTAATATTATACTCGATATTGGGTCAAATTATTATAAAAACCCTATATAAAATTGGATTTTAGAAACACACCCAAAATTCATTTACAACATAACAAAGAGACTTCAAACTTCTTATAATTACAAAATTACCACGATTTTCATAAAACAAACTCAACCCCAAAATCTCAGTAAAAAACTCAAAACACTAATAGGCGTTAAAGTAATTTAATAATTATAATTAAATTTATCAGGGCATTAAATGCTTTTTTTGGATTTTTTTGGGTTTGTTTGTAGAAATTAAATAATGTAGGGTTAATCTATATTATTAGTGATAAAAATGGATATTTAACTAAATATCTCAAAGAAAAACGAGAAGGAATATAAAGCAGCTTCAACCTTTGTGACTTTGTGTGACTGTGCATGTACGATGTTGGCAATATAATAATCTTGCTGTTGGCTTACTTCCTTAGTAGCAAAGCGCTCTTCAGTCGTTGGCTCGTTAAGGAGTCAACGAGGCAGTTGACTCTGGTTGGTGAGTGCCTTTTTCTTCTTTTTTTCTTTTCCTGTGTTTCTTTTTCCTTGTTGGTTTCTCAGTTCTTCTGTTCTTGGATGGATCATATCCATCTTTGTATGTAACATTTTGGTAAACTTCCTCTTTTCGATTCATTTGCGTGTGACATTGCAGCTCAACTGTATATTTTGCATCTTCGAATTATTATTTGTTTATGTCTATATTATAATCATCTGGTTCAATCTGCATATTTTTCACCATAAATCTTAACTAAGCTTACGTTTTTGGTAGATTTGAATGATATTTTAGACCTTAGAATAGGTCTAATGTAATAACTCTCAAATGGTTGTGTTGACTTGTTTGTTTTGATCAGAGACTGGAGGGCCAGCATGTCAATTTTTCTTGAAGTCTTGAAATGCCTTCTTTGTTGTGAAGATGAGCATGAGAATTATTATGGTTCTTACAATCAAATTCCCAGACAAACCAGTTTCCATCATAATGATTATGAATATCAAACTCCCCATAGAAACTACTCGCCACCCCTGACTTCTACTACTAATCAATCTCCAGCCTTCTATAACTATAATTCCCCATCACCTCCATCTCAAGCACCTAAATCTCCTTTTAGTTCTTCTTCATCATCCCCTAAGCCTCCAACATCTTCATCGAAACCACGGCAATCATCTTCTCCATCTCCTAATTTCCCAACATCTTTAGCTAAAACACAACCATCTTCTTCTTTCAACACATATTCAACGTTCCCTGAGCCCCCATCATCTTCATCTAAGCTGCCTCAATCAACTTTTGTTTATGCATCTTCATCTAAACCACTACAATCCTCTGTCAATGCATCTTCATTTACTCTTGAATACCTAGCATTTGCAGCTAAATTACAACTATCTTCTTCTGTTGATCAGCCTTCAGCATTACCTAAACCCCCAACATCTTCATCTAAGCTGCCCCAATCCACTCTTATTAGTCCATCTTCCCCATCCCTTCAACTCCAAACACCTTCATCTAGACCATCTCCTCCTAAACTGTCTACATCCTCCTCTAAACCACCTCAGGCTTCATCAAAATCACATTCATCATCACCAAAACCTCCAACATCTTCAAAACCATCTCCATCCTCTGGACCACCCGTGTCTTCCACTAAGCTCCCTCCAATCTTCAAGCAAGTTCTATCCCCCGCCTGCCCGGGTGTAATAAATCAAAAGGTGAAGACAAATTATGTGTGGGTCAAAAAGGATCCATTACCTATATTTGTGATTCCGGAGGATATCAAAGATTTGATCAAGAATGACATTGTGCCCAATGTTCTAAACCAGCCCCTGTCTCCCACAACATACAAGGATTACTTTGCCGCTCTGTTATATGCTGAAGAGTTCTACCATGAGGTATGCAAGAATCTTGCCCATTTGTAATGCATTTTCTTCAGTAGTTAGAGAAGAAAATTATGACAGATATCAAACCATTATATAAATTTGTTTGTAAAGCACTTCTCTAAGTTTCAGTTTTTGGAAGATATGACGATAATATCTGAATTTGATTGGTTTAAACATTGATTATACAGCACAGTTTTGAATGGTTAGCAAAACGTAGCTTATTTCATATTAGTAATCACTTTTCTCTACACAAAGATTCTGTTTATTATACTTGATACTTGTTTGTATGCACTGAAACCAGTGCACACTAAAACTGGCTATTGTTTTGAAATCATGGAGTTTCATGTACATGCCTTTGCAACTAAATATTGTGGTATGAATGATAACATTCTTCTTTTCTTAATTTTGTATGATTTTTCTTGCTGACTTTGAAAGAAATATAACTAAAAAAACCTGTGGTTGTTATTTGAAACCAGAAATGGGCTCATTTCAATATGAAGAATGTGACACTGAAGTTGCATGAAGCTGCAGTTTATAAAAATCTAAAGGAGGAAGAGAAAACCTTCGTAGAATTTGAGATTGATTCTGTTCCTGGAAATAGGCCATTCCTTTTGTCAAGGGACTTAGTCTATGTACGACCATCGGGTACGAATGTTGACCAGTTTCAGGTAAACTCTGAACATCCATTGACATATGCTGAGCAATTTCTTAAAACTATCTGCATGATAATTCTCTTATTGCATGTTATGCAGGGCATTATATACCGCATTATTAGGAGCAAGCTTGTATTAGTGGAATTTGAAGATGAATTTTATCATTATCATTATTCAACCCAAAAATATGATGTGAGCTTCTCATTCAATAGAGTCTGTTTGAAAAGAGCTCACCAAGCAGTTCAAACTGCATCAGATGCTTTGTTTAAGAACTTTCTCTTTCCCGATTGTGTTTCTCGTATGAGCATCCCCACTGCACCAGCGCTGCTTTCTACCCATCCGGATAAGTTATCTGCAGTTCGTCGTATTTTAAGCATTCGAGGCTCACCGCCTTACCTAGTAGCTGGCTCGACAACCCGAGGGGTTGTTAGTGAAGCAGTACACCAGTTATGTCAAACATCACTAGAAAATAGGATTCTCATATGTGCTCCTAGTAACCACTGTTGTGATGGGCTTATGAGAAGCTTGTTAAAAGCAGTTCCAGAGTCGGATATGTTTCGAGCAAATGCTGCATTCCGTGAGATAGATGAGGTACCTGAAGAAATCCGCCGGTTATGCCTTTATGAAGAGCCTTATTTTTCTTGTCCTCCAATAGAGGAACTCCGAGAATTTAGGGTGATTTTCTCGACTTACATGAGTAGCTTTCGGCTGCATGATAAAGGCCTAACTGCTGGACATTTTAGTCATATTTTTCTGGTGGATGCTTCATCTGCCATTGAGCCGGAAACAGCAGTGGCCTTAACTAATTTTGCAGAAAAAAGTACTACTGTTATAGTCACTGGTCAACCAGGAGATCGTTCTCGTTGGGTTCGCGCAGACATGGCAAGGGAAAAGGGGCTGAAGATTTCGTACTTCGAGAGACTTTTCAAGTCAAGGCCATATAGAAGCCTCAATCCAATGCTTATCACACATTTGGACCAGTAGCATGAGCCAGAATCAGCAACACCTACAGGCATTAAGCTTAAAACCCTTTGCATAATTGCACGAAACATTTGACTGTTTGCTGTTTAAATTTCTTGGTTCATAAGCCACAACCTAAGATATTAGGGTGACTGTTTTGTTGTAAGTAGCCTTCTGCAAAGTGTGGTGATTGCTTTTAATTGTGACTGTTTTCTTGTCAAATTGTTAATCACCCTCCTTGGTCACTGTACCTCATCATCCTGCATTTTCAGATCCTCTTATCTATCTCAATCAATTTTGTTTCTTAACTTGCTGATGGAAAAATCACTGTAAGTGAATTATAAGCCAAAGTTTTTTCTTAAAACAAAAACAAAAAACAAATCCGTCTGGGTGATCATTTAAATTTTCCATGCCATCCACAGTTTTTTCTTAAGTCTTCTTCCTGTTAAACTTTGCTAAACAAAAAGGAAATACCAAAAAGGACCAAAGAAGATTCAACCTTTGTGACTCTATCTGACTGTGCATGTACTATGTTGCAACACATCACCTGTTCACGCTTGAAAACCAGTATCTCAAAAAAAAAAAAAAAAAAAAAACCATCTACTCCCATGGTGTAGGAGACAACTGCCTCAATGTTGCTGGCAAGATTCTCCCAGCTTCATCTGATATGCTTTTCTTTCCACAGGCAACCTGCATGCATGTTAAATTCACAATTTCCTTATTCAAACACTTAACTAACTGAAGTATCACAAACGTGATGCTTCAGCTCCAAGATCAATGATCCCAAATATTGAATCCGTGTAGCCCATTCATCAGCTAAGTAGGGATGGCAACGGGCCAGTTAGGGTCGGGTATGGCAATACCATCCCTGTCCCCGTTCCCCATCCCCTGTTTTTCATTTTCGGGGAATCGCTGTCCCTGTCCCCGTCGGGGGATTAAATCCCAAACCCGGCCAGAAAATACCCGAATTTGTTAATTCTTAATAAAGTAAAACAAAACAAAACTATGGCCAAAGAAATTTCCAAAGACACAGCTGCAACATGTAGTGCAAACACATGCTAAAGCAAAAAGAATAATGATTAAAGTGCTCCCAACTTTTGCAATATAAGAATTGGACGCTGTGTGTGCTCACTTTGAATAGTTGAGTCCACCACAATCGACTCTTCTTCTTGTCTTTTCTGGCACTGCTTAGTAGATTTGACAAGTACTCCAAGTCCAAACTGTAGCCATCAAAATCAGGAAGAGTGAAGGTTTGTATGTTTGCACGTAACCTTGGAGTTGGAACTTGGAATCAAGAACGTTTGCAGTTAACCTGAGGAATTAGGGTAACTTTTAATTATTATATTATATAATATTATATATATTTATTAATTAAAATAAATACAACATTTATCAAGCCGAGTTCAGGGATGGGAATAACAATACCATCCCCGACCCATATCCTATCGGGTATTTTTAAAATCGAGAGATCCCTGTACTCCACCTCCATTTCCCCCGTTATGGCCTGGGACCCGACTCGATGGGGATTATTGCAATCCCTACAGTTAAGCTATTTGGCCTTAGAAGTAGGTGGTTACCTAAGTCCCTGTTTGATAACCATTTCAATTTTAGTTTTTAGTTTTTAGTTTTTAATTTTCATGTTTTGTGCTAGAGTATAAAGGGAAAAGAGGGAGAATGAAAGTGAAGATGGGATTGAGAGGAAATATGAGAGGGGAGAGTTGTTACCACACATATGGGAGAATATAAACTAAAGGCATGACATCAATTGAAGTCAATTTATTGCAAGGCTTTAGAAAACATTCTTATTTGATTACGATAAGTATTCCTTTTTTGGTTAAATTATGATAAAAAATCAAATATAGTTAGCAATCCTCATAATTTGTTAAACAGGCTATTAACAGGTAATATGTTTAATAATATGTTTCATACGACCCAAACCGACACGTCACGTTTATTAAATGGGTCAGGTTTGAGTTGAGCATTCTTGATACGTTTATTATCCTGACATAATAAGAATCCAATGTGACACGACCGATTGCCAAAGTGAAAACAAAAACTTAAAAACAGCGGGTTTTTCAATTGTAAACAACAAAGTCAGAGAATGTCCAGGTGGGCCCCTTTTGCTGATTTGGCAAGGCCTGGTTTGTGGTGGGACCCGATGAATGGAATGACGACAACTGGACATCAACGTTCTTATTAATGTAGAATCTTCAAACTTAAGTCTTTTTAACAAGCAGAGGTCCAAAACCAACAAGACACTCAGCAACAACAAGATCAGGTGCCGCGTGCGGTGCATTTAGTAAACTTGCTCTTTCTCAATCCATTTTGCATATGATATTCTAACTCATAGAACCGATGATCTTTTTATCCCATCACATCACAACTATTTATTTTCAATCTTTGAATTAATATTTTCATTTATGTCTAATTATTCCTCTGCTCGGTTTGAACTTGTTGCTCTGCATGTTTGGTAGATTTTAATGAGTTTCAAGGATGTCCCTAGTAAATGGTAGGGTGTCAGTTGTCATGGCTAGATCGAGAGGTCCTGAACCTTGTTCACGCTCGAGGGCTGCTAGGCGAACTTCCAACTTCCGATCCATCTCATCTTGCATTCGCTTCATGGCTTCCAAAACTCTACTTTCTCCATCATGCTCGTCTCCTTTATGGCGGACTTCAGACTGATCGACTTCCCGTTCACGATCGACCTCACAATCACGATCATGATTGACTTCACAATCACGATCGTGATTACGAGGTCGTATGTACTGAGCTTTCTTTTCCTCAAGTAGATCTCTTAGGTCAAGATATTCCTTCTGGCTTTTGGCTGGCATGCGAAAGAAACTAGAGAATGAGTCGTGAAGGCTAGGCTCGAAATTTTGCAGCTTCCCACGGTTCGTCCCATTAGGAGATCGGGGATAGCTCTCACCCTCTTCATCGTCATGTCCCTCAAGTTGAAGTTTGCCTCGGCGTTGGGGTCCGCCACGTTAACAATCTCCATGCTCTTGACACCACTCTCTAGCCTTTGTTGTCTCCTTGTATGGGTCTTCTCGGGTTCCTCTCCGACCTCCCTGTTCTAATCACGGAGTTTGTTAATGTCTTTCCTCATCTCCTTTAGGTAGGTCTCGATGTTGGTTAGGCGATTAGATATCTTCCTCCCTTTCTTAGGCGCAGCGGGGGTGATGGGTTGGTCATGGCTGGACTCTTGACTCATGGTGTCAAGCAAGTGGTTGTTGTCCAAAAACTAAGATGAAAATCGACAAGAAGTCGATTCCCACATACGGCGTCAAACTGTTGATGCCTAAAATTGGTTCAACAAAAGATGAACTCTTCGAGATCGAGGTCAAGCAATTCTTCAAGACTAGGTCAACGTGACCAACCAAGTCGTCCTCCAGAACCTGCAATGTGATGTCCCTGACCTGTAAATAAATTAAAATCATTAAAATAAATTGAGTAATTAAATTTGGAAATTTAAAAAGGAGATTAAAAGAATTAAAATGAATAAAATTGGAATGAAATAATTAAATTAAAATTAAAGGGCATTTTGGTCAACTTAATTTGCAAACTCGAATTTGGCGAAACGGGTTGCGTCATTGCATCCGTCTCGTCGAAACGAGTCCGGTGACGGGTGGACATTTTGGTAATTTCAATTTTTGTTAAAACCCTAGAATCTGACTTGGACCAATCAGAATTCGAGACCCAACCATCTCTCTCCTCTCTTCCCCAACGAAACCCTCCTTCCTCTCTCTCTCTTCGGAAACGCATAAACGACGCCGAAGATTCCGACCGTTTCCGATCACGCCAACTCCTGCCACCACCTCAGTTCGAACCCTATCTCTCTCCTCTGCACAATCATACCCGTCTTCCCTTCCGATTCTACGGCGTCTGTCGACTGGAACGAGAAGAAAATCATGCCAAACCCTCTATATTTGCTCACTCTCTAGTTTCCCCCCGGTCCACGACAAAACCCGGCAGTGTGGCCGGCGTTTGAAAGGCCTGAAAATCCAGCCAAAACCCTCACGGGTTTGCCCGTGATTTCCTCCGATCCAGACCGGTTCTTGGGCGGGTCACGACGGTTCTGAGCTCCTAAAGGGGTGTTGATTCGTTAGGTATAGGTATTGTGCTCTAATTCGAAGATTTTCAGGTGACCAGTTTTTACTCAAGCCACCCACCTCACAGCGATGCGTATGGCGGCTGTGTGGTGGCAGGTTTATGTTCCTACGTGATCCTCGTGTCGTTGTGAACGTGTACATGTGCTCGGATTTCGATTCAGACGTCGTTTGAACCTCATACCAATGTACGAATATTACGCGTTGTTTGGGTTCGATGTGTTCGGACAGTTGGATCAAATCCAAATTCACGTATTGTTCCTCGTATTGCAAGGATCATATAGGAATTGACGGATTGTGATTTGGAGTCCCGGATACTCCGAAACCACCACCCCTAGCATTAGGTTTAATTGAAACCGTCTGATCATACGATCGCGAGAAATTCGACCGTCCGATCGAGACCAAACTTTTGGGACATGTTTTATAAGCCGTAATGAACCTATAGGAACTTTTGGCTCTAAGTTTGGAGGTCGTGGGCCCCACGAGCCCGGTTTGACCAAAGGTTGACCGCACGTCTCCTGAGGTCGTCCCGCTGCCCAACGAACGTTGTTGGCCTTAGAATTCGTCGTACGATTATACGTGCACGTTGAATCGGGATTAGTTAAAGGTTTAATTTCAAGTTATCGTTCTAAGATTCGGATGTTAATCTATACTCGTATTCTTGAATTAAGTACGCAAGCACCTCGTACTTCACAGGCAGGACCCTCCTAGGGTCAAGTTGCTTGGGACTACCTGTGAGTGGACTCACTACTACAAAAATCGCAATAGACGACGGTAATTTACCGTCGTAAATTTAGTTTTTCAACCGTCGAGAAATCGACCGACATCTTTTACGCATAAAACCACGACGGTAAAATCCTGTCGTCTATTATTTATAAAGACGACGCTTTTACTCAAAACCGTCGTCTATTAGACTTAAAGACGACGGTTTTTATGAAAGACATGTCGTCTATTATATGTAAAGACGACGGTTTTTAAGAACTGTCGTCTATTATATGTAAAGACGACAATTTTTATGAAAGAACTGTCGTCTATTAGATGTAAAGACCACGGTTTTATGAAAGAATTGTCGTCTATTAATGTAAAGATGACGGTTTTTTTGAAAGAACTGTCGTTTATTATATCCAAAGACGTAGTAATTTTACATTTTAGCTTTTTTTTTCTTGCTTCCAATGGTTCTCCACAACGATTTTAGCTAAAAAAAACAACCATAATGCTTTGTGAACAATAAATTCAGCTCCAAATAATCCACACCATACATATATATATACTCAAAAATCATTTGTTTCATAAAACTTGAAGATTCAATATTAATTACATAGTTTACCAATCTTCATTCCTACTATATATCCATACAAAATATCATATCCATAGCATTAAACTATAATTAGAAAAAGAGGGGCTACATGTGATTACTCATAAATGCTGCCCATTCGATCTGAATTTCATCAATCTGTTCTTATGTGTATGAGTTAGCATTGCCTTCTTGCACTGCAAAACCAGGATTAAAAATAAAGGAGCAAGTTTTAGTCAGATATATATTTATAATCTTTTATGTGCCCTTTCCTTTTGCAAGAGGAAACAAGAAACAAAGGCCAGAATAGGGGAGCATAACTTATTTGGATTTCCATATTGAAACTGCAAATGTTCAAACAAATTATCTTCACTAATTTGAGAAACTGAAAACTGAGTGATAAAACTAAGAAAGAAGTAACATTTACAACTATAACAGCAGCTGGAATGAAATGTACCTCTGACTTGGAATAATCTAGTGCTGGTTGTGATATCTCAAGGCCTTCCTTTTGAACAATGGATACATACCTAAAAGTATGTCAGATTAGGTTAGAACGTTTAACGCAAAATCATTAAATAAAGTAGGACAAGCAAGAGAAAATAGTAGAATTTGAATAATTTGGGAGGGAGAGCAATCTGATACGATGGAGACAGAAAACTTTAAGGTTAGAATATGAGTTGAAGAAAGATAGCGAAATGTTATATATATATATATAGGGTTTAGGGCAAATTCGAAAAATTATAATTCACGGTCAAATTTTTCAAATGACCGCGTTTTTAAAGAAGAAGGAAAGTAAAATTAAAATATACATGACGGTTTTTAAATAATAGGGTCGTTATAAATATATACTACGTCAGTTAGTTACAAACAAAGTCGTTGTAAAATATTTTCACAACCCTCAGCATAAAACCGACGTCTTAAATAAAAAATAACTACAGAGAAATAGAACTTTGTGTTAAACAAGAAACTAAATATACAATCTTTCTTGGGAACTCAGTTGTTGTTTTACATCCAACCGAAGTTCTTAGATGGGTTGGGTGTAAAAACACAACTGAGTTCGCAAGAAAGACATTCTTGCATGACAGAAACCATTCAGAGAGGTGAGAATTGAGATACTGAACAGATGGACTAAAAACTCCAATTTAAACGAATTATTTCGAATTGAAAAACTAAAAGTGACTTTATTACGACTTGGAAACCGAAAAGGGCCTTTATTTCGACTTGGAAACCTAAAAGCCGCTGTTTCAGTCCCCAATTTCGCAGTCAAAGTGTGTCGTTTAAGTTCGAAATTTTCGAAGTTGAACGAAGGTATTTATTTTTTCCGTCGTCTTTTTACTGACGTTTATTTCGACTTTTATTGTCGTGCTTGTTTTAAACAACGACGGTATAATTAATAGAAACGACGTGAAAGTAGATGTACAACGGTGTTATTACGTGAAACGGTGTTGAATTAAATTTAGACCGTCGTGGATATGTTCAAAATTACACGTCGGTATGTACTATTATACTGTCGTGGTATATTAGGGTTTCATACGTTGCTTACGCCGTTCTTTTTGAATTATAGACGACCCAATTTATAATTTGACCGATGTCTGAAGTTTTGTTCAATAATTGTTGCGCTGAAGTTAAACGACGTGGTATTTTTCGACTCTAACGACGTGGTAAATCACATTAAAACGTTGGCATTATAGGTCAATCGTCGTCTATACTATCTACGTCAGTTTATTTTGAACTACTGCCGTGAAACACAACACGAAGAACTGCCGTATTATCTGCACAACCACATCGCTATATTATATTATGACGACGTGGTAACGATTTACCACCACCTTTTATTTATAAGAACTGTCGTAGTCTAACGTGTAATACGGCGTAAAATAATAAAAGACAGACGTGGATATTTTTAAAATTAGAAGGCGTTCTGTATGTATTGTAGCCGTGGTTATTTAACTTTACATGTCGGTAATTATCAAATTACGGTCGTATTAAATAGTAATTGATACGTCTGTTAATAATACAATTACCGTCGTGTTTATTAGATGTTCAAAACAGCGGTATTATATGTAAAACGTCGTCTATAATTACTACATCGGTATATTTACACATACCGTCGTTGTTTATTTGTTATCAGTTTTCTTATCGGAATGACATGTTTCATAAGACGGCGCTTTTAAAGTTTCATGCGTCGTGTTTTAAAAATACCCAAATGAATTTCCAATTTTTAGGTGTTTTAGTTTCTGATCCACGTCGGTTTTTATATTACCGTCGTCGTTTAAAATTTAACGACGGTATTTATTTTGTCCGTCGTCGTTTTACTGACGTCTATTTCGATTTTTGTAGTAGTGACTTTGTTTTTTAATGCACATGGTTTTCAATGAATAAATGAACATGCATATGAATTTATGATTTTGATGCTTATGACTACTTTGAATAACTATGTTGGTCATTGAGTTTTGGGACGTTTGAGTCCGGATATCGGTTTTTTGGGTGGGTACATATGTATGGAAGGGAAATTGGAAAGTGCATGAATATGTGTATATTGAATATCGCGTTGCGATTGATGTGAGTGTTGTTGACACCTTGCTATGTACCTCCCCCTATTATTATATTACTGTTACTGGAATATGGTTTGATCCAGTGCATACCTTAACGGGGTGTAACTGTAGACCCTCAATTGGGTAGTTAAGTCCGCGCACAGGACTTGTCAGGGACGTATGGGTATTGAGAATTCTGCCATGCGGGCAGGTTAGCTTAGTCCTGTTGCGGACTGCTTGACCCAGGGTACGGGGACATTACGATGTTGTCCTCATATCCAGTTAAACCATCCCTTGTTGGATTGTTTCCCCGGTACACTTGATTGGTGTTGAGATGTTATTTTGTATATATGCTTGAGTTATTACATTCGTATTCATATTTCTTTTAGTGAGGGTCATTCCTCGCTTGTCGTGCCTACGGGCCGAAGGTTATGTAAGATTGGGATTGAATGGGAAACAATACCATGATGTGATTTTCATGTTGTTATGCTATTATTATTGGATTTTGAATATTGAACTGATTATATATATAAATGTTTTGGAACTGCGTGATTTCAACATTGTTTTTGAAACAGTGGGGTTAGTATGTTAATTTGAATTGCTAAACCTTGTTTTTGTCCACTCACACTCTTTCTATTTTGCGCCCCACCAGGCTGTAGTCATAGCATCTGAGCTGTTCAGCCAAGCGTTCCTCTTCTCGGGCTCAGCTTAACTGTAGGGCACTTGCCCCTATTATTTAAATTCTTATTCTACCACTTTACTTTTGAATACTCTTAGATATGCTTTGTATCGCCCCTTTAGGGTTAATTCTGAAGGCCGGAGGCCTATGATGTATCTTGTATGCATGCTGGCACTTGGATATACATATCTTGTTATGTTTTATCAGGTTGAATTATTTGGGATTGTTCTTATTTCAGGGGAGACTCTGCCCGATTTTCGGCAAGAGTCTTGGCCCCTTTTCATTTGTTTCGAGAAGAGGGATTCTGTTTAGAATGTGGGCCCAATATTGGGTTAATGTCGGAACAACAGCAGGGTTTGGCACGGGTTCCAAGGTGGAATTCGGGTCGGGTCCTATCATGCAAAACATGAGAGCTACGGTGTGGTGTCGGCCAAGGACCCTCCGATGCTTAAGTCAGTCGCGTGTTTCAGAGTAAAATTGCACAATGGGTTCTAGTGCTTAGAATTTCATACCTTTCACGGAGGATGGCCTCAGCCTTTTATGTCATCCCAGACGACCTAATCCTTCTCGGAGTGGAACTCCAAAGCAACTCAGCTCTCCTCAAACTAGGACTCCAGAACAACCTAGTCCTCCTTGAACTATGACTTCATTAGATAGGCGTCTTGGTGATCTCGAAACATCCTAACTTCCCTAGGACTAGAAGTCTTTTGAGTGAACGCCACGTAAATCAAGTTGATGTCAACCTCATGCACACCGAGCCCAACCCGACCACTAACACCGTGGTACACTAAAACCGTGGTCTGCCCCAGCTCGACTACTAACACCGTGGTCTGGCCCAACTCGACCACTAACACCATGGTCTGGCCCAACTCAACCATTAACATCGTGGTCTAGCCTAGCTCGGCCTAGATGTATTTTACCTCACAAACAACAGTTCTCAAATGGTCGTTTGGTTTCTTTATTTTGTTCACAGAAAGAGGAAAATCATGTCATTTTTTCACGAACTCTTGAAATGGCTTCCCTTCCAACCCAAATTACACGATCGTGATACTTGCCACAGAAACCGCTTGCCACATTCATCTGAACCCCCATCAACTCCATCTAAACCAGTCCTGTAGACAACCGCAATCTTCTTCGCAACATCTTCATCTAAGCTACCCCCATCACCTTTTGTTAGTCCATCTTCATCATCCCTTCAACCCCCAACACCTTCATCCACATCATCTCCGTTTTCTCCTCAACTATCTACTTGCTCCTCTAAGCCACTTCAGGCCTCATTGTCTCCGGCTTCATCTAAGCCACATTCATCTTCTTCAAAACCCCCAACATCTTCTTCAAAACCATCTCCATCTTCTTCAAATCAGCAATCTTCTTCTATCAGTACATCTTCTCCATCTCCTAAATTCCCAACATCTTTATGTAAAACACAACCATCTTCTTCATCTAAGCTGCCTCAATCAACATTCCCTGAGCCCCCATCATCTTCATATAAGCTGCCTCTATCAACTTTTGTTAATCCATCTTCATCTAAACTGTCTACATCCTCCTCTAAACCA
This sequence comes from Prunus padus, assembly GCA_024362665.1. Taxonomy (NCBI): domain Eukaryota; kingdom Viridiplantae; phylum Streptophyta; class Magnoliopsida; order Rosales; family Rosaceae; genus Prunus; species Prunus padus. Next base: position 5,219,739 of record JANFAM010000020.1, read on the forward strand.
CCTCAGGCTTCATCAAAATCACATTCATCATCACCAAATCCTCCAACATCTCCAAAACCATCTCCATCCTCGGGACTACCTGTGCCTTCCTCCGAGTTCCCTCCAATCTTTAAGCAAGTTCTATCCTCATTCCCCAGCCTCCTCAAATGTAATAAATGAAAAAGGGGAGAAAAATTATGTATGTGTTGATATTGTGCCTATATTCACAATTCCTGAGGATATCAAAGATTTGATCAAGAATGACATTGTGCCTAAAGTTCTTAAACAGCCTCTGTCTCCCACGACATATAAGGATTACTTTGCTGCTCTGTTATATGCTGAAGAGTTCTACCATGAGGTATATAAGAATCTTGCCCATTTGTGATGCCTTTTCTTCTTAAGTAGTTAAGAAAATATGACATGTATCAAACCATTTAATGGTTAGCAAAACATAGCTTATTTCGTATTAGTAATCACTTTTCTATACACAAAGATTCTGTTTATATACTTGATACTTCTTTGTTTGCATCAGTGACTGGCTATTGTTTTGAAATGATTGAGTTTCATGTACATGCCTTTGCATTGTGCATTTCAGTATCTTAAGAGCTGTCGTATGATGAATGATGGAATGTAGAATGCTGTGGTACAACATTCTTCTTTTCTAAATTTTGTATGATTTTTCATGCTGACTTTGAAAGAAATAAAAAAAAAAACCTTTGCTGTTATTTAAACCAGAAATGGGCTGATTTCAATATGAAGAATGTGACACTGAAGTTGCATGAAGCAGCAGTTTATAAAAATAAAGACAAGGAAGAGAAAACCTTCGCAGAATTTGAGATTGATTCTGTTCCTGAAAATCGGCCTTTCCTTTTGTCGAGGGACTTAGTCTATGTACGGCCATCGTGTACAAATGCTTGGCAGATTCAGGTAAACTACGAACATTCATTAACATTTGCTGAGCAATTTCTTAAAACTATCCGCATTATACTTATCTTATTACATGTTATGCAGGGCATTATATATCGCATTATTAGGAGCAATCTTGTATTAGTGGAATTTGAAGATGAATTTTATGATCATTATTATTTGACACAAAAATTTGATGTGAGCTTCTCATTCAATAGAGCCTGTTTAAAAGGAGCTCACCAAGCAATCCAAACTGCATCAGATACTTTGTTTCGGAACTTCCTCTTTCCCTATTGTGTTTCCCCGTACGAGCATTCCCACTGCACGGGCGCTGCTGTCAGGCGGTCATAAACTTGATTCTGATCAAATATCTGCTGTTCGTCATATTTTAAGCATTCACAGCTCACCACCTTACTTGGTGGCTGGCCAGCTTTGTGTTGAAAGAAACGATTTTAGGCCGTCGAGAACTGGAGTGGTTGTTTATGAAGCAGTGCACCAGTTATGTCAAACTTCACTCGAAAATAGGATTCTAATATGTGGTCCTAGTAACCGCTATTGTGATGGGATTATGAGAAGCTTGTCGAAGGTGATTCCAAAGTCTGATATGTTTCGAGCAACTGCTGCATTCCGTGAGAAAGATGAGGTACCTGAAGATATCCTCTCGTCATGCCTTTATAAAGAGCCTTATTTTTCTTGTCCTCCAACAGAGGAACTCCGAGAATTCAGGGTGATTTTCTCGACTTACATGAGTAGCTTTCGGCTACACGATAAAGGCCTAACTGCTGGACATTTTAGTCATATCTTTCTGGTGGATGCTTCATCTGCTATTGAGCAGGAAACAGCGGTGGCCTTAACTAATTTTGCAGAAAAAAGTACTACTGTTATAGTCACTGGTGAACCAGGAGATCGTTCACGTTGGGTTCGCGCAGACATGGCAAGGGAAAAGGGGCTGAAGATTTCATACTTTGAAATAATTTTCAAGTCAGAGCTATATAGAAGCCTCAATCCAATGCTTATCACAAAATTGAACCCGTAGCAAAGCAAGAGTCAAACTAAGCAACACCTACTGGTACTTTGGAATGTATACATTATGTCATACTTGTGTGCGCGTCTTTGGAATGTATATTCTTAGATGTCGTGGTTTTTTTATTGCAAAAACACTGTTGTTGATGCGAAAAAGTGATTTCAGACCCTTCCACTCAACTTAGGGATACTGAGCCTCCGTAGTGCCCTTGGTCCTCGGTAGGAATGTTCCCTGCGAAATAGAATGCAATCGGTAAGGCCTAGGATACCGGTGCGGTACCGGCCGAAGGCTCTCCGATGCTTAAGTAAGTTCGGATTTCAGTAACTTTAAACTTGTAGATCAATAGGCAGTATGCCGTTTGTTCTCCTTACCTCCACGTTGGGTTGGCCGTCCCTTTATACACCTTGGGAGGTGTGCATGTTGTTTGAGGTTTCGATGTGGGATCGTGGATGTTGGCTGTGAGCATGCCACGTGTCCCAGGGGAGGCGTTGCCCTAATGAACGGATCGGTGGGTTAAGTTCCGAAGGCAACCATGACCAAGCTCGATTTTGTCCATGTGTCTTGTTCTCATTGGCTGTTTATTCTGGTGTAAACAGGAGTCCCCCAAGTTCTTATTCGAGAATTCTCGGACGGGGACTTGATTTCTTCTTCGGTAGATATTTGATTACAATACCGTTCGGTAGTTGGATAGGAAGCGGTGCGGGGTCCCCGTATCTACGTACTTCCTCGTTCAGGAACCTCTATCCAGGAACTCAAAGGTCACTACTTTGGGGGTCACCGTTCGGCATTCGAATGATACGTGGAATGGGTTCAGAGTGGACCCCTCCGATCGATTGTTAACTTGGACAATTCTGATCTCTTGTTGAGGCACTCGTGTCGTGCGGAGAAGCAATGGAACAGAATGACGCTTCGTTTTCTGTGCTTGAGCGCTGTCAGAAACCTCACTCCGCGGGTGACACGTGGTACTCATCGGTGAGAGTCATCGGACGGACAAGGGGATTCCAGTAGCGAGACCCCGAGTCTTGATGCCGACAGTGAAGGAGATTCCGATGTCGAGGTCATCGGTGAGAGGAGTAGTTTCGCTCCCATACACGGGGTAGGAAAGGGGTTGATGACCAGCCAGCCAATGCCATTGGCGGTGGTGTATAGTGACGGTAGTTTTGCCGATGGGAGCCAAACTTGTGGGTTCTAGATGGGGGACGCTCAGGTGCCCGATCGGTATCCTAGTCCCCCACCGGAGACTTCCACCTCCGGCCATGGAGAGACTTCAGCCGAACCCCCCCTGCGACCGAGGGTTACAATAGTTCATTGGGGAAAACCCAGGGTAGCCGTAGGGGTACCGAAGGAGCCTCTGTTTGGCGTAGATTACCTGGAGCCCAACAAGATTACCGTTCGGGATTTGGTCAAGATCCGCGCTGAATTTAGGATCCTGGATTCGGTAAAGATGAGGATCCTCGGCCCTACGGAATCCTTGAGCAGTCCAGAGAACGGAGAAGTTGTCTTCTTTACTGACGTTCTCCAACAGGGTGTTCGGTTGCCGTTACAACCTGCCGTCCAGAAAATACTTGCCCAGATTGGGTATGCCCATGGCCAGTTCAATCCCAATTTCTGGGTGGCCTTGATGGGGGTGGTTATTGCGTTCGGCATTGCCGAGGAAGGCGAACCTTCGTGCGAGCAGTTCTTTTATCATGCAGCGTCACCAAGTCCAAGAGTGCCGACCACGGGGGCTGGGTTCGTGCCAATTGCCTCGTGGCTGCCGAGCGTGGCCATTTCGTTAGCGCCGTCTTTGACTTCTCGAAGTCCTGGAGGAATCGCGGGTACTCCTATCGGGATGTTGGGAATCACCTTCGGGAGTGCCCGGTCGGTTTACTATTCCCACCACGTTTCAAATTACCGGTAGGTCACTTGCATACCGATCGGTAAGTCACAGGTTCCTTTGTTTTGAGATTTAACTTCTTACCGATGTTTCTGCAGGCAAGCTGAAGCAGCCGATCCCTTCCCCATCTGAGATTCGGCAAGTTGACAGGGTGAGGCTGAAGGTTCCTGCAACCGAGAGGGTATATCCGAAATTTCTTTTCACCGAGAACCTTATCAGAGCCCGTCTTGTCAGCCATGCCGAGAGTAAGTGCACTTTGTCCTTGTTCCGTTGACAGTGATGTCCTAGATGGCTTACTTACACTTTGGTTTACGCAGTGACCGAGGCCAGAGCATCTGCAGAGACCAAAAGGATGAACGAATCCTCAAAGAGGCGACTCATGATGAGCTTGAGCTCCAAAAAGCAGAAACGGTAGTCAGATGCGGCTCCGGTAGGGACAGCGGCTGTCGTTTCCGAGGACCAAGGCTCCGATCAGCGTGGGGCTCAGGTGCCGAGGCTCCGAGCTGACGGGCACCGGTAGCCCAAACTGTGCCCAGGAGCGGCCGAAATACCGGGGTTGCTTCTCCCCAAGCTTCGGGGAAACGGCAGGTTACCGTTGACCTGGAAACGGTGGAGACGGCGCCCAAGTGCACTCGGCAGTCTGAGCGCCCGAAGGCCGTCTTGGTTGCAGAAGACGATGAGGGGCCTGCAGAGCCTATCACCATCGCTTGCCCGTCGAAGACGGTTCAGTTTGCGAACCATATGATCCTTGGTTCGCAAATGGAACTTTCTGAGATAGAGGAGCTTCCGAAGAGGTTGCTTCGGGAGGAGGCCGGACGTGCCTTCCGTCTCCAAGCTTCGGTAAGTTCCATTGTCTCTCTATTTTCTACTCCCGTTTGTTGCGTTATCTTGCTAACCTTCATTGTTTATTTCTGTAGGCATCTATGGACATGTGGCTTTGTATGAACCGAGCCATATCCTCCGCCGAGCGTGCGAAAAAGGCTTACGAGGAAGGCCGTGCCAAGGTTGCCGAAGCTGGGAAGGCTCTGCAAGATCACGCCAATCTTTTTAAGGACAAGGAGGCCGCAGAACGGCAGGTCAAAGCCTGCGAAGCCAAACTTGCCGAAATGAGAGCGGCCCCAGAGGCTTCGGTGACGGTAGCAAAAGATGCCGAGGCTGCGAAGGAGGCGGTGCAGGTGGCCTTGGAGGAGTCCGAGCGATCCAAGGCTGCGGATATTGAAGCTGCCGTTCGGGAGGCGGTGAGTGGTTACCGTTCCTCCGAGGAGTTCACTGTCCTGCTAGATCGGGAAGTGGGCTTTGCTGCCGATCCTCCTCCCCTACCGGAAGGGATTACAGAAGAAATGATTGAAGATTATGAAGGGGAAGATGCGGTCGGGGGTGCCGTTGTCACCGAGGACGCCGATCCTGCGGCCGCCGATGCCGATGCCTTGGCGTAGATTTCAATTTGTTTTTGTAACTGCTGCCATAAGGCAGTCCTTTCTGAACACCTTGATGCCGAGGGCATCTTTTTAATATATATATTTTTTTTCAGTATTTTCGTAAGTTTTTTTTTGTTTTTGTTATCGCCGTGGGCTGACAACGGTATTGGTACCATCATAGTTGCCGACTGACACTAATTTAGTGGGTCCAATGCCGAAGGCTAAAGGCCAAAAACTTCTGTCTGTTTTATTTTTTAAATAACCAAGTGATATTGTCATCGGTAAGGACGTACTTAGCCAGTTCATACCGAAAATAACAGACCAAAAAATGGTATAGATAATAATAATTTTTATATATGAAATGCCGTTGGCAAAATACAAAATCTCCCCTACCGTTGGTTAGGGGGGCTACTTAAAATAATTCTTTAAATGCTCCACATTCCATGGGTGACCAAGGGTCTTTCCGTTCGTATCCCGCAGTCTATATGTTCCAGAGCGAAGGATGGCCGATGACTTCATAGGGTCCTTCCCAAGAGGGCCCCAGGGTTCCTTCGGTAGGATTTTTGGTGGCGAGGGAGACTTTGCGCATTACCCAGTCTCCGATCTTGAAAGAACGTGGTCTCACCCTTGAATCATAGTACCGAGCGACACGCTGTTTGTATGCTTCGTTCCGTAGGTTAGCTTGCGCTCGGCGTTCTTCAATTAAGTCCAGGCTTAACGCTAGTGCGGTTTCGTTCGCCTCAGCAACGTAGCTTTCCGTTCGGTAGGATGGTTCACCAATCTCAACTGGGACGACGGCCTCTGTGCCGAATGCAAGGCTGAAAGGTGTCTCCCCCGTGGAAGTTCGGTAAGATGTCCGGATTGCCCAAAGGGCTTCGGGGAGCTTTTCTGGCCATGCCCCCTTAGCTTTGTCGAGTTGCCGTTTCAGTAGCTTCTTGATAATTTTGTTAATTGCTTCAACCTGACCGTTCGACTGGGGATGAGCAGGGGAGGCGAAGAATATCTTGATCTTTAGGCGAATGCAGAATTGCCTGAAGACTTCCGAATCAAACTGCCTACCATTGTCCGTAATGATGGCGTAGGGGATGCCGAACCGACAGCAAATGTGGGTCCAGACAAAATCCTCAATTCTTGCCGCTGTGATGGTGGCTAGGGCTTCGGCTTCCACCCACTTCGTGAAGTAATCTACGGCAACGACTGCGTACTTAACTTGCCCCTTGCCTTGTGGCATGGGTCCAATTAAGTCCAGTCCCCATCTGCGAACGGCCATGGGCTTATGATCGGCGTAAGGGGTTCGGCGGGGATGTGCGGGTATTACCGAAACGCTGGCATTTGTCGCACTTTTTATCATCGTAATTGCATCCCGATGCATTGATGGCCAATAATAGCCTTGCCGGAAGTCCTTGTGGGATAAAGATCTGGAACCCGAATGCTCGCCGCAGACACCGCTGTGGATATCCCGAAGGACATACTCCCCTTGTTCTTCGGTGATGCATTTCATGTAAGGGGTCGTGTAGCCGCGTTTGTACAGAGTGTCGTTGATGATGATGTACCTTGCCGATTGATACTGCAGCTTCCTGGCCTTGGTTTTATCCTCTGGAAGGGTGTCGTTCGTTAAGTAGGCGAAGATGGGCGTCATCCACGTGTTGTCATAACCTATAGCATGTATCTCGGCGGTGGATATGCTCGGTAGCGCCAGTATCTCCACAGGGACTTTTCGCCCCACTTTATCGTTGATTGCCAAAGCCAGCCTAGCGAGTGCATCGGCATGGCTGTTCTCAGCTCTAGGTATCTGGCGAATCTCGTAAGCCTGGAATTTTCGCAGCAGTTGGTGTACTGACGTAAGATATGCCGACATGGACATGTCCTTTGCCGCGAAATCGGCAGTCACCTGGTTTACTATCAGCTGAGAGTCACTATAGATGCTGATCCGATCGGCGCCCATGCTTCTGGCGAGCCGAAGGCCGGCCAAAAGCGCCTCGTATTCGGCCTCGTTGTTGGACGTTCGGAAGCTGAATCGGAGGGCGTACTCTATTTTTGCTCCATCGGGAGTTGTCAGCACGAGACCCGTGCCACAACCCTGCTGGTTCGCCGAACCATCCACGTGCAAGGCCCAAACTGGCATCTTCAGACCAAAGGTGTTTGCCTTCAGAGGGTTGGCACTTGTAGAGTCGGTATCAGCAGCCCGGGATGGCACTGCCGGTGTTAACTCAGAAATGAAATCGGCAACCACCTGACCCTTCTCTGCAAGCCTCGGTTTGAACTGTACGTCGAACTCTCCCAACTCGATTGCCCATTTTACCAATCTACCGGACGTTTCTGGCTTTTGAAAAACCTGCCGTAGCGGTTGGTTTGTTAGAACCGTGATGGTATGAGCCTGAAAATAGGGCCTGAGTCTTCGGGAAGAGATAACTAAGGCCAGTGCCAACTGTTCGAGTGGGGGGTACCGAGCCTCAGCGCCTTGTAAGGCCTTGCTGACGTAGAAGATTGGCAATTCTGCCTTTTCTGGTTTCCGAATTAATACTGAACTGACGGCGGTACTGGATACCGATAGATATAGAAAGAGAATTTCCCCAGGAAGGGGTTTTGACAAAAGTGGTGCCCTGCCCATGTAGTCCTTCAAGTCTTGAAATGCCTTGTCACATTCGGCGGTCCACTTTATATGATGTTTCCCCCCTTTCAAGGCTTTGAAGAACGGTGCACATTTGTCGGTAGCCTTGGAGATGAAACGGGTGAGGGCTGCGACTCGTCCTGTAAGGCTTTGGATGTCCTTCTGTGTTTTCGGTATCTCCATGTCGATTATGGCCCTGATTTTTTCAGGGTTTGCCTCGATACCCCTCTGACTGATCATGAAGCCGAGGAATCTTCCAGAAGATACACCGAAGGCGCACTTTCCAGGGTTGAGTCTCATTCGGTATTCCTTCAATATTCCGAACATGAGGGCCAGATTTCCCAAATGCTCCTCTGCCGTTCGACTTTTCACGAGCATGTCATCCACGTAAACCTCCATCGTGCTACCGATCTGCTTAGAGAAGATTCGGTTGACTAGTCTTTGGTAGGTTGCACCCGCATTCTTCAGACCGAACGGCATGACGTTATAGCAGTATAGGCCCTTATCTGTAATGAACGCCGTGTGTTCACTGTCGGTAGGGTGCATGAAGATCTGATTATACCCGGAGTATGCGTCCATGAAGATGAGCAGTTCGTGACCGGCGGTGGCGTCCACTAGTTGATCGATGCGGGGCAACGGGAAACTATCCTTCGGGCAGGCCTTGTTCAGATCGGTGTAGTCTTGGCACATTCGACAGTCACCTTTAGCCTTCCGAACCATTACGGAGTTCGCGAGCCAGTCCGGGTATGCGACCTCCCGGATGAAGCCGATGGTCATGAGCTTGTCAACTTCGGTTTTCATGGCTTCATACCGTTCGGTATCATAGGATCGACGCTTTTACCTGACGGGTTTGAAGGCACTAGAAATGCTCAACTTGTGGCTGATGACCTCAGGCGATATGCCCGGCATATCATTGTAGGACCAGGCAAAGACTTCCGAGTGCTGCCTAAGGAACTGGACGAACTCGGACCTCAAGGCTGTGGTTAGCATGGTACCGATCTTCACACACCGTTCTGGCTGGCGTTCATCCAATGTTATGGTTTCCAGATCCTCGGTAGGCTGTGCTATCGGGGTTAATGTCTCTTCTCTGGGGTCGTCCACTGGATCGTTTCCGTTTGGTGTGCCCTCGACCGTGAGAGTTTCCTTTGGCTTATGGGGGGCTGCCGATCTTAATGTCGTGGCATAGCAGTTTCGAGCACTTAGTTGGTCACCCCGAATTGCTCCCGTGCCGTAGCAGGTAGGGAATTTCATGAGCAACATGTGAGGGGATAAGTGGGCCTTTATTGCTGTGAGCGCCGTTCGGCCAACTATGACGTTGTATGTCGTTGGGCAGTCGACAACAAGAAATTGGTCGTAGACCATAGTCCTCCTGGGTGCAATGCCGAAAGCGATGGGTAAGCTGACACTGCCGATTGGCTGGACTAGATCTCCCAAGAAACTAAGGAGTGGCGAGAGCTGTCGATTGACTTGGCTGTCGTCTATTTCGAGCTCTCTGAAGGCATCAGTGAAAATGATGTTTACCGAGCTGCCTGTGTCAATCAAGATTCGCCCAACGTCGAACCCTGCGATTTCGGTACGGATGATCAGGGGATCGTCGTGTGGGTAGAGGATCCCCTCCTCCTCCTCCTCAGAGAAGGTAATGGGTTCCCATCAAACCCTCGGTATCTTGGAGTGCCGACTCCCCTCAATGCCGAGGACCTGGGGGTACTGTGCTGCCCTTACGTATTGCTTTCTTGATCGGTTTGATGCCCCCGCGAGGGTTGGGCCTCCGCTAATCGTGCTGATCATATTGATTTGCCGATTAGCATTGGGCATCGGTACCTGCTGCTGTCTAGCTATATACTGGTCCAGCTTTCCCTTCCGAATGAGCCTCTCGATAATCTTTCGCAGGCTTATGCAGTCCTCGGTATTGTGGCTGTTCTGTTGGTGGTATCGGCAGAATTTCTCTGTGTCCCGATTGTCCTGCCGAGCCGGCTTTCGGAACGCTGGCTTGGGGATGATCTCATTCTCGTTCATCAGCACCGTTTCATATGAAGTGTTGAGCAGGGTGAAGACCTCTGTCTCCTGGTTTTGGGCTGGCAGTGGTGCTCGGTAGCTATCCCTGCCGTATCTTCCCTTACCCTTCTTAAAGTGTTCCTTCCGAGAATTCCCGACGTCCTTTCGCTTGTGATTCTCGGGGTATCCGGTATCCTTTTCCAATGGCGCGAACGACGGCCCCTGTGCCGTTGCGGTTCGCTGTAAGGGCCCATCTTGCCGTGCCGTTGGCTCGATTTTTGAATTGAAGTACTCGGCCTTCGCATGGACTGCCGCTTGTTTCATCAGTTCATCGTATGTACGCCAATTGCTGCTATGTACCAAATACCGAAAGTGCGAGTGTCGTAGGCCACTCTTAAAGGCGCCGAAAGCTGCCCTATCGTTGGAGTCTGGACATCTCGAATATTCGTGGCTAAAACGCGCAGCGTACTCACGCAAAGGCTCGTCGTCCCTCTGCCGAATAGTGTATAGGTCGTCGGCAGTGTATAAACGGTCTGTCTGGATCATGAAGTGATTGAGGAAGATTTGCTTCAGCTCATCAAAGGAATCGACTGTTCCTGGCTCCAATCGGTAGAACCAGTTCAAGGCTGCCTCTGTGAGCGAGGACGGAAATAACAAGCATTGGCCTTCGTTGTGAGGCCCTTGCATCCGATGGCGATTGGAAAGAATGCAAGTGCGTCGGGATCTTCAACTCCGTGAGTAGAATCAGTATGCGCAACGGCTGCACCTCCCGATCCTACCGCGATCGCCTTATGCGTTCGGTAAAGGTCCTGGCCGAAGCTTTCCCCGGTCGGGTTCCCGAGACCGAAGTTCGCCGTCCTCCATCTTCTCGCACCCTCTCGAAGGAGGAGGCGAATGACAGGGTCCCTGTTCGGTATTTCCTCCGAGGTATGGTGTTAGAATCTTTGTGGAGTTTTGATCGGGTTAACCTCGGAGTGCCTCGTTGGTGTTGCCGAACGGTGAGACGATGACCGACTCGCAGATGGGTCGTACTCATGGTCGGACTACGCCATTGACTCCAAACCCTCTATCCTTCGTGCGGGAGACTTACTCCCCAGGACCTTTAATCGGGAATCGTTTAATCGCGCATTTAACCTTATCGGTGACCTTTGTCGTTCTGCTTCCCGATCCAGCAGTCTATGCCGACAATCAGTATACACCTTCTTCGGCATATGGGGTCTACCCTTGGGTGCCGGGACCACTAGTTCTTTGGAAGGCGCAGGTGTCGCTTTTGCCCCCTGTTTCCCTTTCTTTTGCCGACGGGGTGTTTGCTGGCTCTGAAATGATTGATCAGTCTGAATGTTTTGCGTTTGCTGATGGTTAAGCAATTGTTGTGTTTCGTCTACTTTGGATGAAAGAAGATTGTTATGCTCTTGCAACTTAGCCATATCCTGCCGAAGTGCAGTGATTTGAGCTAGGAGCTCGGCTTCGGCAGCGGTTTGGATCACGGGTGAGTTGCCGGCCGGTGTATAAGGGGGTAGCGCTGGGCTAGCTCCACCTTGCCTACCGAACGGCAATCCCTCCTGCGGTAAAATTGTGGATTTAGACGTGGTCCCCATATGGTAGGGATAAAGGATAGATATTATCGTTTCCCACAGACGGCGCCAAACTGTTGATGCGAAAAAGTGATTTCTGACCCTTCCACTCAACTTAGGGATACCGAGCCTCCGTAGTGCCCTTGGTCCTCGGTAGGAATGTTACCTGCGAAACAGAATGCAATCGGTAAGGCCTAGGATACCGGTGCGGTACCGCCGAAGGCTCTCCAATGCTTAAGTAAGTTTGGATTTCGTTAACTTTAAACTTGTAGATCAATAGGCGGTATGCCGTTTGTTCTCCTTACCTCCACGTTGGGTTGGCCGTCCCCCTTTATACACCTTGAGCAGTAACTGGATTGTTACTGGATTGTTACCCAAAGTTCCTTTTTTTGCTTTTCTTAAAGTCAATATATGGATTCACAGCAATTCTCCAGCCTCAGTTTTAACTCTCTAAAGTGCAAATTTTGGGGAAGAAAGTTTTCAAGCTGAAGGGCCATAAATAAACATTTCTGCAGATCAAGATTATGTTTCAAATATATATACAACAAACATAAAAACAATTCACATAAACTAAATATTTAAAAAAATAATAACCATCGGCTCCCAAGCTGTAGGAGACAACTTGATGCTTCAATTTTGTTTGCAAGATTCTCCCAGCTTAGTCTGACATGCTTTTCTTTCCACAGGCAACCTGCATGTTAAATCCACGATTTTCATGCACTTAAAAGAAGGGTTTTTTTTCTTCTTTTTTTAATACAAGCAATATTCTAAAATACAAGGAGAGGGGGTTTTTCACACTACCATGATATCATGGGCCTTGAACGTCTGCAAATTAAGGTCATTTTCAACTTAGCTGGACCCCATTGACTTGTGTATCATCTTTCTACTAGAGAGAATCCGTCAATACAAAAGTTACAACTAGGTCCATCTTGGAGAGACTCTTCAAGTTAAGGCCATATAGAAGGATGAATCCAATGCTTATCACACAATTGGACTTGTATCAAGAGCCACACTCAGCAACACCCACAGGCTTTTGGATTAAGCTTAAAACTCTTTGCATAATTGCATGAGTTTGTCATCAAATTCGCAAAGAACATTCATATCATCATTCTTGTATAGCTTCAGAGATAAACACACAAATTTCGCCAAAACTCAAAGCCCTAGTGCTAGGACTTTGATTTAGATAGTTGTATCCTAGTGGAGCAAACGTTTGCAAAACTACAAACACCGAGTAGAAGAAGAAAAAATTAAACTCTCAAATTGATTTACTGTTAAATTTTTCTCTCTTCAATATCCGCATTGGATATGTTGAAACTAGCCAATTAATATCAATAAAGTATAAACTAATGCAATTAGGAGGGTTCGAGCTGACATTGCAAGGGAAAAGGGGCTGAAGATTTCATACTTTGAAAGACTTTTCAAGTCAATGCCATATGGAAGCCTCAGTCCAATGTTCATCACACAATTGGATCTGCATAGCAAGAGTCAGACAACACCTAAAGGCTATAACTAGAACATTCTAAGTTAGTTTGCCATTTGCCATCAAATGTATATATTTTCTTACTCTTGATGTTCTGCAGATGATTTCTCATTTGGTAAGCTTAAAACCATTTTATTAAATGCCATGGTTTTTGAAATATGCCATTGATGTGGCTTCGTCCTTTTCAATACTATATTTGCATGACCCATTTGACTGTTTGCTTTTAGGTAGCGAAGTGTGATGTTTGGTGGCTCTACAGATTGTTGTTACTTCCGACTGTTCTTCAACTTGGATAAATTTTGATTCCAGAGCATTCTTTCCAGAATATGGGGAGTGCAGTTGAAGAACCTGTTGCAACTTAGCAGACCCAACAATAAGGAAAATCCTCGTCTCAACTAAACATTTCATTTCTCTGCAGATCGCAGTTATGTTTCGATTCCAAACCACAAGCCTTGCTTCCCCAGTAAGGATAAGTAATAGCATTTTCTATTTTTCAGTTAAACACAACAGCTGAAATCTGGTGAAATTTGAAACAAGCAAATTGCAAGTATCAAGCACTTCTGCCTAGCTACATCACAGCATTTGGGTTTCAAGATGAAAGATCACTTTGATTTTATTGTCAGATGGAGCATCGATTCCGAAAATCTAATTGAACAGCACACCATGAAAACCAGTACTTCAACATGAACTTTGACTTCAATATATATTAACAAACATTAACAAAAACCATCTAACCCCATGTTGTAGGAGATAACTGCTTCAATTTTGCTCGCATAATTGACCCGACTTCATCCAATATGCTTTTTTCTTTTTACAGGCAACAAACCTGCAGGTTAAAATCAAGAATTTTGTTATCAGAAGAGTATAGCAAAACAATAAAAAGAACAATCTTAGTGTCACGAAAATTATTCAGCTCCGACACTGAACGAACTACAGTTGCCACAGACACCAAGCATCAGAAAACTGATTCAGTTTCCAGTTTAGTGTAGTGTGCTGCTCCCCAGATTGGCCATCCAACAGTTGGAATGTGCAGCAAAAACGGAAAGTTGCTGCGAAGGGGAAGAAGTCTAACCCCTGTTCAAGTCCAGGAGAACAACCATTGCCAAGAAAAATGTTATGCATAAGTCCAGAATTTGTAAAATGACCCATCACCAACCCTAGCAGGAATACAATGGAAACTCAGCTCAACCCAATTCTAAGCCTTAAAATGTCATAATGGGATATGAAACACAAATTAAGATCAATTGGGATTATTGACAAATAGAATGAGAATTGGAATAAATATATTCATAGAATTAAACTTCTGGGAAAGCCATTCCAATTACAACAGCAAAACCTCCAACTAAAACCCTAATTCTTCTTCTTCTTCTTCTTCTTCTTCTTCATTCTCTCTCCTCCTCCTCCAACAAAACCCCCCAAATCCTAAAACAATTTGAACCCTAAAAAACCCTAATTTGAATACATTGCTTCAAATTCACAAATTTGCACAAACCCCTTATTATTCTTCTTCCAGCCAGAGCCAGCCAAAGCTAGTTAAATTCTAACCTTAAAAATCAACTACAAGAAATTTAATCAAAATCAAAAGAACTTCAACTCCCTCACCTCTCCCCTAAAACACACAACATAAAAAGCAAAACAGAGACATACACATATTTATATATACCAACAAAGCACACCACCACCAGCACGAACCAACCACCAGAAACCGATGGTCTATAATCCGGGTCTTCAACGCGGGTCGTCTTCTCTCCGACCCGAATTCCCGTGCCCGCCCGACAAAGAAGCCAACAAATTGAGATGTCCTGGAAGGTAATTTCCCACTCTGGCCGCGGAGGCCTCGCCCATCGGCTGTTGCTGTAAGAACAACGAATGCTGCTGCTGCTGCTGATGCTGCTGGTGTTGCTGGTGGGAAACCGCCGACTGGGCCATCATCTCCGGCGGCGGCGTGGCGGCGAAGCTCCAGACCTGCCCGAAGTGCGGGGCCCAGAAGCCTCCAGGACCCCCCGCGGTGGGGCCAAGCATGGAGGCCATGGAGTGGCCGACGACGGAGATGGCTCCGTCGTTGGCGTGGTCGGAGGGGTCCTTGGCGTCGTGGCTGTGGTTGTGATTGCCGTTGTCATCGTCGTGGGCCCCGCGGACGCGCTTGCCGAGTATGAAGGGGGTGGGTCCGCCGAGGAGGTGAGGCTTGTGGTCGGAGGAGGTGGTGGAAGAGGGGGCGGAGGAGGAGGGGGCGCCTCCGCGGAGAGAGACGGCGACGGTGGAGAAGGAGGCGGGGGTGGTGCCGGTTCCGGTGGCGGCGATGATGGAGGGCTCGGCCTGGCGGAGGAGCCACTCGATGGTCTGGCCGTCGGACTTGTGGCCGAGCTCACGTGTGAGCTGGAACACACGTGCGGCGCATATGATGGGCATGCGGATGCGGCGGCCTCGCCCGTCGACCTTGCTGTGGCGGTCCTTCGAAGGAGGCTTCTTCAAGGCCAAGACGCCGTTACTAGACGGCCTCTGCGACGCCTGCTGCTCCACCATCCCTCCTCCTCCGCCGCCGTTAGCGAGCTCGTTATTGGGCGCTTCGGAATTAGACATGGACGCAATTGACGGTGTTTAGCTGGGTTTAGAGTACACACAGAGTGTGTACGCTTTGTTTGCTTGGTGTGGAAATTGTAGAGAGAGAAAGAGAGAGCGAGAGAAGGAGAGAGAAGGGGCCTGTTTGAGTTATGGAGGTTTTTGGGGAAGAGAGAGAGAGAGAGAGAGAGAGTGTGTGAGGGAGGGAGGTGAGGGGGCTGGGCTGAGGGAAACAGAGCTCTCTCTAATGATTGAGCTTCCAGACAGGAGCTGGTGGAGACAGAGGAAGGCACATGGGGTGGTGGCCCCCACTCCATACAAGCATTCTTCACCTTCACACTTCTTCCTCACTGTGTGAAACACGCGCAATCCCAAAACAAAACAAAACAATTTAAATATTTTTATTTAAACATATAATTTTGCCGTCTCAGTCAACAATTGGTCAAAATTGGATTTTTCAGCTGGTTAGTGAAATCATGAGCCTTAAGCCTTGATATTCAAGCGAGAGTGTTGAACGGCGTCGTGTCGGGTGGCGGGGGTTTATGAAACGGCGTCGTAGAGGTTCTTCTCCTCGGCTTGACTTGAGGACGGTGGGTGATTGGCTGTGGGGATGTTGTTGTTTTTGTGTTCAAGTCTCTGCTGCTGCTCTGATTTGCTGAGTACTTGCTACTTTTATTTTTCCTCAGTTCATTTCAAATTTGCAAGTAATAAGGAAGACCATAGTAGTAACAGTAATAAATCCCCTACAGCTAGCTCCATTTAATACTACCATATTTATATATTACTCATACTTACAACGTGGGTCCATAAAAATGAATGCACACAGTATTAATGCAAAAGGATTGTTTCCCTTTTCCAAAACCATGGCATCAAAATCTTTGTCCATTTCGTAAACTGGAGTTAGGCTAATTAATCAAAGGTAATGCATGCATTAACCACAAGGTGTGGTGCGGTTGGCAAACTGTCACTTCCAGTTGATGAGTTACTTAATGCCTCAATAGCAGGGATTCGAAATTCGTTGGAAGCACCTTGTGGCCAAGGGCAAGCCGCACTCCGAGCTGGGATTAATCCCACCCTTCGAGTGTGGGGACATCTCGTGGTATTTACCAAAAAAAAAGGTAATGCATCCATTCTATTGCACTAAAGTTCGAATTCATTCTACTTACATTAGAATAATTTAGAATATCATCATTGTCAAAAAAAAAATTTATTTGTTGATTCCATCGATTCTCATACGAGCAAATATGTTACCAAGTAAAAATACTATCAAACAAAAGTGTTATTGCGAAGAAAAAAAACACCAATGAAATTGTCAAATTACATATGGTATAATTGAAAAAATTTGAGTATGTTTCTGTGAAAAATAAAAATAAATAAAAATATATTGTGGATGCTATGGAAACTCAAGTCACAAATCGTCCTACATGTAGCTTAATAACACTTTAGGGAGAAGGTGACATATATGCTGGCTGATGAGATACAAGTTACAACCATACCATGGCCTTGCAATAAATCAAAGGAAAATGAGCCCCACCGCATATACTTTCTACTTTCTATTTCTAGTCCATTTTCTAACTAACCCCACCTACAATTCAATATACAATCAACCCTCCCCTTTTTCTTTTCTTTTTTCTTTTTTATAGAATCATTTTCTATTGTGAGGTGCGATAATATATTAAACTCACACACATTATACGACTGTTAAGACTTGAACCTGAGACCTTTCAATTTCTTATTTTTTTTCTTTTCCCCTTGACCTTTCAATTTTGTAGGAGCTGAACCTTCTTTAAAAATGGCCCACCTTCTATACAATAACAAATGCTTAATTAGTGCTCACCCTATTTTATTATATTCAAACTCTAAGAAATTCCAAGAATTTGGTTCCTAGATAGATTGACCAGTTTCCTTGATGAAAAGCCTGATTTTTATGGCATACTCATTTTTTCTTTTAATTTAGAAATAGCGATACATTGCATTAGAGAAATGGCACTTTTCCTGAGATTCGAACGGGTGACCAGGGGAAAGGGGGAGGGACCTCACCACTAAAGCAAACCCCTCGATCATGGCACACTCACTTAGTTCCATACCATTTAGTCAGCCGACATTTTTAATGATTGGTTCAAATCTAAAAGCCTCAGCTGGATTTAGCTTGTAAACAATCATTAATCAAGCTTCCTACCCTACTAATCCACATATATCAATAACAACCAACAAGTATATAAGCTCCAACCCAATAACCCATCTATTATTAGACCATAAGTTGCCAAGGCCAACGCCTTTGAGGATGCTCCTATCTGTCTAATCATTCTCAAGCCTATTGTCACCTTCAAGTGGCAAATTCCCTTCAAGGGCACATTTTAAATTTGTCTATAATGCGAATTAATTAGAAGACGTTTGGAGCTGTTATATCTACGAATTCACGTCACTCTAATACGGAGTATAGATTAATTTATATCCTTCACTTGAAGTCATCAAAACTTCTTTCAAATGTTGGCAATTTTATTTTCTGTAATATTTATTGCCTACTATTTTGTTATCCTTGTCATTTAAGCTGTCGTCATAAAATAAACTTAAAAAAACAATTTTGTTTTCTCTTTGCCTGAAATTTTAAAAAAGTCTAATTAGCGTGGAAAACGTGTTACGCGGGAAGACGCGATGTGCACTGTCTCAACGGGGGCGCGTGGAGGAGAGAGCTGTCGTGGCTTTAATGAGGTCAGTAGAGAGAGAGTAAGTAAGTCGAGTGGTACAGAATTGACACATAGACTGACATAAGGCAGTGTTTTTATTTACGTAATTTGCCACTTTTGTAGTTCTGAAATTCAACTTCAAATTTTATAAATTTTTTGAAAAAAAACCCTTCTCTTCTATTCTACTGCGACAATGATGAGGCAGACGAATGTTTGGGAATATGATATACACAATAATTCACGTCCTTGGTCCTTGGTCCTTGGATTCTAAACCCTAGAGATCCAACGGTGGAAAGTTGTTGTATCTTTTGAATTCTTGTACACATCACTTGAGCTCATCTACTCCGGATTCAAACCCTTTGTGTGAAGAAAGTCAAGGCCATACATTATGAATTAGAAAAATGTTTTCTGTCTGCATTATGAACTTTTAATTAAGAGGATAATGTTATTTGCTGCTGATTGTGTTCGGCTTAATTATTTGGAGAACTGGGTTTGGGTTGGATGTCTTTTTTTCTTACTCTAGAACATGCTCTTTTATTGACGATCTAGTATGTTATGTTGTGATCACTTTCAATTTGAACAAGGGGTATGCACATAAACCAATAAAACGGTCTAAATTTAATTTGGTTTAGATCTCGAGCTAATAGTGGATTAGCCAAACCAAATCAAACCATTTAGCGATTCACTTCATAACCGATTGAGCGAATATTGTATGTACTGCAAATTAAATATAAGTTGATTTGTACTTCATACCACGGAATACATAGAGAAATTTTGAAAGAGAGTTGTTTAGTGAATGCAAAATGTTTGTTGAATTGAAACACACTTATAATGGGAATTGATCACCCGCGATTAACTCTAGCACAACTCAACTAGATCGGTATGTAATATATGATGTTTTTTTTTCTTCATATTTATCTAATTGTGTGTAAATATAAATTATCAAAGTTCCTTTTGTCATTAAAATATGAATTTATTGGTAAGAAATCAAAGAGAAAGTTCGGTAGTGAACTAACTATTGATCCAATGGTATTTCTCTCTTTGTTAAAAGAGGTCTTATTACACAAGCTAGAAAACGTTACAAAACCCAAATCTACAAATTGAAGTAAGACCTTTATGGATGGACCAAAGGAAAAGAAGTAAACCCTAGGCCATATGATTTCACCAAAGAGAAGAACAAAGTAACCCTATATGAGGACAAAAATGATGACTACTTACTGCCTCTGCTGCCACTGCAGAGACTGGAGTACATGCAGCCCAAATCAACAAAACCCTAGTAAATGTGAAAACCTAAACCCTAAAAACACTCACGCTCACAAATTTCATAAACCCTAGATCTAATCTCAAATCGCAACAAAAAGTAAAAAGCTCCAAAGACCAAAATCTGCACCAAACCAAAATGATCAGGAGTCTCTTGGATGAAAGATTAAAAAGGAAAATAAAATAAACGAGCAATTTTAAGAAAACCTCCCAGAATTCTGTGATGTTATGATTCTGCCAGATTTCAACCCGCATTTTTCCCACCACTTTAACCATATGTTTACTCTCACCACTACCTTCAATACTTGACACGTGTTTATAGGCATAATCATAGTTAGCTTTTTCTTTGTATTTATGGAATCATGGTTATACCTATGGACACGTGTTAAGCATTGAAAGTGATGATAAGAGTACACCTATGATTAAAGTGTCGAGCAAAAATGCTCCACTAAAGAAAACTAACTCAATTGTACGTTGTATGGCAGCTGGCTTGGCAGCATAACACCAGTTGGCACTATCTACTCAGATTTAATATTTACGTGGGCCCATGTGGGCCTCAAACTTAAATAATTTAAAATTTGTGACTTTTTTGTTAGTACAAACTATAGTCTATATAGGAGGGAATTTCCCACACACGCGCACACTATGATGACGTGAAAATTGGAATTTAAAACTTTTGGTCTGTAAGTCAAAATCATTTTTCACTGAGCTAAACTCGGTTGTCAAAATTGTTACTAATTTATTAATTAACTGTTTCTTCCCCGTAAATTAATTAACTAATCCCAATTATGCTAACATCCTCACTCACATAGCCGCACTTGGCTGTGTAAATGATTTGGATTTTGATAGATTAATAGCACTAGTACTATTTTCCTCCTCGTAAGTGGCAGTATATTTTTTTATTAATATTTTTTGACTAATCCGAAGGTCTTGGATTATTTTTGCCCCACATAAAGAGGCCAATAACACGGTTTCTAACTTTCTACAATGTAGAAGTACAGAGCAAAAGATTTTTTTTTACTATTGCACACACGAGGGCACATACTCCGTATCCTAAAAACGCGTTCATGCGCTGCTTTTGATTAATTAACCCTCAATTATTATGATTAATTATGCACTAATTATATCTTTTTGTTTAACCACTATATTAGAATATTCTTATATTGGTCATTATTATATAATCCCTCAATTGGGGTTTTGATAGTTTTAATTAAATTGAATTTTGATGTATGAATGATGGAACATTCCTCTGTAAGCCCATGATAGTAGTTGTGGTTCTTATTAGTTTATTATTTATTTATGCAGGAATTAATGATTATAAAAAAATTAAAGTTTTCAAAAACACATGTTCCTGGAATTTGGGGTTTTGTGTTTGTTTATATTTGGTATGGGGGTGACCCTCCCCAATGGGCAATAACCTAATTTCAACGATATCTTTCTTGCACTTGCTTAGTTGAATTTTATTTACTTTTTCTTTGCTGGTTTTTTTTGTTCAAGAAAGATGATAATTCCATAAAACTGAAATCCTCACCCGAAACGGGAAGGTCACAGAATTACAAAATAAGGCTACCCAGTAAGGAAGCTCAAAGGAAACAACTAAACTGTAATTTCACATAAACAAGAACAACGAGATTGTCCCAGATGGTGAAATCGACAACTAAACAAAAATGAAAATTACAAAACTAAATGCAATAAAAACCTTGCACAAGAATACCAATGAAATTGTAAACAAAACAACATAAATAAATAAAACATAAAAATAAAGGCAAAGGAATAATAGACTTTGAGCAATCAACTAACTTTTGATTTAGTGATATTTGTTTTCAGTTGGTTGGAAGGAGATCTTATAGTTGACTCATTAATTGTGAGTATATTGTTCAATTATAAAAGTATCATGTAAATATCTTATTGTTTGTCGAAGAAATGGACTTGGAGCATGATTTCTTATTTCTTTCCTTCCCGCCTCTTTATTTTTCCCTCTATTTTTGGTGTTGTTCCCGCCATTTTTTTATAGAAAGAAAAAACAGCAAAATCCGCCCGAGATCATGAAATGCTTAAGATCTGCAATGGTAATGAAATTGTATATATACCCTTTATTTTATATTATTAGAAGATCTTTTTTGTTTTTTTGTTAATCATGTAAAAACAATATGAAAATGTTACACCACTTTAGTACTTAAACAATTTTAATAATAGATTTAAAACAAAGGATAATAGAGCCATTGAGGTTAACTCAAGTGGTAAAGGATGGTGGGGTAATGAGCTAAGATTAAGATATGTCAAGAGTTTTATTTCTTCCGGTACAACAAAGAAAACGAAAGTCAACAGGGTAGTTAGGAATTACACAAGAACTTGTTTTAATTGTAGATCCTATTCGAACGACTGCTTCAAATACAATATCATGAAATTAAGTGAATAACTTGACATACAATGTAAGAACTTTCCCATGTGGTCCTAACGTCTCCTTAAAATTTAAAGTGTGTCTCTCGTACTCTAGTTTTTTTTTTACTTTAATAACTTTCATCACAATGCACACACAACATAAGTGTACGATACATCTTAGCGTAAAGTCATGGCTACATA
Organism: Prunus padus; assembly: GCA_024362665.1. Lineage (NCBI taxonomy): Eukaryota > Viridiplantae > Streptophyta > Magnoliopsida > Rosales > Rosaceae > Prunus > Prunus padus. The sequence goes on from JANFAM010000020.1 coordinate 5,241,691, forward strand.
TATACTAAGCCAGACAATAGAAAAGGTAACTCTATATGGTCACAAGCCTCCCAAAATAGAACTTGAGAGAAGTGAATTCATTTGTGCACATGCACGCGTGAATGTGTTTAGTTTTCATAATTAGGTAACTAAATCAAGTGCATGCGTGTAGTTAATTTGATTGGAGATGGAATATGATGAACCATTAATTATATGGGCCCAAACCAAATGATCCAAGAACAACAAACTCATCATGCATGTGCAATTCCCTGATGGGTCTACATCAACTCATCATAATTCTGTATCTTATTTTGTGGAGAAATTTCAAAATGACCCCAACCAAACTATTGCATAGATGTACACGGACACGGACAGGGAACATCCAAATAGGATATTTTGGGTTATATATGGACTATATGGTTGACTCTTAAGTTAATTTTGGGTCCTCTATTTGACTCATCTCCCTTAGGGTAAATTTTTTTAGACTATTCCATTCTTGCACTCTTATGCATAATAGTTGTTCCTGCAACCGAGATCATTTGTTTAACAAAATTACGATGGATAATCGGCCAAGAAAATATTTCTAACATATAAAGTAAAATACGTATCTTTACCCTTTTTCTGATTTGATTTGATGATTAATCTGGTTTTCCGTAACATTGAAGTGAAGTTATTCATTTGAAAAAGGAATAAAACGAGTCTTTTTTTCCCACAAAAGTGGAAGCAAAAACTGTATAAGGCATCTGAAAATAGGTCATGCATATGAGCAGACTCTAGTTGACCTTATCTGGATTCACCAGTCAGGAGACTGATGACGGGACCTGAAAAAACAAAATTATAATAATAAATTAAAATAAATTTTTAGCTGTTTTAAAAAGAAACAAGGGGCCACGAATGACATGATGAGGCTCCAAATTGCCCAACAAATCAAAACAGCTGGAGCCCATCTCAACCATTTTTGGAATTATTTATTTCATGGAAAACGACTTCTGAAAGAGCTTGAACAAATTTTATTATTATTATTATTTATTTAATTTTTAAAAAAGGATATTATTATTATGCAGTCTTTAATTTCGAACAGGAAGATTCAAAAGGTCACCGGCACGAAGAAAATTTTCAAGAGAGGAGCCAACCAAAATGTGCCACATTTCTAGACTCTTCGTTAAATTATTGATTCAACTTTTTTCTTTTTCAGAAAATAAAAAAACTTTTCAAAAGCATGATGGTGGTGAATTCAATGATGCCATTTGCGGAAAGGTTTATGCACTAATCAACGCCTCTCCATGATGATAAGTTACAATGTATTAGCTTCGATGAAACTTGTCTTTTGTTGGGATGCTTTGAGATATTCCTTCAACCAAGCACCTGTGTCTTGGATTCTTTCTAGTTGCACAAAATATGCAAAGATTTCATAAGTGTTGCCATATTAATTTGTTCGGTCGATAGAGTAGATTATTGTTAAAACGTGATTTATAATTGTCGGATAACATAACATATCACATGTTTGATGAGAGCACATTGTCCAATTTTCCTACATTTTATTTCGTTTCGTGATTCTCATTTCTTATTTTGTTGAAAGAATAATGCTTATGGGCCCATTTGTACATTATTTGGGCCCAAAATATTATAAGCAAAATGATTGGAACGGGCAAAATAGAAAATGGAACACATTAACAGTACCACCCCTTGCAAAAATAAGCAGAAGCACAATTCGTTTAATGAAAACCTACACTGCATAAGCTTTCGTGGTTAGCTCAAGTGGCGAGGGAGGGTAGAGAGAGGTTAAAACTAGGATAGGTTGAGTGTTTGATCCATTCTAATGTAACGAGAAAAGAAAACGTACAATGCATTGATTAAGGAAACTTTGCAGGTCAAGACTCGCTGGGAAGAACATTGAAGAAATGATAGACTTCTTCTTCATCAATTACACCTACCTCTGTTGAGCAAAGTAAGCAGCTGACTTGCTTGAAGGTTTGGTTACCTGCAGGAACTGCTTCAGTCTCAGAAGATTCTCTCCCACTTTTGCCCTTTCTAGGTCTTCCTTCTTTTTGATGGAACACTTGATCACTTCCAGTCTTGCAGTTAACAACAAACACTGCTCTGTACTGGGTTAGATACTTTTCATGCCTGCAAGAAATCAAGCTCAGATGTAACCCGAAAATAAAATATCAAGCTCAGATGCCATTTAAATATATAAATGAGTACATCTCACCAAGAAAAAAAAAATTTAGTCACCATTGAAAACAAAACATTCTGCAGCTACTAGAGATATAAGGTAGTATGACCTTTGTGGGAATCGGGTCGATGATTTCACACACCCCTCTGCTAGTTGTACAATTACTTAATTTTTTACTTTTTGTACACATAAAAATGCTTGTATGTATACATATATTTACTTTTTCATCCCAAATTTTACTAAAACTACATGCTAACTTTATCAATACCACAGCATAATCGCAACTTTTGGTATCATAATTAACTATGACCTCATAGTACTTCAAAACCACTCAACTAATCTAATTGTTGCCTGCCTTCATCAGCTTTACATAGCCACCTCAATACGTATAGGGAAATTAATAACAGCCTAGATACTATATTCTACTACAACTAGATACTTGATAACACCAGATATGTTAACCGTTCTTGAAAAAAGGCTAGTTAAGTCTAGTTTTCAGAAACAAGTCAATGGGACACTATATTTTTAGTCAAAATATCAATCTTCTCTATAGAAAAGATACCACAAACTCCATCCATCCATAACATGTTAGTCTATATGCATCATCACTCTGGCATAACAGTTGGAACTTTCCTCATCCCTAGAAAAGCAGGAAACTAATTATAACGCAATCAGGGTGAGTCTATAGTTCACAATGTAAAAGGCACCAACATCAGTTTATGGTTCACAAAGTAAGAGGCACCAAATGTTCTAAAGGAGATTAGAGGAACCCAGCTTCTGTAGAAACTTCATTTTTAAAATGTAAGACTTCAACAGTTTATCTAAACTTTCATAAGTAGTTCAGAGCAGACTAACAAAACCTTAACGAGACCAGAGAGATTACAAAACCTTGACTAGACTGGATAGAATGCTGCCAATTAAACTGTGGCATCTATCCAAAAGCTCATTTGCTGATCTGGATTTCATTCTAAGTGCCCTTTTTTTTTATAAAGAAAGAAAACACAAATCACCAAAAGAAAGTTTAATTATGTAGGGGAATTTTCAGCAATATAACAGTTATAAAAAGGTTTAAGTAGTCATTCACATGTTTCCCCTCCAAATTGTTAAACTTGTTTTCTTAGCTATTCCCCCATGTTTGGTTTGCTTTCAACTAGAGAGAATAAAGAAAAGGAGAAAGAGTTGTAATATTTTCTTCTGAATAATGCAAAAGGAGAACAAGGAGAAGAAATGTGTTTTGGTAACAAATACCTATGAGCCCACTTTCCCTTCAAATCTTACCTATATTGCAGAGAAAGTTTGAGAGGAAAACCTAGCATATTTTCTGCACTTAAGAAAAATAAAATTCATTCTCATTGATAGCCAGCCAACGGTAAGTCAAAGAAATTTATTTTATTTTATTTTTCCTGATACCTGATACCTTTTCTACTCTTATTGCCCACTTTGTTAATTATCGAACTAAATAATAACTTACCTAAGATCCCACAAACACAAATACAAGTGCTTTTTAAAGCCTAAAATCCAGTACAAGATTGAGAAACATTATTATCCCAGCAAGGACCATTCCAACCAATGCTAAATTCAGGAATCAGACCTACACAAAGAGATATGAAAAATAAAAAGAGATAGAGCATTCGAGTCTTCCTAACTACAGCAGCAAGAAAGGAATAGGCATGCCATAAAGATGCTCTCAGGGATGGGAAAGGATGCTACCACTAACCACGCTGACATTCTTATTAAAAAAAAGTACTTGACATTCATATCCAATGCATATACGGTATACCTTTGACACTCCAGGCATAGTGTGGTGAAACAAGATGGACAACTAAGCACAGCATCAGAAGTACGACCCTTCCTTTTCTTTTGAACCCACAACTCATCTTTGTCATCAATATCTGAATCATAGAACTCGGGTTTGACGGAATAGTCTATTTCATCGTCATCAGAAACTGAAATACACAACATATCAACATGGGTTACATTCAAAACTTCAAAGAATTACTCCATTGCTATACAACAGTACTTAGCTGGAGCTTACAAGCAATGCAGGACAAAAGAAATGATTTTATCACAAGACATCCTTTCTCATTTGATTGTACATGTCGAATATACCAAGTAAAATGGATACCATTCATTGCCAATATGAAATTCATTCCAATAAATTGAATACAAGGAGAATACAACCTATTAAACAGTCCCAAGACTCTGATAATTATGACGTTTAGAAAAAAATTACTTTTTCTCTGAGTACAATTAATATAAGGGTTTTAATACAATAATATACCTTAGCATTCAAAAAGCTTACAAAATTTGAACAACAAACAATCACACTGACAGTATTCTAAGTTATTTAATCGAATATAGAAATCACAACATATTAGCCCCAAATAAAATAATATGAAAACAAAGAAATCAAGAAATCCCTGTCTGGGTTCTGTTTGGTTGGTGAGAAAACATGGATAGGGAAAGGAAAGCGCGAGCAGAATGGAGGGAAAATAAGAAGAGAAGAAAGGAGGCGAAGAGAATTACCAGTTTTCTGAGAATTGGTTGGAGAGCCCACGGGGGGGTCTCTCTTGTCATCTCCATCTACTTCCATCTTCGTCTCTGCTCTGTTCTCACTTTCTTTCTTTGTATCTGCTGGGTTTAAGTCGGACTTCATTCGTATTGGGCTCCTTCTCAAGTCTGTTCGGTGCTTCTTTATTTTTTTTTGTTAATTGATGACGGTTTGGGTTGCGTCGTGAATAAAGGTGGCACGGTCTGAATTTAAACAAAAATCACTTTGTTTAGAATGAATGGTTTGTTTCGGTTCAATTTCAACAAAAATCACTTTAAACACGAAAACCTTAGGGGTGTTAGTGTAAATAACTTTTAAATAAAAAAAAATTAATAGATTCAAAGTTTCATCAAACTTAAAATTTAGCATCTTGTTTAGATTTAGATTTAGATTTTTTCACCTATGGGCCTTTAAAGATGGCGGAAACTGGAGAAAGAAGAATGCTTTGGGCTTGAAAAGACTTTCAAACTCATACGAGTGGTTTGAATGATGGAAGACGCCCAACCTTTCAAAGTAAGGGAAAGTTTGCCTCACCAAGAAAGCAAACAAAAGAAAGCTTGCTTACTAAGTGCTTACATTTTGAAAGAGACAAGCTTGACCACATAAATAGATCGAGGAATCGTTTGCCTCATCGAGGGAGCAAACAACAAGAGCCAGAATCTTACTTGCCTCATTGAGAGAGCAAGGTCCAGAGACCAAGCTCATGTCAGAGTTCCACCACCCAAGCTATCAGAAAGCAGCCGAAGATCACCTTTTCCACCGTTCAGATTGATCAATCGCGAGTGAAAGCGTAAGATGAAAGTTATGAGGATTGATTAGACATTTGTGAGAGCATGACCATAATTATTGTCTCGGCTATAGTAATACAAAGTCTATAAATAGCAGAAAGATTGATGAAACGAGGGTGTTACACCAATCAAACAAATCAAGCTCAATGACTGCTCAAATGCACCTTTTACCCTTTTATCATGTAGTTCATATTTTTAATCTTTGATCGTTCATTCAATATATCAACAAGAAGTTCTTAAGATACCCACATTTTTTATGTTATTTCTTGAGCACCACCCCATCCATCCAGATTTCTTGGGATGCCTGCATTTCTTAAGCTATCTGAAACCACTGAGCTACTGAGCCTAGTGCCACCACCAAGCTACGGAGCTCAGTGATACTATCCAATCATATCATCTAAAGGCTTTGTGATCAAGGCCTAGAACCTTACGGTCAATAATCTATTCCTATCTCGGCCAAAATTGTTCATAAAGAAGTCATATCCACATCACCAAACATCACTCACTTGTACCCACATCTATTTCTGACTGTGGTACTGGCATGCCACACACATTCACACCAAGTAGAACGTCTTTGTTACTAAGTCCGCTCGGTTTGTTCAATTATTTTATTTTAAAATAATAATTCATTTTTCACTATAATTTCTATAATTTAAAAAATTCGATTTACAAATTGATATGAACTTGAAAGTGACCCTATAATTTGTGGGGTTTATGTAGTTAACCCTATTAATTATAAAAGAGGACAGATGATAAAATTGAGCACAACTTATGATATACAACACATTTGGTATTTCGTGGCCAATAGGCTTCCACGCCAAGTCAGCATTGCATTTTCGTTCACTCAAAAACTCAAAAGACTCATCAAAATGCTGCTTTTCCTCTCTTCCTCTATCTCATTACAAAACATGGACACCATCGTCTCCAATTCCGCATTACTATCCATACCACCACTCCCTCCAGTCCGTACAGTTACTTCAAACTCTTACTCGCCAACCACCTCTGCTCTCGCGCTCTCGTCGAAGAAGCTCTTCTCCGGCTTCTTCTACAGCTCTGGAAGCCAGAGAAGGCAATTGGGTCTTCGTAATTTTTCTTCTTCTGCTCGTACGGTTCCTAAGTTTACAGTTGCTTCCGGTGGTGGTATTCAGCAAATTAACGAAACCCAGTTCCAGGATACCGTTCTGAACTCGGACCGTCCGGTTCTCGTCGAGTTCGTCGCCAATTGGTGCGGTCCTTGCCGCTTAATCTCTCCTGCTATGGAATGGGTCGCTCAGGTTCGTCTCTCTCTTTCTCTCTGTCTATTCTATCTATCTATACATTACATGGGATTTTATTTATTTATTTGATAACCTGAACCTATACATATATGTGTTTCTATTTACTATTGTTGCCTTTTTGGAGCATGTTCATTGTTTCTAAGCAGTGGCCTTTGAAGGGAAATTATGAAAATGTGGAAAAGTTTGAGTATTTGAGAAATTGAGAATATACAAAAAAGTAATTACATTTATTTTGAGTTTCAAGAGAAAGAATACAAGAAAGGAATGGAATTTTGCTTAAGAAATTTAATGGGTATGATCAAAATCTGTTGAACTCTGGAAATGGGTAATGACATATGGCATCTACACAAGTCAACATAACATAGTGTGGTTGGTTGGAGTTGGGTAGACTTTTATTGATTTGGGAAATGAGAGCTCTTGTTGTTTTTGTAGGAATTAGAGTTGAAGTTAAACCATCTTACCAAAAGAAAAAAAAAAGTGTAAACTACAGGCTAAAGGTCCCCTGCTTTGTTTAAGAGTCCAGAAACCCAATTTTTGTTTAATAGTTTTGGACAGCACTTCATCTCTCTCTGTCTCTCTCCCAGATATGCTTGTTTTTACTTCTTGTTATGAACAAAACACACACACAAACACACACACACAATGTTTGTATAAAAAATCTTTCCGGCCTCGGATAGTGCCACAATCGAAGAAATGTATGATCATTTTGAAACAAGGTTTGGAAAAATGTCTTGAAGAAATGGGAGGACAAGTTGCATCTTTCAAATTATTTATGCTGTCAATTTGCCTTGGATTGTTATCCAATCTATACAAATGATCTGATATATGAGTTTATTTGTTGTACTCAGGAATACAGAGACAGGTTAACAGTTGTTAAGATTGATCATGACGCAAACCCAAAACTGATTGAAGAGTACAAAGTTTATGGGTTGCCAGCTTTGATTCTCTTTACGAATGGACAGGAAGTTCCCGAAAGTAGAAGAGAAGGAGCAATTACAAAAGTGAAGCTGAAAGAATATGTGGATGCTTTATTGGAGTCAGTATCAGTTGCATAGTTGCTCTTCCATTTGGATAAGCAGAGATGTCAATTCCATCAGCTTCAACTTGTGTGTAATATCAATACTCCCTGCCCTTTTGTTTTGTTTTTTTTTAGTGTATTATACTTGGCATTCAATTGTATAATTTGAGCTGTAAATTTCCGAAAATTATCATTAGACTAGCTCTGTTGATTTACTCCTCATCTGGCCTGGAGTAGGCTTCTTTGAGCACATAAATGTAAAAGATAGTATTTTGGTTGTCAAAATGAACACTAGAATGTAATCAAGAAATGAAACCAAATGTGGTGTAGGGAAAAGTATAGACTAAATAGAAATAATTTATAAATGCCAGATAATGTCATAAGTATTGTTCATCACTATGGAAACAGAGTAACAGACATTATGCATGAATATACCCATTCCTTTATTTTATTTGGTTCTCTTCAAATATCGTTTAGTAAATAAGTTTTTTTAAAATTACTTTTGGGAGCTGTTATTGGCACTCTAAAAAAGTCATTATGCACTTGCGCTTATGTTTTTATAAAGGAGGAGCAGTGCAAGATGATTTTTTTTGGAGTGTCAATATAATATATATATTAAAAGCTATTTTTCATAAATAAAACCTAACAAGTTATCTTTTGATTTTGATAAATGGGGAGGGGAGATTCGAGCTTGGGACGTAACATTGGGAAAAAAAAACTACTAGACTAATAGTTAGTTGGTAACCAAAGAGGTAATTGAAGATATATCTTTGTCGTCGTGCATTAGTACAATCGTTGATGATAATGAACATGATCAAGGTACAAGGATAATTTATGTTTGAATAGGAAGAGCCAAATCAATAGTATAATTTTATTGGTTTTACAAGGAAATGAGTAGGACATCAAACTACAAAGCCATGTCTTGCCTGCCATGAGTCACAGCCTCATCAGGGATGTACTTGCCCCAAAACCAGTGTGCCTTCCAAACTCTGTTCATCTCTTCAATGGGCACGTTCTTTGTCTCCGGCAGGAAGAATGTGATGAAGATGGTCATAATGATAACAAAGCCAGCAAAGAAGAAGAAGAGACCAAACTTCATGTGGCAAAGCATGGTGAGAAACACTTGGCCGATGAGAAAAGTGAACAACATGTTCACTGAGACGTTGATGGCTTGTCCGGCGGATCGGATCTCCAGAGGACAGATCTCACTGGGTACCAGCCATCCCAATGGCCCCCAAGACCATGCAAAGGCTGCTACATATGCACATACCAAGAACAAGATCCAGTTGGCTTCACCTTTTGAAAATGATCCTTCCCCACTCACACCAAACTCCTTGCCTATCATCACTCCGACAGCAATCTACAATGTATGTAGTGCAAGTTTAGTTAGAAAAATGCCCTTTAGAAATCAAGTTTTCATTAAAAGAAATTAGTTTCATTCAATTGATCATGCAATTAAGTACCTGACAGATGATCATTTGCACACCACCTTGAAGGAATAAGACTCTTCTTCCAAACTTATCGACTGTGAAAATGGACACTAAGGTAGCAACCACGTTAACACCGCCAGTGATGACAGAGGACATGAGGGAAGCTTCATTTCCAAAACCCAACGTCATGAAAAGAACAGGTGCGTAAAACATGATCACATTGATGCCGGTGAGCTGCTGAAAGAATGGTATGAGAAAGCAAATGATAAGTTGAGGCCTATATCTTGGTTGTGTGATGTTGGTCCATTGGTTCTCCACTCTGTTTGCAACCTCAGTAGCATTAAGAAGGTCTTGGAATTCCTCTTCGACGTTGTCGGTGCCACGAATCTTTTGTAACATTTTCTTGGCCTTCTCAGGGTGACCTCTTTCTAGGATGGAATTTGGAGTGTCAGGCAGAAACACTGCAGCAAGGGTCATCATCAAAGAAGGGACGGCTGCAAGAGCCAAAGAGACTCTCCAGCCATATCCACCCTTGATCTTGGCAGTGCCGAAGTTAACAAGACCTGCCACTAGAATGCCAATGGTGATTGCCATTTGGAACCCCATGTTGAGCGCTCCTCTAATCTTTGTTGGAGCCATTTCCGCTAGATAAACAGGAACAGACTGCAAACGACATGGTGATTACAAATTTATTAGCCAGCTAGCTCTATAAATCGAGTAATGTTAATGAGATCACATTAACGAACCACATTATACAATAGATGAAGATATGTATACCTGATTAGCAAATCCAACACCAATACCAAGCAGCAGGCGACCAATAATTAAGAGTACAATGTTATTGGCAACACCATTTAGGACAGAGCCAATAAGAAAAACAAGGCCAGCCACAAACATGGAGATTTTTCGGCCAAATTTCCTAGTTACTGATGAAGCAAAGAAGGAAGCCACCAATGCTGCAATGTAGAGGCAAGAGGTGAACAACGTGAGGAGTTGGCTATCAAATTTGCAGTACTGGTTTTGACCCCCAGACTCATTCTTCATTTTATGGTACACAGATGGGAAGAACTTGCTCAAGAACGACTCCATTGAGGTCACTCCCCCTGCATATAGAGAAAACTTGTTTAGTTCTTGTTTTAATGTAATCTCAATTCTTTTAAACATAGAGAAAAAAACACAATTAATTGTTGTGTGTGTATGACATGGTGTTCCAAATTACCTGAGATTCCCAGATCGTATCCGAAGAGGAGACCTCCCATGGCAGCTGCGAGACAGGTGAATACCACAAAGACGGTGACACCGCCTTCATAGTTCCTCCCTCCCCCTCCGCCAACAAAACCTCCTCCAGCCATTGCTCTACAAAGTCTTGAAGTCTGAAAGTTCTTTGAAGTTTAAATATACTTAGCCAAATGATTTTGTCAAAAATCTTTGATATCCACTAACAATAAGAAGAAACAAAGGTATAAATCTTTTGATCCTATCTCTGTTCCTTAATTTCATTTCAAATCCCAGAATGTTCAAGCATATAAAGGCCCCAAAATGCAACAAGCTGCCCGGTTGTTTCAACAACTTAGGACTAAATTCTTGTGAAGCTGCCATATTTAGGTATGAATGGTTGGATATGTTAGGATATAACAGTAGATAAAATTCTTGTTTTGATCAGATTGAGATAAGTAGTTGCTGATATCAAACCAGTCGTGCTGTTTGCTGTTTGGAGCTCTAAATTTGGCAATGTGTGATTATTGTTAGTCAAACTCTGACAGGCATTACCATGAAAAACCATACTGTAAATTTGGATATTATATGAACATATCTTTAACCATATAATTAACCAGAATTCTGATATAGAAAGCTGAGTCAAGCTAAAACCCCCTGTCAAAACCTCAACCGTGTTTACAATAACAATCAAATAGTTGGATGTTAAATCGAATAATTAACGGTCAAGATTTCACCATTCAAAATTCTATCCATACGAAATAATTTGTAATATCCATAAATTTACCACTGTGTGTGCCTATTCATCAGATTGCCAAATTTAGAGTACCAAAACATTAAAATAGTTTAAATAAAAATAAAGTACTTAATTTTGTTCTAATCCAAAAACAAGAATTTGCCGTGATCCTTATCCTCATAAGTTCAACCATTCGGACATAAATATGGCATGTATAACAAGGAAGGAAAGAATTTCACAATCTAGAAAATAATTGTAGGATTATTATGTAAGTTTGTTTAGGCAGGCAAGCTTGCTACCCTTTGGCGCCTTTATAAACTTTACATTATCTTTCTCTTCTTCTTGAGAGTGGGTTTGCTTAAACTTCAAAGAGGTTATAGCCTTGAAAACTTTGTAGAGTGATGGCAGGAGGAGGTGGTTTCGTTGGGGAGGGCGGAGGAAGGAGCTATGAAGGAGGTGTCACCATCTTTGTGCTCTTCACTTGTATGGCAGCTGCCATGGGAGGTCTCCTCTTCGGATATGATCTTGGAATCTCAGGTAATTGGAACACCATTTCAGAAACACACAAACACATCAATTAATTGTGTTTTTTGTTCTCTATGTTTAAGAGAATTGAGATTACATTGCAAGGGGTTTGTACGTATTTCAAGAGATTAAAAGCAGTTACTCCTGCACCTGAAGTTCTGTGTTTGAATCCCCTCTCCCCTAATATCGCTTGTATTAAAAGAAAAAAAAAGAAAAAGAGAATTGAGATTACATTAAAACAAGTTTTCTCTATGCAGGAGGAGTGACTTCAATGGAGTCGTTCTTGAGCAAGTTCTTCCCCTCTGTGTTCCACAAAATGAAGAATGAGTCTGCTGATCAAAACCAGTACTGCAAATTCGATAGCGAACTCCTCACATTGTTCACCTCTTGCCTCTACATTGCAGCATTGGTGGCTTCCTTCCTTGCTTCATCAGTAACTAGGAAATTTGGCCGAAAGATCTCCATGTTTGTGGCTGGCCTTGTTTTTCTTATTGGCTCTGTCCTGAATGGTGTTGCCAATAACATTGTGCTCTTAATTATTGGTCGCCTGCTGCTTGGTATTGGTGTTGGATTTGCTAATCAGGTATACAACAAATCTTCTGTCTTTAATTAATTTTCTCTATAGCTAGCTATATATCTCGCTTACACATTTGATTAAAGAATTAGACGTACAGGTCTTAAGAAATATCACATATTTAGACCATATTCGTTTACTGCATTATGTGGCAGGTGATGTGTTGATTGCCAACGCGTCATAAAAATTTATGTGATAATAGGACTCCATTTACCATATACTGTCGTTCGCCAATGTGAAGTGAAAATATGATCTCTCTACACTACTTGAAGTTTAGAGGTAGCTAGCTAGATAATTAATTTGTAATCTCCATTTGGTTTGTAGTCTGTTCCTGTTTATCTAGCGGAAATGGCTCCAACAAAGATTAGAGGAGCACTGAACATGGGATTCCAAATGGCCATCACCATTGGCATTCTAGTGGCAGGTCTTGTTAACTTCGGCACTGCCAAGATCAAGGGTGGATATGGCTGGAGAGTCTCTTTGGCTCTTGCAGCCGTCCCTTCCTTGATCTTGACTGTTGCTGCAATCTTTCTTCCCGATACTCCAAATTCCATCCTAGAAAGAGGTCACCCTGACAAGGCCAAGAAAATGTTGAAAAAGATTCGTGGCACCGATAACGTCGATGAGGAATTCCAAGACCTTCTTGATGCTACTGAGGTTGCAAAAAGAGTGGAGAACCAATGGAGCAACATCACACAACCAAGATATAGGCCTCAACTTGTCATTTGCCTTCTTGTTCCATTCTTCCAGCAGCTCACCGGCATCAATGTGATTATGTTTTATGCACCTGTTCTTTTCATGACGTTGGGGTTTGGAAATGAAGCTTCCCTCATGTCCACTGTCATCACCGGCATCGTTAATGTGGTTGCTACCTTAGTGTCCATTTTCACAGTCGACAAGTTTGGAAGAAGAGCCTTATTCCTTCAAGGTGGTGTGCAAATGCTCATCTGCCAGGTACTTAATTCCATATGCTCAATTCAATGAAATTAATATAAAAAATTTCGCATCAAAGGACATAATTTGCACAGAGGCTTGTAGCTTAAGTGGTTAAGAGCAGTTATCCCTGCACTGGTATAAAAGAAAAAACAAAAGAACTTGCACTAACATGTACATACATTGCAGATTGCTGTTGGAGTTATGATAGGCATGAAGTTTGGTGTGAGTGGAGAAGGAGCATTTTCAAAAGGTGAAGCCAATTGGATCTTGTTCTTGATCTGTGCATATGTAGCAGCCTTTGCATGGTCTTGGGGTCCTTTGGGGTGGCTGGTGCCCAGTGAGATTTGTCCTCTGGAGATCCGATCCGCCGGACAAGCCATCAACGTCTCGGTGAACATGCTGTTCACTTTCATCATTGCCCAAGTTTTCCTCAACATGCTTTGCCACATGAAGTTTGGCCTCTTCTTCTTCTTTGCTGGCTTTGTGGTCATTATGACCATTTTCATCACATTCTTCCTGCCTGAGACAAAGAACGTGCCCATTGAAGAGATGAACATAGTTTGGAAGGCACACTGGTTTTGGGGCAAGTACATCCCTGATGAGGCTGTGACTCATGGCAGGCAAGACAGGGCTGTGTAGTTTGTTTGATGAGAGCAAAATGATTAAAGATAAGAGAAAGAAAAACAATTATTTGCCTCTTCTCTCCAAACAAGAGCTTGTATTGGAGCTTAGATTGCAGGATCAGTTTAATGGATTAAGAATATTGGAATATGAACAAATTCTCGTCAAATATAATTCAATCACACATTTTGGCAGATGCAAATGTAAAATAGAAGTTAAATGCTAAAGGAAAGTGTTTTGATTCTTTGGTGTATTAGACATTGTTGCATCAAATGACTTAAATTGTTCATAATATATTCAACTCCAAATGCATATAAGAAGAGAAAAAAAAACATTAAACCAATTGGACACAAGCAAATCCGTCAACTAATCCAATCATGTTGATTGTTTGATTTAAGGATTTGATCCTATTCACCAAACTATCTAAAATTGGATTAGATCGGTCAATTTAAGCGGATTAAATTGGATCGGTCAATTTAAGCGGATTAAATTGGAACGGTCGATTTAGGTAGAGTTGATATGTATTGAGTAATATTGGAAAAAATATTCCTTATATTTTAGAATCAGCCGTTGGATTTGATTTTTAGCCTTTGAGATTGAATACAATTAAATATAGGCCGTTGGATTTGAAAACTTTAAATTTGGTTTGGGCTTGGGCGGCACTTGAGCCCAATGAGCCGTAAACCGTTCGAAACGTACAGTACAGTCGTACGTTGGATCAAACAGTGGTATAATAAGAGAAGAAAACGACGACGTTGCCATTATGTCGGATGCAATTCGTATAGTTTCAGGACAGATCGAGCTCTGCTAATAGGAAGAAGAAGAACCCTCTAGGGTTTATCAGATACAGCTCTACCAGGTTCTCTCTCTCTCTCTCTCTATGTATCTATGTCTCTTTCTTTCTCTCTTTCTGTTTCTCCCTCTCATTCTGTGAGGTGCTTTGTGCAAAACCCTGTGCCCTAAGTTCTTAACTGAGCTCTGTAAAGGCTTCCCTCATAAACTATAATAAGAAACTAGGGAGAATTGAGGGAAAATCTGTTATGCTTTCACATAACTGTTGCAAAGAGGAATTAACAAGAAACTAGGGTTTGTTATGTTGTTCTTATAGCTCTACTCTGATGGGTTTGTGCTAACTTTAATACTCCACATTATGGGCTTACATGGATTTTGGTTTCTGTATTGTGCCTTGAATTATGTGAAATGGCCATATATTGACATCAATATCTATTAGTTTGTTAATTGGGTTTGAATTTTTAGATGGGGAAGGTTGGGTAGACTTGTAGGCTTCTTCTATTGAATTGATGGTACATTTTGTTTATGAGATAGTTCGTAGAAAAGAAAAAAAAGAGTATTGGGATAGAAAATGGGACTGTCCGGGATAACTTCTCCGGATTTGCGTGAACTAGCAGAGTGGTTACTAAGTGGGGATGCTATAACTTAGTGTCTGTACTGACATTTGAGAATCCCTCTGTCTCAGTGAGCTCAGGGGAAAAAGTTGAGTACATTGTAAGATTCTTTACCTGGTTTTTTACCTAGGATTGTAACATTGATACACACACAGAGACACAGAGACATATATATGTGTATATTTTGCCATTTTCCGTCAATGGGTAGATAGTTTTAGATTGTAGAAGCCGTTTAGTGCTTAGGTTTAAACTCTTAGGTTTGGGGATAGCTCAAAGTCCTAGTGGTAGAACCTATACCCTAAGCCCTAAACTTCTGTGTCTTGGTCAATTGTAAAACCATTTAGAAGAGCTAGAGGCACAGTTCGAATGTCCTTGGTCCTGCTAGAGGGGTTCTTATTAGAAGAAGCCATCTCTGTGTATATATCCATATGATGCATATATGTATCTTGTGTTGTCAATGTAACTACCAATCCTTCGGTGTTGCTCTTTGTATTATTTTCTGTTAGCACCTTTATTTTCTTAGGGCTACTATTTTTTTTCCAAGTTTCAAAAGGTTTCTTTTTGTATTTTGTATTTTTGGTTGAATCCGTTTTGAGTTTTCAATGTGTAAACTTGGGATGGTTTCAACAACAAAAAAGAAGAAGCAAACCAAGTAGTTTCGATTTGGTTTGGTACCAACTTCTAAATCCAGTTTTGTTAAAGGGGCACTTGTTCCAAATTGTGAGTGATATGTAAAAGTCAGATGTAGCCACTTTCGCAATCTAGATTGAGCTTTAGCTCATGGCATCTAGTAATTTAGTGTGTGTTGTGCTGCCCTGCCTTTTATTTACTACGTTCACCCAGTCTTTGTTTTAACTAATTTGGTTTATTTATGGCTATGTTTGAGCTCCTTTGAATTTTATGACTAAATGGATTGATGCATTTTTCCTATATCTTGGTCATAATGAAGTTAGTGATGGTTGAGTAGTTGCGCTTCAATCTGGTAGACGATTATCCTTTTCCCCTGGCTTATGGAATGAGGTTGTGTAGGAAAAAGAGGGGCAATATTTTCTCTCTTTCTATTGTGCTTTTCTTGACTGATTGGGTCTTGCTCTTTCTTTTTTGGACTGAAAGGTTCTCTCTTTCTATTGTGCTTTTCTTGTGGAGGAAGTTTTGGTGCTGAATTGGAGGCAAATAGTTGATTCTTCTAAAAGTCCCACCAACACCTATTTCTCCATTGCAAATATCACTTCTTTGCAACAACAAATTCGTAATGCAACCCAAGTGTAAAAGTTTATACCTATAACCAGAAGTTGGAATACAACAGAAGCAATTCCTTTTTTTGTTATTTTTTTCCGTTGATAAATAAGATCTTCAAAACTCAGTTTACAAATTCTATAACCCGTCATTGTAGTTGAATCATGGAAATGAAACAAGAAAGCTTCAGTTTTCTGAAGAGAATGTCAGATTTTTTAGGCTTCATTTGTCTTTTTCACTTTCCTCATAAACCTGGTTCACAATAGGTCATTTGCCTTTTCTCTTTTCAAAAGTAAATCCTAGTTCTTCTTTGAAAACACATGGTTTGGATTATAAGAAAACGAGCTATACGCTCCATATGTGCATAACCTGTATGCTTTGGAGAGGAAAACTGCATATGACCTCTTCATCAATGAAAGACAGGAAAAGTAAAAGAAGTGAGTAGACGAGGGTAGTTTATGTCTTTACTCGTGTCTATCAGTACATGCAGTGGTTTAGATTATTATGTAACTTGAGTTTTATAATGTTGTCAGGTGTTAGTCTATCAGTACCTGCCATCATTTCTGTTGTCTTAATATCTTGTTAGCTAGTTCTGGTTTTTCTCACTGTGTTATAAGCTTATATCATATCATTTGACAGATGTAGGTTGTGATAAGTCATTTATGCTATGACAAATTTGCTTATTCATTTCATTTGTATTGCAGGATTTGAACTCATAGAAAATAAATGGTTTGCTATTGAAATACCAAACAGAGGCAATGATGCAATTTGCTCCAAGTGAGGATGAAACTGCTTTGTCCGTAGTTGGTCCAAGGCCAATGGAGTTGTCTACGCATAGTGCTCGCCCAGCACCTGGGCCAAATGGAAAACAAAGGACTTCCAGTTTGGAATCGCCAATCATGTTGTTGACAGGTCATCAGAGTGCTATATACACAATGAAATTTAATCCTGCTGGAACAGTTGTTGCATCTGGGTCTCATGACAAAGAAATTTTCTTATGGAATGTTCATGGGGAATGCAAGAACTTTATGGTTCTGAAGGGGCACAAGAATGCTGTATTGGATCTTCACTGGACAACTGATGGGTCTCAGATAGTATCAGCAAGTCCAGACAAGACTGTGGGGGCATGGGATGTTGAAACAGGAAAAAGAATAAAAAAGATGGCAGAACACTCATCATTTGTGAATTCTTGCCATCCTGCTCGAAGGGGACCACCTCTTATTGTCAGTGGATCTGATGATGGAACTGCCAAACTATGGGATATGCGTCTGAGGGGTGCCATCCAAACATTTCCTGATAAATATCAAATTACAGCTGTCAGCTTCTCTGATGCATCAGATAAAATCTTTACCGGAGGCATTGACAATGATATTAAAGTTTGGGATTTGCGCAAGGCTGAAGTAATGATGACACTTCAAGGCCATCAAGATATGATAACAGGTATGTCATTGAGTCCCGATGGCTCTTATCTTCTGACTAATGGAATGGACTGCAAGCTCTGCATTTGGGATATGCGCCCATATGCACCACAGAATCGTTGCGTGAAGATAATGGAAGGGCACCAGCACAATTTTGAAAAGAACTTGTTGAAATGTAGCTGGTCCCCTGATGGAAGCAAGGTCACAGCCGGAAGTTCTGATCGGATGGTTTATGTTTGGGATACTACTTCTCGACGCATCTTGTATATGCTTCCTGGCCACACCGGATCTGTCAATGAGTCTGTATTCCATCCCACTGAACCCATTATTGGATCTTGTGGTAGTGATAAACAGATCTATCTGGGGGAAATCTGAGTTGTACTGATATAAAGCAGCATCTTCGTATTTGTTGTGGTAGTGACTTTTGACAATAGTTGAATTTCGGAAGGGTTGTATCTTGCTGTAGTTTCTATATTGGATTTTGACGGATTTAAGTGTATAAGCATTTTGATTAGATTTGCCATTTGTAGATGCTATGCTTGCCTTCCCAATTTCATGGTTCCCCCATTTGGCGTTGATGAGATTAAATTCATTAAAGGGGAAGATGAATGTTTTGGAGTATTAACAGAAATTAAACTCAAGAGGCAGTTAGGATAAGTGGATAATTTCTGTTAATCCCTTTTTTTGCATGCCTAGCATCTCCAAGGGAGTATGCAATGAAATAGGCAAAATTGTACTATAACAATTTAGGTGACATGTTGCCTATCTATTTGCCTCATGAAAAAAGTTGGTCACTCCAAAGGGACTAGGCAATACAAGTGTACAAATTATTATTATATTATTTATTTTTATTTTTACATTTACTTTTATAATTTATAGAAAGTATGTGAGAGAGTGGAGATGATATTTCATTATAAAAAGCAAGCGGGGTCTACTATACCTCTTCATTTTGAAGTAGGCAGTATTGCCTTGTTGGAGAGAGTAGATATATTTTGCCTACCCATTTGCTTGTTCCCTGGAGCATGAAAATGCTGAAGTGGCAAGGCAAATGAGATTTGCCTACTCTTTTGCCTCTTCCCTTGGAGATGCTCATGTAAAAGTAATTTTGTTTTAAAAACTAAAATAAAATAACCTATGCACAACATGAGGAAAACGAGCACTAGTGACTACGGCTGGGTATTTAGACTGACAAAATCAAAAGACGGGCTAATTAGATTGATTAGTCTGGTTTTGTGCGGTTTTAGTATACATTTTATTATTTATATAAAATTGGTGAAAAATTGGACCGAACTAGAAATAGATCGGTTTGAATTTGGTTGTAAAAGCCTTGGACATGCAATCATTGAACCGAACACCTTTTGAATTTGTGTTTATAATTTTCGGAGTGACATTTACCAACCCAATGAGGTTTTTTTTTTGGACAACAACCCAATGAGGTTTACCCCAATAGAAAAAGGCCACAACTTGCATACCAGTTGTCTAAGGTTCTTAAATGTTTACATATGCCACCTTCAACAACTTGCATTGCATTGATGAGTGAGTCAATTTTGACTAGTCAAGTGGTCAAACTTTGAATAATTGACCACAAAAATTTAGGGCTAATGACAAAAGACTCCTTGAAGGTTTGGGGTCATTCTCAATATGGGCCACGAGATTTCAATTTTATCAATTTACACCCCAATGTTTTCAAACCTGTCCAATTTAATCATTCCGTTAAGTTGACTGTGAGGTCAACCGTTAACTGCTAACGTGACCACTGTGGGATCCACCCCTCAACTAACTGACCAGTCCACTTAGAACATCTCAAGGGACACATCCTTAAATACTTTAAAAAATTAGAAATCAATTAAACAACATGATAAAATAACATCAAATACAAAGAAAAAAGAAAAGAAAAAGAAAACCCTAAACCTAGCCCCCATTCTCCTCAACCGCAGCACCAACACCTACCTGCCTCCATACCCACCTACCCCAGCCCCAAGCCACCACCCATCCTTACCCACACTTGTACCAACAACCCACACATGAACCCGCAACCTAACCTAGATCTTCTCCACAGCACCACCACCACGTGTGTGTGTGTGGGTCAGGTATGGGATCTTCGGGGTTGGGTAGCGGGTACAGGTGTGTGTTACAGCTAGGGATGGGTGGTGGCTTGCGAGGCTGGTGTGGTGGGGTTGGGTCAGAGATGGTTTGTTGGGGTGGGTCGGTGACGGATTTGTGGGATGGGTCGGAGAAGGTGGCTGGGGAAGAGAGAGGATGATTGTGGGGTAAAAGGCAAATTGATGAAGGAATTTTTTTTTCCTACCCTTGAGATGTTCTAAGGGGACTGGTTAGTTAGTTGATGGGTGGGTCCCACAGTGGTCACATTAGCAGTTAACGGTTGACCTCACAATCAACTTAACGGAATGATTAAATTGGACAGGTTTGAAAACATTAGGGGTGTAAATTGAAACCCCGA
The DNA here is from genome assembly GCA_024362665.1 of Prunus padus. Taxonomy (NCBI): domain Eukaryota; kingdom Viridiplantae; phylum Streptophyta; class Magnoliopsida; order Rosales; family Rosaceae; genus Prunus; species Prunus padus. The sequence continues at coordinate 5,262,038 of JANFAM010000020.1, forward strand.
GGCCCATATTGAGGAGAATTATAGAATAGGACTGTATCACCATGTCAGCTTGTGATACTCCCATTCAAAATTTGCCACTTGTCATTTTCCAAAACAAGTAAAGCTTTTTTTTTTTTTTACAGTTGGACAAGAAACCCATTATCATCTTTTGAAATAAAATTAAGAAAACAAAAAATTCGAAAAGAGACATAACTACACCCCTGACCCATTCTCTTTCTCTTCTAGTCTCTCTCTCTCTCTCTCTCTCTCTCTCTCTCTCTCTCTCTCTCTCTCTCACTTTGTGGCCTTCTCACGCAATTCAATAAATTAACCATAGCCCAATCCTTGTTTCTCACCTTTTGGTGGCTACCAAAGACCCATCTATATTTCTTCTTTTTGAAGGTCTCGCTCATTTGTTGACAGATGCTATCAGATCTGAAAAAGGTTGAGGTGAGAGATGGGTGTTAATGGTAATTGAATAAAATTGGACCCATTTTCAATGCTTATGAGATCTTGCAGGTGGTATTCAATGGGTTCAAGACACCTTGTAGTTTTTAGAGAGATATAGGAGAGGGAGAGGCGGCAGAACTGGGTAAGGGGTTGGGTCGGGTGTGAGGTGGTTTCCGGCGTCTTCTTTGTCCTTTTCTATCTTTTTCAATTTTGAATGAGAGTATCACAAGCTGATATGGTGATACAGTCTTATTCTATAATTTCTCCATATTGAGAATAACCCCAAACCTTCAGTGGGTCTTTTGTCGTTAGCCCAAAATTTTAATATCTACAAACTCATTATCAACAAGCAAAATCATAATATGTATACAAATTATCATTAAACAATAAGTAAATGGAGCTACAAAGTATCAAACAATTCCAAAACTTTACTCAATCTTAAGCAACCAAATCAACGAAAAACTTCACAAAATGGGGTACCTATTAAGTTGGGTTCATGTTCCATTGCCCCCTTTGTTGTACTCCGTCAAAAGTGACATTGTGCAACCTGTCTAGATAGGGAAGGGAAAGTTTGTTGAAGAAAGTGAGTGAACTCACCACATTAAGAGATGTGAGTGCTTTGATCATTTGCCCACAATTACAGGGGAAGACCAGACATATGGGGCAAAAGCACTCGCACCACATAAGACGTGAGCTCACTCACTTCCTTCAAAAAATCTCCCGTCCTTGTTTTGAAGTTGGCTTCTTTGCATTATCATTCAATATCTATACAAGGTTCACCTTCTCCAAGTTATGGCTAACTACACCCACAACATGGATTTATATAAAAGGGGAGAAGTACCATTTTGATTAACTAAATTGGTAGAAAATCTAGAGTTGAATACTGGGGGATTACGGTACCTATTATTTAGTAAGACAATTAATTTTGTTCCTCGCTAAGGCGCACAGTCCATTATTATTAAATGCTAGGTGTTGAATAATATATGTATTATTTGGAAATTAGTTGTATTTTAAAGATTTAATTATAGAGATTTTAACCGCAATGATTCCTAAATTCATATCGAAGTTTCATTTTGGTCCTCCAATTCTCGCATGTGTTCCAATTCAGTCATTTTGTAACTTTTCCATTGGTTTTGAGCAAGGACTAAAATATCGATAATATCGACGAGATATCGAGGATATTATCGTTTTTTCGGGTCTAGGATATTTTGGAACATATCCATACACATATCGTATAAGTATCGATAATATCGACGATAATATCAGAAAATATCGACGTCGATAATATCTCACACTTCAACAACATTTGGCCAAAATATCGCTACTATATCGATAATATCGAGATGATGAAGACAATGAAAATTTGAAGAGTTATCTAGCACCCCCTGAGGTTTCTTGTGTTTTCACAAAACCCCATAAGGTTTAAAAATTACACGAACACCCTAGAGGTTTCAGTTTATTTTCACAAAACCCCTTTTCGTTGATTGTTTGTTCAAAAATTGATGATTTCATAGAAAAATAATTATACAAATGACAAAATTAACCTCAATGAAGTATATGCAATCTAATCTCAAAGGCCAACTTTGTCATTTGGAGAATGTTTTTGTATAAAATCATCAATCTTTGGATGAAAAATCAATAAAAAAGAGTTTTGTGAAAACAATTTAAAACCTTAGGGGTGTGTGATTTACCCTGACCTAATTTATTAATTAAAAATGAATTAATCATTTTAGTTAATTAATTTGGGAAATTAAAAGGATTTAAAAGGATTTATTAGAATTATTTTGGATTTAAATAATTAAGGGGTATTGAGGTCATTTAATTTTCGACGGAATTTGGCTAAACGAAGGCGCTATTATTGCGCTCGCTCACAACGAGTCCGCTGACGGGCGGAACGCTTGATACGAAGTTACGATTGTTCGAGGACATTTTGGTCATTTTGAAATTTGATAAATACCCTCACCCAATCGTAACCAGCCTTTTCTCTCTCTCTCTCCGCTCACTAACACAAACTCGCCATCGTTTGGCCGGCACTGCCTTCATCCGGCCACCACTCGAGGTGGCACCGTCCCCAAAGTTCCTACGACCTCTCCCCTTGCCCTACCCCAGCCCCGCCGCCAACCGCTGCAGCCTCCTCACCGGATTTGCGAAAAACCGCCCGATTCCTGGGCCGAACTTTGACGCTGCCAGACGGTGAGCTCCGCAACCAATGGCGTCAAGCGCATATGAAATCAACCTCCTCCACCTCCTCTAGCTTCCGTATAGTTGGTTTCATGGAGATTGGAGGTTTTGAAACTGATCTAGGATTTTAGGGTTTGGCCGCTTTTGGCCGGATTTTGATCGAGATTTCCTGGCCAGCTGGCTGGCGGTTTCTCCACCGGTTCAGACTGATTCTGAACTCCTCGCATCGTGGTGGTTCCTCGTGTAGGTGGTGTCGGTGAAGGTTTGACGCTGGCTCTAAGCTTCTCCACACCCACCACACGGCCAAGGTGGCGCGCTGGCACTGTAGCATTTGGGCATTTTTGTTCCGCTATGCGATCCTTGTGTCGCCACGAGCGCATGGGAGTAGACGGATCGCACCGAGATCGCTTGTCATCGAATTGACCGCCATTGCGTGATTCCCGGTTCGATAGGTTTGAACAGTTGATCGCTCCATTTTTGGATATGTCGATCCCCGTATTTCTAGGAGTCTATAGGATTTGACGGATCGCGGATTTCCTGGAGTCCTGATATCCGATCATTGACTGCCGGTTAATTAAATCAGAATCGCCCCGATCGCATCGATCGCGGGAGAAATCCGACCGCGACGAGACCAAACTTTCAGGACGTGTTAGTTAAACCGTAGTGAACCTGTAGGGAACTTTCGGATCTAAGTTTGGAGGTCATGGGACCCACGTGCCCTGGTTTGACTATTAGGCCTGCTTGACTAAGTTTGACCAGGCTGACTGAGGGTCTCCCGAGGTCCTGCTTTGCAGTAGTTGACTTTGTTGGACTTCTTAGGAATGTCCGGATCGATTTGAGGTCTTGGCTCCGCCCGGGTTGACCGAAGGGGTGTTTGACCGCCGCTGACGCGTGAGTCTTCTCCGGACGGTCCCACCGGGTTAAAAGAGGTAGTTTGACCTTAGAATCCTTCGTAGGGACGACGTGCACGCTATGGGGTTTTGTTAGGGTTTAAGTTTTCGATTCTCGCCTCTGGCTCACTGACTAATCCAATCTTCGTATCTATCGCTTAGGTACTGCTTCTACGCAGCAAGCGAGACCTTTGGGGGTTATGCAACCGTAGGACCAACGGTGAGTGGACTTTGTTTTCAAATGAGCATGATTTGAATGTTTTGTATGAACTCCATGAAAATGAGATTTAATGGTTTTTAAATCTTGAATTTATTAATAATTTAAAGTCTGATTTGACTTTTGATTGAAATGTATTAAAGGAATTGCATTGAGGTAAATGCATGGTTTGGGTTGCCGCTTTATTATGGGGCCCTCGATGGCTATTTTATTATTATTTATACCTTGGTATTGAACGGACGTGGTGAACGTCCCATGGTTTTCGATTAAAATTGGGATATTATATTTAAAAAGGGTTGTTATATTATATATAAATTATATAATTGAATATTTGACGTTAACGTAGTCCGCTTATTACGTATTCGTTTTGGCGTTAAAACCTTTGAAGTAATATTTACTTATACCTTTGATTATATATATGTATATTTTCATACATATATATATTGATTTTGAATAAATACTTTGGAATAATGGGAATTGATTATACGGATATTCATACATATATTTATATACATAGATATGTATATGGGATCTGGCTTGAGTTTTTGTACTTTAAAGGATCTTTATGTTTTATGTATATATATATATATATATATATATATATATATATATATACATATGTATATTTTGGATTATACGCCCGATTTAATCTGTATGTATTTACGAACGAGTTCCTTATACTTTAATTATATATATCTTTGGGTTGGAATGCCCGGCGTGGACGTGAGGTCCCTCATATAATTATATTGATATTTTGAATATGGAAATATATGTTTGGGACGGTGATGTCCTTATTTTGAATATATATATGTTGACCTTGAATTTTGGACGCTATCCAATCGATGGGTTTGGGTGCATGATTGTGGGTTGAAATGTGAAAGTATATGAATATGTATAAATGGATTATTGCAGGCAATGGTTGGTGTTGTAAACACCGTATTATGTACCTCCCCTGCTCATGATGATGATACTAAGCCATTTGGATATGGTTCATCCTATGCATGCTCTAACGGGTGTAGCCGAGACTCTTAATTGAGTATTTAGTCAGCGCATGACTAGTTCGACGAGGGGTATTGAGTATGCGTACCGCCATACGGGCCGGGTAGCATAATCCATTACTATGGACGGCTAAACTCTGGCACGGCCACCGCGGTGTAACTCGTATCCGGCTAAACTATCCCCCTGGATGGTTTCCAGACAATTTGATTTGGTGTTGAGTTGTTATTGTATATATATATATGTATATATATGTATATGCGGTGTTATTATATTCGTATTCTTATTTCTTTTAGTGAGGATCCCTCCTTACTTGTCGTGCTTAAGTATGCACAGGATTGTGAGTTGTGAAGTTGGGGAAACTTTTACATTTACTTTGACTTCAGTATTTGATTGGATTTCAGTGATCAAGTTATGTTTTACTTGTTGGATTGTGAATCGGATTTGATATTTATATATATGTATATAAATGCTTTGAACCACAATAAATGTCTATATTGTCAACGAAGTTGGGTTTTCTTGACGATATACGAATTATTCGGCATTTAAAGGTTTGTTTTACGTTATGAGAATTTTATTCCATCTTTATGCTTTACAATAACAAAGGCCGCTTTTTGTTTATGTTTTATAAACCTCGCTTGGGTTTATTTGAGAGGTTATACCGAAAAAGAAAAAGGGTATTTTATTCGAAAAAGGTTTGGAAATGGATCAAGCCTCATGTAATTTGAGATAATATGATTTCTAAATCAATCACGATATAAGGATTTCATATGCATGGTTTGCATGGTTTTAAAAGGTGGGGTTAGTATATTGTTTTAAGTATGTAAAACTTTGTTTTTGTCCACTCACACTTTTTCTCGCTTTGCGCCTGCATCAGTGAGTTGCGCCTGACACCGCTCGCCGTGCGCTTCCTCTTCTCGAGCTTTGACCAAGGGTAGGATCTGTTGTCCTTGAACCCTAAACTCATATTCTGCGTTTATTCTTTTCCGCCACCCTAAACTCTTGATTGCCTCAGATGTAGTGGTTATTTTGTTGGCCGCAGGCCTGGTAGTTTATCCGTAGCATGTCTGGTGCTTGGGCTTTGTTTCGTTGCTTGTTTGAACAGTTTTAACTTTGGGGATCTGTTCACTTTGTAGGGGAGACTCATCTCGATTTTTACAGTAAGTCTCGCCCAAAGTTTGTTGTTTGTCTAGGAAGAGGGTAATCGTCACTTGTGGGCCCGGCATGGGTTGGTGTTGGGCCCATCAACCGTGGTCCGCCTTGCCCGGTGGAATTCTGGTCCTGGCTGTGGTGTTCTTGTTATTTCTAAAACCTCAAGGAGTTTTATGAAAAAGCCGAAAACCTCAGGGGGGTGTTAGTGTAAATAACTCAATTTTGAACCTTATAAGTTATAAGAACTTTATGTGGTATTAAGTCACTTATGTATCTTACCATGCAATGTATAAAGTGTAAAATATTGTAGTAAATTATTATAAATAAATGATTATAGTGTGTTTAATATTCTTTCATTAAATACTACATATTTTCTACACTTGCATTGTTTGTTAGCTCACTATATAATCAACTTAAATCAGTTAAACCCATTATGCAATGCATTTTCTTCCAATTTTTTGTGATAAAGTAATAGATAATTGACTAAATAAACATCCTCCAAAGTTTCAAGAAATTTTTTCAAGTTTTTCTTACAATTTCCGTGGTTTTTATTCAATTTTTATCGATATCGATAATATCCTGATATTTTCATCTAAATTTCGATGTTTTTAGACTATCGATATTTTAGACATTGGTATGCACTCCACGAGTTTTTCTCCTCTACTATATTTCTTTAAAATATATTGTACATTCTGACCCGAAAAAAAAAAAAAAAGAAAAGAAAATGATTGGAGATGGGCTGACTAATATTTGTTTGGGCCTCCTTTATTCGGATGGCTTCTCGTAAGGGAGCTTCTGATCTGAATGTAAAATTCGATCAAAATGAAAACAGAAAAGACACAATTTGCCTCTCAAACGGCCCAAGACTATAAAGATTAGAAACGTTCTCTCTTCTCATCTCGCTCTCTCTCTCTCTCTCTGCTTGAGTTTTGATAGTGAGCAAAACTGGAGCTTTGGAGGTTGTGGGTTGCTTCTGGCGGGGAAGTTAAGGTTCAAGTCAACAACTCTTGTTGAAGGTATGGCTCATTTGGACTAGTGGGCTTCCACTGTTTTGATCAGAAACTAATCAACTGGGTATATGAATTTCAATAGTTTATGCTAATTGAGCTCTTGTTCATGGAGGTTTCTGGTTCAATATGTTCATGATTGTATGCTTGTAACCTATTTGAATGGCACCCCAACGATAGGGGAGTAATGTTAAATATGGCCAAAATTGATTCTTGAACTGACAAAAACATGTTGGCAAATTAGTGTTACAATTGGAAATTGGTAAAATGGCAAAAGCAGCTCCTACCCTTTTTCTTGAAGATTGGCTGAGGAGTGTCAGTGGCTTCAGCTCCAGAAACTATTCAGCTTCATCTGCAAGAGCCATAATTCAAGCATGGGCTGAGCTTAGAGACTGCCTCCAACACAAATCATTCCAATCCCATCATCTTCAATCTCTAAAGACCCTTGTCAACTCTCAGACTTCTCTTCATGTTGCTGAGCCTCAAGCAAAGCTTCTACTTTCCATTCTGTCCTCTCCAGACCTTTCTCTTCCTCATGAATCCTATACTCTCTTTCTCAGGCTTCTCTATATATGGGTCAGGAAATCAGCCAGACCTTCTTCGGTTCTCATTGATTCAGCTGTAAAGGCTCTCTCTAATGTATTCTCTACAACCCAATATAACCCAAAGAAGAGTCCTCACCTCTTTTCTGAAGGTGTTCTCCTATTGGGTTCTTTATCTTTTGCGCCTTCCGCATCTGAAAGCTCGAAAACAGTGTTCTTAGGGCTGCTCTGTTGGCTGTTGGCAGAGGAGTACCAAGTACTTGGGTCATTTAGTGAACTAATTCCAGACGTGCTTGCTGGAATTGGGTATGCTCTGTGTTCTTCAGTGAATGTTCATTTTGTTACAATTTTGGATTTCATGTTGAGTATTTGGGGTAAGGAAAGTGGGCCACAGGGTAGTGTTTCTCACGGGCTCATGATTCTGCATTTGATGGAGTGGGTAATGTCTGGTTTGAGCAGTTTTCGTTCTTTAGAGAAAATTAATACTTTTTGCCAGTATGTTTTAGAGACCACAAAAGCGAATTGTGTTCCATTTGCGGTTGTCATGGCTGCAGCTGGAGTACTGAGGGCCTTAAATAGATCTATAGTGAGTGGTCTTGGGCTGGACACTATTTCTAGACTGAGAAGATCGGCAGAAGACCGGATAGAATCTGTAGCAAGAGATTTAATTTCAAGAACAAGAGGATTTACCAGTTCAGATAATGATCACACAGATAGTCTTCTGCTACAGTGTATTTCAGTAGCATTGGCTCGAAGTGGTGTGGTCTCTGCTCGTTCCCCTTTGCTTATATGCCTTTCTTCTGCATTGTTGACCGAAATATTTCCTTTGAGACGTTTGTACATGAAGGTACTGAAATCAATGCATGGCAGTTCAACTGTACTGAGGATTAATGAGGTCAAAGAACACCTGGAAAGTCTTACTTTTAAGGAAGCAGGGGCCATAACTGGTGTTTTCTGCAATCTGTATGTTTCAGTAGATGAACAGAGCAAACATATGGTGGAGAATCTTGTGTGGGATCACTGTCAACATATATACATGGAGCATCGACAGGTTGCTTTGGTTCTTCGTGGTAAAGAGGATGAAGTACTTGGGGATCTGGAGAAAATTGCTGAGTCTGCTTTTCTTATGGTTGTTCTTTTTGCACTGGCAGTCACAAAGCACAAGTTGAATTCAAAATTTAACCAGGAAACTCAAATGGATACATCAGTACGAATACTTATTTCGTTTTCTTGTCTTGAGTATTTCCGGCGCATTCGATTGCCAGAATACATGGATACAATTCGAGGTATTGTTGTAAGTGTTCAGGAAAGTGATTCTGCTTGTGTGTCTTTCGTAAGATCCATGCCCACTTATGTTGACTTGACGAATGGCCGAGGTATGGTTTAGTTTCTAGTTTAGCTCTAAAGTTCATGTTAACATTTGACTTTTCAGCAGTGAGGTCCTTAAATTTAGTTTTGTCTTCCTCTCATTTTTTAATGATATTTTCATTTGATAAGAGTTGTAATGTGGTCTACCAGACTTTTCTTTCCTGCGGAAAATGGAATATTTATGGTCCAAGGATGAGGTTCAAACTGCTCGCATTCTGTTTTACTTACGAGTCATTCCAACTTGCATTGCACGCTTGCCTAGCTCTGTATTTGGGAAGGTGGTTGCTCCAACTATGTTCTTGTATCCTATACTGAACAACTTGATCTTTTGGGAACTTTTTTTTATATAGAACATGGTGAGCAATTTGATTCCTTATTACAAATTTAATCAGATATATGGGACATCCTAACGGAAAAGTAGCTCGAGCCTCACATTCCATGTTTTCCGCATTCATATCTTCCGGGAAGGATTCTGATCAGGATGAAAGAGAGTCATTAAAGGAGCAGCTTGTTTTCTACTACATACAGAGATCACTAGTGGTATCTAAAGCAGATGATGACTATAATGGTTAAACTTGAGGTTCATCAATTAAAGGTACCAAATGCTAAATCTTTTCCTTGATATGACTGCAGGAATATCCTGAGATTACTCCTTTTGAGGGAATGGCTTCTGGAGTTGCAGCCTTGGTTCGACATCTTCCTGCTGGAAGCCCAGCCATATTTTATTGTATCCATTGTCTTGTGGAGAAAGCTAATAGGCTCTGCATTGAAGACTTAGCTCACCAGGATGATATGTGGAAGAACTGGCAAGGAGAGTCAGAGCCTGGCAAGAAAATCCTAGACTTACTTTTACGGCTGATTTCCCTGGTTGATATACAGGTGAACTCATATTTTGTCTCTTTTACTTACATAAGTTTGGTTTCCCTCTGAAAAGTTTACTGCTGTTTTCCTCTTCATTTTTGTTCTGCATCTGAATATCTAGCTTCAATACCCTAGTTTGTTTGCATAACACTTGGTATAGAAGTAATTTTGACTTTGCAATTTACCATGAGCGTTGCATATATTGGCAGTGTTGATGGAATAAAGTTGTCTCAAAAGGTGTTATGAGTCTCTCTCAACTTTGGTTTTTAAACTTTACTGAACATTAGCATTTATGTGTTCAGGTACTGCCAGACTTGATGAAGTTGTTGGCACAGCTAATCGCCCAACTACCAAAAGATGGCCAGAATATGATTCTAAATGAGTTATATTCACAGGTTGCAGAATCTGATGATGTTACACGCAAACCCACTTTAGTTTCTTGGCTGCAATCATTGTCTTACCTTTGTTTTCAAGAAACAAGTGGGAGTGCAGCCTCCAGAAAAGTGGGAAGTGAAGCAAACAGCACTTCTGTGAGGACTCCAGACCCATTAAAGGATACTAGCCTAAATGCTCGACTATGAGATCGAGGTGCAGTAATCAAGATTACTCACTGTCCTTTTGAATGTTTCTTTGATTGTTCTCAATATTGCAATAATTGAGAGTACCACTTAGTAGTGTTATATTTCTATACTTCCAGTTCAACTCAAAGATGCGGTTGTGAAACACGTACAACTTTCAATTATAGTTCTTTAATTCTCTCAGAATGTTGGAATTTATGGGATGTTTCATGAAAAGAGACGGTCTCGCTTTTTATATAAGAGACATTTCAGTCTTAGTTTTAAATCACAGCAGCTTGATCTCTCTTGCATTTAATTTTGGATCCTTCTACTGGAACTTCAGTTTGGTCTTGTAAGATTGGGCATCCATCATGAATTTCGTTCTTTCAATGAGTGCTGCTAACATATACTTGGTTGACTGTTTTAGAAGTTATGGCTCGTGCAGTTGCTACTTTGGTGCCTTCAAGAGCTCAAATTATCATCTGTCTTTCTTCACACTATTCATTCTTGTAGAAGGACTGAATGGCCAATTGATTTCATACAAGGATTTATAGATGGCAAAGAGTCAATTTTTGAATTATGTTGGGTGGTATAATGGCATTGGAGATCATCTGAAACCTGGTTGTAGGATTTTCGATTCAAGACACTTGGGGTCCAGACTATCATGACAACCTCTAATGTCAGAATTGATGTCCACATATGGGAGGTGAACTGTAAGATATTTTCTAAACTAGACTTGTGTTCCTTTTTTTTCAAATTTCATGGCAAAAGTTGGTAAAATGGAGAAATTATGGAAGAGTGGCATTCAAAGATCGGAGTTAGGGTAACCTAAACCTTCTCACTGTCTCATGATTGATTAGACTACTACTCAAGGTAAGAGCTATCGTGGTAATTTACCATGACAAAACGGATGGCGACTTGCATTAATGCTAACCATATTTCCTTAGAGCTAACCACATGCTCCTTTTTATGGACTGTGACTCTCTGAGTTTCTGGAAAACTAAAGATGTTTTCTTCGACATGCCTTTGAACCTGTTACTTGAGCAATAGAGTTTCCAGATCGGATATGATTGCAAACCTTCCATTTTGGATAAGACTCAATACCACAGTAACTTGCAAAAGCTTAGAACTTAGAGAAGGCCATTCAGAAGGTTTATCTTTGGTTACCTCTAAGCTTTGCTATTGATGCCCTTCTCCTTCCTTGCTATCCCAATTCCTCATATAATTTGCTGCTTGTTCACTGTTTGTTTTCTCCAATCCTGCTATACTTGCTTGCATCCATCTGCAGAGTGGAGCAAATACTTATTGGTTTGAAGAACAGCCATATCTAAACAAGTGAAATCAGCTTTCAGCCTGACAACACAGCCTGCTTCTCTTGAAGAAGCAGAATTTTCTTGGCAGGATCATCTAACTTAATTTTCCTTCATACTGCCTCCAATTATGTCTAAGTTCCTACTTTACATCAGTAACTAATAATACTCATGAGACAGACCTATAAAGAGAAGCAAGAATGTTGGAAATTCAAGCGATCGGATCAATCTGGAACCGGTTGTACTAGAAATTAAACAACCTATGCAGGTGAATCCACATCAGACTCAAAATTTTGCACAAATTGCTCAGATATTCACAGAGCCAAACCTTGGCCAGCGCCGGTATGCAGCTGCTATTAGTTCTAAGAAACTGGCGAAAGAACAAAAGAACATTCACCAAACCTCATTAAAATTACACATATCATAAGGGACAATGGGGATCACATGAACCAATATTCTTCAACCTAAAACAACTCCAACACAAGAACTACCTCTGAACCTTCATCTGCTAAGAAATGGAAGCAAACAACAACAAAGGTTATAGAGTCATCATGCAAGTCTTTTTGGTGTCTTATGACTAAGGCTTAGTTTGGTATTGTTGTGCTTTAAAAAAACTACTTATGCTGTGCTGCAAGAATAAACAACTGTGAAGTGAAGTGAAGCAGCTAAGTGTTTGGTAATCTATATTTGTAAAAGTGCTGTGAGTATGAAAAGCAGTGTCAAAGTGTTTCGTAAACTTTTTTATAGAAGTGATGTGACAGTGTATAATGACAAAAAAAGGGTATGATGATGAAAGTTTTTTTTATAACTAAAATTATCATTAAAAAAATAAAAAAATGTATAATTTAAGTTAACAAATAAAAAAAATTAATGTGCAAACATAATTTTTTTTATAAAAAAAACAACTCAAAAGCAGTTGCTTTCAGCCCACGCCTTCCTTTTTTCCTTTTTCTCATTTTTCTTGTTTCTTCCTCTTCACCTCCTTTCTTTTTTCCTCTACCCTTTCCTAGGTATTTTTTTTTCTTTCTTCCTCTTTTCCTCTTCCTTCCGTGGCCCCCTTTTTTTAAAAATCTTTTTATTAGTGTAGTATCATAATTATAGTTATTCAATGACAAATCACAATTTCTATCAATTTTTTTCACGGCCTAACTATGTGCTCCTCACATGAGGGGTATTTTTGTCCTTTCATGCCCTTTAACCTCAAAGGCCAAAAGTAACTTTTGATCCCTGTAATTTATCAATTTTTTCACTTTCGTCCATATGGTTTTCAGTTTGTCATTGTAGTTTTATAATTGTAGCAATTCAATGATATATCACAATGTTCGTCAATTTCTTTCATGGTGTGTCTTTAAATTGCTACAATTATGAAACTATAATGGCAAAATTGACAAAAATAAAACTACATGGAAAAAGTAGGAAAACAAATGAACAAAAGTGACTTTTTGCCAAATAAGAAAAGAAACTGCCTAATAGGGGTGGGCACGGTTTGGTTTGGCCCGGTTCTTACCTCAAATTGGAACTGAAATCGTCCCATTTAATCGGTTTGGCTCGGTTCGATTTTAGTGAAATTGTTTTTGAAATTGCCCGGTTCGATTCTCACCGGTTCCGAGTTTTTCGGTTTTGAACCAGTTTTTTATTTTTTTTTAAATTTTTTAAAATACAAATTTCAACTAAAATTTTATATGTTGGGCTTGAAAATTAATAAATTATCCAATTTCATACAAAGAAAGATGTTTTGAAGTTGGACTTGGAAAAATATTAGTTATAAGATTAAAATATTAGCATTGAATTTAAATAATTTTGTAAAAAAATTAGCATTGGATTTAAATAATTTTTTTAAAAAATAAAAATTATACACATGTTAAATATAGATAAAATAAAGGCAAAAAGTCATTTTAGGTCCCTGTGATTTACCACTTTTACCATTAAGGTCCCTATGGTTTTAATTTCGTCACTTTTGTCCATGTGGTTTCAATTTGAAGCAATTTAAAGACAATTCCCAATTTCTGATACTTATTGAGGGGCATTTCGGTCCAAACTTGCAGCCTCTCCACAACCACCCTATAGCCACCTAGCAGCCCCTCCAAAAACTTATCTATGTTGTAAACTAGCAGCAAACAATGCTCCATTTGAATTTTTGTTGATAAAAATTATGGCCATCTATACATAAACATCAACTAACAAAATCATAACCGAGCGGGTCTTAGGATTACACAAGGGAGATACATTTCTTTATTTTTTTTTTTCAGAACCCAAAGAAAAACTCACAATTATAATCATAATCCATCTCATTTCTTCATAAGGGATGAAGGTAATCTCCAGCCATAAAAAAAAAAACAAGGTAGCCAGAGCAAGTCTACTTCGGTCTTATGTAAGCTTCATAAAAGTAGCCTAGGAGTACAACAACGTCATCAATTGCAGCTCTTACTACACCTTGTGCTAGTGTCACAAGCTCTGATAGTTTCTTATTATGTAATTCAACATAATCTCTAAAAATTTCATTGATGAAGGTTGTATAAATGGTACATCTCTTTGTACATCTCCATGGAGCATTGTTTGTTGCTAGTTCAGATAGTGGGATTGTCAATATTTACAACAGGGAGGAGTTTTTGGAGGGGCTAGTGGCTGTGGGGGTGGTTGGGGAGGGGGTGCAAGTTTGGACTGAAATGCCCCTCAATAAGTATAAAAAATTAGGAATTGTTCTTAAATTGCATCAAATTAAAACCATAGGGACAAAAGTGACGAAATTGAAACCACAAGAATCTTAGTGGTAAAAGTGGTAAACCACAGGGACCAAGAGTGACTTTTTGCCTAAAATAAAGAACCAATAAAAAACGGATACATGTTAAATATATATAAAATAAAGAGTATAAATATATATATATAATATTAAAAAAATATATAAATAATTTGGATTGGACCAGTTCTTTACCAAAACCAGTCCAAACCGATTCGGTTCAATTTTGATTCCGGTTTTTGACTTTTTCAGTCTAACATGATTTTTTTCGGTTTTTTCTGATTTAGTTTGGTTCGGTTTTTTCTAATTTAGTTTGGTTCGATTTTGCGGTTCCGATGCCCACCGCCTAAGCTTTCCTGAGTGTCCTCCTTCATTTTCGAACACTATCAAAAGCTTTCTTGATCAATTCTGTTCTGCTTTTTTTCCGTTTGAGAATCGTAAGCGGAGGAGGCTACGTTGAGATATAGCTCCTGCGAGTGTCGCTCGATTTTTGTTGCGCTGTAAGTTGAAAGCCTGTTTCTATACTTGATCGACTGGTATTAGAATTTTCTTTTGAATAGGTTTTTTCTTTCCAAATTACTATTATTTTCCCAATTTGTAGAATTAAGAAAAAGAGTGAAACAGAAGAGCTGGTAACCCAATATTGCTTGCATTGAAGTGGTACCCAATTGGACGCCTTTCGATCTAATTATGTTTTACTTTAGAGTTTCATCGAATTCCATCTTTGATTTCCAAATATCTTGGGGTTAATTCCCAAAAAATGTATGATTTACATATTTGGTCGGCCTTGTAAGATTTAGATAAGCAGTTTGATGGTTTAAACTTGAATTGAATTTGGATTTCTGCAAGGTCAGGTTCAGATTCATTCGGTTTGTGGAGTTAGCTTGAATGCAAAGAAATTTTCAATTTCTGTTCTATATGTGTTCCCAGTTTTATAATGAAAACAACTTTTTTTTTGGTTGTATATTCTCTTACAAAATTAATGAGTTTTAATATTTTGCCACTTTCATGGGGCTTCTCATATACTTCTTGGTCATCAAAAGAACATGACATTTAAAAAGATTTTTCTTTTTTCTTTTGAAAACAAAAGCTTAAGAGTTTTGGGTATTGGTTGATTATTGAACCTAAGGTTGTTTTATGTTTGTTCAGTGGTGTAGGATTTTGGGATGATAATCAGTAAAACAGAGGTGAACTTGAGGAGGCTGCTTGCAGCTGCTCCTCAGCAACAAAACCAGGCAAAACTTGTACATGTATGATCCTTGTCCTCACCTCTGATATGGATGTTGTTATTAGAATTACAGGTCCCATGCTTGATTCATTTTCAGACAATTGATTTGTGCCAAAAAATTTCTTGTCTCGTCTCTATACAAAAAGTCTAGTTTTTTGTTTTTGTTGTTTTTTTTGGTTTTTTGTTTTTTTGTGTTTCTGGGATGTATATACCCTTTATGGATGACATAACTGTTGCAACTTTGCAGTATGTTGCTACTTTACGAGAACAGGTAGAACAACTAGCTGAAGAGAGAACTCCAGAAGGCTTACCAAGGTTGGTATGTGTTTTATTTTTCCCCCATGGTTTACTTTAACTTTTATTTATTCAATAATTTGATGCATGTACCAATGGTTCCACTTTACAAATCAATCCAAATGTGTTGGTAGGCATGATGGAAATATTTAACATTCCAAACACTGTTTAGAGTGAATATTCTTTCATACTCATTAAGTTTTAAAGACATTTTCTCATATCATTTGCGTATTTTCATTGTTTTAGGGATTTTGGGTGGAAAGAGTTTGTCCAAATGAATATTGTATTTTCATAAGTTATTCTCTCTCTTTAGTCATGTGTGATGTTTTGTGTTATGAACTGTATGTTTTTTTATTTGTAATGCAGAACAAACAATTTCCTGCCTTTTATTTTTTATTTTTTTTGCTTATCAACTCATACATTGGATGTATGATTTTTAATTGGGAAGTGGCAGATGTATATGGATTATTGGTGCCTCTGGTTTTGTCTTTCATTTTTTCTAATTCTTTCTAGAAGCCTCAATGCTCCATGCTTTTCCTATTTAATGAAAAGCTCATGCACCATTTTTTCAATTGAAAAACAACTTCAAAGTCGGCAAAAACAACCTGCTATAAGCAACTACAAACATAAGTGTTTGGGGCTGCATAAGTGTACCTGTGAGAGTGAGTAACCAGTGTGTTTTGTTGTGTACTCATGTAGTACGTGATCTTAGGGAGCAAGTGACACTGGGCACAGTTTTTTGTGATGAGGTGTTATTGCTACAGGTGTGAACAGTTTTTCTATGTGCGGGCGTGACCACAATAAATTCTGAAGTATCTGTGTCACTAAAGTTTTGCTAATTGTAGAGCATGATTTTTTATATTTTTAAAGGTGGGCCCTAATGGTGGCTATGTCTTAATATATTCATCTTTTCTATTTAAATGTATTTTCTGATACTCTGCCCTTAGAGCTTTTAAGTTTCTTAATTTACTAATTGAAATTTTTATTTATGCTTCTATATACAGAGTTTCAAAGGCTGTCTTGAGTGATTATTCAGAGAAGATTGAAGCCATTGCTTCCAAATTAGCTGCTCCACCCGTGAGTACATATGATCTGGAAATCATATTGTCGCTTTTTGATGAATTGTTGATTTTTTGTACTTTAAACAAGTTAAATAGGAAAATGTTCTTTAGATTTAGGGCTTTCTGAGTAACTTTAGTGTTATGTAAAATTTAAAATCAATTTACTAATAATGGGTTTAGTATGAAGATCTGGAAATTATATATGACAAGGTATGAGAAAGAAAAATATTGTTAGGCTGATACAAATTGGGGAGGAGACTGTTGGCACAACACCTAAAATATTACAGAAATTTTTTTTTCTGTGATGGATGGTTGGACATTTTTAGTTTTTATGCAGGGAACAATTTCTAGAGATTGTTTGGAGTTTTAGGGCCCAACCTATTTCGTGCTCAATAAAATACTGAAAATTTCTCCATTAGTGCATCAGTACATGTAATTTGTTGTGGCAATTTATGTCATCATCTCGAGAGAAAACCTTTATATATGGATAATGTCTCTTGCTAGATTTCTAACATGTTATACGGCAGATTTTGAATCTGGCACCATATATGGAAGCAGGAATCCACCTGATCAAGGGTCCAGATTAACAGTCTGGCAAAAGAATATTTCCGTATAACATATGTATATGTTTGCAATATATGGAGTTCGTTGCTCCTAACTGTGTTTTCTTTTTTCCATTTTTTTGGGCAAACTCCCAGCCTGATATTCAAGCACCCCAGGAGTCTCTTGCAAGAATTTCTGTCAAAGCAAACTCTTCTGATACAGGAGACAACCAGTTTCCCCTTTCTCCAGGCCTGAGAAGGAGATTCGTGTAAGTGAACAATAGTTAGGATCATTATGATTTCGTTTAGCTGCTTGGTAGTGTTCTTTCGTATGATCACATGTTTTATTTTAACTGCTGTTGTTTGTTAAATAGGCCTACCTCAAACGAAGATGGAACTCGTGAGACTCTTAGTGTTGATTCTTCAGCGCCTGTCAAACTGGATGCTGCAGCCCAAGCACACATTGAAAAGCATAGGTATTTTTTTTCTACTTTTGTATTTTCATACTTTCTCGATTTCTCCTATTACACTGGAGTAACTAGACTGTGGATGAAATTGAAAACGGGAGTGCTAGAATGTTGGTCCATATACTGACACAGTGATGTAATTACATATGAAGCTACTTTTTCCTTATAAACCAAAAAAAGAAGTTTGTTCTTGTTTAAGAATAAATAAAACGTGATTCTTGTACAAATGGAAATGACACCGATACCCCTTTGGGAACATCTGATAAAACTGGAACAACAGAGTCAGGTGAATACTTTGGGAGTAGTTACTTTTATTTTTATAATTTCTTTGTTTACATTTGTCTACCTAAAAATAGACATTGGCCTACAAACACCGGCCTGGCCATTATTAAGAGTGCTTATTAAGGAACTAGCTCCATGTCCAATGCATGTTTTTCAAGTCCCATCCGCATTGGAGTTGATCTCAATGTATGTCTGATACAACGTCGCCAACAGAGGGTGGCTTGAATCAACATGACCTTGAACCAGATAACTCACCAGAGCAGAGTCTATCTTTTCTGTTAAAATTTCAGATGTTAATTTTATATGCTTTCCACATTCTGTTTAGGATTCTTATAAATTTTCTTCTCTTGTGACAGAAAGCTTCAAGAGGATTTGACCGATGAAATGGTGGGATTGGCAAGGCAACTTAAAGAAAGTAGTCTCATGATGAGTCACTCCCTGAAAGACACGGAAAAGGTAAGATACTGTAGTTTATCTAATGCAAGATCTTGTAACCTCGGGACTATTTGTATTTAGTTGGCTGTGGTTTGATTTGTGTTTAGGGGTGATACTGACCAGGGTGAAGTCTTTATGAAGGGAAGCTAAGGTGAAAAAATATTTTTATTTTAGGTGCGAAAATCAGGAGAAATGCTTGAAAAGAGAAATGTTAAACAAAGAAACCAAGGTTGGGACTGTAAAGAGTCCTAGGCTAAAACCAATAGATTTGAAGAGGAGTTTAGGTGGTAATAGGAGAGTTGATTTAACTTTTTGTTTAGAAAGAGTTTAAAGTAAAGGGGTTTGGGGAGGTCTGCAAGATGGTATCTGGTCTGGTTTCCATGTTCAGAGAATTAATAGAAAGGAAGAAGTCGAAGAATAAGATGTTGGCTTAGCAATCAGACCTAGGAAAAGAAGGATATGCTGCTGAGTATCTTTCGTACGATCTCTGAAAAAGTTAGAACACATTACGTATTCTTATATAAGATGTTGATCTATGCTATTCATGATGGTAATAAAACATAAGATATCTTACATGAAGCAGAAAAAATTGAAGCTACATAAAACATACGCTAGGACTCAAATAAACCTAGATTGACTGTGCAGTGCCCCAGGAGAAAACCTTTATTGTCAGATGTATCACAATTAAGGAAAAAGGTTCCAAGCAATAATTCAACATCTTGTGTTTCAAAAACTGATTGCTGTGATAAATGCCTACTCTCTGGTGTGTCTTAGATGTCAATTCATAGCTGGTGGAATAACTTATCTTTTGATCTCATAACTTAGTTATGGCTTGTGTGCAGATACTTGATTCTACAGAGAAGGCTGTTGAAGGTAGCTTGGCAAGCACTAGCCATGCCACTACACGGGCGACGGATATATACTCGAAGACGTCCAAAACTACGTGTTTCACATGGCTTGTAATGTTTGTAATGACATGTGTATTCGTCATGGTTGTACTTTTAATTCGTGTCACTTGAGTGTATGTTGAGTTAGGAAAATTCATCTTTCCTCCCGTAATTGCTATGCTATGAATAATTTGCAATGTCGAACAGTGACATAGTTTGAAATATCATGAACATATTTTCTCAGAACTGGTTAAGAAAACATTCCCTTTCCTCATTCCCGTGATGTAGAAGAAATCCATGGATCCATTCATGAAGTTCGTGACCACAAAGACAAAGGTTCCCAACTCAGACGGACCACAAATTTCTTGGGAAGTTGGGGGCAGTGACGCCGGCTTGAGAGGATCTTAAGCCTCATTCGATTGGTTTAGCTTTTACCAAACAAATTGTCAGTCCCCGGTGCCAACATCTGGTTATGCATAAGACTAGAAGGCCATTCTACCAGTACAGTAGCTTTAGATTAGGACAACAATGCAACGGATAAGGAAAAAAAATTATTACAAGCACGAGTAAGTCTCTTATCTTAACAGAGTCCAACTACATAGCCCTTTTTGTGATGAAAGGTTTTGGCTTTGGTAATCTCAACTATATGTTTACAACCTTTTCGTCCAATAAATATATATATATACTAATTATTTTGTTATATAGCTTTTTTGTATACATTTGTATTATATATAGTACATGATAACCCTCTCTATTTCATGCATGCTTTTCCTTGTCATATAATATATAGTATAGATATAAGCTTTAAAATACATAATATGTATATCGTTTTGCCATATACAATACATATATATGGAGGACTATAATTTTTTTTGAGCCCCCCAAAACTTTTGGGCCCTGTACCATTACCTTGTTCACCCTGGGCCAGGACCGGGCCTGCTAATTTAAAGTCATTTTTAAGAGGGCCAATATATTATTTAAATGAAGAAGTATTAATTTGCTAGTCATAAGAGCAACTCCACCTATTTGCCAAGGCAAAGGGCTAGGGAAGGCAAGGTTCGTTTCCACCCGTTGCCATAGCAAATGGCAAATACTATTCACTTGTACTATTTATTTTATTTTTTTACATGGGATTAATTTTAGTTGTATGTATGAAATTAATAATAATAAAATTGATAGCCTGAGGGCAAGAATAGCCTGAGGGCCAGCATCTTGCTCGGGCAAGATTGTACTGTTGGAACAGCCAAACCTCTCTTGGGCTCCAACCTGCCTTAGTCTAGGCTTGTCGTTGGAGTTGCTCTAAGAGTTTCTTAATATTCTCTTTGTTGCTCCATAGTGTATCTGGATTGGATTTTGCATAAATCTTGTTGTTGTTAAGTATGGTAAGCTCCCAATGAGACTTTTGTAAACTAATCCATCTACTTTACTTGATCTATCTTCCTTTCTTAATTTCTCATTGGTGATAAGTGGAGTAGCCACAGTCTTGCACTCGTACATCTTGAACTTCTTCAATAGATTCTCATTGTACCTTTTTCTGGCATATGAAGATTCCATATTCTTCTTGTTTAATCTCAATGCCCAAAAAGTAGTGCATCAACCCAAGGTCACTCATCTCGAATGTTTTCATCATATCTTTTTTGCACTCTTGAATTATTTCTTCATTGTTTCCAGTGTAGATGAGGTCATCCACATATAGAGAAACGATCAAGATATCATAGTTACCTTGAGTTTTGGTGTAGAGAGTAGGCTCGCTTGTGCTCTTCTTGAAGCATGCATTGATGAAGTACTTGTCTATGTGGCTATTCCATGCTTGTGGCTGTTCTTATCCATTAATTTTTTTACTTAATATTATATATATTAATATTATAAAAGTGTGTTTGGTGGAGCTTATTCTAGCGCATATCCCTTGATACAAAGCCCAAGTTCAAGTCTCAGTGATGCCATAGTATATATCACACCAAACGAAAAAAAAAATACTTTCTTCCACTCAAAACAAAACCAATAAAAAATTCATGCATTCTTCTTTCTCTTGAACTCTTTTTTTTTACCTAACATATTAATATTTAACTTTATCAAATGAAAATATTAAAAAATTTGTGAATTTGATTTGTGATTGTTATTATATGCTAATTGATGATGAATTTTAGTTATATAAAAAAATTATTTTATGATATTAAGTCTTGGTATTTTTTTTTATTTAGTATTTTCATATTATATTATGTGAGGGCTTCAATTTAAGTTTCGCACAGGAGCCCTCAAAATCTCAAAACCGGCCCTGCCCTCACTATAGAATTTCTCTACTTTAGTGTTGATGTGGAAAATTTGTGGTTCTAGCTATAGCCTAAAGCATTTTACTGAAAGATATTTCCTTTTTTAATAAGAATATGTTACATCCATCAAACTCTGAAATTACTTTAAGGAAAACGATGTTTTGTGGGGAGAGTAATGATAGGAACCCAGGCTATTACTGAGCCATTTGAAGAGAAATTATTGTATGATACTAGAATACTACGTGATGTGTTATTTTGAGAGGGGGATTAGGGGTAAAATGGGAAGTTTGGGATAAAATACTAATAGAATGGGTGTTTCAAAATATTCTCCAGGTGCAAATAAATAGTTTGGGCTCTTTTGTGTTTTCCTAAACCCCCTTTCATTTTCTGTGGAGAGGCTAGAATGAGGGCTTAAAGTGAGGAGAGCAATCTAACCATCACAAAGCACATGGGGGGGTGCATTGGGGGGTCCACCGTCTTTTTAATGGTGAGATTGCTCTCCTCACTATAACTCCTCACTTTAAGCCCTCATTCTAGCCTCTCCCCATTTTCTGTTGTTTTGGGATCTTATATTTTATATTGAGCTGGCCTTGATATGTATAGTGTTAGGCCTCCCCTTCTTTTCTCTGTTTTTTGACTTGTTGTCTTGTTGGACTTTTTTTATCGGGCCTCCCTTTATGTCTAATTTGTATTTCCAAAAATTTTATATAATTTGTAAGAGCATTCCACAATGGAGGGTGTATTTTCAGGGGTGTAAAGCCATTTTTACATTGCATCTAAATCTCCAGGGGTTGTAAATGTGGTTTTTGCTCTAGTGGGGAAGATGTATTTTCGGGTTGTAAGCCACTTTTTTTCACTTTTTCTCATGTGGGTCCCACCCGCATAGGGATGTAAAGCCACTTTTTTCTCACTTTTGTCCACTTTTTCTCATAGGTCCCACTTGCAAGAGATGTAAAATAAGATGTACATGTACATATAAATTTGCATCTCCATGGTGGTGATGTAAATTTACATTCGTTTACACCTCCCCATTGCGGGTGATTCTGATCATAAATGATGTATATTTAACATACACCCCATTATACACCCCCCCATTGGAGATGCTCTAAGAATGTAAATTTTATTTAGGCGCAACTGGCTTTTTCAGTGAACTAGCACAGCCGGTCATGACGCCCGTTCAGACATTTAAATTTTTATTTCTATCTTTATTTTTCGAAGGTGACAGTCCGGCTTTTAAATGGTTAAATGGTTTCCGAAGTGGATTGTTAAAAAAAACCCAATTTGAGGAAATGCTTCACAATTCTGTTTCACAGAGTCACGGATGCATAGCAGGCCACAAATTTGTATATGTGCACTACTGAAAAAAACGGCAAACGTCACGGTTTGCCTAACCACTCGATCCTTGCCGCTGCACGAGGGAGAGGAGAGAGACAGTCGGGGAGAGAGAAAGGCCATTTTGAGGTTTCCTTTCGAATTTCCAAAGTAAAGTCAATCCTTAGTATTAGTCAAGACGAAAAAAACAAGCTTTGATATTGTCTCGCAACAAGTCATCAAGTGTCTTGCGAGGGAGAGAGAGTGACGCGCAGTGTTCAATGGTGGTTTAATGGCCACGGTTATTGTGCATTTGTGGCTTATAAGATTTAGCCACGGCCATTCTATGCCTGGTTGGAATGGATCCAAGAGGAATGTAAAGTCAAAAGAAATAATAATGGATCTCGGGCTTAAATAGTTAACTGAAAACAAATCCATCGTTAAAAACATTTGCCATTTACAGCGGGTATATGAATTGTTGTTGCTAATAACAATTGAGTTGAAAATTAACTAAAGGGATGAAGAAGATGTGTAAAATATATATATTAATATTAATATATATAACTACAAGCATATATATCATGAATGATTGATTGATCTTAACTGGCTCTCATCTTCTTCTTGGCAGGATTAGAAGAGCTAGAGATTGCCATAAACACCGAGGTAAGATCGTCTGGAACCTTAAAAAACCCTTGTGAAGGCCGTGGCCTCAGTTTTCTTCTAGCTTGGGTTGGTTTCTTCGGTGCTGGTGGACACACCGGCGGTTGCTTCAAGGTCACGTGAGCTGCAGGTGACTTGGGTGTGTGGCACTCTTCATGTTCATGGACGTCACCTTCCAAAAGCAAAAGCTCCTCGTCCTCATCCTCCTTTGCGTTGTTTAAAGGTCGTAGTTTTGGAACCACAACTCTTATTGGCGTAATTGGCCGGAACTGATCTTCTTCTTCTGGTGATGTTGCAAAACCCATTTTGGGTTGGGAAAGAAATTTCATCTTCTTGGCTGTGTAGTGTAGGAAGAGCTAGGTTATTTTGATTAATAAATTGTGGGTTAGTTGTTGCTTTGGACAAAAAGGTAAAAGAAGGCGTGCTGAGGAAATCGAGAGGGTGATATGATGAAGGGTGCTGAAGGAGAGGCAGATACATATGACCATCAAAGTGAGAGAGAGAGAGAGAGAGAGATGTGATGGGAGGGCAGCCAGACTTACACTAGTAACATGTAAACAACACTGCAGATGGGAATGATGAAGATATAGGGCAGGAACCGAAAGGTGTTGGAAGGGTGCGAAACAAGACAAACAAATATTAATTAATTAAGAAATGGGCAGTGAGTGTAGGAGAGAGATGTTTAAAGTGGCAACAACGCAGCCTTTTAAGCGAGGAAATTAGCAAGCGGCTTGTAGCTTAAGTAGTTAAAGTGTAAACATCTGAAGTTCTGTGTTCGAATTTTCTCTCTGCTAATATCACTCGTATAATAAAAATACTGAAAAAAATTAGAACTCTTATTACCCACCAAAAAATAAACAGAAGAGAGAAGGAAAAAAGTGAGGAAATTAAGAGAGACAAATAATAATCTTGGGTGTGTGTGTGCCTCCCTTTTTCCACTCATCACTCATACCTATCCTGCCATGTTACTTTTGCCTTTTTTTTGTTCTTCTTCTGCCTAAACCATGTTGGCCATGTTTTCTTTTTCACCCTTTCATGTCGTTTGTTGTCCCTGCTATACGTCATAAGTGGCTCTTCTTGTTTTACTTTTTTTTTTCCCGTGTAAATTATTACATTTTATACCAATTATGCCTTTTCTTTTATAGAAGCTGCCTGCCTGCCACACCCAGTTTTGTATTGTTTGATATATAATGTAGAAAAAGCGTATTAGTAAGCCATTAATGTGATACGCTTCTGTGATTTAATATTCTACATAATTAATTATGCAGATTAGGTTTTGAGAAAAAATTAATTATGTACTTTACCCCCAAAAAAAAATTAATTAAAAGACATGGGTCCTCTCATAAGCTTGCATTGAATTAAAACAACAGCCACGGTAGTAATTCATAATTGGTTTTTTATAATTTTTTTTTTTAAATAAAAAAAAACTGGGTAGATTTGAATGAAGAATTTAGTAGCTGGCTAGATTGATTATCTTGTGTCATGATCATGAAGTACAGCTTGCTTGCTTAAGATCCAAAACAAATAATATAGATAGGTGCAGTGCAGAGAGAGACTGCAGTGACAGGGCAAAAGCTGGTGAAATCACATGATCCATCTCATTAAAGTTACTATTTATTGGATTTTATATAGGGCAAAGCCAAACCCAGCATCACATGTGTATGCTGCTTTCTGCTTGCTTGCTGCAGATCAACTATATATTTCATACCAACAACAACGTTGCTTCAACGAATTGAAAGGAGAATTGAAATGGAATCTTGAAGTGGCTGGCCAACAAATTTGAAGAAATTGAACCAGAGCACCGGGCCTTTGTTTGGGCCTTTGTGTTGGATGTATATTTTAGAGGTACCACTGCACTGCTTTTAGCCCTTCCAAAGAGAGGCAAACAATGCATAACTATCATAGGCTTATATTTTTTCGACCAAAAAAAAAAACATAGGCTTATGGATGATTCAGTCCTACTTCTGTAATAGGGTTGACTATTTAATGACCTCTAGATAACCTTTCATTTAGGGATTTGTAAAAGGATAGGATTAATATGATTTTCGAATGTAATCATCAAACCCAAAAGCTCATGTTGACTCAAATTTCTGCCAATTTTGTCATGTGACCAATCTGTAGAAATATAAGGCCTCAAATTTCTGCTAGTTTTGTCATGAGACAAAATCTGCAGAAATGTAAGCGCTCGAGTTTCTGCCCATTTTGTCTTGAGACCAAAATTACAGAAAAATGCTCTTATTCAATTTGGGCCAAAAGTCAATGCCCAAGGCCCAAGCTATGAGCCTAATTGCAGCCAAACCCAAGTCCAATCCATTTAAATAATATAAAGGAACTAAAGCTTTTAAAGTGTGTTAAGTTCTTGTGCTCAACCAATGTGGGACTAAGACAAGCATTAGTTTTCTATTCAAACTCCAACAATACCCGACTTTTGAATAGAAAATAAGTGTGAAGACCTGAGAGAGAAAATCATATGAGAATTGCATCGAGAGAAAATTTTGAGTTTAGCCCCATATGCATTGGAGATGGCCTAAGGTGATGAGTTGTTAAGGTCTGCATGTTTCGTGGCTATTGACTCATTTAATCTTTTAAACTTAAATTTATTTTAATTCCAACAAATAAGATACAGAGTCAGTTTGTATAGGCGATTTCTAAATTAAAAAGATTACTCTATTGCATCTACACAAATATATAAAACCACAACTTCATCAGTGTTGGTGAAAACATTTTACAATTATTAAAAGTTATACAAAATATATATTGAAGGTTAAAATAATAAAATAAAGCAAGTTAACTTCTCAAATTTATCAAACGGTTTGGCGTAATTTATTTCATAGCAGCTAAATTGGCTATCTATAAGGTTAGTTGGGCTGAAGGACTATCGTTTTCTGATGTTCTTTTTGCCATGAATCAAGCTTCTTCTTTTTTTGGGTTACATTGGGAGGAAAGACAACCCACTTTGGAGTTTCGACCTTGGGTGCCACGAGGGGAAGGGGGAAGCCACCACCACTGTGGTGGGAACCCATTGGCACCATGAATCAAGCTATTAGTGATGGTGTTGATGATGTACTTTCCATGTCTTCAAGTGATGGTTACATGGACCTACATATTTCAATAGCTTCATTAAATGCAATAAAACATGGTATATTTGTTGCAACTTCAGCAGGAAATATTGGTCCCAAGTCCTGGAACAGTTTTAAATGGGTTCCCATGGGCCCAACACGTGAAACCTGGCTCTGATACCATGAAGGAAGTTGAGGTTCCACCCCAAAACCAATTGGCAATGGGGGGAGTAGCCCAACTCCTTACAAACCCAGGCTAGGTCTCTTAACTTTTCAACGTGGGACAAATACTCTCAACAAAACATACACCTGCTATTCCTTCTTATTCTGCAAGAGGTCCATCAAGTGTTTCCACCAGGTTCAAACGTTACAATTCCACCAAAGATATTAGTGTTTAGAAAAAAGTATGAAAGACAATCGTATAACATCACTATAACCTATAAAGGAAATGAGAATCATAAATCAACTTTTGGTTCTCTAGTTTGGATTGAAAAAATGTTAGTTTATCATCTAAACATAGAGTTAGTAGTCCTATCATTGTAGCCTCTTAATGAAAATATACAGTCCTCGTTGAGATCTTTCATTTTGATGTACTACCGGCCTCATCTTCCAAAATGATGTTTGTCTCTTTTACTTTTACTTTGTCATGGTTCTGCATTTTCAATGTAAGTTTTGGGTTAGAGGGTTTTTTTTTGTAGTTCTATGGATTTCTAAATGTGAAGTTTGTAATTACGTTACCTTGACTTATATGCTTCCTACTCTTTCATCTTTTCCTTAGTGAATTCAAGTATCTTCAATCCAGCAAAAATATATATATATATATTCTAAAGTCTCTACTTTTCTTGTACTACTAAAAAATAAATGTTATCCAACTAAAGGGCATGCTAGTTGTTTGTTCTACCCCCGAAAATTCATCCGCGGCGGCCCGGCGTTGGTTGCGGGATTGTTTTCGTGTTGTTTGTGTAGGTGTGCCACTCTTGGCTGCAAAAGCTCCAACAGAAAGTGATTGAAAAATGTAAAATGCACTCTAATCGACTCTAATCAATCGATTGTGAATTGGATGGAGAACTGACCCAACATAGGTTCTTTTCTATGTCTCAATGAAGATGACTTCAATATTTTTTTAGTGTAAAAGATAAGAACAAGTAGAAAATAAAAATAACATAAATGAAAATGAGAAACATGATATGGAACTGAAGATTTCTCGATTCATTTCATTATCAATGCAAACTCAAAGTAAATGACAGATAATTGCCCTAAACTAAAGATTTCTCTATTCAGTTTATTGCAATTATAGACTTGAAAAGTAAATGACATAAATGAAAATGATAAATGTTTATATGAAGATTTCTCTATTCATTTAACATTAAACAGAAACAGTAAATAAAGTCTGAAGATTTCTCTATTCAGACTTGGTACAGAAAATGTAAAGGATTTGGCCTAGCAACTGGGTATCAATACCAAGTGTTGGTAGAGCATAAAAATAAAAAGATAACAATCATGAGTTGTCAATTGGTTATCTTAAAGGGAATGCAAGATGTTTCAAGCTTGAGGTTTTCAAGTTTTTTTTTATGCGAAAAAGAAATTACAACCCGAAATTTCTAGGACATGCGGGCCCATAAAGGTCAAAAAAGAAAGCAGGCCCAACAGACAAAGGGAAACCAACCTCCCAAAGAAAGGACGGGTCTAACCCATAACCTAAGCTAGCTAATGCATCAGCCAAGAAGTTGGCTTCTCTAAACACATGAGAAATCTTGAAGGAATCACATAAGGAGGTCAGGTGCCACACGTCTTGGATGAGCATCTTCACAGTTCACGGAACACTAACCAGATGCCTTACACAATCAACAATGAGCTTAGAGTCCCCCTTCAATCAAAATCTTTTTTCCAACCCCGGTGAATTGCATGGGCTTAGCCATCTTAGAGGGTCATCGCTTCCGCAGCAGTAACTGATTGGTCCCCCAAACACTTAGCACCAGTAAGCACCACATGATCATCACTATCTCTTAGGACAAAGCCAGTAAAATCATTTCCATTTTGAATAGAGCCATCAAAGTTCAGTTTGATCCAACCAATGGGAGGAGGCTTCCACTTTATATCAAGGACTAGATTATTAGGCTTAGGACTAGGGTGATTAAGCTTCGAGTAATCCAAGCCCACTTGAGCAGCAATGTGAAGACATCGAGCTGGATGGTGAATCAAGATATTACTAGGCTTGGCATGAGAGGCTTGTGGCATGGGAGCTAAGAGCCCATAAGTTTAGCAAGAGAGAGTTGGAAAGGTAAAAGCTTGGAATTATAGCTGGACTATATCTTCCAGCATCTCTGGAATTGCTCCCACCAACTTGAATGGGTTTCTTGAAACAGAGAAAGTTAATTATGATGCTTGACTCTTAGGATGGTGATTTACAGAAATGCTTGGATGATGTTCAGGGTTTAGCATGATCTTCTAAGAGAAAATGAGCATAAAGAAAAGATTAAGGCTTGAGATTTTGGGTGTTTTCGGCAGCCAGACGATGAGCTTACGATGTCTGCGTTTTCTTACCAAGAAGGTGATGACTATGGTTTCAACTTAGCTTGAGAGGATGAGTGTTTCAGATATGGGATGGATGGAGCTTTTTGAGAGAGAGAGAGAGAGAGAGAGAGAGAGAGAGAGAGAGAGAGAGAGAGAGAGAGAGAGAGAGAGAGAGAGAGAGAGAGAGAGAGAGAGAGAGAGAGAGAAGGGGATGAATGGATGAGTGGCTTGAGTAGATTTCCAGTAGCTTGATAATTGCTTGGTCGTGCTCTGGATGGTTGAAGATGACTTGCTGATGTTGAACCGAGATTGTGTGAGCTTGGCATGAGAGCATGGAGTGTGGGAGCTAAAGAACCACAAGTTTAGCAAATGAGAATGCATGTGCTTGGCTTGGTGTTGGATATGCTTGAGTTTGGGTGTTGATAATTTGTTGTTTGTGGCTATGGCTATGGGGATTTAAGAGTTTCAAGAGAAGGAGGATGGGAGGAAAAGCTTAAGGCTTGAAGGTTATGGTGTTTATAGCTTGGAAGGGTATGAGGAGGAAGGAAAAGCTTGGAGTTATACTTGGTGAGGCTTTATAGGGAAGATGAAGGTTGTGGTGGTTGAGGAATGGATGGGATGATTGCTGGAATGCTTGCAGCAGCCGAAGGGATTTTGCTGAGAGGCTTAGAAGTGGGTTCTCATGGTTGCTGAGAGGCTTGAAACGACCAAGAGATCCCCCCTTTTGCCTGGGCAATGCCTCCCAATTAATAGAAGGTCAAGCCTCTCTTTGGTTAGAAAGTGTTGGAACCAACCAAATTACAATGGGTAAAAGTGAGCATTGGGACATTCTTATTTCCAGTAGGCAAAGCTAGACATTGGAAAATGACTATTTCCTATAGATAAAAGGAAGTGTCGGAATTGGCTTGTTTCTAGAGGGTAATAGGGAGTGCTTGAAGGATATCTCATTTGCTCACCCACATTGGAGAACTCCAAGTAATGGGCTTGAATTTTGGTGCTCCCAAATAGCTACCCCAAAGTCTCCATTATCCAAGAGCTTCCGTGGGTCTTGCGAACCTCCGTAATCTTCCACACCACAACCCCTCGTGCAAGCGCCGTGAACCACATGACTTGGGTTCATGTGAGTTTGGTAGGTGATTGGCATAGGAAAAATTTATTATTAGTTTGGCATGGCATGTAAACTATTTAAATATTTATTTAATGAATTATTTTCCAAAATACAGCTTGGATTAACGCATGACCAACATTATATGTTATATTAGGCTTTAAATATCTTTGCGCTTCTTGGGACATTTTGGTCTTCAACATTAGCTCCTTGATTATTGGGGCCATGAAGTGGCATCGAGATGTGCCAAATAATCAATTTCAGCCCAAAATAAGTGGCAGTGGCATGGCATGGCTGGTTCTTCAATATGTATGAAATATCCATGCTTGCTTGCTTAGCTGTAGTCGTTTTGTTTTTTGTGGCATGAAGATTAGCATGGTTTTGGCAACTACTAGCTTGGTCATATATATTTAAACGTAACGATAAGCAACTCAAGGATAACTAGTGAAGAGTCTTTGAAATCACAGCCAGGTTTTTTCGGGGAATGTTGGAGGGGTCGCAAATGGTCCCGCTTAAAACCCAGTCTTCTTAGACACCGAGGATGTCGCCTTGAAGAATTTTCCTAGACACTGTAATATCGGAGGTAAAGGAACCAAACCGTGTCGACTTCATTTATTGACTTGGATACAATGTTATTTATTTATTTAAAAAAGAGCGTAAAGAATAAAATTGTGAGGACTCAAATTTTCAATACACGCTTTCGCAAACATCACACGACCTACCTTAACGTTGGTCCTAAGTCATAAGTGATAAACCAAATTTTTTTGTTGTTGTAAATACCACGAGTTGTCTACAGACCCGAAGGGTGAGATTAATCCTCACTCAGGGTGCGGCTTGTCCCTGGCCACAAAGTGCTTTCAACAGGTTTCGAATCCTTGTTATTGAAGCACTAAGTAGCTTGCCGTTGAAAGTGGCAGTTTGCTAACCGGGTTTCAAATCCTTACTATTGAAGCACTAGGTAGCTCGCCATTGAAAGTAGCAGTTTACCAACTGCACCACACTTTGTGGTTTGATAAACCAAACTTTGCTCACTGCTCAAAACCCCATCATTTCATAATATCATTCAACCCATTGACATTTTGCACACCACAACACACAAACAGCAAAACCCATATCTCAACAGTCAACGAACACACCCACACATGCATTAGCTGGCGTGGGCCCACTCACGAATAACTCCATTGACTTTCTGCACATAAATCGACATCAAAATTAAACAAAAACAGAAGATTATTATTCTAATGCGCACCTCACCCCCCACTCTTTTTGACTTTTTGTGCGTGCAACCAAGATTTGAACCAAAAGAATCTAATTCTCCATCCACCAACAATAAATTTCGTATCAAAAGATTTAATAAAATTGAATAAATAAATTCAATATATCTAATATTCAAAAGTACCAACATAATTATATTCCATTTCCTCCTTTCCCTTTCACCCTTCTTTTCTTTCATAATTTACATCGAACCCCTCCCATTCCCATTACACCGTATATTTGATTTTGACATTGGATATTTTTTCCCCTTGACTTTCCGCTCGGGCACACTAACGTCCCTTGCAGTGTCAAAGCGCGCTTTCAACGGTCATGATGTACGCATCGTGTGGACCGGATTTCAGGTTGACTGGAAAACAAGGCCCACAGAACCGGCTGTGATGGAAGGGTGCGGGTGACGGTGCTCGCCTTCGTAAGTAACGACGAGCATGGTGGGGTCGTCTTGTGCTCTCTCCACGTGTTTCCTCGCAGGACACCCTCTCACTGTACTACACTTATAATACCCTCTGCAAACAAAAAAGAAAAGAAAATATAATTAATAAAAGGAAAAGAGAACATTGAGATCTGTGTTTGACTTTGAAAACTTCAACCCGATGTGCCGCTGAGATTAAAAGAGTAGAATAATACCTCGGGTAAGGCGAGCCCTTGATCGGCTTTTGACCGTACTTTCTCCAGGAGAATTCATCCGAAGGTATATCGGCGACTTTTGAACTAATCGCCGGCACTCTAATCGTCCTCTTAACCTTAGACTTCCTGCAAATGATTGAAATTAAATTAATTTAATATAAAAAAATTCAAAGAAGAAGAAAAATCTTGAGCTAAAAATGCACAAAATCAGTACCTTCTTTTAGAG
Organism: Prunus padus; assembly: GCA_024362665.1. Classification (NCBI taxonomy): domain Eukaryota; kingdom Viridiplantae; phylum Streptophyta; class Magnoliopsida; order Rosales; family Rosaceae; genus Prunus; species Prunus padus. The sequence continues at coordinate 5,294,525 of JANFAM010000020.1, forward strand.
CAATGGCAGCGGCCGGACGACGACGTTTTAGCTGCGACGTCGTTATCGTGGCACCGTTTCCGGTGAGATTGGGAGAGAGGAGGTTTCCCGGCTGAGAAAGCCGGCGCCGGTGGCGCGAGAATTGACGAGATGGCTTTACCGTTCGAAACGCTGCCGTCTCCAATTGTGATGGAGGACAAAAACGACGACGTCGTGGAGATTGGCGGGGAGAGAGCGAGAGAGTCGTCGTTGTTGGACTTAGGGGCAGAAAAAGCACTCGAAGTCGTCTGAGGCTTGGGTTGGACCGGTTGGACCGGTGTGGAGGATTGATTGGCCGGTCCACGGCGGAAACGAGCGTGACCGGTCCGGTTCAAGACGGAGATGAGCTGCTTGAACTTGGAGACGGTGAAGTCGGTGATTTCTCGGCAGTCGAGGGGGGTTTGGGTTTGTGTTTGGGATGGGGTTTGATTCGATAGGACGCGGATCAGGTGGTCCATGCTTTGCAAGCCGGCGGAGGCTGCTTCTTCCATGGCCGTCCGATCGTCCATCCTTGAGAACCGGACAAGATCAATAGCCATTGACGGTGGCTTGGCTTTGAAGAGAGAGAGAGAGACTCAAAGGAGACTTAAAGAGAGGAGGATGGGTTTGGAATTGAGGGAGTTTGAGAGAGGGGAGTGGAGGTTTATAAAAGAAATGGAAAGTGGGTGCAAAAGTCAAAGGTTTGATCCAACGGTGGAGACTGGTTTGGATTTTTTTCTTTGAAATTTAATTTTGCATGGCACATGATGACATGAAGATAAAATAGGAGCTATTAAGGTCTAAAGGAGCTGGTGATGGACCCCACAGTTGGGCAAAGAGGGTTCTGCTTGTAAACGCACTGACTGGCTTTTTCGATTTTTGGGAATATCAAATGATCAAATCCTCAATTTCTTGAAGATTACCATATCTTCTATTTTAATTGCAGATTTTTTCAGAATCATTTAGAGTTAAATATGTGATTTATTAGTTGATTAAAGCGGATATGCTCCCAACTCTAGACCCGAGTTCGAATATCATTTTCTCGTAGTTTAGATTAATTTAAGATAGAATATTGCTTATATAAAAAATATATGTGATTTATTAAGGGGGTGAAGAGATTTATTCATAATGTCAAATGGGTGGTTTTGTTTGTGGAATATTAGGGTTGAAAAAGTCTAAGCTGAATTGGTTTTTGTGCAAAAGTAATGAGTAAAGATTCTTGCTCACAGTGAATAAAAGATTATTCTGGCAGGATACGTTTTTAGGTTTGATTATTGGGCAAGGGCCAAAGGCATTCTCAGTTGCTTATGTTGACTTGTTCATCTACTCAAATCAAGTAGATGTTTAAATAATCAACCAAAGCACATTTCAATCCAGCAGTCTTCAACCCAATAAACAATTATCATTAAGAACAAAACAAAAACCATCATGCATATGTTTGCAAGTTGCAACTAAACAAAGCAAAGAAAAGTAACTCCACCATCCTATGTGTTTAACCTTACCTCTTCTAGTTGCACATTTTTATATTTGGCTATAAAATGTTGATGTGTGTAGGATCTATCATAAAACCTCTAGATTAATGATTGAAAATCATCTATGCAAGGTTAGGCGATCATGCGTAGAACTTGCGTCCTTCTCACACGTATATACTAACATTATCAAGATGTTATGAGAATTCGAATATGAAACTACTGATTTACAAATAAAGACCGTTTTCCATTGGACTAGACCCCGTTGATTATTTTAAAGCGTTTTTAGTACTTCTAAAAGCACTGCTAAACTTGTAAACTTGTCAATGAAGAAACTAGTTACTTTCCTGGTTTGGTGTTGATAATTGAAGAGACTTTAATGTGAATTGACTTTGTTTTTCTGTTGCAAAACAGTCAAAGGCTAGTTGGTCGACTCTCTACAATTTAAAGAGGAAACGCAAATATGGAAAACGCTTATTGTTATTCTTTTTCCTCATCCACGAGTATTTGACCAACTTCAGAACTTTCCTCATCCTTCCACGCAATATATAAAACCCAAATTCCAAACTAAACGCTACGTTTCATGTATGAAAGAAATGTGCTGGTGGTGGCCGGTGGTGAGGGGCCCACGAATTTGAAAAACTTTGACAACCACGACGAAGTAAACGTGATGGAGCAGGAACCTAGGTGCCGGGTGGGCCCCGCTAGGTGACTAACGTTTCGTCTCCGGTTCGTTTTTCGTTCGCCGGGTTTGACATTTTTTTTAGTGAGTGAAATTGTTGACCCGATTTCCATTTCACTTTGGGTTGGGAGTTTTGTTCCACCGTCCGATGAGTCTTCGCTCATCCAACGGCTGCGTAGCAGTGTTGGTGGTTGACCAAAGAATTAATTAATTATTCTAATGAATGCGCATATGAAGTGGAGATTTTCTTTTCGGACGCGTGCTTTAGAATTTCAACCATTTGAGAGACAGCTAGAAATTTGGCGTCAAAAGAATATTATGCATGGTCGAGTAAGAAGGGGGCCGCGGGTTTCTTAATCAAATCTTAATTATTAAATAATCACAATGGTCATTGACCAAAAAAAATTAATGATCACAATGGTCGAGGCTTTCTCTTGTTCTAATCTAATCCATCATTTGTGAAATATATGATGAAGAGAAATTATTATACCTAGTGAGTGCCAAAATAAATTATTATTTCTAAAAGAGTTATTTACATTAACATCCTCTCATATTTTAGTTTGATTTTACAAAACCCACTTTCGTTGATTTTTCGTCCAAAAATTGATGATTTTATACAAAACAAAGTCTTCAAAAGACAAAGTTGGTCTTTGAGATTAGATTGCATATATATTAATTGAGGTTAATTTTGTATTTGCATAAGTTTTTCTCAATGAAATTATCAATTTTTGGACGAACAATCAACGAAAATAGGTTTTGTGAAAACAAACTGAAACCTCAGAAGATGTTCGTGGGATTTTGTGAAAACACCAAAACCCTGAAGGGGTGTTAGTGTAAATAACTATTCTTAAAATCAAGTTTTTTTATATTGTTTTTTTCTTTGCCAAAGAGAGAAAAAAGAAACCTATTTTTGTTAATGAAAAGATAATGTATACCCCTTAAACAACAATTTTTAACAATAAAGATTTTTTTTTTTTTAAAACAAGATTAGATATTCAATTCGTCATAAATGCATATCTTGTATTTCTTTCAGTTGGTCAAACTAGAAAAAATATCAATAATAATTTTGCGCGTCTCAGCTCTTCCTCTTTAGATTATATTCCATAGTTGTAATGTGAACATAATCCCTCATAAGGTGTTCTTCCAAATAGCGTATCCCAGGCTTGTGTTCTTCCAAATTTGCCATAAATGCGTATCTCTTGGGAAAGCGAAATCATACTCCTTGCATTCTCCTATAACAGGAGCAGATTTGTTGCACATTTCCTGAACAAGAACAAAATTGTTTACCCCAAATCCATTTAGCCTCAACAACATACCAAAATATTGTTGTCATTGTGCCGTTATTAACACTTGAGAAACCCTAATAGATTGAATGAGATTGTACAACTTGTGCACCACGTTATTAAACCTATACTTTGATAAATATTATCATTAATAAGTATATGCTTTAAATAAATATCCAGAATATGTTTTGTTAGCCTTATCTCGTTGCACCTCCTGCATGTTTTGGTGGCTAATTAGTTTAAAGGATTGTAGTGATCAACTTTGATCATGTTAATGATAGACACGTCCACTTTATTATAGTCAACCTTGGAGCACTATCACCTTGTGAGTTGTTATCTTTATATCTTGAATTTGCTGAGCTTGAAACACCTCCTGCTATAATTTCTTATAGCTGGCAGCATTACATTCGTATTCACATGCCAATTGACACCACCTACTTCATATGCCGACATTCCCTTTCTATCTCATCTTTAGCCGACTCTTATTTGTACTATAAATAGGAGCCTACTTCACTACTAAGTCAATACAACAACTTTGAGAGCTTGCATGCGGCAAATGCAAGGTAATAGAGATGCAAGGAAAGATGATATTGGAGGAGATAGAGAGTTTTGCTTGTGTTTTAGGAGTTATGCTTTGGAATCGAGGTAGGGAATTTTTTGGGGGCTTTTACAGAGATTGATTTAATTAAATTTCGTGAGTATTATATTATGCCAAGTATTAAAGTTTGGTTGGTATTCTTTGTTATTGGATGTTTACGTGTTGTTAATTATCATTATATTATTTTATTAATATTGACATGTTCACATGTTATCGGAGATGGCTGGAATTCTTGGGTTGATAAATATGGAAAAGAGGGTAATGAGAAGGATATTTTATGTAGTTGAGTCTGATCATTGTAGGGACCAAGTTTAGGCGAGTCCGTCTGCATAGTAGAATGGGATATCGACGGTATAATTCTCGATTGGGTGATTTGGGTTTGGAGATGAATGGCTTAGACAAGACAACTAGCAAAAGAGGAATTTTGGGATGATTGAGATGAGTGTTAGTTTATATATACTGGGGCATTTAGAATCACAGTGGTAAAATGCGTAGTATGGGACATGCATATTTGCTTGCCCTATTATATAGATTAAAAGGTTGGGTAAAATTGAAGCTCATTCATGCATTATTATCTTTTGTATGTTATGTGATTGCATGTCACTTATTTTAGTTAATCAATCTACTGTGGTAAGGTCTTATGTCCCTAATAAGCGGTGTTTGCTCATTCCTCATCCTGTTTAATTTTTTAGATGAATTAGTAAGAAAGACAAGGACTAAACTAGTTGAGGCTGAATTAGATGAGAGTGATATAGCATTTTTATAACAAAAGTTAATTTTTAAACCTTATTTTAGCTTATTTTTATTTTATTTTCTCATGCACGGTTTTTATTTTATTTTCTCACGCACGGGCACGGGATTTTCACCGACCCCGGGATGTGACATAAATGGTCACTAAGGGTTTCTTGCTGCTATCCGTTTATGAACTATTACTCTTCTTTATTATACAATATGAATTTGCCAATACATTCCATATCAAAACTGTTTTCCTTGTATAACACATCTTTTGCTTTTATTATTGTTAAAAATTTTACAGTTTGCATATTGAGAGCTTTAGTTGAGAGATCTTTCAAATAAGTTTATTTGATGGACATTATTGTAGGGCCCACCCATATTATATTTTAATGACATGAACCGTCTATTTTTCAGGTATTCATTCAAAGATTATCTCTACATACTTTACTTGAATCCGAATTCATTTGACAACTCAATCAAATGGTTGTTATTTTAATGTTTTCTTAAAGCACCGTGTTCGTTGATTTTATTGGCCACAACTAGACATCTTAGTAGTTCCCAACTTGTCTAATTTCTTGTAAAAATGATCTATAAATGAAGACATAAAAAATAGATGGTTTAGATTTTTACAAAAGAAAATTTAATAGGCCCATATATATATATAATCACATTCTAGGTATTGCTCAATAATTTTATTTGAGGAATATTTTTTTAGTGTCTATATTATTTCAATGATCTGAACCATCTATTTTTCAAGTCTTTATTTATAAATCATTCATCCAATAAGTTATACAAACCGGAAGAATTCTGGTTGTAAATTTTGCAAATTGACAGAAAATGAGTAAAAGAAAGACATATTCAATAACTTAAAAGAAAAGACAAATTTGTAGATCTTTGTCAAAGCGTAAAAAGAAGAGAAGAAGGGAAAAACATATTTTATAATGAAGAAATTAACCAACACAACAAAACAAGGGTTCCTTGCATTCTTCCACGTGCTCTCTAGTCTCTCTCTGCCATGACCTGACTTATTACAAAGATGATTTGGTTGCTTGCTTAGTATGGAAGAAAATACAAAAAATCATGCTCTTGCCACGTGGCCTGCTTCATGCTTTGGACTTGTGCTGTAACGTGAACTGACCTACCACGTACACATTCGCTTTGTCAATCGGGTCAAGTGGGGCCGAATCCGGCCAACCCGACCCATTGTACAACTTACCAACCCAACCGACTTCCTATAATGTTATTATTAGTGGTAATGACCAAACCCCCTTTCTTTTCTTTGCACAATCTAAACACTTGTGCATTTAAATCAATACATTATTTTTATACATGCATGCAGAAATATATATGCATTGAAGTCAGCTGCTGGCATGGCATGGCCCAACTGATGCAACACAATGCCTCTATAATCCAACCCATCCACTCATATTTAGCCTAAAATCTCTCACTCAATTTGCAATATTACTTTATTTTCCACAAGTTATAGATGTCTTTTATGTATTAAACCAAAATAAAAAGGAAAAAGAAAGATATATAGCAGCTAGCTAGCAAGCCTTCTCCAAAATTTTATGCACATATATGTACACAAATTTGCACGTAAAAACTATTCCGTTTTTATTTTGTGGTCAGAATAATCTGTCACAGACACCGTTGTTTCTGCATTTCACAACAAGAAGATTCTCTCTCTGTCTCTGTCTCTGTCTCTCTCTCTCTCATAAACGCTCGACAGTCTCAAAACAATTTTGCTCTTGGTCTCGTGAGGACATTGTTCGTCCATCAACCAACCCCACCGTTTCTCTATCACAATTAATCCAATCTCTTGCTTCGTTTATTTTCCCCCAAAAACAAAAACAAAATCTCTCTCTCTCTATAAGTGCACACAAAAAACTATGACACTGCTCCTCTCCATCTCTCTCTAACCTCCTCATGAAAAGAACCACAAATTAAACCTTCCTCCATCCAATTCTCACTCTAAACAACAAAACCCGTCTCCTCATTTTTGAGAAAACACAGCCAGAAAACTAGTAACCATGATCACTGGCAAGGACGTATACGAAGTTTTTGCAGCCATTGTCCCTTTATACGCGGCTATGATCTTAGCCTACGGTTCCGTCCGGTGGTGGAAAATCTTCACACCAGACCAATGCTCCGGCATAAACCGCTTCGTGGCGCTTTTCGCCGTCCCATTGCTCTCCTTCCGCTTCATCTCCTCCAACAATCCTTACGCCATGAACTACAAATTCCTCCTCGCCGACTCCCTCCAAAAAGTAGTCATCCTGGTCGCCCTCTTCCTCTGGCAAGCCTTTTCCAAAGGCGGCAACCTTGAGTGGATGATCACTCTCTTCTCCCTCTCCACCCTCCCCAACACTCTCGTCATGGGCATCCCTCTGCTCAAAGCCATGTACGGCGACTTCTCCGGCACCTTGATGGTTCAGATTGTTGTTTTGCAGAGCGTGATCTGGTACACTCTCATACTCTTCATGTTCGAGTACCGCGGAGCCAAGCTCTTGATCTCCGAGCAGTTCCCGGAGACTGCAGCTTCGATCACGTCGTTCAGAGTTGACTCTGATGTCGTTTCGCTCAGCGGTCGAGAGCCTCTGCAAACAGACGCGGAGATCGGCGACGACGGGAAGCTTCACGTGGTGGTGAAACGATCCAATGCGTCGTCTTTCAACTGGTCACATAGGTTAAACTCGTTGAATTCGATGACCTCGCGGGCTTCCAATCTGACTGGAGTCGAGATTTACTCCGTGCAGTCTTCCCTTGAGACGACCCCACGGGCATCCAGCTTCAACCAGACGGAGTTTTACGCCATGTTTAGTGCCAGCAAGGCGCCGAGCCGCAAACACGGCAATACAAACAGTTTCCAAGGCGGATTTGGGGATGATGAGGAGGCGTTGAAAATGAGCACTACTAATAAGAAGAGGAGGGAGAGGAGTATGAGTTGTGAGGTCTTCAATGGTGGTATGGTCTCTTCCTATCCGCCTCTGAACCCAATGTTTGAGAGGTCTACCAGTGGGGTGCCGAAGAAGAAAGATAGTGGTGGTGGTGGTGAGGCAGTGTGTAATAAAGACCTCCATATGTTTGTTTGGAATTCCAGTGCATCGCCAGATTCCGAAGGGAATCTTAGACATGCAGTAAATCGAGCTGCTTCCACTGACTTTGGGGTAATGGATCCTTCCAAGTTTGCAGCTCTTCAACAACATGAAACTGCTGCTTCAAAAGGTGAGTAGCATATAATTTTTGGCTTAATTGCTTTGTTATCCCTTTAATTATGGTCAAATCTAACTTTCCTGGAAAGTTAAGTCACCTACTTTAGCCCATTGACTAAGGCTTGATGTTTCACTTTACCCCTATTAGCAACTTCATCAAAAAATACGTTATTTTTTATGACGCAATAGGAGTATTTTATTAATTTCATACATGTTGGTCATTTACTCGCTATTCTGAATATGTGATGTAACAAAGTAGATAAAAATATTAAAAAATGTTTTTGAAGAAAAAAATTATAACATCTTTTAAAAGTATTTCATAGCAAAAAAAAAAAATCAATTAAAAATAATAATAAAATAACTTTTTTTTATGGCAAACAAATCTTTCTCCTCTCTCTCTGTTCCTTCATGACCAGAAATTATAAAATGGTACCGGAATACGACATTATGCTATAGCTTGGGTGGGTGTGGGTAAGTTCGGTTGGGGAGAGTGGGGTCTAGGCAGGGCCGGTCCTAAGATTTTGAGGACCCTATGCGAAACTTAAACTGGAGGCCTCACATAATCTAATATGAAAATCCTAAAATAAAAAAATTTACAATGATTACTTAATGTCATAAAACAATTTTTTTATAACTAAAATTCATCATCAATTAGCATGTAATACCAATCACAACTCAAATTCATAATTTTTTTTAAATATTTTCATTCAATAAAGTTAAATATTAGTATGTTTGGTAAAAAAAAAGAGTTCAAGAGAAAGAAGAAGGCATAATTTTTTTTTTTGGTCTTGTTTTGAGTGGAAGAAAATACTTTGTTTTTGTTTTTAGGAGAAAGTATATGGGTGTGATATATAGTGCTGTTTGTTTAGTTGGATCTTTCTCTTTGTTTTTTTACGTGCTTCTGTTTTTTTATAAATAATTATTTTAAATTTTGTTGTTATAATTAAAAAAGAATAGAAACTTGAACCTGGGTCTTGTACTAAGGTATCCGCACTAAAAAGGAGCTACATCAATACACTTTGTGTCAATATGATGCATGCTGAAGTATATATACAAAGTTTATAATATTAATATATATATATATAATATAAAGTAAAAAAATTTCGATGGCACCACTTGCACCATGCCAAGGCCGCCCCTGGGTCTAGGTAGAGTTTGTTTTTATTTTATTTTATTTCAATTTTAAGTTATTTTATCATATCACATACTCGTAATAGTAGGTAAATGACCAATGTGTATGAAATTACTAAAACACCTATACCACATCATAAAAATTAATGGACTTTTGGATGTAGTTGATAATAAGGAGCAACGTGGAACATCAAAAACCTTAATGAAAGGGGCAAAGTGAGTCACTTTAACTTCCATGCGGGAAAATGAGATTTGAGGGCAACATAAAGCAGTTAAGCCATAATTTTATGATCCCATCTGCAACCATATTTGTCTTTTGTGTAAATTGCTAAGCAAGTACTTACGTGAGCCGTTTCAATCAATTGACGCCTTATCTGCCGGACACAAATTTCATTTTTCTATAACAAAAACAATAGGGAAATCCTTTCACATAGATTTGATTTTTTCTTTTCTTCTGTATTCTCATTTAATTTGTTCACAAAATAATGTCACTATGTTACTAGTTAGATTCATATTTGAGTTTAGTGAATAAATTTGGTGATCCCATTTCTTAGATTGTTATACAAATATCGTGATTTTTTTTTTTGGTTCTAAATGAAGTGCTCAATCTTGATTGGTATTTGGTATATATCCCAATTCCTTAAATTAAATGTGCAGGTATGCATTATTTAATAGAAAATATGAGTCCTGGGAGGAAAACGAGTGCAGATAGGGAGCTTGAGATAGAAGTAGGATCCAAGTTTCCAGCAAGTGCGTCTCCGTACGGTAGTTTCCGGAAGAAGGTGGACACGGAAGACGGAGGTGTAGCCAAGAAGCACCAAATGCCTCGTGCCAGTGTCATGATTAGACTTATACTTATCATGATCTGGAGGAAGCTTATTAGAAACCCCAACACCTACGCCAGCCTTCTTGGCTTGGCCTGGTCTCTCATATCGTACAAGTAAATCTCTCTCTCTCTCTCTCTCTCTCTCTCTAGAGTGCACCCATCATGCATTGTGTAGAAACCACTCAAAATTTTACTAATAATACTAAGCGTATCGCTCACAAATAATTTCATTTTTTACGAGAAAAATGATCAACAATGTTAGATATATGCCCTCTCTTTTTGTAGCAGAAGAGACTAATAAATTATGGAAACTGATCCACTAAAGTTAATTTTTCAATCATTGGCAGGTGGCACATAAAAATGCCAACAATTGTAAGTGGATCCATATCGATATTATCTGATGCTGGCTTGGGAATGGCTATGTTCAGTCTCGGTATTTATCTTCAATTGACTCCAGTATATATTGACCTAAATGAACCATATAAAAGTATACTTTTTTAACCACTGTTTTTTTTCTTTCCAGGATTATTCATGGCTTTACAACCAAAGATCATAGCTTGCGGAAAATCTGTTGCAACATCTGTAATGGCTGTTAGGTTTTTAGCAGGCCCAGCAGTGATTGCTGGAACCTCTATTGCTGTTGGTCTTCGGGGAGTTCTCTTACATGTTTCAATACTTCAGGTTCACAATCTCAATCTCCCAGCAATACCCACTTTTCTTAAAACTTAAGAATTTATAACTGCATATGTAATTAAATGCTTAATACTTTTGTTTTCAGGCTGCTCTTCCTCAAGGCATTGTTCCTTTTGTATTTGCCAAGGAATACAATGTCCACGCAGACATACTTAGCACTGCGTAAGTTTATTTACTTGTTTAAGGTGCTCCTCTTGAGTTTTAAGGAGCCAGGCTTTCCTCCGAATAAAATTGGTGATGAAAAAAAAGACTCTGACTTGAATATATTATGGTGTTGCAATTATTGCAGGGTCATTTTTGGAATGCTGTTTGCCGTGCCCGTAACAATTATCTACTATATTCTTCTTGGGCTCTAGTTTCTGAAAAACTAAATGCAGAAGAAAAATATATACTACTGTATATCCTAGAAGTCAGGCTTAAGTGAGCACCTTGATACATCTTAGCGCCCGTTTGACATTGTTTATTTGCGGTGATAAGTGATTTTTTAAAATTTTTAGGAAGCCCAGCCCATTTGGTAAACTATGAGAAAATCATTTATTGTTAAAAATTGATGTGAGAGAAAGCTATAAGAGAAAGCAGCTAATGAGGTGCTTTCATTTTCTGATTATGCAGAATCAGTTTCGAAGAGACATTGAGTTTAATGATTATACGGGAATCATTTTTTTATTTGGGAATCAATACCAACAATACTTTTAACAAAAAGTTTACCAAACGCCAAATTGCTTTATCTCACAGTTGATTTCTCTCACAACGATTATTTTCACAGCACATCAATGCCAAACTAGCAATAGATTAGAGCTTAGAAATATAGAAAAACTAGGATTTAGCCAAAGAAACGGAAAATATTTGGAAAAAGAGCAAAGCTCTAGTTTTGTTCCAAATCCAAACAAAACTAGTGTTTTGGCCTCTTCCTAAATATTTTCCATTCCTTTGGCTAAAAACGAAAGCTTCCTAGAAATATTGTTATATATCTTACTGACAAGGGTTAAATATTATTTACTTTAAATTTTTTTTTCTTCGGGTGCAAATTTTTCTTTTTAAATATTTGTTACACCAATGTCAATGTCTTTGCTTAACCTCAACACAAAATGCATGCAATATATACTTCGATATAACTTCATCTGGTTTAAATATTTTGTTTGGGGTTTGGATTGGATGAGCAAATAGACGAGACACCGTTTGAAGTTTCTGAGAAATACCGTTGACCTTTTTTTAAAATACGGAAAAACATTACATATGAGATCCTTAGGGATCTTAGTTCTATATATATATTGTGGGAGTAATTTTCCTCTCTAGAGAATATTCGTCTCGTGATCCCTTTTTTCTCTTCGTTCCTCTTTCTCCTTGCAAAATAACATGGAGTGAAAAGACCACATCTGGGGGGTGTTGGCCAAAGACCCTCAATGTCTAAGTCAATTAAATGATTATGAGGTCTTTTTCTCATGGTGAGAATCAGGTGGCCGAAGCCAGTGTGTGAAGGCTCCGCCTTGTGAGAGAGAGGGAGAGAGTGGCTGCAGCAAGGAGGGTGAGAGGGAATTTTTGCAGGGTTTTTAGATGTACCTCATGCCTTGTGCGTAGCCACATATTTATAGGGGCCTTGGTGGTTAGGGTTTCGGAAGAATAATCCCTCATATGGAAAAGAATTATTTTTCCCTAATTTGGAGAGATTGAATCAATTAGGGATTTGATTAGAATCAAATCCCCAATTACGGTAAGAATCCCCAATTTAATCAAATAATCCCCAAATTGATGGGATTAATTATTTGACATAGGATCTTTAAATATTTGCTTCCATAAATGCCTCCCCAGTTTCTGTATGGCGCATGGTGGCTTGAAAGAGGTGAATTAATTGTTGGGCTGTCCCATTGCATATGGGCTTCCTTTTGTGACTTGGGCTCCTGATTGGAGGATGCTTTTGACTTAATAATTTTTATGAAATTGGGTTCCCAATTGAAATGGGCTTGAGACTCATTGTAGGTAAGGAACCTCAATTGCTATAAATACAGGGCTCTCTTCACTTCTTTTCAAATTGCAAACTCACTTCCTCTATTTTCTGTTAGTGAGAGAGATATTGGAGGATTGTACTGTTTGTCAAGGAGAGGAGTTGTCCTGCACCCCAAGGTAGGTCAACTGGGGTTTTAGTTTTCCCCTTCTCTTCTTATTTTTGGCGGCATGGAGATGAGGGCCAGATGGAGGACTGGTTGGTTGCCAAAATTTGGTGGTCACGTGGTGCCGGCGGTTGGCAGAGGTGGCGACACAATGGAGCTTGTTTGCGCTGGAGTGGGAGTGCCCGGGTGGACCAGAGGCTGCCTGGGCCGCACCGTTGTGCTTTGGGCCGTGCCCTGTTTGGTCATTTGGGATTGGAGGCAAGCTGGGCTAGAGGCGTAGGCGGAGTAGGCCTCGTGGGTTGTTGGAGCGTGACACGATTTGTAAGGCTGGAGCAAGCGAGGCGTGGGCCTAGGCTAGAATGTACCGATATTTCCGACACCATCAATATTTTATTCCTTGATTAGAATCAAATCCTCAATCATGACAAGAATCTCTAATTAATCAAATAATCCACAAATTGATGGAATTAATTATTTAACCTAGAATCTTCAAATATTTGCTTCCACACATATCCATACAAACTTTATAATTAACATCCAACGGGAAATTGTACCGTTGAATTATTGCTGGGGTCCTCAAACTTATTTATAAGAAAGAAAAATTAGAAATAAAACGTTTGTGTTAATCGCAAATTTTTGCCATGAGGTTGTAGCAAAGCTGAAAGAAACATTTTTGTTACGGATCATATAAAGAACTGAATTATTTTTTACAATTTGCATCTCTTTTTATTTTAAAATTTATCTAAACGTGTATATTTAATAAATACTGCCGGTGCTTGAGTAATTGAATTTGTCTGTAACAAAAAAACATAATTTTTTTTGGGGTCAAAATCAGCAATCGGTTTCGTTTTAAAATATTTAATCTCAACAGCCGATTGATGATTCTGCATGAGAAAAGTCTTATACGAGTACGACTAAATAAATTTGATGACTCATGAGTCATACCTAAAAGGTACGAGTGTGCCTTTTTTTTTTCCTCTCATTTTCAATAATTAATTAAGGGGCTCATAGAAAAATAATTAATTAAGTGGCGCCGGTAATTGGAGATTACCTTATTTTCCACAAGTTATATAGATGCATTTTATGCAAACGCTCGACAGTCTCTGATTAAAAACAATTTTCCTCTTGGTCTCTTGTCGACATTGTTCGAGCATCAACCCCACCAATTCTTTGTTACCATAATTAATCCCAGTTCTTGCATGTTTTTATTTTTTATTTTTTTATCAACAAAAACAAACAAAACCTTTCTCTATAAGAGCACACAAACAACCATCTCATTCTTCCTTTCCATCTCTCTCTAACCTCCTCATGAAAAAAAAACCACAAATTAAGCCTTCCTCCACCCAATTCTCACTCTAAACAACAAAACCGATGTCCTCATTTTTTAGAAAAAAAAGCCAGAAAACCAGCAACCATGATCACTGGCAAGGACATATACGATGTTTTTGCAGCCATAGCCCCTTTATACGTGGCTATGATCTTAGCCTACGGTTCCGTCCGGTGGTGGAAAATCTTCACACCGGACCAATGCTCCGGCATAAACCGCTTCGTGGCGCTTTTCGCCGTCCCATTGCTCTCCTTCCACTTCATCTCTTCCAACGACCCTTACGCCATGAACTACAAGTTTATCCTCGCCGACTCCCTCCAAAAAGTTGTCATCCTGGTCGCCCTGTTTCTCTGGCGAGCCTTCTCCAAACGTGGCAACCTCGAGTGGATGATCACGCTATTCTCCCTCTCCACCCTCCCGAACACTCTCGTCATGGGCATCCCGCTGCTCAAAGCCATGTACGGCGACTTCTCCGGCACCTTGATGGTTCAGATTGTTGTTTTGCAGAGCGTGATCTGGTACACTCTCATACTCTTCATGTTCGAGTACCGCGACGCCAAGCTCTTGGTCTCCGAGCAGTTCCCGGAGACTGCAGCTTCGATCACGTCGTTCAGAGTTGACTCTGATGTCGTTTCGCTCAGCGGTAGAGAGCCTCTGCAAACAGACGCGGAGATCGGCGACGACGGGAAGCTTCACGTGGTGGTGAAACGATCCAATGCGTCGTCTTTCAACAGGTCACACAGGTTAAACTCGTTGAATTTGATGACCTCGCGGGCTTCCAATCTGACTGGAGTCGAGATTTACTCAGTGCAATCTTCCCTTGAGACGACCCCACGAGCATCCAGCTTCAACCAGACGGATTTTTACGCCATGTTTAGTGCCAGCAAGGCGCCGAGCTGCAAATACGGCTATACAAACAGTTTCCAAGGCGGATTTGGGGATGATGAGGAGGCGTTGAAGATGAGCACTACTAATAAGAAGAGGAGGGAGAGGAGTATGAGTTGTGAGGTCTTCAATGGTGGTATGGTCTCTTCGTATCCGCCTCCGAGCCCAGTGTTTGAGAGGTCTACCAGTGGCGTGCCGAAGAAGAAAGATAGTGGTGGTGGTGGTGGTGGTGAGGCAGTGCGGAATAAGGACCTCCATATGTTTGTTGGGAATTCCAGTGCATCGCCAGATTCCGAAGGGAATCTTAGACATGCAGTAAATCGAGCTGCTTCCACTGACTTTGGGGTAATTTCCAAGGCTGCAGCTCTTCAACACCATGAAACTGCTGCTTCAAAAGGTGAGTAGCAAATAATTTTTGGCTTAATTGCTTTGTTATCCCTTTAATTATGGTCAAATCTGACTTTCCCTTAAAATTAAGTGACACACTTTAGTCCATTGACCTAGACTTGGTGTTCCACATTACTCCTACCGACAACTTCATCTAACAATACATTATTTTTGATGACGTGACCGGAGTATTTTATTAATTTCATACATGTTTTGGTCATTTACTTGCTATTCTGAATATGTGATGTGACAAAGTAGATTAAAATATGTGATGTGACAAAGTAGATTAAAATGTTAAAAAATGTTTTTGAATAAAAAAATTATAACATTTTTAAAAGTATTAATAGTAAAAAATATCAACGGACCAACATGGTAGACCCATATGAGAGGACTGCAGAAACCCCAAATAGTAAACCTACAGAATAAGACTGCAAAACATCCCAACTATCAAAAGAAGCCTTATATGTGCAAAATCATAGTCTTTTGACACCCATACAAACTGCAAGGCATACCATAGCAGAAACTAGGAGAGAACAAGGAGGAACATAGAAACAACAATTAAAGGACCCATGATAAGCACTTCACTTCAACTCATAATCTCTCAAAGAAAACCTCCTATGGCCAAGCATAGTTCTTCTGTCAATGCTGAGTAGAGAAGAGCACCACATCCCAACAACTACCACCAGCGTCGCTATTGCCGCCGCCATTGAAACAGAGACAAAACATCAGCCACCAGGTATCACAACTCTCTCGAGGAGTGACACAATCCAGCGTCACTACTATCACTGCCACCGAGACAAAGACAACACTAGTCACCTAGAACACTGCAAAAACAACAAAACAAAACAAACATACAAACACACCTAGATCCAAACAGATTTAGACTATCTGAGGAGGGGAATGGGAGGAGAAGAGGGGAAAAGAGGAAGGAAAAAGATGGGAGAAAAAGAAGGGGAGATGAGGAGAGAAAGGGGAAGATGGGCGGTGGGGAGGAGGGGCAGTGCCCACCTCCCCCCCTTAGCTTCCTTTTAGTTGGTTGCCAACAAGGAGAAAGGGGACCAGGGTGCGGCTAGACTTTTGGATGTAGTTGATAACAAGGGGGCAACATGGAACATCAAAAACCTAAATGAAAGTGGCAAAGTGAGTCACTTTAACTTCCAAGCGGAAAAATGAGATTTGATCATAATTTTAGGGGGCAACATAAAGCAGTTAAGCCACAATTTTATGATTCCATCCCCAACCATATTTGTCTTTTGTGTAAATTGCTAGGCAAGTACTTACGTGAGCCGTTTCAATCAATTGACGCCTTATCTGCTGGACACAAATTTCATTTTTCTATAGCAAAAACAATAGGGAAATCCTTTCACATAGATTTAATTTTTCGTTTCTTCTGCATTCTCATTTAATTTGTTCACAAAATAATGTCACTATTTTACTTGTTTGAAATAAATAAGATGCATAAAATTCATATTTGAGTTTAGTGAATAAATTTGGTGATCCCATTTCAAAAATCGTGATATTTTTTTTGGTTCTAAATGAAGGGCTCAATCTTGATTGGTATTTGGTTTATATCCTAATTCCTTAAATTAAATGTGCAGGTATGCATGATTTAATTTTAAATATGAGTCCTAGGAGAATAATGAGTGAAGACAGGGAGCTTGAGATAGAAGAAGGATCCAAGTTTCCAGCAAGTGCGTCCCCATACGGTAGTTTCCAGAAGAAGGTGGACGTGGAAGACGGAGGTGTAGCCAAGCACCAAATGCTTCCTGCTAGTATTATGATTAGACTTATACTTATCATGATCAGGAGGAAGCTTATTAGAAACCCCAACACCTACGCCAGCCTTCTTGGCTTGGCCTGGTCTCTCATATCATACAAGTAAATCTCTCTCTTTCTATCTCTATCTCTCTCTCTCTCTCTCTCTCTCTCTCTCTCTCTCTCTCTCTCTCGTGCACCCATCATGCATTGTGTAGAAACCACTCAAAATATTGCCAATAATGCTAAACGTATCGCTCACAAAAATATTTTGTGAGCAGTCCAATTTCATATTTAGGAGAAATGTGATCAACAATGTTACATATATCCCCTCTCTTTTCGTATAGCAGAAGAGACTAAGAAATTACTGAAACTGATCCACTCAAATTAATATTTCAATCATTCGCAGGTGGCA
Organism: Prunus padus; assembly: GCA_024362665.1. NCBI lineage: Eukaryota > Viridiplantae > Streptophyta > Magnoliopsida > Rosales > Rosaceae > Prunus > Prunus padus. The sequence continues at coordinate 5,312,028 of JANFAM010000020.1, forward strand.
CATAAAAATGCCAACAATTGTAAGTGGATCCATATCGATATTATCTGATGCTGGCTTGGGAATGGCTATGTTCAGTCTCGGTATTTATCTTCAATTGACTCCAGTATATATTGACCTAAATGAACCATATAAAAGTATGCTTTTTTAACCACTGTTTTTTTTTTCTTTCCAGGATTATTCATGGCTTTACAACCAAAGATCATATCTTGTGGAAAATCTGTTGCAACATTTGCAATGGCTGTTAGGTTTTTAGCAGGCCCAGCAGTGATTGCTGGAACGTCTATTGCTGTTGGTCTTCGGGGAGTTCTTTTACATGTTGCAATAGTTCAGGTTCACAATCTCAATCTCCCAGCAATACCCACTTTTCTTAAAACTTAAGTTAAGAATTTAAAACTGCATATGTAATTAAATGCTTAAATACTTTTGTTTTCAGGCTGCTCTTCCTCAAGGCATTGTTCCTTTTGTATTTGCCAAGGAATACAATGTCCACGCAGACATACTTAGCACTGCGTAAGTTTATTTACTTGTTTAAGGAGCTCCTCCTGAGTTTTAAGTAGCCACGCTTTCCTCCGAAAAAAATGGTGATGAAAAAAAAGACTCTGACTTGAATATATTATGGTGTTGGAATTATTGCAGGGTCATTTTTGGAATGCTGTTAGCCGTGGCCGTAACAATTATCTACTATATTCTTCTTGGGCTCTAGTTTCTGAAAGACTAAATGCAGAAGAAAAATATATACTACTGTATATCCTAGAAGTCAGGCTTAAGTGAGCACCTTGATACATCTTACTGGCTAGATAGAAATTAAGTAATAGATTAAAGTTTAGAAATCTTGTCACATATCTTACTGACAAGGGTTAAATTATTATTTAGTTTGATTTTTTTTTTCTTCGGGTACCTCTTTGCTTAACCTCGACACGAAATCCATGCAATATATACTTTGATATAACTTCATCTGGTTTAAATATTTGTTGGGTTTTGGATTGGATGAGCAAATAGACGAGACACCGTTTGAAGTTTCTGAGAAATACCGTTGACATTTTTTTAAAAATATGGAAACTTTTTTGTTATGGATCATATAGACATCTGAAGATGCACGTGTTAGATGTTTTGTTTTGTTTGATTGAACATATGTGAGTCGAATTTGATCAGAAGAGTAGTAGCAAACACTAATTCTATTTATTTTCATATATTTGAAGATAGAATTACAGTTGAATAAATCAAGACAGAAGAAAGAACTCCATAACATATACCTCAATTAAACTCAAATTAAACTAAAATAGCATACCTCAATTCAAGTAAAATCCAAACAGAGTTCAAAGCGAGGTTCAACTTTTAGAGCCAATAAAAAACACAAACCCAAAACAAGAATAAAAAATAAGATCAGAAAACAAAAAAGTCAAAGGAATCCAAAAAACCTCACTTACTTGATAATAAACAATTTCATAGCACAACATATATATCATCACAATCAACGATTGAAGCTCTCAAAAGAAGCACATTCTCCATTTTAGCGGAAGAATTTCCAAATAAATAGAAGCAGAGCTTTGAAGCCCGATCCAAAACCAATACGAAGCCAATCAAATACTCAAAGCTTGTGCAAAATAAAAAACAAGCACATATTCAGAACATGATTTCAATCTCAAATCAAGCTTCAAAACCAAAATTGCAATCCAAATTCGAAGAAATCAACTTATCCAATTACTTGATCCGCACTGTACATAGAGCACAATGAATCAGTTATCTATAAATCGGAGACTCGAACGATAATTCACTAATAGAAAAAGAGAAGTTCATGTTGGCGTGACTTGTGGACCATTGACTTTCTTTCCTTGCACACCAATGATTCTCATTATAATTGTAATTGATTTACTTTAATTCCTAAGTTTCTACTATAAATAGAAATATGAATTTATTATTTTACTTGGCCACCAAGGCTCCGTTGTGTTATAAATATGACCTCCTATAAGGAGGGAAATACATAGAAAATTCCCACAAACAAATATTCTCTCATAGTTCTCATGTTTTAGCATGGTATCAGATGAGCGATCTTGGGATTGCTAACTCTAATTTCAAACCCTTGTTGCCGTTATGGGAGAGGATGATTTTTTCATTCCTCATGGAGGTAGCACCATCGACTCAGCCTCTCATTCCCACCCAACCTTAGTCGAATTGAGTGCTCATATGGCTAAGTTCCTAAAGATGCAGAACTAGACCCTGAACCAGATCCTGATCCTGACTCAAGATCCGACCAAGACCCCGATTTCGACTCTAATCTTCGAAGAATTGATTTCCAGAAAAACTCATACCCCAATTCTGGCTCAGATTCCGATCCAGATTCCTACTCAACCTATATCCTATGCATCTTCCGCTGCACAGATTATGAATTTCCAACAACCCACTCCGACACCTGGACAAGATTGCACATCATGTGGTGATTCGAGACACACTCGTGAGACATGTTTCAAATTGCATGGCTACCCTGAATGGTGGGCTACTCTCAACAATTGAACATGACGTGATACTGCCAATAATGTTACTGGTTATGGATTCCATACTTCGGATAAGAGTGATTCCATGGGCTGGATAATTGATTCATGTACAACTGATCATATGACATTTGATCCTGATGATTTTATGACGGCAACCCAACCCAGACGAACTTGTATTGCTAATGCCAATAAATCTTTGGATGTGTGACTTTTGTTCGCCTCTACAAAAATTAACGTAGCAAGCTTGATCCATGTGCACTTCATTGTGTTTTTTTGGGATATGTCACTCATCAGAAAGGCTATCGGTGTTATCACCCTCCTACCTGTCGGACCTATGTCACTTTGGATGTGACATTTCTAGAATCTGAGAAGTTCTCCCATGACCGAGCATCCAATTCTACGCTTCAGGGGGAGACACGGAGTGAAGAGTAGAATTGGAGCAACTTGGAAGAAGAAGAAATTCGTGTGTACACAGAAGCGATTGATTGTCTTTCCGCTAACGATTGATCGCCATGAGGTCTAGAGCATGGGGCTTCTCTCAGCCAAGAAACGATCAATCGTCCAACACCAACGATCGATCGCCCCGAGATTGGAATGAGATATTCTTCTCTATCGAAAACCGATCAATCGCCCATTTTCAATGATCGATCGCCTCATCCCTGCGAAATTGTTTTTGATTTAAGTCTCATTCCTATAGACAACCTAAAACAACGAGATGAAGACCCTTCCTCTCCCTCAACAATACCAACGAACCAATCTCCTGAGAATATCTTTGAGGTAACTACTCATACTACGCTTGTGAATTTAGAGGATAAATGTATTGGATATCAATTACCTTTCAGGCATAATCGGGGGAAGCCACCAAACCGTTATTCACAAGACATCAAAGTATCCAATTGCGAATCATGTATCCATTGAGAAGCTGTCTGAACCACTCAAGCCTTTTGTGCACCAGTTGTTTGCTATCCATATCCCAACCAAGGTTGTTGAAGCAATGAAAGATCCTAAGTGGGTTCGAGCTATAAAGGAAGATAAAGCTCTTGAGAAAAATAAGACTTGGACACTAGAAACTTTACCATAAAGAAAAAGGATGGTCGGATGTAGATGAGTGTTTACTATAAAACACAATGTTGATGGATTTATCGAGTGATACAAGGCAAGACTTGTGGTAAAATGGTACATAAAGACCTACGATATAGACTATGAAGAAACCTTTGCTCTAGTTGCAAAATTAAACACCGTCAGAGTCTTATTGTCCCTTGCAGCTAATTTGGATTGGCTACTACACCAGTTTCATGTAAAGAATTCTTTCGTGCATAGAGAACTCACAGAGGAAGTGTATATGGACATTCTTCCTAGATATAATACTACTCATACTGGAACAGTATGCAAATTACAAAGGGCATTGTATGGATTGAAACAGTCACTGCGCACATGGTTTGGACGGTTTACCATGGCGATGAAGAACAATGGTTTCAGACAGAGTAACTCATATCATACTCTGTTCTTGAAACATCATAAAGGGAAGGTAACAGCTTTAATAATTTATGTTGATGATATTATTATTAATGGGGATGATAAACAAGAAATATCTCAATTACAAGACTATTTGGCTATTGAATTTGAGATGAAGAATCTAGGTGGACTCAAGTATTTCTTGAGGATTGAGGTGGCCCGATCACAGAAAGGCATATTTCTCTCTCAAATGAAATATGTCTTGGATTTGTTGATAGATACAAGAATGCTAGATTGCAAACATGTAGACACTCATATTGTTCAAAATCATCATATTGGAGAATACTCGGATCAAGTTCCAACTAACAAAGAAAGATACCAACGGTCAGTGGGAAGATTGATCTACTTGTCACGTACTCGACCAGACATTGCTTATGCGGTGAGCTTCGTCAGTCAATTTATGCATTCTCCAAGTGAAGACCACATGAACGCAATCGGATAATTAGATATTTGAAGTCTACACCCAGAAAATGCCTTATGTTCTCAAAACATGGTCATTTGAATATTGATGGTTATTCAAATCTATATTGGGTAGTGTAACAAATAGAAGATCCAAATCGGGTTACTTCACATTCGTGAGAGGTAATTTGGTGAAATGAAGGAGCAAGAAATAGAAGGTAGTAGCTTTATCGAATGCAGAAGCCTAGTTCAGAGGCATGACTAAAGGAATTTTTTAGCTCTTTTGGTTAAGGAAGTTGCTTACTGAACTTGGGTATGAACCTACTTCTACAATGAATCTCTTTTATGACAACAAGGCTACTGTAGCTATCGCACAAAATCCAGTTCAACATAATCGCACTAAACATGTTGAGGTGGATCGACACTTCATCAAACAGAAGCTTCAGGCTAAAGTGATTCAGTTCCCTTTCGTGAAATACGAGGATCAATTGGCGGATATTTTGACAAATGCGATTTCCAATAGAGAGTTCCACAATTCACTAGATCAGTTGGGCATTGGCGACATCTATGCACCAACGTGAGGGGGAGTGTTTGCGTGATTTGTGGACCATTGACTTTCTTTACTTCCGCACCAAGAATTCTCATTATAATTGTAATTGATTTACTTTAATTTCTACTTTCCTACTGTAAATAGAAATATGAATTTATTATTTTACTTTGCTACTAAGGCTCCGTTGTATTATAAATATGACCTTCTACAAAGAAAGGAATTCACAGAAAAGTCCCACAAACAAATATTCTCTCATAGCTATTTTAGCAGCTCCCACATTCAACGTCGTAAAAATGAGTTTCGAACGAGCAAAACTCAGCAATGGATTTGAAGTCGACAAAACAGGAGAACAAATGTGTAAATTCGAAATAAAAAGTGAAATTCAAATTGACAGCTCGCGGTTAATGAGTTTTTCTTTGAATTCAATGCGAAAAGAGTAAAACCGGGTTTTAAGATTCAAAAACCCTGCCAGCGGTCAGATTAGTCATATTAGAAGTGAGTTTATATATAAATTGGTAGGGTAAGATTTCGTGTTAATGCTATGCTTTATCTGACTTTAATTACTTTGCATGTGAATGTTTGAGTTGAAAATTAGTAATCAATGGTAGCAAAGAGAAGGTCTAAGTGTAACTAGCTTCAATGCATAGCTCCAAACGTTGCCTTATCTGACTTTATATATATATATATATTAGCAGCTAGCTAGCACATATATATAATATATATGTACACAAACTTGCATGTAAAAACTATTCCTTTTTTATTTTGTGGTCAGAATAATCTGCCACAGCCACCGTTTTCATTTCACAACAAGAAGATACTCACTCACTCTCTCTCTCTCACACACACAAACGCTAGACAGTCTCTGATTAAAAAACAATTTTCCTCTTGATCTCTTGTCGACATTGTTCGAGCATCAACCCCACCATTTCTCTGTTACCATAATTAATCCAAGTTCTTGCATGCTTTTTATTATTATTTTTTAATTTTTATTAACAAAAACAAACAAAACCTTTCTCTATAAGAGCACACAAACAACCATCTCATTCTTCCTCTCCATCTCTTTCTCTCTCTCTAACCTTCACCCAATTCTCACTCTAAACAACAAACCCATCTCCTCATTTTTGAGAAATCAAAGCCAGAGAACCAGCAACCATGATCACTGGCAAGGACATATATGATGTTTTTGCAGCCATAGTCCCTTTATACGTGGCTATGATCTTAGCCTACGGTTCCGTCCGGTGGTGGAAAATCTTCACCCCGGACCAATGCTCCGGCATAAACCGCTTCGTGGCGGTTTTCGCCGTCCCATTGCTCTCCTTCCACTTCATCTCCTCGAACGACCCTTACGCCATGAACTACCAGTTTATCCTCGCCGACTCCCTCCAAAAAGTCGTTATCCTCGTCGCCCTCTTCCTCTGGCAAGCCTTCTCCAAACACGGTAACCTCGACTGGATGATCACGCTCTTCTCCCTCTCCACCCTCCCCAACACCCTCGTCATGGGCATCCCGTTGCTCAAAGCCATGTATGGCGACTTCTCCGGCACCTTGATGGTTCAGATTGTTGTTTTGCAGAGCGTGATCTGGTACACTCTCATGCTCTTCATGTTTGAGTACCGCGGCGCCAAGCTCTTGATCTCCGAGCAGTTCCCGGAGACTGCAGCTTCGATCACGTCGTTCAGAGTTGACTCTGACGTCGTTTCACTCAACGGCCGAGAGCCTCTGCAAACAGACGCGGAGATCGGCGACGACGGGAAGCTTCACGTGGTGGTGAAGCGGTCCAATGCTTCGTCTATGGTGTCGTCCTTCAACAAGTCACACGGGTTGAACTCGCTGACTTCGATGACCCCGCGGGCTTCGAATCTCACGGGAGTCGAGATTTACTCGGTTCAGTCCTCCCATGAACCAACGCCGCGGGCGTCCAGCTTCAACCAAACGGATTTTTACGCCATGTTTAATGCCAGCAAGGCGCCGAGCCCCAAGCACGGCTACACAAACAGTTTCCAAGGTGGATTCGGGGACGTTTATTCAGTGCAGTCTTCGAAAGGCGTGACGCCGAGGACTTCAAATTTTGATGAGGAGGCGTTGAAGATGAGTACTAGTAATAAGAAGAGGGGGGCGAGGAGTATGAGCGGTGAGATCTTCAATGGTGGCATGGTCTCTTCGTACCCTCCTCCGAACCCGATGTTTTCCGGGTCTGCCAGTGGTGGGCCGAAGAAGAAAGATAGTGGCGGTGGAAGTGGAGGCGGTGGTGGTGGTAGTGGTGGGGCAGCACCTAATAAAGAGCTTCACATGTTTGTTTGGAGTTCGAGTGCATCGCCAGTTTCTGAAGGGAATCTTAGACATGCAGTAAATCGAGCTGCTTCCACTGACTTTGGGGTAATTGATCCTTCCAAGGCTGCAGCTCTTCATCAACATGAAACTGCTGCTTCAAAAGGTGAGCACCAAATAATTTTATGATCCCACTCCCAACCATATTTGTCTTTTCTGTGAATTGCTTGCCAAGTACTTACATCAGCTACTGGACAATTGACACCTTATCTACTGGACAAAAACAATAGGGAGCTTCATTAATTTCCTTTGACATAGATCTGGTTTTTTATTTCTTTTTTCTAGTCTCATTTAATTGGTTCACAAAATATTAAATCAAGGGTTGAATCTTTATTATTGTTATTTGGTTTATATCCTAATTACTTATATTAAATCTGTAGGTATGCATGAGTTAATTGAGAATATGAGTCCTGGGAGGAAAATGAGTGGAGATAGGGAGCTTGAGACAGAAGAAGGATCCAAGTTTCCACCAAGTGCTTCGCCGTACAGTAGTTGCCAGAAGAAGGTGGACATGGAAGGAGGTGTAGCCAAGAAGCACCAAATGCCTCCTGCCAGTGTCATGACTAGACTTATACTCATCATGGTCTGGAGAAAGCTCATTAGAAACCCCAACACCTACTCCAGCCTTCTTGGCGTGGCCTGGTCTCTCATATCATACAAGTAAATCTCTCTCTCTCTCTCTCTCTCTCTCTCTCTCTCTCTCTCTCTCTCTCTACAGTGCACCCATCATGCATTGTGTAGAAATCACTCAAAATATTACTAATTAATGTTATATCTCTCACGAAAATAAATTTCATGTGGAGGTTTTGGATGTTATTTTGAGAGATGTAATCAACAATGAGGTATATATGCCCTCTCGTACACTCAAATTAATTTTTCAATCATTGGCAGGTGGCACATCAAAATGCCAACAATTGTAAGTGGATCCATATCAATCTTATCTGATGCTGGCTTGGGAATGGCTATGTTCAGTCTCGGTATTTATCTTCAATTGACTCCATTATATATTGACCTAAATTTGCCATATAGAAGTATACTTCAAATGAAATTTGCCTTTTATTAATCACTGTTTTTTTTTTCTTTCCAGGATTATTCATGGCTTTACAACCAAAGATCATAGCTTGTGGAAAATCTGTTGCAACATTTGCAATTGCTGTTAGGTTTTTAACAGGCCCAGCAGTGATTGCTGCAACGTCTATTGCTGTTGGTCTTCGGGGAGTTCTATTACATGTTGCAATAGTTCAGGTTCTCAATCTCAATCTCACAGCTATTTATACCCACTTTTTTAAAACTTAAGTCAATTAAGAATTTCAAAATGCATATGTGGGTTGGGTTATGCCAGTTGGTTAGGACAGTGAGTCCGTCCCATTACATTCAAGTTTGAATCCCTCTCTTTCCATAAATTATATTAATTTAGAGTAATTTAAGCGATTGTATTTAAAAAATTGCTTATGTAATTAAATGATTAAACATTGTTTTTTTTTTTCAGGCTGCTCTTCCTCAAGGCATTGTTCCTTTTGTATTTGCCAAGGAATACAATGTCCACGCAGACATACTTAGCACTGCGTAAGTTCATTTACTTACTTAATTTTGTTTTAACCCACGAATAAAATGGTGATGAAAAAGGGTCTCTGACTTGTATTATGTTCGTCCAATTATTATTGCAGGGTCATTTTTGGAATGCTGGTTGCCTTGCCCATAACAATTCTCTATTATATTCTTCTTGGGCTCTAGTTTCTGTATTTCCAAGTCATGCTTAGGTGGATGATCAAAAGCATGCCATTGGATTCAGTGTTCAACAAAATTTTTAATTTTGCTCCTTCATGTTAGTATTATATTATTTTGTTATCTTACTGATTAGATAGAAATTAAGCAATAGATTAGAGCTTAGAAATCTAGAGAAGGATATATATATATATTTTTAGAACTTTCTTTTTTCTTCTTTGGGTGCAAATTTTCATGAGTTTCTTTTTTAATATTTGTTACACCAATGTCAATGACTTTTTTATTTGTTGGGATTTGGATCACAAAATTCAAGAGACACCGTTTGAAGTTTCTCAGAAATGCCGTTGACTTACTGGTAGGTCCTACAATATTACTTCGGAACAGATGTGGCCCTCAAACTTATATATAAAATGCAAATAAATAAATAAAAACGTTCACGAGTTTTTGCCATGAAGTTCTAGCAAAGAAGAAAGGAAGTTTTTGTTATGGATTATATTCAGTCTTTGCCGTAAACGGGTTTAAATTGTATGTCATTTTGAGAAATGAAAAATATAAAAAGATGTAGTTATGTAACTAGCTGTCTCAGAAAATGAGTATGGAGATGCTATGTATAGATCATTGTATATAAAATCTACATCTTGGATCTTTACAGTTTAGGACGTCTTCATCCTTTACTCTCCTAATATAACCACTAAAGTCTTGCAAGGTACTAGTAGCTCAAGTGGTTAAAACAGCCTCAAGATCTTGTGTTCGAATCTCTCTTCCTCTATGTCTTTTCACGTTCTTCTCTTTAAAACTTGCTCACATCATTGTCACAAATACAACATCTGATTTTGATCAACCAAATAATGCCCATCTCGGGTGTTTTATCGTAGTTTCATCGATTTCTAGTCGAGATGATATTTCCAATCACCCAAACGTTGAATTTGATCAGCCCCAAAAAAAAGTTGAATTTGGTCAACTTCTCGTCGAGATTATTAAAATTTCGACAATATCTCACATAAGCTATTTAAAAGTTTCCAATTTTCGCGTATCAGCAATCAACAACGGTCTAAAAATTCCAACATTTTGACATCATCTGAAGGGTTGTTGTTGTTGTTGGGTAATGTTGATGCTAAAAAATGGTTCGGCACTTTTGAGCCCAATTGTGATGCCTTCGTCTTCGGCAGTCCGCGGTGAGCTTGTCGATCTGTAAGACAAGAAACAATCAGTAAGCTCGAAAGGCACCGGTGTGGTACCGGACAAAGGCTCTCTGATGCTCAAGTTAGAATAAGTACGGAGTGAATAGTAATTTTAGCAGAGTAATAGCTAAGTGACCGAAGGCTCTTGATTACCTCCTTCTTGGGGCTTGTGCCTGTCTTTATAGATCTTGGGAGGTGTGCATTTCGAGTATAATTTCGATGTGGGACTGTAGACACTACCTGATTAGGCTCCACGTGTCCTAAAGAAGATTTAAGGATTATGAGTCCTTAAATCACCTTCGGCAGGCTGGGTGCCGATCGTCTTACATACCGATGACTCTGTACTTCCACGTGTAATCTTCTTACTGGTAGTTTAAGTGGGGTATAAACAAGTAAGATTTCGTGTTAATGCTATGCTTTATCTGACTCTACTTACTTTGCATGTACTTGTTTGAAAAGAAAATTAGTAATCTGTGGTAGGAAAGAGAAGGTGTAGCTAGCAGAGTATATTAGTGGCTGAAGCATGTGACCGACCCTAAGCAGAGTGAAAATTAAAATTTAGTTTCACATTACATTGTTCTTGTAGTTCATTTAGAATTGCATTCGAAGACAAATTTTATGTTTGTTTATAATATTACGGTAGACAAAAAGCATTTTGTATTGCTTGTCAGCATAATCTGCATCCATGTGTCTTGAATTGTGCATTAATATTATCTTATTTGACATGCAATCATAATATGCGTCATATACATTGACTATGTTCCAAAACCTTCATTTTTTATTTTATTTTTGATGCGGAACCTTCATGCTTTTATAGATTCATCCCATCCAGTTCAGATCTATGCCATCAATCCTTCAGCCCTAATGCAAAGGGAATTTGTCACCCTCTACTTCATTTAGTCTGATTTAGCTTTGAAGGGGTTTAATTCCTTTTGTCCTGAATTTTTTTTTTTCTTTATACAGCATTTCCCTCATTGGCAATGAGGTGTATCACATAAGAAATGGTTGAAATAGATCTTTTGTACTGTCCTAAGGAAAGTACTTGGCAGGTCCATCACACCGTTACGTGGTGTTATTATCTACGTGATATAATATGAACATGTTATGGATAGTCATACCAATATATAGTCATCTTTGTGAAGTTGACTTTTGAACTCTAACCTTTCTTGAGTATCACAATAGGGGATCTAAGTTTTAGTTGCAATTTTATTTTTTTCTCCAACAAATACACACACAACATCCTATTTTCAGTATGCATGCACTCCAATGATCGGATGTGTCTATTGTTTAGTTTCCCCTCCAAGAATCGTCTCATTAAAATTATTTAACTTCAATTAATGAACTGTATTTGGCTATATACAGTTTAGATGACAAAACTATTTTCAATTTGACTACTTTTTTACAAAGATGACCCTTAAAGTTCTAATCATCAAATTGCTTTAAAAGTGATATTTAAAAGATCTTCTTTAAAGAAATTTTCATATGTGGACGTCCAGACATTATTACCGAACGGATATCATATATGTTCTACTACCCCTTCCTATTTTTCTCTCTATTTACAATAGCACCCGCACGGTAATAACGTGCAGACATCCGAATGAGAGAATAATTTATATATATATATATATTATTTGTATATAGCCATTAGATTAGATCAAAACAATACATGTGTTGGGTTTCTTGGTATCACATCAAGGTGATCTTGCCAGCTGTTATGCATAAACGATAACCATAGGAATTAGGATTAGATTCTATGGAAAATAACCTAAAAGTTGGCCAAAATTTGAAGACAATAGAATAGGAAAACTATATTATTTGTTTGTTATTATCCATATTATAATTGACATTGTTTGTACTATATATTCTAATGCTTTCTCACGTGGTCAAGCAAGAGAGTGTCTTTTATAAAGTTAATTAAACCCAAAATTAAAGTAGTATATGCTAAGAGCACGTGAAGGTGTTTATAAACTCCTGTCAACTCTCGAGACATGCCATTAATAAAGAAAACAGAGCTAACAGCTCCTGTAAACCTTGGAGAAGACACCATGCATTAAGTTCAGCAAAAGCTGTGGCCATGTGATGTGGATGTGGCTGTGTGTGTTGGTGTGTGCGTGCATATCAATCTAGTAGCAATAATTGTTTTTTCTAATGAATTCCAATTTCCGAGGCTCAAGGCTTCATCAAATCAAATGTCTGGGTTTTCCGAATGATAGGTATAGAGTTCATTATACAATTAGGGTTTGGCCGTTTTCTGACTGTCTTATTTTGAATAAAAGACTAAGTCAAAGACAGTCACACAACCCATGAAAAGTTTGGTAATATGAATACGTGACATTTGGGTAGGGTTGTTGGCTAAGGTTACTTCAACATTTTCTTGTTTATGGTTTTTTATTTTTGGTTTAGTCCTTTTGTTGGGTTTAAATTTTAGTTTTGATGACTTTGGTAGCCTTTCACTAGTCATCACTACAAAAATACTGAGCACAGACCATCAATTTCAGGGTGGGGGCCCTACATCAATTGATCATGTAACTAAGGCCACATTGTTGAGGAGATTAAGCTCTAACAAATCTTCTGACCCAAAAAAAAACTCTAACAAAGCAAGAAGAATGCTAAAGAGGATTCTGATGTAAGCAAAGTGATCTAACTGACACTAACAATATCATGGGCAAGTTTATTTAAGATAGATATTATTCTGGTTGACTAACTTAAACAAACTCACAAAAACTTAGGAGCTATGGCGAGCAAACAAGAATAAAATGAAACACATGATTAAGCTGTAACCAGTAAAAAGACACCGTCCATTCATTAATATATATATATATACAGTGTTCAATTTGCAGCCAAGGCAATGCTGAAGAACCCCACAGAATCTACAAAAGGTGACCTTGGTGCAGGTATTGTCATATAGACTAATACCAAACTCCAATTCATGGTAAAAGTGGATTAAGTACCTTTGATAAAATCAGAATAAAAAAATTCTAAGCTAAAAATGAACAAACGAAACAAAGCCCGAGTTAGTGGAGAGGGTTAGATCTTCTCATGCATCTAGCTTGATAAGTTAGACAGATTCGGAACCGTAGTTTCCTTCATGGATGCTGCCGTTTTCTTTACTCAGTTTTGATTTTGGCAAAGAAGAGGCTTGTCGTGGAGCTTTGCTCGATTGCTGCTTCAAATTAAGGTAAGTGTAAACAGACATTCCAGCAATTGCTGTGAAAGCCCCAGAAATACTTGTCTTGCCTGGATTCGAACTAAAGAGGTAGTAGTTTCCTAGAAGAATGACGCATGTTTTGAATTGACCAAGAACAACATGTGTAACAGCAGATGTAGCCCTGTCAATTCACAGAAAGATGAAAATATATCAAGGATATCAGAACCACAAGAACCAACCAAAATCAAATTTTGCATGCCATACTTTTAACAAAGTAATATAAAAGTTGTGATGAACAAACATATAGTAGTCCCCAAGATACATTACAACCATTCAGCCATCATCCAGTGACACAAGAGACACAAGACTGTTTTAAATGGTTATCATTAGAATTGAAACTTCATGTCATTTAACATAATGGTCACAAGCCAAAGTGTGTTACGGGTCAAGCTTGGTGCAATACCAAAGTAGTGTGAATTGTGCAAGCATGTGCTCAATCTTGTACATGCAGGTAATCCTTGTTATTGTGGCAGCATACTCGTTTGTGTTATTTAAGTTTAACCCTAAACCTTATTGGTAGGTGTTGTTTAACCCTCCCGCCCAGTTGTAATTATTAGTAGTTGCCTATGATGGATAAGTTTAACCTCCCATTGTTGCCCATATCAGCTATTGCACTCTTTAATAATGTTGTTGATTGTTACTAGGTTTTTAAGTGCAATGTAAAGTAATGCAAGAGAATCTGATAAGTGTCTCAGCTTACTGCTCTAGCTAGGACTTTTTGCAATCCTACATCACTATACTGTTATAAATGAGAATCATACACACCCATAGATTATACTCCAGTGTGCTTTTCATCATAGACTTAAAATTTGAACAACTGCTGCGTTGTAGCATTGGAAGCAGTATTCTACAATCAAAATTCAAATTACGTTGGGTAGTTACGAAAATGGTAGAGTGAATAAATTGACAGGATATTCTTATAGGGAAGATTCATCTCAACATGATAATTTATATATCCTTTTATCAATTTGAAAGGTGACCAAATCTTGTTTCCAGTATCAGAATTTTCAAGTAAAAATCTCAAGTTTCTCCCTCTTCAACAAAAAGCTAAATAAAAGCAAAAGCAAGAGACAATGAGAAAAACAGATACAGAAAGGTAGACAGTTTGATGAGGTCATCAAAGACGAACCTGTTTCCGAGCCATAAAATAATAAATGGAAAGTTGATATGCAAATCAGGTAAGATACATCTCAATGAATCTCAGCCATCCATATCTAATATAACGGCAGCAAAAAGATCCTTATTTAAGGATCTTATTAGAGAAATTTTATATCTATATATATTACTTCATTTCTGACAGTGTACCATGTTGACTAATTTGTTTATGCTACAGACCTACGTAAACCATAAGACAACGACATCGGAGGTCAAAACTCTTGTATAGGAAACAATGGAACAAAACAGTAACATAGGACAATCAAAAGGAACAAACAGATATCACATACCCAAGTGCTAGAGCACCTGACCACTGAAGCAAGAAGCCAAGAATAGCTGACATGAGAATTGCCAAGGTGTTATTAAAGTTCCAATTGAAGGAGAGGGCACCAGGTGGATCTAACCAGGGTATTAGTGCAACAAGGAAAAATAAGGTGATTGGTGTTGTCTTCCACATTAACCTGTTCAACGGTTCGCATTTTAGTTTAGATGTAAATATAAATTCTTCCAACTAGAGATATCAAGGAGATTCAAATACAAACTGAAGAGTCAAGCATCACTTACGCCAAGGCTGTCCAATTTTCCTGCTGTTGCAGACTAGACCAAAGAATCTTGTTGACTGCACTTGGTATTATCCATGCTAATGCTACACAAGCACCAAAGAGATGGAATTGCAAATCAGTTACTGTAGCCACAGCAACACCAAAGGATACTACTGTAAGCGCTAGAACCTGAAAATTTCATACCAAGGAGTTAGAACGGAAAGGAGAAGCTGTTATAGATGGTTAGAGTGAGGGTAATGACAAGTAAATTTTGTATAAGAACAATGATTAACAATCAAGAAACACAACATAAAAGAAAAAGAAATTAACCAATTACATGAAGCTGAACACAAGCACCCTACAAACCAAAGTATCAAGACCGAAACAAATAAGTATGTAAGATTTCTTGGATGTCTGAAAAAAAAAAAGTTCTATCAGTGGGGAATGCCAGGTTTTACAATTTAATACAGTTTTCAAATAGTATCTCTTTCACAATAGGCAGGGACACATTGGATGTGGTCTACTTCCTTCTCATTTCAGAGTCTTGTGAAATGATGAAAATATTGAGGAAAGGAAGAGCAACATACTACACCAATTTTCACAAATATGTAAAAGCTGACACCAATTTTCTATCCTACGAAAACAATAACTCAGCCTGGAATAGCAAGAATATAAAACTTCATTTTATTTGCATATTGAATTGACATTTGTACTTCCAAAAGGAAGGAGCTACCTTGGAGAAAGAAACTCGCTTATTGTACAATAAAAATTCTGCGAGAACAATTGATGGAGTAACTGCAATCTTAGACATCTGATAAAACCCCACACTGAAGAAATAGACATCAAACTCAATGTTGAAAATTAAAATTAATTATGAAAAATAGAATCTGATGATCTTTTCTGGAGGCAGGAATACTGACGAAATATCTCACCTATTGTACTTCAAACTAACATTAGCAAGGCCGGTAGAAAAAGCCATAACAAAACCAAGAGTAAATAACGTAGATAAACGGGTCGATTTTGGGGGACATGCAGGGAGGATAGACAGAGCATTTAGAATGGCCATCAATAACCAGCTAACGACATAGTGGATAAAAGTGAGAAATATAGGAAACTGGAACCCAACAACTTTGAGCACCTGAGGAAATACAAGCTAGGTAAGTTATCAGCTGGAAAGCTGCTATTTTAAAATCCAGTCTGGCAAAATATGGATAGAATAAATAAATATAGAGAGTTCAGCACACGAACCAATTTATTCACGAAAATTATACCAACAGCAATTACAAAATTGAATGTAAGAGCAGTAGCAGGGCCACATAGTTGTTGTTGTTGACGCTTTGCACCTTCAGATGAGCGAAATTCATTAAATAGGGCTGCCCGCAAGTCTTCTAGAGCTCTTCCTGAGTTCATGTACACAGAGATGGAGAAAAAAATAAATCATCAATGAGCAACAGCTGCAGATCCATGACTATTAGTATAATGTACATGGTTTGCTCAATGTATAATTAATTCACCTTTCCTAAATAACCAAAGTACAATTATAAAAGATATCATTCCCTTTCATGGCAAAACTTAACAAACTGGAATAACCACCTATGAAATATAACAAATGTCAATCCATAAATGTTATTCATCATATAAATAATGTTTTTGATGTGCATTGTGTAAGACCCGTGAGCTTGAGGAAGCAAGAACGGTGAGCAATCCCACATCGCTCGGGGAGGGAAATGTGAAGTGCCTTATATGTGTAGGCACGTATCTTCCTAGCACGAGACCTTTTGGGAGCTCATTGGCTTCGGATTCCTTGGAACTCCGAAGTTAAGGGAGTTGGGGCTAGAGCAATCCCAGGATGGGTGACCCATTGGGAAGTTGCTCGTGAGTTCCCATAAACAAAATCGTGAGGGCAGAAAGGGGGGCCTAAAGCGGACAATATCGTGCTAGAGGAGTCGGGTTGTGACACATTGTATATGATAGTCAGCATAAAATACCTAAGAACAAAAAAAAAAAGGGATATAATAAATTTACATAAATTTGTGCATCCAGGAAGACAAAAAAAAGTAAAAATAAATATTTGACTCAAGAATAAAAAAGAAAAGAATATATTTATTCTCTTTAAAACTAAACAAAATCTTTATTTATATATTCTCTTCAAAACTAAATAAAATCGCTTGGCATAAGAAAATTAAAAAATCGTTCGGCACAGTATTTAGTACAAGCTGCAAGCATGTAAGTATAAGTTACATAAATGAAAAATAGATTTTAGGGTCTGCAACTATCTTATTATTTCTTCCTAAGAACAACAAAGTGGTGAAGATAGTCAATTAATGGGGCATGCGAATCAGTCGATGTAAATGAATATTTTAACAGATATTAGAACCTGCAAACAAAAAGGCAAAACAGCAATGAGGAAAACTCACATGCAAGTTCCCAAAAGTGAATTCAAACGCAAGTCACAAACTTTATCAGCAAAAAAAAAAAAAAACTAATGGAGCTGGAATAAAAGAATAATGTAAGTGTTTCACACTATTAACCACCGAAACGCATATGTGCCACCCAGATCAACCAAACAAAGAGACCCTTTACAGCTATGTCTAATCAAGTAAAATTATTGAAATTAAGCTTATTAACTGAAAAACACAGGTACTCAAATGGCAAAAATATGAGAATTAAAAGTCCCAAATATGAACAACACTAAAAATTAAAAATAAATTTGAAAGGTAGCATCTTTTGTTGGAAATTGAAATTAGTTGTAGCAAAAGTTACCTCTTTCACCAGCATCACTATCCTTGCGCTTGAGAATCTTCCTAACGTCTTTCTTTACTAAGAAATTTAACATTTTTACGGGTGCAAAGCATCACCCTTTCGATCTCTGTCACTCCCTCTCTCTCAGAAACAATGGTAACGGCTCTGTTTTTGGGTTTCTGGGTCTCTCTCTTTCTGAACTCTTTTTAGAGGAAGAGAGAGAGGGGTAGAGATTGGGGTCAGAGTGAGGTGCAGCTGTGGTACTAAGTTTGAGTTACAAAGAGACAGAGAGGGAGAGACACGTGGGTCGAGGAGAGCGGTGATGGCGGAAATTTGAAGTTGTCTGTCTGAGAGACTGGGACAGAAAGAGAAAAGGTAGATTGAACAAATCACGCCCAGAGTACCGACAGTCGAGCAATTTTTATTATGTTTTTTTCTCTCTCTTTTCTTTTTATGTCAGAAAAGAAAACTTGTCTATCAACGAATGTGACTTGGGTTTAAAGAAATTTTTTTTTTGTCTATGTGCGAATGTGACTTGGGTTTCTTTTGTTGTTTTTTTGTCAACATGTGACTTGGGTTTAAAGAAAGTTTTTTTTTTCTCGGAAAAGAAAGATTACCCATCAACCAATGGGACCTGGATTTAAAGAATGTAAGGTGTTGTTCGGTAATATTTTGGAGCTGCGTTTTTGTTTTGCGAAAATGAAAACAACGCAGAAATACGTTCGGTGAGAAGTTTCTCAAAACACGGAAAATGATATATTGAAAACGATTTCTGATTTGTGCTTTAAGTTAGAACAAGAAAATGATATATGGAAAATGATAGAGGAAAATGATAGAGGAAAGGAGAGGACTAGATGGGATTGGGGTGGGTTCGGTAGAGGAACAGTGAAAGAGAAGTTGGGAAGATGGGTTGTTTTTTTCGTTTGCCAAGGGAAGGTGGGGTTGAGGTTTTTTTTATTTATTTAAATAAAGTTCTCTAAAGAAAATTCTAGTTTTTTTTTTCTTGTACATTGTAATGTTATTCTAATTTTTAAATATTATTTTTCTAAAGGATACATTAACAAAAAAAAAAGCCTTTAAAAAATAGTTCACATATAAATTCCATTATGCATTTTAATAAAAGTTACAATTTGTTTGTATTATCAGACACGTTTTCACTATTTTCATTTTCAGAAGATGTTTTCTAATTAATCAACTAGACACATTTTCATATCCTGAAAATGCAATTTCGTTTTCATGTTTTCATTCTCTGAAAACATTCTCAGAAAACGTTACCGAACGGGCCCTAACTGTTTCTACCAAAATTAATATAGGTCAATTCTTATAGTTAAAAGGGCCAATTCATGGCTTGGTAAGAAAAAGCCCAAATCGTCAAGATGCTTAGTCAATATCTGCGAGGCCCAAATAAATTGCCAACGAGGCCCAAAAACCTGTCGAGGTACGAGCCAACCGCGAACGTTGACCAAAGCACGTGGTCAACAAGGCATTTTTGGAGATAACAGCGCATCGGACACAAGTGTCCGAAGCTACAGCCATTTCGGACGGAAGGGTCTGACGATGCACTCAAAAGAAGTTCTTTCTTTTACAGCAAGCAATGAAGATTTTCTCTTTTGAGGCCACAACCTGGTCTAAATCACTAAAATCCAGGCATGACCCACTAGATCAGAGGAAGTATGACCTTTGACAAGTGGAGGAAGCGTAGTCAGTAGAGGCGATTCCCACCACCATTGATGTGATTACCAGCGTATTTAATGCAGTATGACTATTATTTCCATCAGAGAAAGGCTAACATGATGGCGCCAAGTACAAAAAGAGTCGTTTTCATGACTTTTGGTGCAGACAGACTAGCAAGGTCAGGTTGATCATCCTCTATTGCCAGGAAATCTTCTTCTTAAGATTTCTTTCCCATTTCTAGATCAATTCACGAGAGCAGGTTTGCAAGTGGCAGTAAGCAATACTTAAGTGTGATCCTCCAAGTACCATCAAAAGCACCATCATCAGTGGGATACTTTGTCTATAAGAGTGAGAACCCCATGGCAACGTGAACACACACAACTTCAGCCAAAAAAGCCAGACTCAATGTCTCAAAACCAAAACTCAATGTCTTAGACTCAACTTCTTGCAAAGCGTCTCTCTGCAGACCAAAGCCAAGTCTTGAATCAACTCCATTCGCTTGCTTTGAGTTCCCAGTTGACAACTCCTTGTTGGAACTCTATTCTTTTCCCAAACACATAGCTCTGTCTAAATTCCCAGTTGACAACTCCTGATTGGAATAAAACTGCCATTGTTTGTAACCTTTATACTCTGCCAGCAACGCTTGGTATGATTTGATAGTTGGTTTCGATTTCCAGCTCACCTATTTCAAAACAAGCTTCCTATCTGCAGTACGAGCCAGTCTCTGGCTGCAAATATTTCTAACTTGCCATCATCGGACACTACAACACTATTTCATATAGACTGATGTTTCTGTCCGATATGACGTACCTTCTGTCCGACTAAACTTCTTCTAGATTCTATTGGTTTTATTTTACTGTATTTAAGTTCGTTTCACCCTTTTCAAGCTTGTATCTGATCATTAATGAAAGTATTATGTCCATTGGACAGTTTACATGCAAAAAGCTGTTGTTGAACTCTCAACCCTATAACGGGTTAAACCACCTTCCATCCTGCAGTTTGTTCTACCATAATTTAGATATCAAAAGTCCTCTTCATTGAGGCAAAAAAAGAACCTATCTAAAGACAGATTCCCATCTTTAGAAGAAAAGATAAAAAGCACAATCACATCTACGATACACCTATAATTCAAACACCATCTCATTCCCTCTTTCTACTAGAAGAGTATCACTAGTAGTGGCACACCTTTCACAATTCCCCAAGGAACAGTCTTCGAGCCCATCTCAAGCTCAACCCTTTTCCATCCTACTTCCTTGGCACATAAGCAAACCATCCTACAAAACTGCTAAGTTGCTAAAGTACAACATGCTCAGCAGTTAGGGGCATCACACATTGTTCATAAGCATTTCCAGACCAACAGTAACTCAACAACATCTTTTGAGACGTCCATGCAAATTGTTTACATGGATAGTTGTGATGCCTCAAATATTTTTTATTCGTCTCTATAATTATTTCCTGTAAAATCTAGGACCCCATATCATTTTAGTTTTTCTCAAAATCAACAAACGGCTTTGTACTAGTGACTTCATGTAACGTATAGGGACACATATTAAGTGATTGAAAACAAAAAAGGCTTTGTTTATAAACGGCTTTGGCCCTTCAAGTAATAAGAGATTTTGTTTATAATACTTTATATATGTTTATAACATTCGATCATGTGAGATGTTAGTCACCCAAGATTTTTTGCCCTTCAAATTCAAACTAGAGCCAAGCTTTTAGAAATTATTTAGTGTTAGCGGCTAAACATTCTTGTTTATTATTATTTCTCTTTCTATATAGTATTTGTATCCATATCGTCCTTATATAGAAGCACTTGCATTTCTTATGAAAAGATTTAACTCTCTATCCGTCATGAAGTCATGGAGTTCATGAAAATAGTTCATCTACTTTACTATTTTCTTTTGTCATGTATTCTATTAACTGTATATGTTAATTTGATTCAGTTCAGAGGTCCACGTATATTATTTATATGGACAAACAAGTGATGCCTACAATATTTACTACTCATCATAACTGGTATTCGTCTATGATTGATTGCGTTAAAGTCTCAAACTCAGTCTCACTAGATGCACATCAATCTTCCCCATCTCTTTTAAACACTTATGGACATGCTTTCTTCCAGAATCATCCGCTTCATGAGGTCCCGGATTCTAACGTTCAACGGTTGTTTTGGGTCCTCGTATTTCAGGTACGCAGCTTCTCTTGGAGCTAACAATATAATGCATAAGAGCAGAAAACCCATCATGGGTATTGAAAACCTTGCCATTTTAGACCCTCAAGTGGAGTTTCTAGGTTAAAATCTGGAGACACAGCAAGCACAGATAGATTCAACACGAGTTTCTTTTAAGCAAACAATGTAACACAAAGAAAGGAAAGTTTCTCTGTTGAAGAACAAAAGAAACAGACACACACACAAAGACTTGAGCTTCACAAGCAGAGAAAGAAATGCACAATGCTGTGCTATAAGAACAAGTATTCAAAAAGTGGAGAGCTTTTTCAACTTACATGCTTAACTGAGCTGAAGATACTCCACTCAGAGAGAGAGAGAGAGATCTGAAAATGGAGGAGGAGACGAGGGGAGCTACTTATAGAAATTCGTAGAAAGTTGTTTTATCATTTATCCATTTCTGTCTGAAGTCGCCTTCTATCTCTTTAACCCCACGAGCTTTAGCAATGGTGCACTGCTAAGGATGATGGGTAGGTATGAAGCTAATGTGAAATTTTGATAAGAAATTGGGCAATATTGATGTAGAGGCCAAATCCTAATAACAACAAGAAAGCAAAAAAAAAGAAAGATCGGGTCGTTCTTTCACTACGTGAGGAGAGCCATGCGTCAAATATTAGGGTTTAAGTTTTTCACGCTCAGCCGTCATCTCCTCCTCGTCCTAACCACGCTCGTTTTCATCCACGTTCAGCCCCCGTCGTCACCCTCCTGCTGTCAAGTCACTTTTCTTCCACGTCGAGTCGCTGCCGTCACTCCTCTCTTCGACTCTGGCGTGCTAGCCTCGTTGTTGTCTCTCTCAGATCCTGGGCGTTGGTTTCTTCGTTCTCTTTCTCCTTGATGCGTCGGTGTCTCTGGTGGTTGCCTTGGTATGGTGGTTTCAACGGGTCTGCTCCTGCTATTATGTCGATAGTCTCCAAGTCAACAGCGATCATGGTGGAAGCTGGTTTGTTGGGGTCAGCGGTCATGGTGGAGATGGCTTTCCTCACGCCCCCTCCGTCATCCGATCTGCGATCTTAAGCCTTACCTTCAGGATAAGATAGCCGCTATCCATAGATTTGGCGTGGGTGGCTCTTCACCTAGGGTTTATAGCTTTGATTCTCATTTTCACATTGTTGGGCCAGGTTTTTGGCAACTAGGGTTGTTGGGTACCATCCTTTTACAAATCTTTACTAGTTTGGCTAGTTACTCTGCGGTGGGAACTATTAATCCAGGTGATGTTGGTGTCCTTCTTGACAAACCTATGGAGACTGGCCCAGTGGAGTCTCCTGGACGCCTTCCTTAATTTGTTCTTGGAGCATTCGTGAGCTTGGCATTCGGCGAATGCTCTTATGCTTGATCCCCATGTTTAAGTTAAGTGGCTAGGCTAGTTTTGCTATTGTTGCGTGGTGTTTTCTTCGTTCTCCCCTTAACTGATCTTTGGTTCTCCGCCTGTCTCAAGGACTATTTTTATATGAGGTTTCTTTGTCAGTGTTGAGATAATACGGCGTGCTTGGGCTGTTTTTTATTTATTTTCTTTCCTTGCATGTTTGAGTTAGTCTCTTCTTTGTGTTGCTCTTTACAGATTTCTCTTTTTTCATCGCCAATTGCTATTGGAGGTGGCTGGAGATGGTGTGCTTATTGGCTGTTTTGTTTCTTCTTGGCGTATTATGTTCTCTGTCGGAAATTCTCACTGTCTTGTGGGTTGGGTGTGCAAAGGATTATGATTTCATAGCATGACTCTTTTGACAGTTGGATTGTGTTGTAGTGTTCTCATCGTTGGTCTTTGCGTCGAAGGTCTATGTGTTAGTTTGCTGTTTTATTTTATCTTGCTCTAGCATTGATTCTGCGTGACTGTTTCAGACTTTCTTGTTAGTCTATGACATGTGTGGTACTCTTTCTTACTATGAAGTTTGTCCCTCAGGAAAGTTTTAACGAGACCAATGTTACATATCGTTCTATATACGCTATTTTGATTCTATGAATGAATTTCATTTCTCAAAAAAAGAGGAAAAAGAAGAAGGTTATTTCTCTCCATTTATTGAATATCAAAACTACCCCTCCTTTAAACTCAAAACCCATCTAACTCCCCAACTCACCCTCAGATAGTCGGGATAGTCATCACCCTTCACTCCCCTACACTACACACAGCAAATCCCCACCAAAACCGAAATCCGACCCATCCAAAATGCCCCCAAAATCCGAAACCCAGCCCCCAACCACCGCCACAACCACCACCCCTCCGACCCATCCTCCGCCTCCATCGACCCGCTTTTCCTCTTCATTCGGATCCTCCCCTACAGCTTCCTCCGCCCGCCCCGACTCCGACTCAAGCTCCCATCCCTCACCCTCCCCTCCCCCATGACCGTCTACGCCCTCGTTCTCCTCACCTACTTCATGGTCGTCTCCGGAATCGTCTACGATGTCATTGTCGAGCCTCCGGGCATCGGATCTACCCAGGACCGCCTCACGGGTTCGGTCCGACCCGTCGTCTTCCTCCAGGGCCGGGTCAACGGGCAGTACATAATCGAGGGTCTGTCGTCCGGGTTCATGTTCGTGCTGGGCGGGATCGGCATTGTGCTGATGGACTTGGCCCTGGATCGAAACCGACCCAAGAGTGTGAAAGTCTCGTATGCCACTGCAGGGATATCTTCGGTCGTTTTGGCCTATGCTATGAGTATGCTATTTATTCGCATCAAGATCCCGGCTTATCTTCGTTAGCTAGCTAATTAGCACCTTAATTTTCAATTTCGATTTCAGTTTCAGTTGATCTTGCAAATTGTGGACCTTAATTATGGTTTAATTTAGACATGGGGTTATATATTTATCGTATAATTAGAATCTGATATCTCTCTTTATCATTTCATGATTTATCTGTTTTTGATTTTTACTCTCTGTTTTTGTTCAATTGAATTTCTTGTTTGTTGCCTAAAAGAAGCATGCTTTAAGTGGGTTTAGAAGGTCTCACAACAATATTATTGGCTCAGCAGCATAAAGTTTTGTAATTTTTGTATCAAGGACGAAATGGTAGGGCTTAATTCATTTAACACTAGGGACCAAGACTAGATTATACTCTATGAAATTCCTTGAATTTGATGTGTTGCACTATGGTGGAGAATGTGAAATTCTGTGTGATAAATTTTGCTTGTAAGTGCAAGCATAATGTCTGCTGGGTTAAAACTCTAAATCTTTACATAGTTACTGGAAATTTTTCTTAACAATGAATCCGGTGATACCATGACACGATGGTTTGCACCACCGGTACTTCTATGAAGGACTTCATATGAGATACTGATACTTCTTTTACACCAACATGAATAATACTAAATGTCGATATGAGATTGTTACACTCCTAAAGTGCCCTTCAATTTCTATATTAATAGTTTAGTATCATATCCATATCAATGTTTTTTGATACACAGTAGGAGTTTGAAATAAGCATATGCCATAGGATTGTTAAGGGAACATAGTCTATAGGCTTTTGCAAATGTGAGGGAGTGCTAAACTTTGAATTTCAGGTTTTTTAATAGGGAAGGACTATAATCGTAAATGGAAACGCAGAATGGGTTGGCTTATAACATCCTTTGCTAATTGTACATGAATGACAAATGCATATATGAACACTTCGTTTGAGCAGATGACTTGTCAAATTTTAGTTTCTAACTACAACTGGGATTATCTTTTGATTGAGGATGTTTTTGTTTACTGTTGTTTCGGAACAGTAGTATAACTTTTGTTTTCTTTTAGGTTGGCAGAGTCTAATACATATCATATGTTTACCTTGTATCCATATCCATGTTTTCTAGTGGCGGTGTTCTAGTGTTTAAGGAAGCTGCTGCTTATTTAATAGTTAGGAAATGCTCCTCTGTAACTATTACAATTGATTCTCATTGTCCTCAAAACTTATTTCCTCTGTGGTCTAGGCTGTTACCTTACTCTCCATCACAGGTCACAATCAGGAATTGTTTCTATTTTATGAAAAACTAGTAAAAATTATTGGAAACAAGGAAAAGTACAGGCCGTACATGATGATTACTTGCTCGGATGAAAAACAAAATGGAATGCATAGAAAAACTCATTTGTTTTGGGGGCATCACCTATGCATACACAGGAATTCTCTGTTTCAGATGAGAGAGATGCACATCTCTCCCTTCTGTCACTAGATCAAGCTGATCGATAGGATCTGAAGAAGCTTTTCCCATTTTTAACCTTTTTTTTTCACTCCATTTGTAACACTAAAAACACACGAGCACAAGCATTGTAACCCTTATGACCTCTCCTCCAGTCTACCCTCCCTACTATCATACAGCAGACGGAAAATCAACAAGAAATTGGCATGCGGAGATTTTGATAACAGAACCGTTGGTTTTTTCCTCGGAAATGGATTCCATACTTGCTTTGGCATTGTTTGGCTTTCAGTCCGATCTGTGCATCACAAATCTATGGCCTTGGCATCCTTAAAAAATATAAGGTTTTATGATATAACTCACAGAGGCTGCTGAATCTTCTGTTTACTTTCTTAGTTTATGGATTTTGCCTGGTAGATAGACTATCCTCAAGATTATTGGTCTTCTGAGTCGCTGTATGATTGGAGTTTAGAAGTAATTATGTTATTATTGGATGTATTTTTGTAAGATTAGTTTTCTGGTATAAGTATGGTTGTTCAAATCGAGTCTGTTTGGGTTTGGTTCAAATCGATGTCTGAGTCATTTAAATGTCCTTGTTCTGCAAAATTTAGACTTTGTTGAGAGGAAAGCTAAAGGGGCTTGCTAGGTTTGTTCAAATCGACTGAAGGTGCACGAAACCAGCAGTCATTTGTCCAGTAAACGAATGTTTAATTACAAGGGTAAGATAGAAATGATAACAAATACTACAGTTGACATCCCCCCCAATAAAAAAAAAAACCACAATACCATAATGCTCTTAAACTTAAGCCTCTTTAAATGCGCTTACAATGGCCCGATATACCACAACAAAGCTAAGTAAGCTCATCACAAATTGTCTAGCTATCCAAGTAGTCAAATCTATTGAGGCCTCTCTAATTAAATGAAGACAAATACTACGAGACCAAAGGCTAGTTAGTTGACGACAAAACTAGTTTCACATTCCAAACAAACCCTTAATCAATATAGACCTATATGGGGTGTTATTATTTAGACCCCTCAAATTCGGTCGTAAACTCCCTTCTAGTGGCAAAATGTTTGTGGTTTAAGTGGTGAAAAGTAGTTACCCATACACACTGAGGTTTTTTAATAAGCTAAATTATCCCCGGTCTCACCACTACTATCTCACAATGATATATGGGTGTTTACTTGTTGAGTTTAAACTTTGACCAATTGTATTTTGGTCAGTCCTCGTTATTGAGCAAAATATGAACAACCACTTTCAACCCAAAAAAAAGTACACTTGATTTTTGGCCTAAAAAATCACAAATTTGAACTCTCAAATTGGGTGATTATAACATCCCACATCGACCAACAGAGAATGGGTGATGTGCCTTATATGTACATGCCCATCTCCATCTAGCAAGAGGCCTTTGGGAGCTCACTGGCTTCGGATTCCATGGGAACTCCGAAGTTAAGCGAGTTTGGGCTAGAGCAATCCCAGGATGGGTGACCCATTGGGAATTGATCGTGAGTTCCTAGAAACAAAACCATTAGGGTGGGGCCAAAAACGGACAATATAGTGCTAGGTGGGTGAATTGTAACATCCCATGACAGGACCCAACCCAAATTCCACTTTGGAATCCAAGCCAAACCTGTGCGTGTCCGACACTTGGCAGGTGCCGGACACAAATAACCTAATTGCCCATCTCTTAAAAATTCAAAGAAATTCAAGGTTCGATTTCTGCCGAAAATTCGGGAGAGTCTCCCTTGTAATTTGAACGTTTCCCAAAAATTTGACCTGTCAAACAAGCATATAATTATATAAACCAATTGCCAGCATGCATAATTATACATTCCAACAGTTAATCTACATCCTAGGGCAATATCAGAGCAACTAACTCAGAGTTACAAAGAAAAATTAATTTGTTTTCAAAAGATGCCCTACATAGAGTGAGAGAGGGGCGAAGCGTGAAATTTGCCTTGTGGTGGCCTCCTGGTGCATGCATACTGCATGGGGGCGCAAAACATTTAAAACTGTGAGTGGACCAAAAATAAAGTTTTGAAAGTACATATGAACGTACTAACCCCATTGTAAAAACAGTTATGAAAAGCTAAATCACTTGCTTCATCTATACTCGTACTGAAATCAATGCATTAATATCTATATCTATAAGGCTAATCACACTCTTAATCAAACATCAGTTCATTGAAAGCATTGAAAACAACTTTAGCCTACCACCTAGGTGTACCAATTTTATTTCTGTCAATTCCTTATTTCCGTTGATCCCACATAATCCATCAATTCCTCATGTCACCATGGTGACATGTCCTCGCAGGTCTCAGTAACACAAAGTCAACCCGAGCCGCGTTCCTCGCAGGATTCAGGTGACATTTAGTCAGCCTGAACCGCATTCCTTGCTCTGCACGGTTTAGATATCCCTAGGACTCGTGAGGCAAAGTCAAGCATGCTGACCTAATCGAAGGCAACCAATTTATCCGATGGCAACATGAATACCAAAGGCAACCTTTATTATGCTTGGGTACCTAGGGTGGTTTCTATGAAAGTATAAATTCCTGAAAGGTTTGGAATAAATAAAATGAATTCTGTTTATCTTAAACCTCTGCTGCCATCACATCTAGTAACTCTTTGAAATTCTAAATTTTCATATTCTTAAAGCAATCTCAACTCAACAGCATATAAATAAAATATTTAAACTCAACAAAATATGTTAGGAAAACACGAGCTATTAAATACTCATTCAAGATCAAATAATGGAATTTAATTGCATAAATCATTTATAAAAATCAAAAGTCCACTCACTACTGGTCCGTGCTAGCTGGACCTTTCGAAGGCCCCTCCTGCGGGTCTACCTGTGCTCGGGTGCCTGAAGTGATTGATAGTAAAAGAATATAGTCGTTATCTCAAGAGTCAAAATACATATTTGGCCCTTCAAATTATAAATATTTTGTCTTTCAAATGCTTAAATATCATCACAACCCTTTGTCAGTTTGTCTAGATCACTTTTGACTTGAGATATATATTTAGTCAAATTTCGTATCAATTTTAAATTTAGTATCTTGTAATAATACAATATTGTTAGAAGCACAACTCTCGATTTGTTACCACTTTTTTCCTTTTTTTTTTAGGTAAAGCACTTTTTTCGTTTGATTTATGATGCAACGATACAAGATTATGTGAATATATAGGGCGGATTTACACATTAGCTGGAGTGGGCTCCAACTCAGTTCGGATTTTTGAAAATAGGCTTAGAGGTGCAATCCAACTTAGGTAATTTAGAAATCAGCCCATCCTCTGTACAAAAATAAACCCGCTCCTTTATGTAACAATAAGCCCACCCTCTTTTTATTGGACGAAAATTTACTTCATTAAAGGGCAAGAACCACGAACAGAACATATAAATTAAGTCAGCACATACTCAGCCAAAGCAAGCAAGTGGATAAGCTAACTTAGTACAAAATATAGATAAGAACATTAATTTGGTGGTCCTGAAAGACCATCCGCTTCCAACACTCCCTGAAGAGTCGGTGGTGGCCTTTGAGCCTAGCAAACTTGCGCCACAGACCTCTTAGCCATCTTTATCCCACAAACATTATACATTTTCTCTGCCCACACACATACATCTTTTTTATTTATTTAAAAATATATAATAAAAACAATATTTATTAACAAGAAATCAAAGATTATAAAGAGTGGTCCACTAAGCCCAACCAAACCAACCCAGTAAAAAAAAAACAAAACAATTGCCTCCAACCAGGCAACAAGCCAAAGAGACCCAAAAAAAAAAAAAAAACAATCCACGATATCAGCTCAACCTAACTATATAGAATAGTCACAAAAGGAATGAAAGTCATACACTCACATTTGGCTCGTTACTTTGGGTAGAACAAAGTCTTGGTTCTCCGCCTAAACATAGAGTTAATTAGAAGTCCTATTATTATAGCACCATGGAAAATCTAAGCTTGTTGAATATTTATATTTGTAGTTAATGACATAAAGTTAGTTGTCAGCAGAATGAAGAAATCTACAGTATTCAACATATGATTATGAAGCAAAGGATAAGAAAAAAAAGGATATAATAATTCCGGTTTCTACACAGGATTTATTTAAAAAAAGATCTAAAACTGTACATGAAGCCATTTACAGACCAGACATGCATGAAATACTAATATTTTATAGGGCTTGTCCAATATAGGTCCCTAAATTTTTTATTTTCTGCATATATACTCATCACTCTATAAATCTATTCAGAAACTCAATTTCAAACTTAAATGGCCAAGTAGGATATAAGAAAGATTCACAATGATCTTTCTCTATTTCTTAGCTAAAATTTAGCTAAAAATACAAAAACTATTTTAGGAGCTCTCTAAAATATTTCAACTCCAACCATACTCCCTAATTTGGAGAGTCATAAATGCTTTAACTTTTTTCAATTGGTCCATTTCTATTAAAAAATAATATAAAAATATTTAGCATTAATTAAAGGTTTGAAATACTCATTAAATAAAGAAGATTAAATTATAGGAGCCACCAGGAGTCCTTTCTCTCTCATCGATTTAGGAGCTCCTGTAGGTCTCCCTATTTTAGGAGGTGGATAGGGAGCGTGGTTGGAGTTGCATTTTTCCAATTCCTCCCAAAAATTTATCTACGGAGGTGGTTTAGAGAGCACATTGTAGATGCTCTAAGAGATCATAGTATTCCTATGTTTTTACATCATTGTCATCAGACTTTATATTTTATTTATAATTTATTTCAATCATTTCATTAATTGCCATAATTGTAATTAATAATCCCCATTACTAGTATATCAATCACCCCATTTATTTTGGTTGTCATTCCCTCTAACATATCGCCCCTAAAATTGCAAACCAAAAAAAAAAATTTCTGTAAATTACATATCCAATAATGTACCTATGAAAAATATAAATATAAATATATACATATAAAAATATAGGTATATTATTTACCAAAAAAGTTAAATAAAAACTAGGTCTGTTACTTTGTAATTGAAATTTCCGTACATTTTCCATAAATTAAAAATAGTTACGCAATAATTTATAGAAAATAGGCACGTTGTATAATTGAAATTTATGCACGTTTTTTATAAATTAAAAATAGGTACATTGTGTTGCCATATGATTTTGCTAATCATGTTATAATTTTATTAAAAATCGTGTTATTTTCGTAGGCTTGCAGTGTGAGAAGAAAAAAATAGGTTCATTATACTAGGTAAATTGTTTTACTAGGTACATAATTTACAGAGAAAAATAAGTTCATTTAAAAAATTCATAAAACAAACAATAAATAGATTATCAAATTATTTTTCATAGAACAAGTAATACGTACATTATTTAAAGAAAAAAATAGATATAAAATTTAGCAAAAAAATTGGTTCATTATACTAGGTAAATTGTTTTACTAGGTACATTACTAGAGAAAAAAATACGTACATTATTTAGAGAGAAAAAATAGGTTCATTTATAATAAAAAATTGGTTTTCATAAAGCAAACAATAAAAAGATGATCAAATTATTTTTCATAAAACAAGTAATAGGTGCTTTATTTAGAGAAAAAAAGGTACAATATTTAGAGAAAAAAATACGTACATTTTTGGAGAGAAAATAGGTTCATATTGTCAATATCTTTTTGGAAAGTAATTTACCTATTATTATCTACCTATTGTCAATATTATTATCCATATATTGATATGGATATTAAGAAAAGATAATAAGTAGATAATATTATTGACAATAACAATCTACTTATTATCAACAGGTAGATAATATTGAATATATTAATAAACTCTTCACCAATATATTGATATCAATGTCAATAATGATATTATCAACATATTGATATTGATAATATCAATATAAAACTATCAATATTGATATTGACAATTTTTGACCTATTATCTTTTTATAATAATCTACCTATTTTTATGGACAATAATTGACCTATTATATATATATATATATATATATAATATAATAATAATGTCCACTTCAATATTGATATTTTTAACATCATTTTTTTCAATATCAATATCAATATCAATATTGATATTTTTAACATCCTTTTTTTTCCTTTTTGGAGTAATAGGTAATTTACTGTCAATAATAAGTAGATAATACTATTGACAGTAATTTACTTATAATTTTTTTTGGACAGTAATTTACCTATTATTATCTACCTATTGTCAATATTATTATCCATATATTGATATGGATATTAAGAAAAGATAGTAAGTAGATAATATTATTGACAATAATAATCTACTTATTATCAATAGGTAGATAATATAATATTGAATATATTAATAAACTCTTCATCAATATATCAATATTGATATTGATAAATCAATATATAACTGTCAATATTGATATTGACAGTTTTTGACCTATTATCTTTTTTTTTATAATAATCTACCTATTTTTTATGGACAATAATCAACCTATTTTTTATTTATAATAATAATGTCCACTTCAATATTGATATTATCAATATCAATATCAATATTGATAATATCAATATCATTATCAATATCAATATCAATATCAATATCAATATCAATATCAATATCAATAATATTATCAATATTGAGAATATCAATCTCAATATCAATATATCATTATCATTATCAATATCAATATCAATATCGATATCAATATCGATATCGATATCGATATCGATATCGATATTGATATTGATATTGATATTGATATTGATAATGATATTGATATTGATATTGATTACTAGTCATATAATTCATAAAAGGAAAACAACATAATTTTTTATATTAAATAAAACGTTAATCACCTATAGATTACTAATACGTTAATGTTGAATTTAATATTTAATTTCAAATAAGTTTCTAAATTAATTCCTACATCCATTACAACCATGGAGATCTTTCCAAATTCAACATGTGTCATTAGTTACACCCCCCACATAACACATTAGCTTATAAATAGGGGTAGTTTTGGAAATGCAAAAAATATAATAAATTAGATTTTAAGTTATATTTGAAATTGGTACTTAGGTGACGAGGGGTAAAATTCACGACACTTGAACAAAACACAACAATCTTCACACACTTTAGACATTGACCAAGAATACTTATGACTAGTCAGTTGCTAGTCATGAACAAACATTATCAAGAACAAACACATAGCATACCAATATGTACCTGCAACCTAGAAGATTACTAGTGACAACCTAGGCACTCAGAAGGACCCGTCAATCTAGGCATCCCCTGTGCTA
Source organism: Prunus padus (assembly GCA_024362665.1). NCBI lineage: Eukaryota > Viridiplantae > Streptophyta > Magnoliopsida > Rosales > Rosaceae > Prunus > Prunus padus. Next base: position 5,345,127 of record JANFAM010000020.1, read on the forward strand.
GCAACAACTATGGTGAAAGTGTGTGAAAGCATCATAATCAAGCAAACACCAAACAACAGATAATTATGACTAGTCATCTGCAAGAACACAAACCCAGATGACTAGTCAACCGTCAAGAACACAAACCCAGAAAAACAGAGATGTAGAACAGAAATTTGTTTACCCATAAACTCACCTCTGGGAAACTGGGAGTCATCAACCGACCAGGCAATCCACTAAGCAAAGAAGATTCTTACAAAGAGACTCAAGCAAGCTCAAGAAAATCCTAGGTCTATTTAGGAAAATAAGCTATACCTCCTTTGTGCAATCTTCTTCTCCAACTTAGCAAAGCTTGAAGCTTAGTCATTCATGGCAATGGCAGCTCCTTCTCTAGCTCGTTCATCCCATGGCACCAGCTTGCAAGCTCAAACCAAAATAGAAACCAAATTTGGATTCAAGGATAAAAGATCAATTTCTTCAAGAAACCATATTCTTGAAGAGACCAATCATGAATCTGACCTAGAACTAAATGAGGAAGTGTTTGTCCTAGCTAGATGCAGATTTAAATCTCAAATGCAGTTTTCAAAAACCCATAGATGAGAAATAAGATGGTTTTCTCTTTTAGGAAGAAGAAGCAAAAGTTGAAGGAAGAACTTTCCAAAACTTCTACCCTAAAAGCCACAGCCGCCAAAATGAGGAAATCAAAGGCTATAACCTCAAATTTCCTAGGTCAGAATTGACACAAGGCAGGAGAGAGAAAACACAGAATAAGACAAAAAGGTTGGTGAGAATCCAGCTGGAAACATTGAGCTGGAAAACTTACTGAGTAAGGTTGACTAGTCATATGAGAAACCAGATGACTAGTCATCATTTTATGAAAACAATTTAATGCAATGTTATGCAATGCACACTTTACCTTTGTCAATTTGCATGAACCTCCATAGGATAGCTAATGGTTAAGAACACCTAGAGAAGCTATTCTTAATCTAAACTTGAGCTTGGGAAAAATACAATAATTGTCTTATTACAAACTTGTCAAGGGAAGCCAAAAGTAAATCACAAAATGCATACACTAACAATATTAGGTAACTTGCTTAGTTGGATCCTAGTCATCGGGTATTATTTGAAAAAACTGGGTATTTTAAATAGAAAAATACATGAAGGGGCTATAAGTGATTTAAAGTGAATTTTATGGGTCTAAGCTCAATTTACTATATTTTTATACGACCCCCACAGACCCCACAGACCCCACAGACCCCATGTATCTATCTGATATAGAGGAGACCTATAATACTATTTCTAATGCAAGCTACATGATCTGCTCGAAGAACTTATCCACAAGACAACCCTCGATCCTACTATCAACCCCGCTCAAAAGAGAAAAACATACATGTAAGGCCATCAAAGGTGAACTTATATTGTATTATTGATGTTTATCTAATGAAGTCCACTTACCTACATAGTTTATAACACCGTTAATTACCAATACAATCACCCAAAACAAAAACAAAAACACACGCACGCTCGAAATTAACCCCATCCTCATGAGTACTCAAACTCATGATTCATGAACATAAGTAGGTTTCTTAGTTTTCATAATTTTTTTTCCGAAAGACGATTTTACCCTTCACCGAGTGAAGTAATTACGGGGAGAGAAGAGGCGACGTGGTGAGAACATCCCCATGTACCTCGGGGAAGCGAGGCCGTCGATGGGGCGATACTCGGGCATGATGAACCCTTCTTTCTCCTCTCGGGACACGCTTCGAGCCCCATTGAACGTGCCGTACTTGACCAACTTGCCCATCCAAGACTTCTTCTTGGGTGGGCTCTTGTGTCCCCCATTCATTTTCTCACTAAGGTACTCCTTCACTGAATGCAATCCTTGCTCAAACACCTCAGGAGGAGGCGAAGACATAGGGTTGCCTTGTACAGTAAGCTTCTGAAGCTTCTTGAGGCATCCGATGGAGTCTGGTAGAGCCGTGATCTTGTTGTAGCTAACGTCCAATTCGACAAGAGACATGAGTAGGCCAATGGAATATGGTAGGGTTTCGAGGTACTGGAAGTTTTGGCTCACATTGAGAATTTCAAGGTTGATAAGGTTCTCAAGATCTTCAGGGAGGGACCTGATGCAGTTGAGACGAGCGTCTAGGACGCGCAAAGAAGACAGGTGGGTGAGGGAGCGTGGTAGGAAGACAAGCTTGTTGGAGTTCACTGATAGCTTCTTGAGGTTGTGGAGCTCAAAACCAATGGTGTCTGGGAGCTGGCTCAGCTTGTTGAAGTTGGCATTCAGATCTTCCAATGACCTGAGTAATTGTAAATCCACGATTAAGTTCAAACTAATGTATAATTTAATACACTCATGTGATCATATCGTAAACTACACACATTTTTACTAAAAAGAATTCATTATTATTTTTTTCTTTGGTATAAGACCCACTAGTGGGGAACCATTATGTATTGGTTGACCTTATTTTAAAGTGCCGTAACCATGTTTCATTGTTTAGTTTACTGGTTGTACGGTCTATGGTTGCCCTACTTGTCTTTGCATGCGTGTAACTGTTACTTCATGAGTTTCCAATTTGAAATTGAATTCTACTTTTGACTTATTTGTTGTAACTTCTCTTCACCATTCATTTGGCTCCTACAAGTCAAAAGCAGCAATCACAGCATCAAGATGGACTTCCAAAAATAGTAATATTTTATTGAGAAATGATCAGATTATTCACTTGGTTAAGGTTTCTTGGTGTGTTAGTATACTCAACCGGATGATTGGACAACAAAATTATTACAACACCTAAAGCAATGTCTTCTTCTGTTAGAAAAAGGAAACAAAATAGAAAGGATCTAGCTTGAATTAATAACTAGGGTTTTTTAAATATTTCTATTCAATGTTCAAATCTGATCACGATAAGGACTCGTTTTTGGTGTAATTGTGAATTCATGTAATACAATGGTGTGGAATATAATATAAGAAATGGGTGACATCAGAAGACGGTTTCATAACTGTTGAATATGATATTAATGTATGATTTTGACATATATGTAAAGAAATTAATTGCATCCGTTTCATCATATTGTATAAACAGGATCCCAGGACTCAACCCAGAAGTTTCTTAGTTCTTTATGATTTTTTGATACAATCAATGTTGGTGGGATGGGGGAGGGGGAATCCAACCTAGAACTTCAGACGCACGAGTAAATGCTATTAACCATGTGAGTTATAAGCCCATTGCTACTTCTTTTGCTATTAGTACAAAAAGCAGTGTCAAAACCGTTTGGTAAATTTTAATATAAAATTGTTGTAACTGTGAATAATGACTAAAATAGAAATGATGTTAAAAGTGTTATGTACTAATCATGTGGTGGTAGTGGGGGTGATGGAGTGGAGGTGGTGGTGGTGATGAAGGTGGAGTTGGTGGTTGTGGTAGTGGTGGTGGTGGGGATGGCGGTTGTGGAGATGGTGGTGGTGGTGGTGTTGGTTGTGGAGGTGGTGGTGGATGTGGAGGTTTTGATGGAGGTGGTGGTGGTGGTGGTGGTGATGGTGGTGGAGGTGGAGGTGGAGGTGGAGGAGGTGGTGGTGGAGGTGGTGGAGGTGGTGGTTGTGGTGGTGGTGGTGGCGGCGGCGGCGGTGGTTGTGGAGGTAGTGAATGTGGTGGTGCAAGTGGTGGAGTTGGATGTAGAAGTGGTGGTGGTGTCATTTTTAAAATGAATGATGCTATTTTGAGAATTAAAAAAATTCATTAAAAGTTAAATACTCTTAACCTTTTGAAAGCGACTTTGAAAGCTACTCAGCCTCTTTTAAAAGCTTTGTCAAGTAGCTCTTTTAAAATAATCGGGATATTTTATTTTTACCCAACACCTTAAACTGCTTAACTTTAAAGTGAAGCAGGTTTTTAGCCAAAAAAAGAAATCCCAAACGGGGCCTTAGACTTAGAGAAAAGCTAGAAGCCCCTTGCTACTTCGTTTTAAGCCAAACATTTTATAACCAGTCATTTAATTAAGAATTTTCTTGGAACACATGGAGAAATTTTATTAAGTGAATTCATTTAGCATATTCCTTAATTAAGTGAAATCTCTTATTTACCTTTCAAAATTTATTTTTTTTAATGATTAAATTTCCAGAAAATCACTATGTAAAAATACTAATAAATAAATTAAGGATTGCCCTTGTATATTTATATCAAGAATTAATTAATGAAATAGTTATTGTCATTGAATTGGAAAGAGGAAGAGGAACAGAAGAGACAACGAACCTGCAATTTTCAATAGTTTTTGGGAGAAATGCAAGAAGGTTTCCAGAAACATTGAGGACCTTAAGCTTGGACAAACAACCAATTGAGTTTGGAAGAGATTTCAGCTGATTTGAGTGCACGTCCAGCACTAGCACGTTTAGTAACCTTGCTGTCAAGGATTCTGGTATGTTCTGTAAAATTTACACCAGAAGAGAATATTAGAAGAAATATGTGCATATATAAAAAATAATATACGTTAATATGTAAAGATTCATTCAAAACCTAAATTGCAGAGGCCTCTCTAATCCCCCAACATACAGAAATATGAACCTTCACTTGAGCAACGCTACGTCCGATCATGTACTGTGCTGCTTATGAGATGAGATGATTGCGAGACTGAATAAATTCAATTAAGCTAGAATTAGTACCTGAAGATTGTTATTGGAAAGATCAAGCTTGCAAATAGTTCCCAAATTAAGGGAAGGATTAGGCAGGGCATCAAGAGACATCCCACTCAAATCCACAATCTCAAGCCTCTCTTCATCCATTGACTTTTTCCTCTCATGAGCAGCTCTCTTCTTGGTATCCATTCTCATTTGCTGCTGGTGCTGTTGCTGTTCGTACATCATCTTCGCAAACCCGAGAAAGATTCTAGATCAAATTCCTTCTCGAGTAACAAACAGAAGATTAAAGATAGAAACTTTCTAGAGGGGGGCTTATTTGTGTTTTGCGCTGTGTTTGTAACGTGCTTGTTTGGAAGGAAAGAAAACAAAGGTATGAATATTTGAAGAGAAGAGAGAGTGTAAAGGACGTACGGAATGGAGAGAGATAGGAGAGCGAGAGTACCTACCACGTGTGAATGACGTTAGTGAGGAAAGTACAAGGCCGTATGCTTAGGGGTTGCGTGGCCATGTCTCCCACTTGGATTAAGTCAACCCTTACCTTCCGGGTCCGGCCACCCGCAAATGTAGCCCACTTTGGCTTATTGTGATTTGCCCTATTCTTATCGCTCGCTTATTATTTTCTCGGTGTTCGTCCTTGGACCAAATCCAACAAGCAATTTCTCTATGTTTTTATTACTCGTTTCTTGTAGTTTAATTTATTAGTCTTTTATAAAATTGTCAAATGGCTACGCAAGGGGGTATGCATGTAATGACAATTTATCCATTGTTTTCTTCCTTAGATTCTTACAATCCTTTAACTAATCGGAATTGAAGAGTCTGATGGAAATGCTCTAACCTTGCGTTTGCATAATAGACATAAATTTGAAATGTGAATAATAGTCAAATTTTCTAAATTGGTATACATAATTAATTCCTTTGTTTGTATTCATAAACAAAGAAATTTAGAAATTTCATGTTTGGATGGTACAATTTTCGACAGTTCATTTTACTCTCCAACTACTCCAAGTTGAACTAGAAAAAGTAGAAAACATTTGATTGTGATGGTCTAACCACTGCTCTAGGGAATATGGTTGTTGTGTTATGACTAAAATTCGAGGGCATATTATCGAAACCATGTACTGCCATTCATTTCAACAATTAAATTATTAGATATGTTTTTTCTTAACTCTCTCAAATCATACACTAAAACATTTTGTGATGATAATGTGAAAAGATACTTCAGTGGTTGAGAGAGGAGTCTTCTTTTATTTATTTATTTTTCCAGAAAAGGGCACATGTAGTTTGATCGGACCATGTCAGAGAGTGTAAGCATATACGGCTGGTAAGAACTCAGAAAATTTTCATTGTGATGTACATATTACCATTACTGGTTCTCTAAGATCCATGTATGAATGAAATTTTTGGTCTGACGGTTATACCGCAATGTGATGTTAATAATTCTTTCATGTTATAACTTGTGCATCTATTTATTATTATTATATTATAACTTTATTATCTACTTATATTATAAGACGTGAATTATTAACACCAAGCAATGGTGTGACTTGTCACATGTTTTTGAAATATCAACTCTATCATCCACATATGACGGGGTTGTGGTGGTCACACCCAATATTTATTTATTATTTTTATCCTAGGAGCATGAAATTTTAGAGAAATAATTGGGTGGTGACTCCACAGGATAGGGTACTAAAGTCCTTCTTAACATGAGGTTTTAGCTCCTCAAGATCTCATCTAAAGTTCTTCTGAACTTCGTAAATTCGATAGGAGATATACGTATACTAATTACATAATAAAACATATATGAAACATCAGTCCTCTTGTTTTACATTATTAGTATCCCACATTGGAGATAGAAACTAACATAAAGAGCTTTTTTTTTTTTTGGATCAAGGAAAAATAACTTCATTGAACTAGCAAATTGCAAACTTTACAAATGTAGGAACTGAAAAAACCATGCATACTAGATCTAAGCTGTAAAATTATGATCTCGTTAAAACCTTGGCATAAAAAAAACCCCATAAAGATGAAAATTCGATAATAAAAGAAGAGTACAACTCATAAAAAAATCCCTACCTACGTACCCATCATCCCTATCTTCAATCAAAATAGAAAACAAACAAAAAGGTCCATCCTTATCCCATCTACAATCTTGGCGTACATGTAACCTGTGGGAGCAAATTTCCCCACGAGAATATTCGGTTGAAAAGATTCCTCTTTCTTCTTCGCCGCCTCTTTCTCCCTGCAAAATAGAACCAATAAGAGGACCACACCCGGGGGGTGTTGGCCAAAGGCCCTCCGATGCCTAAGTTAGTTCGAGAGTTTATGAGAAAAACAATAGCTAACAATAGGGTACGGAGTTGTATGTTTATGGTGTAAACCGGGCGGCCGGAGCCTTATGTAAAAGAGGGAGAGAAAGGAGGTGGCTAGAGTTGCATAGAGAAATATAGACGTAGTTTGAGTAGTGAGTCTGACGTACCTCAACCTTTGTGTGGCCATGTATTTATAGGGGGCCTCGACGAGGTTGGTATGGTAGGTGTGGTAGGTGTGGTTGGTGTGATTGGTGTATTTAGGGATTTGATTTATTAGGGTTAAATCAAATCCCTAATTGTGGTAGGTATCAATCAATCCCTAACTTAATTAGGTAAATCCTTCTTTAATTGGGAATTGTGGTAGATGCCAAATCAATTCTCAACCCAATTAGGTAACATTCCATTTAATTGGATAATCCCCAATTAAATTGAATAATTCCCAATTAGGTTAAATAATTCCCAATTAGGTCAAATAATTCCCAATTAGGTCAAATAATCCCCAAATGGAAGGAATAATTTTGACCTAGGGTTATGACCAAATTCGGTTCCCTCATAACCCATGTTGAGCCAACGAATGAGCTGCCCCGTTGCCCTTCTTGGGTTGGAATAAAACATCCACAACTCTCAGTTAAAAGCCTTTTAATATCGTACACAAGAGCTTAAACGATCTTAAGTTAAGTCTGTATAACCATTGTCAATTGATTTTATGTTGAATGTTCACATTCTATTATGATATCAAAAGCCACAGTTATTTATTACGTGGCAGTCCCTACGGCCATATAACCCTTTTTAAAAGAAAAAAAGAAAGAAAGAAACTTCAAATCCCATATATGGTGCGCCGACCTCTTATAATATTGGGGATGTGAAATGCATATATGCAATGTGCAAAAGTTATTTTTTTCTTCTCCCAATTGGCGTGTAAGTATACACAGCAACAACTATTTGTGCCACCAGGTCCTCTCTTTTATCTTATCCTCTAATTAAATTCCGACCATTGAATGATTTGTGCAGCACATGCTTTTTAGTTGGCAGTGATTACTTATCTTAATCTATATAGCCGACCTTAATTCAATAATCTCAGTGCTAATCAAACAATCATCAATTTAATGATTTTTTTCATTAAAAGTTGGTTAGCATAATTTATGCGGAGAATAACGCGTTTATTCTCTGCATATGCATTGTATGTGACATAGATCTTTAAGTATGAATATTTCTGCGCTGCCCTAAAATTTGACTTAAAATTCAGAGGCAATGAGAAAATTGTGTGTGCCCATCTAAAGTCAAAAAATTAAGATGTGATTTAGCATTGTGTTTAAAAAAAGCGATGAACCAATTTAAGTGCAAACTAATTTAATAGAAGCCGCCTACAACTTTTGTCACCTGGTCTCTTACAAAGAAATCTCAAATTCTTTTCTTTTCTTGTGAGCCGTACATGTTTAAGATCCCTGAAATGTACAGCGTAAGCACTAGATATATTAATGATAAGGGTAGGAACTTGTTCAACAAGGGTTGCTAATATACATTAAAAATTCTGGACATATATATGGTACTGTACGACAAGTCTTGGATGATTATGGGATAATAAGGTGGGAACAAAACAAGATTAAGAAGTCAAACAACTCCTTTTTTTTTTTCTCACAAGGACAAAAACCGTATAAGATATTCACATTTCGTACATTTTTAAATGTGGCTGTCTTTAGAAAATGACAACGAAATGATGCGCTCATCTGCTTGACAAAAATACATATAGGACTGGACCTCAGATTTTTAAGAGGGTTTGTTTAACACATCGCTTAAGAAGTTCAGATAATACAAATGGTTTTATTGAAAATTAAAATATGATGATGATAGTACACATCTTGATAAGCAAAAATTAAACTAAGATTATAACATTCTTAATTGGTTAGGTCGGCTTTCATTTGTTTTTTGTTTATATTTTAATTAAAGATAGATAACGAAAAAGTGACGTAAGAGTGAAGAAAAAGATTATAGATGCAAATGAGGGAGAAAATGTATATAGAAATAATTCATAAAGGCAGTTGCTAATCAACCTATTTCTGTCGCAATTGATGCTGGAGGTTCTGATTTTCAATTTTATTCAAGTGGTGTCTTTACGGGGGCTTGTGGAACGAACCTTGATCATGGTCTTACGGCTGTTGGTTATGGGGTCATTGCTGACGGGACCAAATATTGGTTGGTGAAGAACTCATGGGGTGAAATCGACCGACATCTTTTGACGCATAAAACCACGACGGTAAATTCCCGTCGTCTATTATTTGAAAAGATGACACTTTTACTTAAAACCGCCATCTATTAATTTTAAAGACGACGGTTTTTTGAAAGAACCGTCGACTATTAGTAGTAAAGACGACGGTTTTATTAGAAACCGTCGTCTATTAACAGTAAAGACGACGGTTTGCTATGGAAGCCTCTTACCCCACTGCATAATTTTAATTACGTATCATCAAAATCAATGCCTACAATATATATCATGATATGTACATGATGAACTTGTCCGTGTATAGTACATGAAATGTATCTGTAACAAGACTAGAAAGATCTATAAATACCAAATATTGAAGAACTTATCCAACTTTTCCAGTACTAATGCATGGAAGAAACAGAAATATACACGCGCAAGTAAAAATCAAGCAAGTCTGAAACAAGAATGCTAACATTAGTGCACCTAATTCATTGTTGACAAAGAGCAGATATCATTAGTGAGCTAAATTTGGAATGCAAGTCTCTGACGAAGTAGCCTTTCTCTTGGCTATGATTTATAGTTTTGGTTCTCAATTTTTTGTTGAGTTTAAATCACTATGTATGTCTGATTTTACTTGGAAGTGAAGAAAATTAATCGTTTTCCTTTTTCTTAATTGGTCTTCGACCAAAAAAATTAGGTCTTTGACCAACAGCTACTAGCTCTTTTTTGGCGTGTAGTGAGAATGTTTTTTCTTAGTCAAGAAAATTGAGAATGTTACTCTTTTTTTTTTCTCTGTCAATAAATTGAAAAGGTTTTTACTATCATCTCTGGCATGTTCTGCCACAATGTTGCCGGGACTTTAACTGATACGGGAAATGCTTAAGAGCTCAATTTTTTTTTCCTAACTTTTTCTTTTTAACCTAACTATATGGCACTTAATTTGTACACTACGTCATTGCATTCAAAACAAAACCGTGATACTGACATGGGATATTATAGGAAAGTTGAGGAGATGATAGCGTTTGCCTATGCTGACTTTAAGTGCCTGTTTGACATTTCTTATTTGGGGTTTAAGTGATTATTTTGTAATTTTTGAAAGCTCATCTTGTTTGGTAAAAGATAATAAAATCACTTATTTTCAATAGTTGCTGTGAGAGAAAGCAATTATGGAAAGCAGGTGATGAGCTGCTTTCATTTTTTGATTATCCGGGAATCAGTTTTGAAGAGGCGCTGGGTTTAATGAAACTTTCAAAATTCCAAAAATAACCCAGTCTTTTTTCTTCCAACCGCACTTCCAACAAAAAGTTTACCAAACGTCAAACTGCTTTCTTTCACAGTTGATTTATCTCACAGCAAATCTGACAGTGATTATTTTTACAACATAGCAATGCCAAACAGGCCCTAAATCAAGTAACAAAATTAACCTCTTTTGTAACTTTACTCTTGATAATTGCTATAAATGTAGTCAAAAAAACATTTTTTTCGACACACTTCCATGTTGGAAATGCACAATTCTGACAAATTCTATTAATCACAAATAGTAATTTAGGGTTGGAAATACTATTTTCGACAAATAGCCATTGGTCGAAAATATAGCGTCGCAAAACAAAAGATCTCAATAAAAAACTATTTCCGATTGTTGCATAAGTATTTGCGACCACAGTTATAGTTGGAAATGAATTTGTATAGTTGTTTTGAAAATTCATTTCCGATAGAAATTTAAGCAATATCAACGAAACATGGGCATCCGAAATACATTATTTCAAACGGAGTGGTTGGAAAAAAACTTTTTCCAACCAGCGTTTTTCCGATGATGTCTGACGGCAATTTGTCGTCGAGAAAGGGTATTTCCTACAGCAAAACCCCTTTTCCGACCATAAGTCTCCCTCACTAGAGAACATGCTAGTTCCTGTGTTTCAAGTACTTTACGAATAAAATTATCGCAAAAAACATTCTGCAAAGAGATAGAGAATTTTGTCAACAACCAAGATTATAAAGACTTTAGTGTTCTACTTGTTCTACTACATGCCAAAATCATAGAACTTACTCGGTAAAACCAAGACTGAGGGAAAACTGCCACTCTTTCTGGTTAAGCGGCACTGTGGAGAAAGCTTTCCCTAGAAACTCAATGATGATAAACTGAAGAACACAAAAAACAAAGTGTCATCAAATGCAAAATTTGTCAAGACGACAAGTGACCAGAAAGGAAAAACAAAAACAAACAAAAAAGAAGAAAACAAACTAAATATTTCTAACCTGACTTATGAGAACTGTTCCCGCTATTCCCATAAAGAGATAGTTTGAAGTAATCCACTTCTTTGGGTTCGATAGTATACCCTCCTTTCGAGCTTCCATTTGATGGATAATCTGTCGGGTGAAAAATTCAGATTCATTGAAATCATAATGTAACATAATCTCATCCAATCTGGAAGGGCACACATGAAGGGCTATGGCTCTTTTCTTCTTTTGATAGAGACAGGAGAAACGCAATTTGAACTTTGAACTTAATTATTCCAGGATTGGGAAGGGAAGTAGGAGGACTACACTAATAGCTAGGTATGTTTCAAAGTGCGCTAATTAATGAAAACTTATGATCGAACTTTAGACAAAAACTAACTATTCAATTGAAACAGCCATATCAACTTTGTCATTTCACACGCTAGACAAAACGGCGAAGCTAATTAATCATCTCATATTGCTGGGATCCTAGTTAAACTACTTTCTTATGATTGACGAGTTAAGACTAATTAACTTACTTGACAAACAACAAATGTATTAAATATCATTGTGTCCTTCACTTTGATGGCATGACCGCTAGTATAACTTTTCAGTAAACTCCATCCTTGAAAATTGATGATAAGAATGGCAACAATTTGGTACACGAGCTGAAATTTCCAAACCAAATTTAGAATGACAAATTATGAGGAAGACAACAGGAATGCGAAAAATATATGTAAGAAAACTACATGGATTGATCTAATAATACTTTTGGGTCACATGAAATCAAGAGAAAACATCCATGTACCTGAAAAAGCAGTTTCTTCCACTTTACATATCTTTTAGGAGATTGTCTGTAAAACATTGTCCCATTAGAACAATAAATTTATGGCAGCCAACAATTTGGTTTAACTAGCTAGCAAACTCAAAATTCAAGAGATATGGGCCTACTGGAAGTAAGCATATTGATCAAAATAAGAACTAATAGAACAGAACTATGTCAGCAGAAAGTGAAAATCATCACCATGGATCATGAAAATTTCATGGTTAGGTATTTATAAATTAATCAGATATGTCCATCATCAAAGAAATGTTACCCGGGTTTGACAAGGAGTCCCGGCATCGGTTCATCTGCTGGAGGTTTAGTAACCAATGATAGTGGTACAAGGGCTACTATGAGTAGGTTCACCCAGAGAAGCTGTACAAAGCACAAGCAGAAAATAATCCTTAATTAGGTGCATCCTCACCTAAAGACTTAATAATTGAACAACCTAATCCTAAATCACAACTGCAATTCTTCTAGTAACAAATAGAGAGAAAGGGAGCAACACAAATAGAGAGAGAGAGAGAATTACCTGAACAGCATTTAATGGGACGTGACCATCGAAAACTGCCGCCATAAAATTCGTAGTTAGTGCTACAACATTGACTGTAAGCTGCAACTGGATAAACTTGATAATATTTGCATGTACAGACCGCCCCCATTTAAAAGCCTACATCCATTAAACCAATTCCAAAGTTATATAATGATAAGCATTAACTATTTTCAATTAACAACAAAATTAAATCAATTTCAGTTCAAGCATATGACAAGATTATGTTGGGATCTACATTACAAAAACAAACCTTTACACACGTAGCAAAACTGTCATCCAAGATAATTATATCCGAACTCTCTTTAGCAACTTCAGTCCCTCGGATACCCATAGCAAAACCAATGTCGGCCTAGGCAAGATCAAAAGTAACCAAAAATCCAAGCAAAAACCATTGAAACGCAAGATCACTTGGTGAGGGATTGAAGAGCCAACAAAAAAATAAGAAGTAAAAAGGCTCTCAAACCTGATGTAGTGCATGAGCATCGTCGGTGACATATCCAGTGACGGCAACCATCTCTCCACTTTTCTTCAGTGCTTGCACAAACAAAAGCTTGACATCGGGGGAACACCATGCCATGACCTACACAAGAATCGAAAGTTCAATGTGATATTGTTTTTATTTGGGGAGGGGATTCGAACCTGTAACATCTTCCAACAAAGTGAAAAGAAATACTACCATACTAGTAATTATATTAGTGTGATATTGTTTTTATCTGGGAAGGGGGATTCGAACTTGTAATATCTTCCAATAAAGTGAAAAGAAATACCACCGAACTAGTAACTATTTCCTAATTCTTATTAATAAACATGCTCGCTGACATCATAATTCCTATGATCACTAGAGAAGTACATTCTAAATCAAGAATACCTTAATCCTCTGAGCCCATTCTTGTCTTTGCCTATCATCAGTCAGTTCCCCAAACTTTCTTCCGTCAAAGAGATGATTTGGCATAGTAGCACGTGCATCAGAATCAAGTATGCCACATTCCAAAGCAATTGCTTTCGCAGTTGGAAGATTGTCACCAGTAACCATGCGTACCTATAGCTCAAGACATGGGAAGTAAAATATTCAAGGTCGACCCAATTTCGGTGAACATTGCACTGATCATGTATTAAATTGAAGTGCATTCAGATGTAAAAATACCTTAACGTTATCCCTTTGGCATAGTTGCACCTTCTCCTTGACCCCTGGTTGACAAAGATCCTGCATTTCGTTGAGTACATAAGCTAAAAAAACTTATACAAATGAAACTAATTTTGTAAATAAAATAATAAAGATAAATGGTACCCAAAAACAAACGCATATAATTCATTGCAAGCGTGTTGCAATCTAGCAAAAGAAAGAAAAAGAAAATCTAACATGATATCAACACAGAAATATAATAGTGTCCATGTGTGTAAGTTTCTGGAGGCGTTACCCTTATTCCGACGATAGCTAGTAAAACAAGGTCATCTTCAGGTAATTCCCACTGAGCTAGTAGTTCAGGATCTGTTGGAACGTTTTGAAATTCATATGATCTATATGCAATAGCAAGACAATACAAACCTCCAGCAGTCATATCTTCAATAGCTTTCTTAAAAACATTAGCTGCAAAGGAACACATATACCACGAGAAAGGAATCATTTGGAGAAAATTAAGGAAGTTTAAAATCACCACACACAAAAAAAAAAAAAAATGCAGTTAATAGAATATATAATCTTCAAGCATTGGGAAGCCATTAAATTAAGAGCTAGTTAGTATATATTAACTGTCGAGTTGTCTTCCTAGATCAAAAAATTTTAATACATGGGAAAATTTTGTGAAGCTCATGAGGAATGATAAAAATGAAACAGAGCATTTATAGATGTATCTCACTCAAGAACATCCAGAGAAATTAACGAAGACTATCATATATAAACCATAAAAGAAAATATTATCTCAAACCTTATCGTCATTCATTGCTACCAAATGATCATTAGCATCAATGTACTTTGTACATGAACGCAAGAGTATTTCAGGAACTCCTTTCCAGTGTACACGAACTTGAGAGTTGGGCTGTAAATATTGAAACAGGTTACATGAGTCGTGTTGTGTAACCCGTTTAATAAGAAGGTCGTGTTCGTATGTAGAATTCTAGACAGGTTTATTAAAAAGGTAGTATTCGGATCGAGTGAATTCGTGTAATACTGTTGCTAGCCCAAGATTTAATATAAAACAGAGAAAAATTAGTTTAATTTACCAATCGAAGTGCAACGGCGCCTCTTTTTCTCTCTGAATTGAAAGGGACCACTTTAAGAACTAAAGACTGAGATCTGATGTCTTCAAAATTCATTCCAAGCTGCAAATAAGGTATCAGTAACTAATAGTGATTTTGAAAAATAAAGTTGTACATGAGAAATGGAAAAACACACAAAGTTGGACAATAGAATAAAGAACCTTGATTCCCCAACGCAGAATTGCCTTTTCAATGGCTGATCCAGAACCATCAACACCACCACTCTACAAAAGAATAGTACGATCAAATTATATTACAGTACTAAGCTTTTTCCAGTCAATGCTATACAACTCTAACTGACCAAATTATATATATACCTCAGGCACATAAACACTGCCTTCTGTGTTCAGCGCAATTCCTTCTGTAAGTAAAGATGATAGCTCCGGAGACAAGGATGGCGTATTATTGTCAGAAGGATTGATTTTCTTCCCACCGGCATAAGCCTGAACCACAGACATCTGTAATAGAAATCATAAATCAGAAACTAATAAAGGAAGGAGAAGGAAGAAAGGAACAAAAAGAAAAGAGAATAAGAGAAACCAAAACCTCGGTCAATACAGTCTTGTCACATAGGAAATTTTTAACAAAGGCCATGTTTTCACAAGCAAATGGCCTCCGTACCTACATTTTGAGTTCCATCCAGATATATAAATAGTATGCTTGATATTTTCAACTTCAGAAAATGAAAATGCAGTACATAAATAAGCAATTTCACATACCACCATTCTTTTTGTTGCGCTGAGAAAGCTGTGCCACGGTCAAAGATAACGAAATTAAGGAATAAAAGAAATGAGGAAATCCAGAAAGGTGATTACATATGACAAAACTTTGACACCACAAAAGATCTGCTTGAGCTTGCTGGCTGTGAGATCAGGTTTGCTTGAAGTAAAATAAGAATCTGAAATGCTTTAGCACCAAAATGTTGGCTAGACTTACTTTAAGGTAACAGCTAAGGGAAGTCCTTGAGGTACAGCAACCACTGCAATAGTAAACTGTAACATCCGAATGTGAGTAAAATCAAAAGTATTCAATTAGCTAAATAACCAAGGAGGAGGCATAGACATACAGCAATGATTATAATTTGATTGACTTCTTCTATGACGTCTCGAGGTTTAGTCTTGACCCCGATGAACTTGGGACTTCCATCTAAATTATGGCCAGTAAACCACCTGCACAAATGTTATTGTGATAATAACAATGATTGGTTGAATAATGGTGGTGTCATTTGAACCTCATCCTTTAAAGACTTGGTGTATAATAACCACTGTTCCTGACCATGCGTCCGGGAAAATGGAAAAAAATAAAAACAAAAACCCCTAACATTCTAGCATAGATGGACAATACTTAGGTCGGGACTAGTGAGGATCTCTACACCGTTACCATCCAACCTAGTGAGGATCTATGAATGAGAGTGATTTAATATTATTGATCCTTGTGATGGTAAGAATGTAGTCCCCACTAGTGAGGACCTATGTATTATCCAGCAAAGATTGAAGATTCTTTGAATAATTACCTGAGCAAAAGGACCATCATGGCAATAAAAGCTACTGCAAGTCCAACATTACCAATGGAAGTAGCAACCGCGTTCAAGACCTCCTATTAAGATTCAATTATGTATCCTTAAGATAATATATACATATATATATATATATATATGTAGGAAATTAAATTGTGATTCTCTGTGGATTAGTTGATGTGCTGACCTTGAATGTTGTTTTGTTACCGATCTCTTGTGAAAGTTCAGATTTAGTACATATCCCAACACTCGTTACCTGAAGGAACAATATATGATGAAAGTTTCATTCCTTTTTCTAATTTTTTTTTAAATATTTCTGGCTTTTTATCACAAATGGTCCCTGAGGTTTATGAAATTGTCACGAATGGTCTTTGAAGTTTTTGTAACATTAATAGTTCTTAACGTTAGGACCTTTTATCACAAATGATCCCTGCAGTTAAAAATTCTATTAAGTGTGACGTGGAAGATAAGTAGAGCCCACATGTCTAATCACATTGTAACATGTGGATTAAATAAATAAATATTTTTTTTAATGAAAATACTATTTTTCTACAACTTCCCATCCTCTCCCTCTACTTTGTCTCTCCTCTGCCCTCTCTCTCCTCCTCCCTCTTCCCCTTTTGCTCTCCCTCTCACTCTCTGTTTTTTTCTTGCCCACAACCCGACCACCCCCATCCCCACCCCAAACCCACACCCAACCCCACCCTCTCCCGCTGTATTTTCTCTCCTCCTCTACTTTTCCCCTGCACTCTCCCTTTACCTATGTTTTTAATTTTTTTAAAAAGTTGTTTGAATAAATGTTTGTGTGAAAGGAAATGTGGAATTGCCCTTATGCAAGTGATTATTTTGCAAAATATACAAAGGGAGAGGGTGGGATTGGACGTTGGTTGCAGGTGGGGATGGGGTCGTCAGGCTGTAGGCCAGAAAAAAAAACATAGGGAGAGGGAGAGCACATGGAGGAGAGAGGGAGAGCAGAGGGGGAGAGAAAACAAAGGGAGAGAGGGCGGGGTTGGGAAGTTGCATAAAAAAATAATGGATTTTAACTTCTTTTTTTTAATGGATTTTCATTATATATATATACTTATTTATTTAATTTAAATGTCACAATGTGATTGGACATGTGGGCTCTACTTATCTTTCACGTCAGACACATAATAGAGTTTCTAACAATAGGGACTATTTGTTATAAAAGGCCTTAATGTTAAGGATTATTAATGTCACAAAAAAACTTTAAGGACGATTCGTGACAATTTCGTAAACCTAAAGGACTATTTGTGATCAAAAGCCTTTATTTATATAGGAGATGAAAAAGAACAAAAGGAATATACCAACACATATGTAATATATATATAAACTTTACCAGCATGGTACCACTCCCATCCGCTATTTTCCAGCCAGGCTTTAAACGAGAAGAAGCTTGAAGGCTTACAATGTTGCAGTCTCCATTCACACGAGAGGTATCTATGAAGAGTGATTGAGCAGTGATTAAAATACCATAAGCAGGGACCTGTGGATATACAATCAAAGTAACATAATTAAAATATTTTGCAGAAATGAAAAATATGGACTTGTGAATGGAGACAGCATACCTGGTCACCAATGTTAAGGGGAATAACATCGCCAACAACAATATCACATATTGAAACCTCAACTCGTTTACCACCTCTAACAACCTGAATTAGGTACGAGATCCAAATGTTTAAACAGTTAGGACTAGTTTGGTGACTAAGATTGGATTGGATTGGATAGGAGGATAACTTCTTATATTTAAAGGTCCAATAAATATATTTATACGGTGGTACCATTGAAACATGCATACCTTCAAATACATATTCCTCCCTTCCTCCTTTACATTGTGGATCTGAGATTGGCTGTATTTGCAAATTGCTGCAGACCCAAAAGAAATTCAACACTTCCCCAAAATAAAAATAAAACAAAAAAGAGAGAAAGAAATGCAAACAACAAAATCCATAAATAATTAGACTTTATCTATATGTTCCCACATATACAATTTTTCTTTTCATTTATTCAAAATCTTGGCTTTTGTTTTCGAATTTTTTCTTAAATGAGAGCTATTTTAAGTTATTTGAAAATTTAACCTCAAGAGTGTTTGCTTTATATATGCACACGAGCTGCACAGTCACTTTTTGCTCTATTAGAATAGATGTGCAGAATTTCCTATTCTGTTTAAGTGGGAAAATCAGCTTCCTATTGTTTTTTCTATTTGGTTAAGTGGAAACACACTCCTACTTTGTATCACATCACACCACGTTAAATACCTTTCACAATAATGTTCACCATAACCACAGCGGCAACGTTTCCTCCCTCTTCCCAGTATCCGAACCTTGTACCCTGCAAGTAACACGACACAGAACCTCATAAATAAATTATTGGTGTCAAAACAACTAAAATATAATTAAAAACCCAGTACTTTAATATTCTTTCTAATGGTCCATCAGATTTCTAAGGATTCCACCATTTTTTTTTTAAGGTTTTGATACTTTGATTGGAAGTTGACAAGAAGGGATCTAGTCCTATTCGAACCAATTACGTTCTAGTCAACAAAAGAAAGATTTACGTACAGACAGCATGAGCCAATTCCAATTCTCTCTCAACTCTCCAATTATACTCTATATCATATTTATCATGAGGCCAATATAGTTACCGACATTAGCATGGTCATTCATGTATTTGGTTTTGTAATTTTCCTTCTTTTTTACTTTTTACATAAACAAGAGTATCCGAGGATTCTCTAGGGTTTAGGATCCTCTATGTAATAGTGCTTTCTTGTCAAACAAAAAAATAGAGCTAATTGCGATTTTTCTTTATACTAACATCCTACTGTCGTGAAAATACTTGGAAGTAGGGCCGATCGAGGCTCACCTTTGTCACTAGACCCATCACTGTAGAAGCCACTGCAACTACTATGAAAATGATCAGAGAAATATCTTGATGACATGCTTCCCAAAGACACGTCTACAAGACAAACAAAGTTGATGTGGTCAAATATAAACTCTAAGAGCACTTAATTAAATCCATCCTTCTTTCAAATTTCATAATTGTAACGAAACTAACCAAGAAGCTCGTTGATTTTTCCGCAGGATTTGTGTTTGCTCCGAAAGAACTTTTCCGTTTCACCACATCAGCATCTTCCCCATTAATCCCGTCCTCTAAATTCGTTTTCAATAAGCAAGCTAAGCCGTTAATCTGATGTAAAAGAAGCATATAATTAGTGACAGTTAATATCAACCATAAGATAAAAGATGATAATATGTGTTGGGACTTGCCCCCCCATACTGTTCCGGACCACCAACATCATCATTCCTAGTCAAGGCAACAAGTTCCTCTCGTCCAATTCCAAAATCACCAGTAGTACTGGTTCGTCTCTGTGGAATATTCACTGACAACCAGAAGAAACAAGTCAATTACAAAACTAATAGCTAAGTATATAATTCGTTGGAGAAATTACTAGAATACTATCATGTGGTATAACATGTCCACATGTTAGAATATGAGTAGAGGACATAGTTGATATTTCCCACACATGAACAACTTATGCTTGGTGATCGTAGTGGTTGATAGTGTACCAAAGCCACTTGTCATTATGTGGTTTAATATGAAGAAAGGTACATGTGGTATTCTGCGGTTGATTACTTTTGTAAAAATGTTAGAGTTAGTTAAACAGCTGCTACGCTGTTATGCATCTTACTTTTGTATAAGAGATCATGACTTTGTGTAATCAAATACTATTGAATGAAAATCAAGAATTGGTCATCTACTTCTTTTGAAATTCATCTTTGTTATCATTTGTGGTAGGCTCTCATGGCAACTAGTGCTAGGATTTTGTTTTTCCCTTTAATTTTCAGTTTTTAATTTTTTAATTTTATTTTAATTAGCAGTGTTATGCTGATGTTAAGAAATTAGATACCAGACATAAAGAAGACACTTACTTTCCGTACCTATTTCTTCTTACAAGTCAATCACAATTAGGCATACTTGTTCATTTTGTTCTTAATAAACAACACACTCGTGTACATGTGCCAAATTATGATTGGCTTGAATGACAATTAGATTCAAGGAGCCAAGCTAGCATTATTTTTGTGGATTTCGGTTATAACTAATCCGCATGGCATATAGATAAATTAGACAAAATATATAAATAAATAAAATTGATTCGTGAAATGATTGAAACACCAAGCTATACACACAAAAAGAACATATGTGACTCACAAAAAGAACTAGTGAGTGAAACATCGAGCTACATGCAAAAAGAAGTTATGACAAATGAAAAGCAAGGATATTTGAAATGAAGTACTACCTATCACTTCTTCTCCAGCCTCTATTTCGAAAGCGTGTTCAACCTAATAAACAAAAAGAAGAAGAAAATATAATACGTCAATAGAAGACAACAAGAACATGTAAGACACATTAATTTCACAACAATTACTCGTACCGCAGCATGTGCATGGACTGTGCTTGAAGCCTGCTCTCCTTCCTTTTTCAAGTATAAGATATGCAAAAATCGACGAGAAGCACATAACACAGTCGTTGCTTGCTGCAAGGAAACCGAAATAGTTTAGAAAAAGCTCAAATAAAAAAGATTTCCTTCAACTAACAAAATGTAACATCCATGGGAGATTATCAAAGCTACACATCACAATTTTGGCATCCCGAAAACAAACAACAAAACATCCATTTTCAGCAAACCCTAAACTCCCCGATGCAGGGCGCAAAGAGATAGACATTAACATAGCCATATACTTGGAGAGAGAAAGCAAAATTGAAGAAACATGACTAAAAACATAGTCTTTTATTTTATTATAAAAATATATTTAAGTATGTACCCTCCAACGGTTGATGCGCTGAATGGGAGCATAGTTATAAGTTCCGGCCTCCAAGTCGTTTTGTGGGTGAGAAGGCAAGACCGCCGGTGAGTTCATGTTCTTCCCGATCTTTACCTAATCTGTCATAAAGAGAAATGAGAGTATTATTATTAGTTTTTTTTGGGTAAGAAAATGAATAGCAGTTTTACTTGCACTCACCCAGTAGAACTGTAATGTGTCGTTGATTTCTTCAAGTTTCAGCGTAGCTTTGGATTTCAGAGATGTGCTCAAGGATATGAAGTTGGCAAGGCTCTGGGGTTTTGTGTTATTTCTACGTGTCGTAGCTTAGATCGTTGACCACGCAAACCACCTCAGAATATCTTAGCCAAAATTTTAAGTCTTTTCGTGGCTATTTCCAACTCCAACTCCAACTTGGTCAAAGCCCTAGATTGTTTTTCCATCCCAGACAGAAATAGTCTTTTTTTCATAAAAGTGCGTAGTGCGATGATTAACTTGATTTTGTTGAGTTGAACAGTTTAGGTCCTGATGAAGACGAATTATTTATGCATGCTTCAAGATTGTGATTAGTTTTTCAGGTCAAACAAAAAAAAATGAATTATTTATAAATCAATAATGTTATTTCAACTATCTTAATTCACGTAGTCAAACATGGTAGAAAGGTAAGTAACTGGAAAGGTAGCAGTTCCACGAAGGTGCACATTGTTCAGAACTTCAGATATATAAAAATGAGAAGACCGACCTTTTCTTTTGGTTTGATATTCTGCGAAGGTGGGCTTGATGACGTGGCAGGAGTAAATGGATGGTACACCAGCCACGTGGTGTATTCGGAACATTTAAAAGTTTCTCCTCGCTAGCTGGCCAATTTGCCAACCGTCCTAAAAATAGGTATATTTATACGGTGGTACCATTGAAACATGCATACCTTCAAATACGTATTCCTCCCTTCGTCCTTTACATTGTGGATCTGAGATTGGCTGTATTTGCAAATTGCTGCAGACCCAAAAGAAATTCAACACTTGACCCCAAAATAAAAATAAAACAAAAGAGAGAGAGAGAGAGAAATGCAAACAACAAAAATCCATAAATAATTAGACTTTATCTATCTGTTCCCACATATACAATTTTTTTCATTTATTCAAAATCTTGGCTTTTGTTTTCAATTTTTTCTTAAATGAGAGCTATTTTAAGTTATTTGAAAATTTAACCTCAAGAGTTTTTGCTTTATATATGCACACGAGCTGCACAGTCACTTTTTGCTCTATTAGAATAGATGTGGTATAGAACGGAAGAACGAAGTAGATCGACAATAAACGAAGAATGAGTCCTACCAAAGGTGAAGAATCCAATCCAATGGTTATTAATCTCACTCTCATTTTCCTCTATAGTCTAGCACAAAAAATTAAAACTAAAATTGAAATGGTTATAAAATGGATCCTAAAATTCTCATCTTCCCTCTTATTTTCACTTTCATTCTCCCTCTTTTTCCTCTATACCCTAGCACAAAAATGAAAACTAAAAATTAAAATTGAAATGGTTATCAAACGGGTCCTAATTTAAGCGAACACAAGTTCCTACATGTACAAGTGATTCTTTTTTAAGGTTATTTAAAAGAAACATAATGCCATCTCAATTTTCACTAGAATCCAGAACCATTTGGCGTCAATTTTTTGTTCCCAGTTGTGATTAAAAGAATAATGGACTGAAACATGAGAAGAATTGATTTGACTAAAAAGAAAGAGAGGATCTTGCAGACAAAAACAGAAAGTTGATGTTCTTTATCATGGGCTTCTTTGAACGCCTACTACGCCCTATCTCGGCCCAATACTGTCCCATGGTCCATGGGCAATTGTACCAGCCCTAGATTTTTTTGTTTTTTCGAGAGAGAAAAACAATTCAAATTTTTTAAAAAAATTGAAAAATGTGAGTAAGAGGCAATTTCTTCCAACAACACCTGCAATTTCTTCGTACTTGTAAATCACAGATTGACACAAATGTTGTAGTGACTTAATAAAATTCAAAACAAAAATTTATGTAACGAGTGTGAGACTGTGATTTATCTACAAGAAAACCAAACTCACGGAGCCAAGTACTTTCCCATGTAAATCAAAACTCAACTACATAAGGCTGATTTTTCTGATGAAAAAATTGATTCCATTCCACTTCAATGAAAACAAATAGAAAAGGGAAAAAATAGATTTCTATAATTCCAGAAATTAAATTATGTATGCAAATAGGAGAGAGTGTTAGTTATCAAATTCACCAAAAAAAGAAAATTCCGAGTTTAACCTTACTTTCCTTGAGCGTTTTCTTTGCAATCTCTCTAACAAATTTCTCTTCTTTCCTTCTTCTGCTCTTCGGCAAACGTCGTCTCTCTTTCTTCTCCAACGAAGTCCTATTCCCTGTTTGATTTTCATGGCCAAAGAAACTGAAGCCAAGATTCCATGCATGCCCATTGGCTCTCTCATTGCTCTTCTTCGGCTACCCATAACACCACATCAACCCTAAGAAAGCACTTCACTCACATTAATTACCATGATCAGCACCCAAACTCTCTTGTATTTAATTCCCATTAACTTGAAAAACAAACAACAAAAGCAAAGGAATTAGAGAAACACCAGCTCTATTCTCTACCCTCGTAGTTGCTTCCTTTCAGACCAAAATGGCCAGCTTAATTGGCTTACAGAGCTTTAAATCTTGACTTGAGTCTTCTCCTCTAAAAGAAAAAATAGTCTAGCTGGATAAAAGGCTAACAACATTTACAATGGATAACCTAAGAGGATCACCAGTGAGGGGGTGTATATGGGGGTGTATAGCACATTTACACCTCATTTGATCAGAATTAATTGCAATGGAAGGGTGTATCTTGCTGCAAATATAGCAAGTCACCGTGAGATGTGAAAATAGATGGAAGTTTACATATGTTTTTACATCCAAGAAGCAGGCCCCACGTCAGATAAAGTAAGAGAGAGGAGAGAGAAATGCTTCAATATTTTCTGACTTACTCGCTAAGTAGAACGCAACTCGCCACTTTTGTTTTTTGAGTTGCAAGATTGATGCCAGCGCAGGTACAATTTGTTTGGAAAAATAAACCAAACTTAACACATAGAAAATTAATTTAAAAAATTAAAACATAAAAAAATAACACAAAAATGAAATAATACAAATAAATCAAATATATATTTTTGGATTTACATATTTCCGCACTAGAGCAAAAACAATATTTACACCCTGAAGTGTAAATGGGATGTAAAAGAGGCCTTACACCCCGAAAATACACTCATGACTGGTGATGCTCTAACTCCTTAGATAAATTTTAAGAAGGAATTAGAAAAATACAAGTCAAACCATATTTCCTATCCATCTCCTAAAATAGGGAGACCTCTAGGAGCTTCTAAATCTAATGAGATAAATGACTCCTAGTGGCTCCTTATAATTTAATGTCACTTTATTTTTATTGTTGAATATTTTAAACTTTTAATTAATGCTTTTTTTTTTAGTACAAGCGATTGGGGAAGGAGGGTTTGCATAAATATTCATTTGGTGCATGAGGGTTTCTAACCTCTACCTACGTGAATTTAGGTGGAAGAGTTTAACCAACTGAATTATATATATAGATATATATTTATATTTATAAAGATGGAATATTTACGTTGGATTAAAAAATCATTATAGTATTTATAATTCCGTAAACTAAACTAAGGAGTACAATCCTTTTGTGTACTCATTCGCAACCGGAGTTCAAATGTTTAGAGAGTTAGTAACTTTTGTGTATTGAAACATGAGGTAGATGAAAGGCTCCTATTTCGAAGCTTTTCCGTACACAGAGCACTTTAATAATGCAATATTGTCGGCAAGAGGCAGCTGGGAAATACCACGTGTGTACGACCTTCCTCCTTTAACAGCCACTCACTATATATTTATGTCGGCAACTAAAAAAGGGTGGATCTAAGAGGTACTCTCGTTGTTTGAAAGAACCAGACGCTGTTAGTCTTTGCTGCACAATGACAATGGTCCAGTTTGAAACGCTAATGCATACAAGTGGTTTAGCTAGGATAAATAGAAAAGACAACCAGTTTGAAACGCTCACATATCACAGTGAGGTAATAACATACATGATGTAGCCAACATGGTCTAAGGCCTTCTCCAATTCATGAGGGGCTAAACCCAAATTTCTCCCCTTCAAAAAGTAACTATTTGGGTTTTGTCCGAACTCAAATAGTTTTTTTTCCCAATCCTCCGGACTCAAATTTTAAGTCTCCAACTTTATTAAATTGTTTAAGAATGGTTTAAGTCTATTTTTTTTTATGGAAAACTTTTCTTCATTTAATCTTTTTAAATAACGTCATAATTTAATTTTTGAACAATTTGACCTAAAAAAAATTGAAATTCCACAAATACAATTTTATTCTAAAAGATAACACACAACATAAAAAAACACATACAAGATAATTGAATATAGCTTAAATTTAATATATATCGTTGATTTAAGTTAATATTAGAATATAAAAATAAAAAAACAAAATTTGAACTATAAACAAAACTTCAATTGTTGCCAATGGTAACATGCTGTGGCGGGTCCCAGCTTGAATTGTAAACATAAATTTGAATTGTTGCCAATAGCAACATCTTCACAAGCCACATGGCTGTTGGCGAGCCCCAACGAAGATATTGTGCACATGGGCTGCTAATCAGAAGGTGGGGTCCATGAAATTTTTTTTTTCTGAGTTCAGGCAATACTTGGACCCATATTTGGGTTCAAATTTGGGTTTTCCAAAATTTTAGGTTCTTCATTTTCTTGGGTTATAAGTGTTTTAGGGCTAAAATTTGGGATATTTTGGGTTTGAGACCATGGGTTGGAGATGGCCTAACATAGTGGAAAATGACCATAACTTCCATAACAGTGGTCTTAAGTTCGAAATTCCATAATATACATTGGCAATGCAATGACAGAGCTTGAAAATCTCTCAAGGAGGGTCAACCTTAAATAATTCTAAGATGATTACACTAAACTTAACTTTTACTATAATTAAGAATTCATTACACTTAACTTTTAATATTACAAATTTGATATCTTATGATTTAATTGTTAGCATTCCAAAATCATAATACTAAGTATAACCCAAATTTTATTATGGTAAAAAGATTGAAAAATTTAACCAAGAAAAAGAGTATATAAAAATTGATTTTAGCAGATGGAATGACAAAATCAAATAAAATCAAGGCATGCACAGGTCAATAGTATATATGAAGACATGAAAACAAGTAAGTGTAGATGTTCGGGCACAACTGGTCAACAGTAAGACTCGATGATAACTAAATAAAATAACTTAAGTGGAGACAAGCCATTCATGCAAGGGCGGACCTACATTAGGGCTATAGTGGGCTCCAGTCCAGTCTTATTTTTAAGAGTAGGCTTAATTTGTAAGCCAAATTTAGATAAATCAAATTTTAGCCCAAAGTTTCTCTCTATCTCTCTCTGTTTTCTCTTTCCTTTTTCTTATTTTCTTTCTCTTTCTTCTTTAATCCCTTCGCCCCTTTTCTTCTTTACTCTCCCCTTTCTCTCTTCTTTTTCTTTCTTCTCTCTCTTTTCTTGTTCTTCTTCTTTCTCTCCGCCATTTTTCTTTTCTCTTTCTTTCCTTTTGTCTTCTCTATTTGTTTCTCTTTTGTTTTATTAAGTCTTTGTTTCTCTCTTCTTCTTTGTCCATGCGTTTCTCTGGTTACGGATTGATGGTGGTTTTATGTTGGGAAGATGTTATGAGCTGAAGTTGAATAGGTGGTTTGACCAGCTTGAGCTTGTGGGTGTTTTGGTGGAGGACCCGACTGTAGTACGAATTACATAGGTGTCCAAAAAAAAATTTAGCCCACCCTTGTAAAAAAAAGACCTAGATCCGCCATTGCATCCATGTAGGATGCAGCTAAAATAACTGGCTTTCAAGATGTGCCTATGCAAATAGTGAAGAGACCCTTCTTAAGGCAGTTGTTAATCATTATGTTTCCATTGATCCTAGAGATTCTGATTCTCAATTCTATTCAAGCGGTGTCTTTAAGGGGGAGTTGTGGAACAAGCCTCGATCATGGTGTTAGCGTTGTTGGTTCTGGGGTCATTATGGGATCTAGGGATGGCAATGGGTAGAATCGGGGGTGGGTATGCCATTCCCATCCCCATCCCCGTTAAGCATTTTTCCCTATCCCCGCATTCATACCCGCAATATTATAAGCGGGGATTCCCATCCCTGCCTTCATTGGGGAACGGGTTCCCTTACCCGCCCCATTATCAAGAAAAATCAATAATAAAAAATTACTTTGTTGAACGAGAAAAAAATTATAAATACAAACATATGTATCAATTCAATTGTTATTAACTAAACATCTAAACTATATATAAAAAAATTAATAAATATCAAAATTACATGTCAATTGAATTAAGATAATTGAAGAGATTTCCTGTTATTATATTATATATATATATATATAATAATAGGAAATCTCTTTAAGAATATATATATATTCTTAACGGCTCGGGTTTGGGTTGGGGATTAAAATATCATCCCCGCCTCCCCAATTACCATACCCGTCCCCATACCTGTTTTTTGTCCTTCATACTCGACCCATTAGGGTCGAAGCCCCATGAAGACCCTTACCCGCGGGGAAAATTGCCATCCCTAATGGAATCAAGTATTGGTTAGTGGGGGTAGAATGAGGTGAAGAATGGTAGATAAGAATGCAAAGAAATGTTGAGGCGAAGGAAGGCCTTTGTGGCATTGCTATGGAAGCCCACTGCATAGTTTGAATTATAACTTCAAACGATATGCATATTGTTATTAGTAAATTCTGCATATAAAACAAATCTTAAACAATCTTGATGTATGACATTTACAAAAGCAAATCAAGAAAAAACCTATAGCTAGCACAAAAGCAAAAGAACAATTCCCAAATTTTGTAAAAAGCATTGCCGAGCTACAAGACAGATAATTTTAAAAAGGTCCGTGAGGTTTGGAACTACAATTTAATAAATTCTAAATATAAAATAAGTATTAGCATTTAGTATGAAAAAATATTTAGGGTCCATAATCACATGAGGACAAATGGTTTTCCAGTAAATGATCGTGACATCAAATTGTATTAATAGTCATATGAGCCAACTTACGGATTCACATCAGAACATTTGCTTGGGCACGAAGATTGCAAATCAACTTTTGGGGCACGATGATAGCAAGGCCATCGATCTATTCTCTATATTAACTGTGAAGAAGTGTACCATTTCAGTGCATACCAACTCTTCAATTCATTTACTTATATCAAATCTAGCTGCTTCCGGTGTTAACTACCATGGAGTTTATTAACCAGTACTACTGCAAATGTATCTTTTTGGCCTTGATCTTCATGTCGGGGCTTGGTCTTCTCAAGCCACTTCTCGCAATCTCCAAGATGCATCAATGTATGGAAAATTCGAGCAATGGATGGTTCGCTACGGACGTGTATATACCGACATTCAAGAGAAAGAGATGCGTTTCAAGATGTTCAAGGAAAATGTGGCATTCATAGAATCATCCAATAGCGATGCAAACAAACATTATAAATTGAGTGTCAATCAATTTGCAGACCTTACAAATGAAGAATTCAAAGCCTCTAGAAATGGATTCTTGGGGCATGAATGCTCCACTAAGACAAGTACTTTCAAATATGAAAATGTTACAGCCCCACCTACTGTAGATTGGAGAACAAAAGGAGCTGTGACGCCTATCAAAGACCAAGGCCAATGCGGTAATTTTCATCTAGATATCTCATACACTACTTTCCTTTTGAAAATTAATTTAATCATATTGTTATTAATCTAATTGGTTTTTAATTGCAATAAAAAAATGTAGGATGTTGTTGGGCTTTTTCAGCAGTGGCAGCCATGGAAGGAATTACTAAGCTTACAACTGGTAACCTAATCTCTTTATCTGAGCAAGAGTTGGTTGATTGTGACACCAAAGGTGTAGACCAAGGTTGTGAGGGTGGCTTGATGGATGATGCATTTCAATTCATCAATCAAAATCATGGGCTTAGTACCGAGACAAATTACCCGTACACAGGTGTTGATGGTACTTGCAACACCAAGAAGGAGGATAGCCATGCTGCCAAGATAACTGGCCACGAAGATGTACCTGCAAACAGTGAAGCTGCCCTTCTTAAGGCTGTTGCTAATCAACCTATTTCAGTTGCCATTGACGCCGGAGGTTCTGATTTTCAATTCTATTCAAGTGGTGTCTTTACAGGAGCTTGTGGAACAAGTCTTGATCACGGTGTTACCGCTGTTGGTTACGGAGTCAGTGCTGATGGGACCAAGTATTGGTTGGTGAAGAACTCATGGGGCACAGAATGGGGTGAACAAGGATACATAAGAATGCAAAGAGGTGTTGAGGCAAAGGAAGGTCTTTGTGGCATTGCTATGGAAGCCTCTTACCCCACTGCATAGTTTGAATTATACCCTCAAAATCAATGCCTACTGTATAAACCTTGTAGGTGTACTATATATCATGATATGTACATGATGAACTTGTACCCTTACGTACATGAAATTATGCCTGTAACAAGTTTTATCATTACCAAAATGAAGAACTTATTCAACTTGTTTGAGTTGAATTATCCAGTAATGTCTAAATTTTACCACTTGCTTGTGTAAACTTCAAAAATAGGCCAAATCAAAGACTTAGATATAAAGCTTCCTCTACTATAGTTTGTGTTGCATTTATTTATTTATTTATATAATAATGAATTTAAACTCATGAAAAGATAAAGTTGCATGTAAGTCAAGCATATATATATACGGCGATCTTCATGTGTGAATAGTCGGGAGGAAAGAATGGGCATGTAATACTAACTAGACTATGTGCTTCTTTAATATTTTTATAATAAAAATGTTTTTGTTAAAAGCGCTTATCAATAGAAATACTCCTAAAGAAGGAGTACCAAAAGAAACGAGCCCTAAAAGATAATTGATTACCTCATGTTACACTTTATTTCTTTATGTTTTCATTTAGCACTTAATTACAATCGATTATTAACTATAGAAACAATTGAACATAATATCTAATCGAAACTAAAGGGAACAAACAACCAAATGGGTACCTTGGGACGCTTATTCAAAATAAAATAACTCAAAGTGTACTGATGTCCAAAACTGGATTCAACTTAGATAGGTGTGAGGTGGTGGATGATGTGTGAAGGCGAGGGCCTTAGCATAAGTAAAGTGAATAAGCATGCATAAGATAAGATATACGTGGTTCACCCGAATGATGGGCTACGTCCACGAAGAAGGATGTTCTCATTATAATCATGTTTGTTTACATTTGTACAAGGGGATTAAACCCAATGTGAAGGGAAAAATGGGGAGGGCCCAAGGCCCAAGGTCCAAGTCCAAGAGAGTGTCTCCAAATCCCAATCCCCCTTTAAGTGGAGGGTGGCCTCCTTTTATAGGTGAAGGGGAGTCTCCACCTCTTGTGCTTTGTCGATGTGGGACTCTTTACCTTGCTTAGAATTGCTTCTAGTTGCTTGGTTAGTCATGGTACCAACAGTAGTCCCCCAAGTTCGAGAGTAAGAAGGTACTTCTTGTTTGGGGATTTGTAATTTTGAGTGTAATGGCCGAGCAACACCATAGTTCATCTTCTAGGCCCTATAGTGCACTACCCCTAGTCCCCTAAGTTCTTGGGTAAGAAGGACATTGGAGGGAGGGAACTTGCAACAAAAACCCAAGTTGTTTGCAAGTTTGCCCAACGAAAAGGAACTAAGGCAAAAAAATTATTTTTATTTTTGTATCTGTCGAAGGCAGGTTTAGGAAGGTTGGAAACCTTCAGCCATAAAATTTCCAAACGGCAATTGTGACGTCACCCTTTTTTTTTTTTTTTTTTTGGGGAAGCGTGTGAAGCTTTGGTAAGGGTGATGTCATCGTGGCCCTTGAGCCTGGGTCTTCGGCAAAGGGTGACATCATGGCCCTTCATCCTGGGTCTTCAACTAAGGGTGACGTCATCACGGCTTTGAGGCCAATTTGGGCCTCACTCGAAGCTTCGGCACAGTCCCTACAAAGCAACACCTTAGTCTTCCTCCAAGTCGTGTAGTATACCATCTTGAGTCCCCTAAGTCCACTGGTAAGAACGATCTTGGATGGAGTGCCGAGCACACATGTAGATGGCGAGGCCAAGGCCTGAGCTGGAGAACTAGGTGCGGAAGGCAAATAGGTGTCGAAGGTAGAGAACTCGGGTTGAACCATAATTGAAGCTGAGCCACATGGAGATGGTGAGGCCGAGGCTTGCGCTGGAGAGCTAGGTGCCGAAGGTAGAGGACTTGGGCTGAACCATAGGTGAAACCGAGCCACATGGAGATGGTGAGGTCGAGGCCTAAGTTGGAGAGCTAGGTGCTGAAGGTAGGTAGGTGTCGAAGGTAGAGAACTTGGGCTGAACCATAGGTGAAGCCGAGCCACATGGAGATTGTCAGGACCCGACTGTCCTAGCACGATATTGTCTGCTTTGGGCCCTGCCCTCACGATTTTGTTTCTGGGAATTCACGAGCAACTTCCCAGTAGGTCACCCATCCTGAGATTGCTCTAGCCTCAACTCGTTTAACTTTGGAGTTCCAAGGAATCCGAAGCCAATGAGCTCCCAAAAGGCCTCGTACTAGATAGAGAAGTGCCCACACATATAAAGCACTTCACCTTTCCTTCCTTGAGCGATGTGGGATTGCTCACCGTTCTTGCTTCCCCAAGCTCACGGGTCTTACAATCCACCCCCCTTGGGGCCCAGCGTCCTTGTTGGCACACTTCCGGTAGGGGTCCAGCTCTGATACCATTATGTCACGACCCGACTCTCCTAGCACGAAATTGTCCGCTTTGGGCCCTGCCCTCACAGTTTTGTTTCTGGGAACTCACGAGCAACTTCCCAGTGGGTCACCCATCCTGGGATTGCTCTAGCCCCAACTCGCTTAACTTAGGAGTTCCAAGGAATCCGAAGCCAGTGAGCTCCAAAAAGGCATCGTGCTAGATAGAGAAGTGCCCACACATATAAGGCACTTCACCTTTCCCTCCCCGAGCGATGTGGGATTACTCACCGTTCTTGCTTCCCTAAGCTCACGGGTTTTACAGAGATGGTGAGACCGAGGCCTGAGCTGGAGAGCTAGGTGCCAAAGGTAGAGGACTTGGGCTGAACCATAGGTGAAGCCGAGCCACATGGAGTTGGTGAAGCCGAGGCCTGAGCTGAAGAGCTGGGTGCCAAAGGTGCAAAGTTTGCATGTCGCTCGGCGCTGTGCCTAGGCACGAGGATGCCGAAGGCACAAGCGGTTGCCGAAGTTGAAAAGCTTGCATCTCGCAAGGAGATGTGGCTAGGCATTGGGGTGACGAAGATGCAAAGCTTGCTTGTCGCGACGCGTTGTGCCTAGGCACAGGGGTACCAAAGGTTCAGACCGAAGGCACAGGTGGTGCCGAAGGCGCAGATCGAATGCACATGTGATGCCAAAGAGGACAAAGCTTGCATGTTGCAAGGCGATGTGCCTAGGCACGAGGATGCCGAAGACACAGGTCGAAGGTGCAGGCTGAGGGGGCAAAGCTTGCATGTTGTAAGGCGATGTGCCTAGGCACTGGGGTACCGAAGGTGCAGGCCGAAGACGGAGGTCGAAGGCGCAAAGCTTGCTTGTCTCAAGGTGATGTGCCTAGGCGTGGGGTGCCGAAGAAGCAAGTGTTTTGCCGAAGGCTCGGGCGTTTGCTGAAGGTGTAAAGCTTGCATGTCGTAAGGCGATGTTCCTAGACATAGGGTGCCGAAGGAGCAACTGGATTCAACTTAGATAGGTGTGAGGTGGTGGATGATGTGTGAAAGCAAGGGCCTTAGCATAAGTAAAGTGAATAAGCATGCACAAGACTAGATATACGTGGTTCACCCAAATAATGGGCTACGTCCACAGAGAAAGATGTTCTCATTATAATCATGTTTGTTTACATTTGTACAAGGGGATTAGACCCAATATGAAAGGAAAAATGGAGAGGTCCCAAGGCCCAAGATGGTGGTCCAAGATTCAAGGCCCAAGGTCCAAGCCTAAGAGAGTGTCTCCAAATCCCAGTCCCCCTTTAAGTGGAGGGTGGCCTCCTTTTATAGGTGAATGGGAGTCTCCACCTCTTATGCTTTGTCAATGTGGGACTCTTTGCCTTGCTTAGAATTGCTTCTAGTTGCTCGGTTAGTCACGGTATCAACACAAAGCACAACCACCGAAGCACCTGGTTGAGCTCGCGGAGCTTTCTAAGCCATGGAGATGGCGATGACTGTGATGAATGTGGTAACTCTCCAACCCAACCCTCTTCGACCCAAAAGCCCTTACCTTCTTCCAAACCCAAGAAGTGTCTTCAACTTCAAGGCCTCTTCTCTCCACAACCCTCAAGTCTCATCAATCAGAGCTCCAACTCTGGTGGGTCAATTCGACCCAACAATCCCCATAGAGCGACCCGTAACCCCAGCTCATGGTACACCGATCCTTCCTTTTACTCTCTCGAACTAAACACCCTCTTCTAAAGTGGTGGCAGGCCGTAGGTTAGCTTTTATTTAATTTACTTGTTAAAACGGCAGGAAAATGATTGGAGAAATAGTTATGAGCTTTTGAATGGTTGTTGATTTTTAGGATACACTGAACAGATAAAAAATCCAGGGGAGTTTTTCACTTGCAGGTGGAAGCTTTTGAATGGTTGTTGATTCTCAGTACATATGAAGACATGAAAACAAGTAAGTTAGATGTTTGGGCATAACTGGTCAACAATAAGACTCGATGATGACTAAATAAAATAACTTAAGTGGAGAAAAGGAATAAAATGTATTTTAAGTCTAATTGTAAGTCATTTGTATAAATTAACAATCTCCTAGATTTCTTTTTTATTTTGGTCAAGGCAAACTCGATTCATTAAATATCAATGTTTTCAAAGGCGAGGCGTAGAGGCGAGGCGTTTTTAGTAGCGCTATGCGAGGCGTAAGCCTTGAAGCATTGAGGCGTAAGCCTTTTGAACATTAATTTTATTTTAATAACAAAAATTTATAAATAATACAATACAACTAAATTGTAGTACTAATTCATATTGAAAAATATTTATTCAACATCAAAAGAAAAACTCAATTCATTCATCCCACAGAGGCAAAAGAATTTAATAGAAACTTTATAAAACTAGGGAGAAGAGGAATAAAAGAGTGGACAAGAATATCGGGTAAGGGTTATATCTTCTGCGGCCAGGTTATCCTTCAGGTCCAACTTGGGTATAATATTAATGTTATAGTATATAATATATATAGGTCCAGTAGTTGGGGAGTCAAACGTGCATTTAACTTAAAATCAAGAAACGAAAACCTTAAAACGAAGTCGTTTCATTGAAGAAAACCTTAAAAAAAAAAAAAAACTTCATCTTCTTCATCGTGCTATAGGCTTGCACGTGCAGAAACAACGGCGCTGCCCGCCTCGGCCACCTTACCATGCCTCGCCGCGCCTCACTCCACTAAATGTGTAGCAAGCTAAACAGAGGAATGCTTGAGGCGATTTTCATTCGCGGGCATGGGAGAGCACCGAGGCGCAATTAGGCATGCCTTTGAAAACACTGTTAAATATGCAAAATCATTACAAGAGTTTGAATGCTCAATAACATAGGTGTTGGGTGTGTTCAGAGAATTGGGTGGGATGGGTATTGTGTAACAGTCGCAGCAGAGAGAGAGTGAGAGAAAATAGTTGGTTGTTGTGACAGTGATGGTGCGGCTGGGGGCTGGGCAGCTAATATGATAACCCCAAAATGATTCAAATACCTAAACCCAAGTCCAGGAGGAGTTTGAGAGCAGTGAGATGGTGGCAAAGTTTCTTGGCATCTACACCTTCGCGGACTGAGTCATGGAGTGCTGGGGGTGGTTAGAGAGGGAGAAGAGGAGCTGCTAGGTTTTTCTTTTTATTTGTGTAAATTTTTATTTATCTTTATATAAGTTTATATATTTTTAAAATGCTTTAAAAATATTTTTATATTTAATATCTAAGATTATCAAAATGTCCATGGCACATTATCAACTTAACTGTTTTGTGGATGAAAATGGTAAATTGGGACACGGAGTAAGGTTCTGGAGGGTTAAGTGCGACTTTTTGAGTTCCAAGAGGGTAAATTGAGATCGACATTTGAGCTCATGGGGTAAAACATGAATTAAGCTAATAACAATAAAAGCATTCCCAATCTAGCTCTAAATTCATTAATAAAAATAAAATCGAACAACAAAATTTCGTTCAAGCATATCAAGACGAAAATATCTCTGACACCGTGAAAGAAGTTGATAGAATTCTTGAATTGTCCTTGAATTGCTACAATTATGAAACTATAAGAGCATAATTGATCGAATTGAAACTACATTGAAGAAAAATGAACAGAAAAAAAAAAGGTAAACTACAGGGACCAAAAAGTGACTTTTAGCCTTTTTTATTAAAGGTTTTCTTCAAAAAAATAATTTATTTTACTTAATCATGTAGTACATGAAAAACATAATAACATAGATAATTTTTTAACCAAAAGACACGTATATCATTTTATATAAAAATAATCACACATTTACACCATTAAATCAAAAATATAAAGGAGGATTCATAGTGAAGATAGGCATAACCGGGATCGGGGAAAACACATTCCTACAATATTGCCCTTTTTTTAACAAACGATATTCTACTTTAATCTAATCTAAATTACAGGAAGGGGGTTTGAACTCGGGTGCAAAATGGAGAACACATCTGCTCTAGCTAACTTGGCTAAGCCCTTGTCTACACCATATTT
Source organism: Prunus padus (assembly GCA_024362665.1). NCBI lineage: Eukaryota > Viridiplantae > Streptophyta > Magnoliopsida > Rosales > Rosaceae > Prunus > Prunus padus. The sequence goes on from JANFAM010000020.1 coordinate 5,381,266, forward strand.
GCCTCTTATGACAAGGTCATGTGCAGATTGGGGACAAAATTTCATCTCTATTCAAACAAAGCTTAACATGTCTTCACTATTCAAGTTCAAGTTCGGATATGAATACAAGTCCAACTTATGACCCTCGAACAAAAAGAGCCCAACTTGTGAACATATATATTACATACATTGGTGTGGGAGTAGGCAAGTCATAAACAAAAAAAAAAATGGTTGAATCAAAATAATCCTATTAAAAGTTCTATTTCTTTATAGGGTAATATGTGTTGTTGTAGGTGGCTCGATACAAGTCATGATGTGTAAGTCCAATATCGGAGAATACAACAATAATCTACAGAATATATGTGGTCCACTCCTAATTGCACTGAGGCCTTTTAAGTTAAAATCCCACACCTAAAGGTCCATTGGGCCTAACCAAACCCAAGGATTGGACCTAGGTGGTTAAGGTGGGGACAATATGGTACATGGTTTAGACAGATAATTGACTCATATTGGGCCCGTTGGTACAACAATTGGTATCAGAATCTAGTTCGGCTAAGATGCACTTGGTTCAAGGTGGAGTTGTTGACATGTTTAAGGAGGCAACTCAAGTAAAAATTCATGGACCGACAGAGAACGGTGGAGCGAGCTAGTAGAGCAAGGGCTAGTGGAGCAAAGGCAAAGTATCAAGAAAATCCTAGTGGTGGCTAACTAGGTGGAGCAAGGGCTCTTGACACGGCTCGAGAAAATCCTAGGTGTAGGTGGAGCAAGGGCTCCTAGCGAGCCTCAAGAAAATCCTTGCTGGAAGAGATGGAGTTTTACAAGGACCATGTCATCCTTGAAAAGTACGAGTGTTGTAACGGGCGAGGTTGCCTTGGCTTGGATCTCGCCAAGGTGGAGATTGTTGGTGTAGGTGGCTCGATACAAGCCATGATGTGTAAGTCCCACATCAGAGAATACAATAATAATCTACAGTTTAAATATAGGTGGTCCACTCATAATTGCACTAAGACCTTTTAAATTAAAACTCCACACCTAGAGGTCCATTGAGCCTAACCCAACCCAAAGGATTGGACCTAGGTGGTTAAGGTGGGGACAATATCGGTGCATGGATTGGACAGGTAGTGGACTTCTATTATTTTTAGTGTTATTATTTTATTTTATGTCTTTTCTTTTTATTATGACTATGTGTAACTAAATACTTTATTTTATGTCTTTTCTTTTTAATATGATGATCTAGTTTTCTTATTTTCTAGGGCATGAGACTAATTACCCCTACACTGATGTTGACGGTATGCAACACCAACAAGGAAGCCATCCATGCTGCTAAAATAACTGGCTTTCAAAATGTGCCTATGCAAACAGTGAAGGGACCCTTCTTAAGGCAACTGCTAATCATCCTATTTATGTTGCCATTGATGCCAGAGATTTTGATTTTCAATTCTATTCAAATGGTGTCTTAAAGGGGAGTTGTGGAACAAACCTCGATCATGGTGTTACCGATATTGATTATGGGATCATTATGGGATAAAGTATTGGTTAGTGAGAGCATAATGGGTGAAGAAGGGTACATAAGAATACAAAAAGATGTTAGGCAAAGGAAGGCCTGTGTGGCATTGCTATGGAAGCCTCTTACCCCGATGCATAATTTGGATTACCATCAAAATCAACGCCTACAACCTACTATATGTATATTGTTAGGTATATTTATATATATGTCATGATATATATGTACATGATGAAGTTATCTTAACAAAACTATGTAGCAAGTTCTATAAATACCAAAATGAAGAAGTTATCCAATTTCTTTTAGCTGAAGCTGAAGTATCCAACTATGCCTAAATTTAACCACTTGCTTGGAATCATCTTAACTTAAGATTCTTAAGTAAAAAAATGCTTTCCAGTCAATAACTAATCCATGGAAGAAACAGATATATACATACGCAAGAAAAAAAGAAGCAAATAGTAAGAAACAAGATGCTAGTACCTACTTCATTGTTGACAAAGAGCTCATTTGGAATGCAAGTCTCTGACGAAGTGGCCTTTCTCTTGGCTATGATTTATGGTTTTTGTTCTCAAATTTTGGTTGAGTTTAAATCACTATCTCTGATTTTACTTGAAAGTGAAGAAAATTGATCTATTTGCTTTTTCTTCATTGGTCTTCGACCAAGAAAAAAGTCTTTTTTTTTGTGGATTGTAAATAGAGCTTTATTCAATAAAATCAAGATTACAAATAGTCATGAAACAGGGATGCATCCATGTGGTCTCATTAAAGCTTTGCCATGAAAATCCCCATGAGAAAAATCCGGTCAAGGAAAAAGGTCTTTGATCAATAACTACTAGCTCTTTTTTGGCGTGTAATGAGAATGTTTTTTCTTTGTCAAGAAAATTGAGAAGATTATTGAACTTTTTTTCTTTGTCAATAAAATTGAGAAGGGTTTTACTGTCATCTCTGGGCTGTTCTGCCACAATGTTGCTGGGAAGAACCAATTGGCTTATTCATGTTATTCGTGATAACTAAAAACACTGAGAGAAATGCTCAAAGAAAGCCACAAATTGATAAGAGATGGATAGTTATTTTGCATTGTTCCTCTTCTTCCGTTCAAGGGTTAGTACTCATTTAAGTTTCTCGAGTAACTTTCTTTTTCTAAATTATGAAAAAGAAAAAGAAAAGAAAAAAGTAATGGTTTCTATGAGAGAACTAACTAGTAATTTTTTCTTAAACAATATTCTTTAAGTGATAAGAAAAATGCTAAATATTTTCCATTGCTTTGGCTAAAAACCAAAGCTCCCTTTGTTTTTTTTTTTTAAACCTTATAGCCAAATCAAGAAGAAGAAAAACTACAGCTAGCACAAAAGCAAAAGAGCAATTAATTCCCAAATTTTGCAAAAGCATTGCCAAACTACAAGACAGAATTTTAAAAAGGTCCGTGAGGTTTGGAACTACAGTCTAACAAATTCTGCATATAAAACAAAGTATTAGCATTTTGTATGAAGAAAATATGTGTTTTGATTTGACCCATAAAATTTAGGGTCCATAATCACATGAGGACAAATGGTTTTCCAGTAAATTGTCGTGACATCAAATTGAATTAATAGTCATATGAGCCAGCCTGACGGATTCACATCAGAACATTTGCTTGGGCACGAAGATTATTGCAAATCAACTTTTGGGGCACGATGATAGCAAGGCCATCGATCTATTATCTATATTAACTGTGAAGAAGTGTACCATTTCAGTGCATACCAACTCTTCTATTCATTTACTTATATCAAATCTAGCTGCTTCCAGTGTTCACTACCATGGAGTTTATTAACCAGTACTACTGCAAACGTATCTCTTTAGCCTTGATCTTCATGTTGGGGGCTTGGTCTTCTCAAGCCACTTCTGTAATCTCCAAGATGCATCAATGTATGGAAAATACGAGCAATGGATGGCTCGTTACGGACGTGTATATACCGACATTCAAGAGAAAGAGATGCGTTTCAAGATATTCAAGGAAAATGTGGCATTCGTAGAATCATCCAATAGCGATGCAAACAAACATTATAAATTGAGTGTCAATCAATTTGCAGACCTTACAAATGAAGAATTCAAAGCCTCTAGAAATGGATTCTTGGGGCATGAATGCTCCACAAAGACAACTACTTTCAAATATGAAAATGTTACTGCCCCACCTAATGTAGATTGGAGAACAAAAGGAGCTGTGACGCCTATCAAAGACCAAGGCCAATGTGGTAATTTTCATCTAGAGATTGGGCTAATTAAATTCGGGGCCCAAGTTTAAAGAGATTGGGCTCATAGCTAATACAATCTTGTGGGCTTATTGTTAAAGTTGGTTTAGGCCCAGAAGAAATTAATATTAATATTTTTATAAGAAAATATTAATATAGTGGATAAAAAGAAGTTGAAGTTTGATTTCATGATCATGGCAACGTGACTTTGGGAATATCTTTGGAAAGCTGGTGAAAGTGGGAAGTTATTCTTCCCACGCACTCCACTCAAGACGTGAATAACCGGCTTCATTTCTCTCAGTCTCTCTTGGTCTATAAAAAGGGGTCTGTGCTGAACAAAAAAGGGCAGAAAACGCAGAGGCAAAAGGCAGATGCGAGAAGTCCAAGGAGGAACGAAGTGCTGCAGAAATTGAGGGCAGAAAACACAGAGGCAAAAACGCAAGAGGCGTAACGCAGAAGGGAGAATACACAGAGAAAAGCACCAAACTGCTGCAGAAAAGGAGGCAGAAGCAGAAAGAGGCAAGAGAGAAACGAAGAGGGGAGAAAAAGAAGAGGAACCGAAGGACCGCACAAGAGAAAATAGAAGCAAAAACAACAACAAAGATTGCGAGAGAAGGGCAGGTATAACTTCCTTTCTTTAATTGTCAAATACAACTTGCGGTAGAGATTTGCTGCTTATGGATGAAGACTACACCAAATCAAATGGATGTGCATCGTGCCGAGTTCTCCATGGCACAACAAAATGCCAACAACTTCACCACGAGGCTCTCTGCGTCATTTGCCTTGCAAAAGTAAATAGAACCCTTCACCATGGCTTTCCCGAGAGGTTCAACACTTCTACTCTACCTCCAAATCCAAGAAGCCCGTGCTCTTGCTGTCAACAAAATCTCGAGGACATTACACAACACTCGCCTCCAAATCCAAGAAGCCCATGCCCCCTGTCAAAGAAATCTCAAGAAATTGTGATGGCTGCACAACTTACACAAAGAGAGCTCTCGCAAGGACCTCTCTGTTGTGAAAATATCTTGATGGGCTTCCACAAGACCCCATCAGATCGAGTGCTATGAACGTCTTGCAGGTGTTCATAGGTACCAAAAGCGAGAAGAAAAGCCTCGACACAACTTCACCTTCTCATTGCTACCCGTGGCCAACAAAAGAAAATAGCAAGATGAGATCATCGACAAAAAATGAGAAGACCAAGAGCCATCACTTCTCAAAGCTTGTGAATTAAGGCGATAAACAAAGGCGTGTCTTCGTAACTCTCAACAAACAGTGGAGTTTTCTTTGAATCCCCAAGTCTCAAAGTCGCAAGTCACAAGCTGGATTCCTCAAAGGCCAACGCAAATTAACCTGCCCAATGCCTTAAAATGCTGCTTCATCAAATACCAAAACAAAATAAAAGAGAAGCAGAGAAGACAAATCACCAAGAGACAAAAGGGAGCAGTGAACTCAAAGTGTTATTTTGACCCAAAAATACAGTCAAGATTTCCTATTAATTCTGTGAAAGACCAAAAAGAGGAGATGGAAGCAAAATAATAGCAAAGCCTTCAACCGTCAACAAGAACTCTTCCTTATGACCAAGTGGCGGATCCAGGAATTTTCATTCTGGGGGTCAACATGTAAAAGCTTAAAAAAAAATTCTATACAAAATAGACCAATCGAAATGAAACGACAATATTCTTCATAGTTAATAGATAAAACCATACAAAATACTCATGTTTATTATCAAAGAGAACTGCATCAACTTCAAAAAATAGACACACACTGCAATAAACCAGAAATATCTCTAAGAATGTGATAATAAATAAAAAATTAGCACAATCCTCTTTGCCTCCGGAGGCTTCTCGTCCTATTCGACGTAAGAGCTAGCATATATTAGCACAATCCTGCTCATTTTAGGGCATTTACGTCATTTTTAGGTCCGTCATCGTTTTGATTTTGGACTTTATCTACATTTCTTTTGGGTTATAGCTCTCAAACTTTGGACCCTTATGAGTACTGTCTTAGGGGGAGCTTATTCAAGTAAATATTTCTTCAATACATAAGAGTTGGGCTATTCTTGTAAATATAGATCGAAGGTCTAGGAGACGAAAATATAGATCGAATGGACGAAAGAAAAGACCGAAATCGTAGAACCGAGAAGAAAGGACAAAAATCACATGGTTTTAAGAGAAGGTCTACTCAATATCCAAATATGAATTTTAAAGAACTACATGGGGTTATTTATAGCAAACTAAAACCTATACATAATAAGATAAAAATCCCTTACTTAAACATAATCCTAACCCTAAATAAAATAAGAAACTTAAAACTAGAAATTTGGAAAAGTAGAAATCTTACTAGAATTTGGAAAACTAGAGAATCTAGGGAACTAACAAATACATTAGGAAACTAATAAATTTAGTTCCTACGCATCATGCATCGGGTCCCTTCAAGCATTCATATCATACATGAAACATGGTTTTATGTAAAAATATTGGCTAAGTATGAAAAATGGTTTTTCAGAATAATCATTTTCTCAAGATAATTTTTGGCGGCTTTTATTCCTTACACATCAAATAAGAAAACTTGATTTTATGGGATTTTAGTATGAAGTATATATTGACTTAATGAGCCATCATTTTTAGCCTAAATCGTATTTTGCACTAAAACCGATTTTTCATATTTTGATTTGGTGGGAATTTGATTTTCTAGTATTTTTATTTGAATCCAAATGGGGGGTACTTCCTTATTTACATTGTAAACTTAAGTAAATGGAGTAATATAAAAATAAATGAAAGTAAAAGGACAAAGACATTTACTTAAATGTTTAGAATGAAAATAAGGCAAGGCATATAAGGGTATGGGTAAGGCACCGTTGAATTGGGTGGAGGTTCGTTTAGTTGAGTTAGGGTTGGGGATTTAGGGTTGAGAACTTGAGTTGAGAAGAGAGAAATGAGTTAGGGAGGGGAGTAATTGGGCAAAACAGAGCTGAAATGGCTCTGTTTTGTTTTTTAAATCGGGCCAAAACGACGTCGTTTGGCCTGGTTTTAAAAAAACGCAGCTTTAATGAAACGACGTCGTTTTGACGTCCAGCGCATAAAAAAATAGTTAGTTGAACGGCGTCGTTTTGACGCTGAGCGGAGAAAAAAAAGGAACTCGCGCAGCGCGCAACAGCCCTAACATTGCGCGCACTCTAGCTCTGTGTTTTGCCCCTTTGGGGCATTTCGTCGAGCATGTTGCGAGCAGCTTGCGAGGGTCAATGGAGCTGCTCTAATGGAGGATTCCGGAGGTTGCAGGGGTCACTTGACCACCCTTGCTCCTCTGTGGATCCGCCGCTTATGACAAACCAAATTTCGTCTGCAAACCCAAAGTGAAGAATATCTTGTGCAGAGAAAGCCTCCCTATCAAGTCTACACCAAATCAAAATAAGACAAAACAAAAATCAAAAGAAGGAAGCAGCAGGTGCCATCATCTTCATCAGCAACATCAGGCACGAGCCTTCGATTTGAAGAAGAAGAAGAAGAAGAATATCGGTACCCACTACCTCCGCCGTAGTCCGACGACTCTCCTGCCGCCAAAGCCATTCGAGCCTCTTCGGCACATCGCGACTTCTCTCTCCTCCTCTGCTCATGCCGCTCTCAGTACTCAGCCTGCTGTCAACTCTTCGCTACCTTCTCAATTTTCCCACCTTAACTAAACTGCAAAAGGAAAAGATCATCAATGATGTGGTAAATCAAGGAATTTGAGATCTATTCTCCGAAGGATGAAGTGGTCTTTCTGAGTTTTGGTGAGAAAGCAAATGGGCAGCAAGAAAAACAGGAAGAAGAAAAAGCCAAAAGAAAGCCAAAGAAGAAATGTTCACCACGTGTTTGCTTTTCATGTTGGTTTTAAACCAATGACAAAGCCTTGAGTTTAAACAATTCAAGTTCTCTGCCACTGGATCAAAATGTGGTGATATATATTCAAGCCTCTCTCTGGCGTCAGCAAGTATGATAGCAGCCACAAAAAGCCTAAAGCTACTACTTGACCAAAAACAAAAGTACCAGAAAACATGTCAAGGCCCAAATTGACTTGTCCGTTAAAAATTCTATTGGCAGACAATTAGCCCAAATTCTCAAATGCTGAATTAATGGGCTCAAATTCAAAAATGCTCATTAATTCCCTAAATCATCAAATCATAGCTCAAGTGGTACAAAACCACACAAATCAAATTAAGGAACTACGTCTGGTTTGATTCCGTCAAGGATATGTAGGCAATTTGGAAATTCAATCCAAATACAACCATCAAGCTCAAACAGAATCCCTGGTTCTAGTCAACCAAATTCGCCCCAAACACTTCTCCAGCCACAAAACACAAAATCAAATTGAATCCGTGGTCAAACCACATTCATCCAAATTTCTCACAAATTCTTTCAATGGGTCATTCACTCTTTGAAAGTCCAATTAAATTTTCCATAGAACTACAAACGATCCCCAAAAATGGGGTATGTAGGCAATCTAGGGTTCTCTGGATGCAGCCATAACATCAAAATCAAAATCCATTATTTATTTCATTCTTCGCATTAGAATCAAAGGGTGTTCTTTTTCCAAAGAGATTGTAATTAAGAGATATTTTCATCTTGAATGGGTCGTACTCAATCAATAAAAACTCTTATTTGAAAAATAAGAGTGAGACTGTGTTGGGTGAATTTTTAATTATTTTATTACATTTTTTATCTAACAATATCTAATCGAAACTAAAGGGAACAAACAACCAAATGGGTACCTTGGGACGCTTATTCAAAATAAAGTATTGATGTCTAAAACTGGATTCAACTTAGATAGGTGTGAGGTGGTGGATGATGTGTGAAGGCGAGGGCCTTAGCATAAGTAAAGTGAATAAGCATGCACAAGACAAGATATATGTGATTCACCCGAATGATGGGCTACGTCCACGGAAAAGGATGTTCTCATTATAATCATGTTTGTTTACATTTGTACAAGGGGATTAAACCCAATGTGAAAGGAAAAATGGGGAGGGCCCAAGGCCCAAGATGGTGGTCCAAGATCCAAGGCCCAAGGTCCAAGTCCAAGAGAGTGTCTCCAAATCCCAGTCCCCATTTAAGTGGAGGGTGGCCTCCTTTTATAGGTGAAGGGGAGTCTCCACCTCTTGTGCTTTGTCGATGTAGGACTCTTTTCCTTGCTTAAAATTGCTTCTAGTTGCTTGGTTAGTCACGCTACCAACAGTAGTCCCCCAAGTTCGCGAGTAAGAAGGTATTTTTTGCTTGGGGATTTGTAATTTTGAGTGCACTGGCCAAGAAACAATATAGTTCATCTTCTAGGCCCTATAGTGCACTACCCCTAGTCCCCTAAGTCCCTGGGTAAGAAGGACATTGGAGGGAGGGAACTTGCAACAAAAACCCAAGTGGTTTGCAAGTTTGCCCAGCGAAAAGGAACTAAGGCAAAAAAATTTATTTTATTTTGTACCTGTCGAAGGCAGGTTTGGGAAGGTTGGAAACCTTCAGCCATGAAACCGCCGAACGGCAGCTGTGACGTCAGTTTTTTTTTTTTTTTTTTTTCCGAAGACAGATTGTGGGATTGAAATCCATTCAACCATGAAAGTGCCGAACGGTAGTTGTGACGTCACCTTTTTTTTTTTTTTTGGGGCAAGCTGGTGAAGCTTTGGCAAGGGTGACGCCATCGTGGCCCTTGAGTCCGGGTCTTCGGCAAGGGTTATACTCCCAACATTCCCAAAATACGCTAAGCCTTTGTAAATAAATTAAAACGGGTTGGATCAAAGTATTTAATAACAGTGGAAAAATAGTTTATAATCTTTTACAAAATTTATTTGAGAGTTAAACCAACCCCAAAGGTCATGAATTAGTATCAACAACCTCTGAAATCATTTTACAAACCAATAATGAAAATATACCAACCATCTAGAATTCAAGTTTATACATATGAAGCAAAACATGATCAGCTGTGATGAATCGGGTTCACAACCTGATAACAACGTGAGACACGAGCCAAATGCTGACAAGCAAGGAGGTCACACCAAGATGTTACCCATGAAAGGAATCTACAACAAAAGTAGGGGTGAGCATCACATACGTTCATTTGCCCCTTAGGAGGCTCCCGGCCAAGTTTCAAAATAAATAATGAATATAATAATAATGATAATGGCCATGAATTTATTTCAAAATCAGTGAAAGAATATGCACAAACACAAACCGTATCCATATATTGTGGATCCAAAACCAATTGGCATGCTCAAGCAATTTTCGTAAACATTTTTCAGAGCGCTCCAGTAACTGCTTGTCTGACAACCGATCCTTTAAGGCCAACTACCCTTACAAAAAATTATAATTAAATCCAAGTCCTCTGGTACGGTTGCGAGAGTATCCATTTCAACCGGTTACACCTCATTGACTATATCTCACACGTAGGGTATTGGTAAAGTCTGTCCGCGTAACCCCTCTGGAGGTTTAGGGGATCGAAGGAAGTCGCTATGCCCCTTTCACTCTTAGGTCGTTGAGGATAATGCTCGCAATCGTATACCCTCAAAACTTTGGACAACCAAAGTCAAGCATTCATAAAACCAAGCAATATGGCAATCAAAAATAGTGCAATTTTCGCACACAATAATATTTACTATGTCATATATACACACAAAATACAAGTCCGAGAGTGAGTCCCCCTACCTGGAATCCAAAACTGATGCCTGACTTGCATTCTGCACCTTTGAACTCAAATTGTTCTTTCTTGGCAACTGATTCCTAATCCAGTCATTAAAAAAATGTTACTTAAAATCCTTCTTTGCAATTTAGTCTTTATAATTATATTTAATTGCACTATAGTCCTCTCACTAGTCAATAATTTCACTTTTGTCCTTATACTTTGTCCAAATCATATTTTAGTCCTTGGACTTATTTCTTAATTTCACTTTGGTCCCTACTTTTTCCTTATTTATCATTTGGCACTTATACTTGTTTTAATTTGTCTTTTTCTAATTTTCATACCGGCTTTCGGGTAACAATTCATAGACAACTTCCAGAAATCAAACCATCCAAAATCTTTACCTTACCCCTTTGAATTTTTCAGAATTTTCTGAGTGGAGCTCCCAAAGACAATAACCAACTCAAATCACACTTGGAAACTAACAAAAGCTTGTGTTAGTTCATCAACCCCCGAGTAGGCTATATTAATTGGATTGCCACGATTTTTGGATATGTTCTAAAGAACAAAATTCTAAACAACTTCCATGAAGAATTTATTGTCATATGGGTAAGGGAAATTGATATACAAGAGTGAATATTTTGATGTACGGTAATAACAGTAAAATCTGAGGAAGTGACGAATTTTCTTATACCATAGACATATCTAGAGTACTTGGATTGCTCTGATTTTTAGATATGTCATAGTTCTCAGACCTAGGAACAATTTCAGAGAAGGAAAGTTTGTCAAACGAGCTATAGAGACTCTAGAAAAATGTTGAAAACCAAGCTGCAGAAAACTCACCAGCTATGGATGAACACTGAAAGTTCATAGCCGGTTTGAGGTAGCTAAACTGGTTCGATGATGCTGTTTTTTGAATATGTTATAGTCCTTGCGCAAGTGAACAATGTTCATGAAGAGGATTTTCTGATTTGAGGTCTAGAGGTGGGAGTTCTATGGTGATAACCAAGACCCACGGGTTTGGTTTATGAAGAGGGAGAGAAGAAGATGAAGAATAGAAAGAAAAAGATGAAGGAAAGAAAGTGAAGTGAAAATGAACGGGAAGTGAAAGAGAAAGAGAGATAAAGGAAAAAGGAAGGAAAGAGAGAGAGAGGATAAGATAAGAGATAAGAGTGTCGGCAACCCATGTGGGTATATTCTGCCACACAATAATTTTATCGCTTTTCTTTTCCTTTTTAACTTCTTCCTAACTTCCAAAGCTCGCCAAAGATGCTTCAAGGTCCCAAATAATTCTCTGAAAAATGTCACACGCTCGTATGGATGTCTACTATTTTTTACTGACATCAAATTACCAAAATTCCAACTTCAAAATATCAAGAAATAAATCCTCCATTGAATAAACCAATAGGTATTTCTTGAAAATCCAAATTACCACAAATTGGACCGTGAAATTTTTATTGTGACCTTAAACAAAATATTTGGAAATTTTCAAGGCGTCACAGACATCATCACGGCTTTGAGGCCAAGGCACGGGTGTCGAAGGATTAGGCCGAAGGCATGGGGTGCGAAAGGAGCGGGCCGAAGGATCAAGCCGAAGGTAAGGAGTGCCGAAGGAGCGGGCAGAAGGCACTAGGTGCCGAAGGAGCTGGCCGAAGGAGCAGTCAAGGCACGAGGTGCAGAAGGATTAGGCCGAAGGCACGGGTGCGGAAGGAGCAAGCCAAGGCACGGCGTGCTAAAGGAGCAGGCCGGAGGCACGGGTTGAAGAAGGAGTGGGCGAAGGCATCGGGTGCCGAAGGATCAGGCCGAAGGCACGGGTGCCGAAGGAGCAAGCCAAAGGCATGGGGTGCAGAAGGCGCGAGCCGATGGCACGGGTTGCTGAAGGCGCGGGCCAAAGGCAAAGGGTGTTGCCAAAGAGCATTTAGAGGAAGGGAAGAACGATAGAAGCTTCTTGTCTTAATTCCCACAGATGACGCCAAACTGTTGATGTCCAAAACTGGATTCAACTTAGATAGGTGTCAGGTGGTGGATGATAAGTGAAAGCGAGGGTCTTAGCATAAGTAAAGTGAATAAGCATGCACAAGACAAGATATACGTGGTTCACCCGAATGATGGGCTACGTCCACGGAGAAGGATGTTCTCATTATAATCATGTTTGTTTACATTTGTACAAGGGGATTAGACCCAATATGAAAGGAAAAATGGGGAGGTCCCAAGGCCCAAGGTCCAAGCCCAAGAGAGTGTCTCCAAATCCCAGTCCCCTTTAAGTGGAGGATGGCCTCCTTTTATAGGTGAAGTGAAGTCTCCACCTCTTGTGCTTTGTCAATGTGGGACTCTTTGCCTTGTGATGCAGCGGAACAATTACAAAAGATAATTTCGAGCAAACTTAACTCCGTTGATTCTAAGAATACCCGGAAGTAAAAACTCTAATCTGTTAATTCTGAGAATACCCAGGAAAAGAGTAAAGAGATGAGAGAAAAATCTCAATTTTCATTCAATAATCATATCATAAACTATCTGAGAAATATGAGCATACAGGTATTTAAAGACTTAATCTCTCATCCCATACATTGAACTAGCACCTAAATTAATTAACCCATTAATCCAGATACATTAAGCTCCATTCAAATAATTACGACTCTAGCTATTCCATTCCAAATACATGGAATTTATTAGAAGCCAAAACAAAACGTTCATGCATTGAACTTATTAATGCTTTTGATTCAAATGCCCCATAAACTTTAATGGCTCTTTATCTGCATCACCTTGCTTAGAATTGCTTCTAGTTGCTCGGTTAGTCACGGTACCAACACAAAGCACAACCACCGAAGCGCTGGCTGAGCTCGCGGAGCTTTCTAAGCCATGGAGATGGCGATGACTGTGATGAATATGGTAACTCTCCAACCTAACCCTCTTCTACCCAAAAGCCCTTACCTTCTTCCAAACCCAAGAAGAGTCTTCAACTTCAAGGCCTCTTCTCTCCACAACCCTCAAGTCTCATCAATCGGAGCTCCAATTCTTATGGGTCAATTCGACCCAACAATCCCCATAGAGCGAGCCGTAACCCCAGCTCATGGTACACCGATCCTTCCTTTTCCTCTCTCAAACTAGACATCCTCTTCTACAGTGGATGGCAGGCCGCAGGTCAGCTTTTATTTAATTTACTTGTTAAAACGGCAAGAAAATGATTGGAGAAATAGTTATGAGCTTTTGAATGGTTGTTGATTTTCAGGATACACTGAACAGATAAAAAATCCAGAGGAGTTTTTCACTTGTAGAAATATTTTGTATGTGTTTAGACCAAGAATTTTCGACCGGAGCACGATGAAAATATGTCAATGAACTGAGCCCAATGTCACCAAGGTTCCAACTCATTGGCCCAAACTCGGCCCAAGCACGACCACGGCCAGGCCTAGACCTCGGCCTCAACGTCGGCCAAGCACAACTTAGGCCTCAACCTCGGCCAAGCACGATCTCGGCCTCGACTAGGGCCAAGCCTCGACCACGACCTCGAGCAAGCATGACCACGACCTCAGGTAAGCACGACCACGGCCATTCACGACCACGCCCAAGCCTCGACCACGACCTTGGCCAAGCACGACCACGACCTCGGCCAAGCACGACCACGACCTCGGTCAAGACCTCTCCTCGGTCACGACCTCTCTTCGGCCAAGACCTCCTCCTCAATCACGACTTCTCTTTGAAAATGGTACTTAGGTGACGAGGGGTAAATTTTACGACACTCAAACAAAGACACAACAATCTTCACACACTTTAGACCTTGACCAAGTACACTTATGACTAGTCAACTGCTAGTCATGAATAGCCATAACCAAGAACATAAACAGAACATACCAATGTATCTCGCAAACCTAGAAGATCACTAGTGACAACCTAGGCACTCGAAGGACCCGTCAATCTAGGCATCCCTGTGCTAGCAACAACTATGGTGAAAGTGTGTGAAGGCATTATAATCAAAGTAAACACCAAAATGCAGATAATGATGACTAGTCAACCGCAAGAACACAAACCCGTAAATGCAAGCGATGACTAGTCAACTCGTCAAGAACACAAACCCGTAAATGCAAACGATGACTAGTCAACTATCAAGAACACAAACCCAGAAAATTACAGAGATGCGTATCAGAAATTGTTCACCCGTAAACCCACCATTGGGAAAAGCGGGGTCATCAACCGACCAGGCAATCCACTAAGTATAAGAAGATTCTTACAAAGAAATACAAGCAAGCTCAAGGAAACCTAGATCTATTTAGGAAGATGAGATATACCTCCTTTGTGCAATCTTCTTCTCCAACTTAGCAAAGCTTCAAGCTCACCATTCATGGCAATGGCAGCTCCTCCTCACTGCTCATCCCATGGCACCACCTTGCAAGCTCAAACCAAAATAGAAACCAAATTTGGATTCAAGGATAAAAGATCAATTTCTTCAAGAAACTATATTCTTGAAGAGACCAATCATGAATCTGACCTAGAACTAAATGAGGAAGTGTTTGTCCTAGCTAGATGCAGATTTAAATCTCAAATGCAGTTTTTAAAAACTCATAGATGAGAAATAAGATGGTTTTCTCTTTTAGGAAGAAGAAGCAAAAGTTGAATGAAGAACTTTCCAAAACTTCTACCCTAAAAGCCACGGCAGCCAAATGAGGAAAACAAAGGATATATCCTAATCTTCCTAGGTCAAAATCATGCACTATGGCAGGAGAGAGAAAACACAGAATAAGACAAAAAGGTTGATAAGAATCCAGCTGGAAAACTTTCTGAGTAAGGTTGACTAGTCATATGAGAAACCAGATGACTAGTCATCATTTTATGAAAACAATTTAATGCAATGTTATGCAATGCACACTTTACCTTTGTCAATTTGCATGAACCTCCATAGGATAGCTAATGGTTAAGAACACCTAGAGAAGCTATTCTTAATCTAAACTCGAGCTTGGGAAAAATACAATGATTGTCCTATTACAAACTTGTCAAGGGAAGCCAAAAGTAAATCACAAAATGCATACACTAACAATCTCCCCCTTTTTGGCTTTCCTTGACAACACTCTCTAAAAACACTCAACCCATAACCAACCGTAAGGAGATGATGAATTTAAGTACCTGCAAAACAAGAACCAAACTCCTAGGCACAAGACAAGCATATTATATCAAGAAATTTGAACAATATGCAATATGCAATATATGCAATGGGGTTGAGAGTGTTCTCCCCCTTGTTGATAAGGAAAGTACAAAAAGTAAACACGAGAGAAGCAATAAGCAAAGAACACAATATGATTAAGCAGAGAACAAAGAACATGTATTCAGTTAATTACAAAACAGCTCCCCCTGTCACACTACCTGTTATACCCCCTTATTCACTAGAAGAGTGCATAAGAGTTCCCCCAATCTGTGATTACAAAATGTACCACCCTAAACTAACTCCCAAATGTACTCCCCCTAAATATAGAATCCCTTTGAAAACATACTCCCCCCGGAGTATAAGATAACATAAAGGAATTAACCTTTGACATATTAACCCAGCAAACTCTCCATAAATAGCCAACAAACACATAAGTGCAGCAGGCTAAAGGGAATAAGAAATGGAGCAAAAATTGCAACAGATCATATCCAAGCAATGAGAATCATGTGACTGAAATTTATTTCTATGTGTGAACACAGCACAAAAAGAACCTCCTCCTAAATAACATAGATCAAGCGCACAACTATCAATTCGAGAACAGCCAATGAAATTCTCTTTACACATCATAGTGCAAAAACAAGACCAAGTAACAAGATTGCAAAAATTGAAACATCAATCATGGTCAAATATGGAGAAAACACTAAGCAAGATGAACCCAAAAATTTGCTCAAAAATTGAGGACATGTGAGAAAGAAACACAAGACATAAGTCTCTAGGTTGTCCAAAAAACACAACATAGCTTTTCAAAAAGCCCAAGAAGAAGAGAGTGGACTAGTGAAACGGACTAGTCACGCATGTCTAAATTTGAGGTGGCATCAAAAGACCAACAACCTCATAGACACAACCAAGAACAAAAGAGAGCAAATCAAGGATTACTAGTGTAGATGACTAGTCATGCAAAGCAACCATTCCCATCAAAAACAAGAGTTCACACTCCTCCTAAAAGACCAACAATAACAAAAGTGCATCAGGCTAAGGAGAAAGAGAAACTCAAGGTCAAGTCCAAAGTGTTCGTAATAAAAGATCTAAAAGGTAGAGAAAAGGCAAAACCAGTCAATCCAAACAAGATTGCTAGAACAAGCAACTAGTCCTAAAACATGAGTCTGTAGCCCAAACGACCAACATTGGACTTGCTTTTGTCAGCAACATCAACCTTAGTGTACCAAAAAAAATGACTTATTGAAACCCTAAAAAAAATAACCGCGAAAACAAAAATAAAAAGGAATAAAGAAGGACATGATGACTAGTCAACCACAATCACACATATGATGACTAGTCAACTATAGCAAACATGCACGTAAGACATCATTTTAGTATCGATCCTAAGGAAGACAGATGGTGTTATTTAAAACACAAATAAGAACTAGCATATACATCAAGTGATCAAAGATGGTCAGCAATCAAGTCTAGTCCAAGTCTTCATGCACAGTTGTGATGGAAAGCAATAGCATATGCATATCAAAAACACACTAACACACCGATAGATAGAATATGAATTGAACTTCATGCTTAGAGACGATTGCATATTTTGGAATAGGAGGGTTAGAGCCAAGGAACACAAGAGATGATATAGTGCCATTCTTGGAGAGACAAGTATAGATATGTAACTTCAAGACTTTATCAAGGCATAGGCTCAACCATTTAAGTTTCATCACTCATTTTGACAATTCAGTTTTGATTTATTCACTTGATTTTCATTTGCACATCCCGCACTTAAGTGCTTGAGTGGCCCAATTTTACGGCTCTTTGCTCTAGATTCTTCAATCATATCACCTTATACCTTCCTAGAGCCGTGACTACATTGGTCACACTTCCTTTTTTTTTTTTTAAACAAATTGACTAAGAGAGTGGGATGAGATGAGAGATTATAACAATGACTGTCCAAAGTGAACCATAAACACTTGTCTCACCAAGAAGATATAATATCACCAATTAAGTCACAACTAAGAGCTCAAACCAAGAAAGGGGATTATGCACACATCAGTCAAGACATAAAATGATTCAAGTTTCAATCCATCAGAGAGAAGTGAGATTCACGTGAGAGACATTGGCATATCAAATGAACATTAAGCAAGCTTGACTAGTCAACTACATAGAAGATGACTAGTCAACATTTATGAAATGTGCTGAAGACAAGGAACTGACAAGCTGATTAATCTAATGAGCAAAGGCTTATAGACTGTCATAGAGTGACATGTTTTTGAAAGTCCAGGGCTTTGGTGAGTATATTTGCTAGCTATTTCTCAGATGGAACAAATTCCAATGTTAAAATTTTGTCTTCCACAATATCTCTAATAAAATGATGACAAATGTCTATATGCTTTGTCCTAAAGTGTTGAACAAGATTTTTGGAAATATCAACATAGACCTCCTCATTCAAGATACCATTCAAAAATGGTTCAAAGCCTCTTCACATTCTTAGGTTCTTCCTTTGAGACATAACACACATGGCTAATTTCCTTAGCTAGTTGTTTCCTAATTCTCACTCCCTAATTCAGAGGACCAATAATGACTCTCTATTTGAGTGAGGGGACTACGATCAGCTCGAGAGCTTTCAGCAGAGACAAATGAGCTGGGATTCTGAGGTTGATTATCACAAGTTGACAGGTCAACTGGAACAGAATTGTCAATAGTTGATAGGTCAACCGGTTTGCTAAAAGTTGACAGTCCACCACTAGATCCGCACTGGAGATTCTCCCTCAAGCATAGGACATAAAAGACCATTCTCATCTAATGCCATCTCAGTAGAGGCAGCAAAATCATCAATATTGACATTTATGACCTCAATGATGGTTCCGATCCTATAATTGGAAACTCTATAGGCTCGGCTTGAAGTGGAATACCCAAGAAATATTTCATTGTCACTTTTAGAGTCAAACATAGCAAGGTATTCCACATCTCTTAAGATATAACAAGTGCTACCAAAGGCTCTAAAATAAGACACATTAGGTTTCTTACCTTTCCAAACCTCATAGGGTGTGTGCTTCGTACCCGACCTCAAAAACACCCTATTTGAAATAAAACAAGCTGTATTTACAGCTTCACCCCAAAAATGTTTAGCAAGATTTTTGCTATTGAGCATCACCCTAGCCATCTCAACAAGAACTCTAATCTTTCTCTCCACAACACCATTTTGCTGAGGTGTAATAGGTGCAAAGAACTCATGCTTAATTCTCATTTCATCACAAAATTTCAGAAACTGAGAATTCTCAAACTTAGAACCATGAACTGTTCTAATTCTAACAAAAGGCAGATGACTAGTCATCTTCTCTTTTTGCAAAAAATGATAGACAGATTTAAACCTTTGGAATGTTTCTGATTTTTCACGCAAGAATGAGACCCAAGTGAATCTAGAGAAATCATCCACAATGACCAGAATATATTTCTTGCCACCAAAAGACAAGATTTGAATGAGACCAACAAGGTCCATGTGAACAAGTTCAAAAGAACATGAAATTTTGTTGATCACCCAAGATTCAAAAACACTGTGAGAGAGATGATTGAAAAGACATTCATGCAATGACCACATTTTTAACAAAACAAAAAACATTAAAACCTAATAAAACAAAAGAACAAGTAAGGTGCATATGCATGACAATGTATCTAGACTCCATGAAGCACACATAAACAAGAGAATGGTCTAGATACATAAGAGGAGGAAACTAGTCACCAACATGAGGAAGAACATGGTCTTCCTTCTTGACCCAAACTTGCTTCATCTTTGAAAAACTAGGAGTCAAAGAAACCAATCTAGAAATTTTGACAACTTCACTAAGAAGATTATGCACTTGACTTTGAAGCGAGTTGTCATTTCTTTGCATTTGATGTGAAATAGATTTCTTCCCAAATTCTCTAAGTTGAGAGCACCTAGGTCTTATGTGTCCTAATAAACCACAATGATGGCATGTCAGAATAAACTTTTTAGATTTAGGTGAACCAAATTTTGCAAGAAATGAGGACTTATTTGCTGCTGCACACACACTAGATTTTTCATTCTTGAACCCATTAGGAGATGTGACATGAGTCTTAAAGCCATGATATTTAGTAACAAGAGACTCACTCCTAAGACTCTTACATTTTGGTCGAATGTGACCAAGTGCACCACAATGATGACAAGTGGGTAAAAACCTAGGTTTCATTGGTGAAGTCTCGTCAAGGGATGATGAAACAGTAGGCACAATTGCCTTGACAAAGTTAGTCTTTGTGTAGGACACACTAGGACCACTTTCATTGAAACCCAAACCTCTCTTGTCACCATGAAATTTTCTCATACTTAGCATCTTATCCACCTTTTCAGCTCCAATTGTGAGCTTGATAAATTTTTCATTTGCCTCATTAAGTTGACTTAACAATTTTTTATTTGAGTCCTGAACAATAAGGGTGTTCGCATTTAAAGCTTTGACCTGATTTTCAAAGCCATTTTTCACAACAATTAAGGCATTCAACTCACTCTCCAAAGAGTCTATATTGTCACTCAATTTCTTCTTGGTTTCCTTGAGAGTAACAGTAAGTTCTTCAAGCTCTTTGACCCTCACCACTAGAACAATGTTCCTTTCTTTGATCTTACATGTTTCATTGAAGAGGACATCATATTTTTCACACAATTCCATGTAGTTTCGCTCATCCAAATCAGGTGACTGGTCATCATCCGAATCAGATGACTGGTCATCATCACCACACTCAAATTCTACTCTAGACTTGGATTTTCCCTCATTACCTTTGTCAACTAGATTAGAGATAAAGTGAGGAATTGAGACAGCAAGAGCAATATGATTTGTCTCCTCATCAGAAGGAGAGGTATATTCAAAAGAGTCAACACTATCACTCTCATTTGAGGATTCCTTCATATTATTTGCACAATCAATAGTATAGTGACCAATGCCACCACATGTATAGCACTTTAGAAGACCCTCCAAACTTTTGTCATCCCTAAGGCCATAAGAATCCAAAAAATTCCCCTCCTCAAGAACATGGTCTTGAGACACACATGTAGACGAACTAGGAGGATTTTGACAGTTCCTAGTGACTTCGGTTTTATCTTTGACAACCCTTCTATATTTCTTAACAAACAAAGCAAGCTCATCATGAATGCAATGAGAAATTTGATCCATTTTTATGATTACACACCTAATACCAATTAGCACCCAAAGGATCTCTCTATTTATTTTAAGAGCTGGTGCTCTGATACCAATTGAAAATGGTACTTAGGTGACGAGGGGTAAATTTTACGACACTCAAACAAAGACACAACAATCTTCACACACTTTAGACCTTGACCAAGTACACTTATGACTAGTCAACTGCTAGTCATGAATAGCCATAACCAAGAACATAAACAGAACATACCAATGTATCTGCAAACCTAGAAGATCACTAGTGACAACCTAGGCACTCAGAAGGACCCGTCAATCTAGGCATCCCCTGTGCTAGCAACAACTATGGTGAAAGTGTGTGAAGGCATTATAATCAAAGTAAACACCAAAATGCAGATAATGATGACTAGTCAACCGCAAGAACACAAACCCGTAAATGCAAGCGATGACTAGTCAACCGTCAAGAACACAAACCCGTAAATGCAAACGATGACTAGTCAACTATCAAGAACACAAACCCAGAAAATTACAGAGATGCAGACCAGAAATTGTTCACCCAGAAACCCACCATTGGGAAAAACTGGGGGTCATCAACCGACCAGGCAATCCACTAAGTATAAGAAGATTCTTACAAAGAAATACAAGCAAGCTCAAGGAAACCTAGATCTATTTAGGAAGATGAGATATACCTCCTTTGTGCAATCTTCTTCTCCAACTTAGCAAAGCTTCAAGCTCAGTCATTCATGGCAATGGCAGCTCCTCCTCAGCTCGTTCATCCCATGGCACCAGCTTGCAAGCTCAAACCAAAATAGAAACCAAATTTGGATTCAAGGATAAAAGATCAATTTCTTCAAGAAACTATATTCTTGAAGAGACCAATCATGAATCTGACCTAGAACTAAATGAGGAAGTGTTTGTCCTAGCTAGATGCGATTTAAATCTCAAATGCGCTTTTAAAAACTCATAGATGAGAAATAAGATGGTTTTCTCTTTTAGGAAGAAGAAGCAAAAGTTGAATGAAGAACTTTCCAAAACTTCTACCCTAAAAGCCACGGCAGCCAAATGAGGAAAACAAAGGATATATCCTAATCTTCCTAGGTCAAAATCGTGCACTATGGCGGAGAGAGAAAACACAGAATAAGACAAAAAGGTTGGTAAGAATCCAAATTTGGAAAACTTTACGAGTAAGGTTGACTAGTCATATGAGAAACCAGATGACTAGTCATCATTTTATGAAAACAATTTAATGCAATGTTATGCAATGCACACTTTACCTTTGTCAATTTGCATGAACCTCCATAGGATAGCTAATGGTTAAGAACACCTAGAGAAGCTATTCTTAATCTAAACTCGAGCTTGGGAAAAATACAATGATTGTCCTATTACAAACTTGTCAAGGGAAGCCAAAAGTAAATCACAAAATGCATACACTAACACTCTTCGGCCAAGACATCTCCTCGCCACAACCTCCTCCTCGGTCACGACCTCTCCTAGGTCACGACCTCCCCTCGGCCAAGACCTCTCCTCGGTCACAACCTCTCTTTGGCCAAGACCTCTCCTTGGTCACGACTTCTCCTCGATCACGGCCTCTCCTAGGTCAATACCTCTCTTCGGCCAAGACCTCTCCTCGGTCACGACCTCTCTTCGGCCAAGACCTCCTCGGCCAAGACCTCTCCTCGGTCAAGACCTCCTCCTCGGTCAAGACCTCCTCCTCGGTCAAGACCTCCTCCTCGGTCAAGACCTACTCCTCGGCCACGACCTTTCTTCCGCCAAGCTATCATCAAAGCCACCTAAGCTTAACCTCGACTCGAGTCGAGCTTGACCCAAGTTCTTCCTCAACCAAGCTCTCGTCAAACAAGTTCAGCCTTGCGGATTCTCTTGACCCAAAGTCCAATCTCGTCCCAAGACGAGTTTTATTTTGACCAAGCCAACCATGGTCAAACTCCATCATCAACCCGACCACGAGGTGGAGTACAAGTTGTCTTCCAGCTACAAACAAAGCACTTTCACTGGAATTCACATGGCTTCACGTAGCTATCATCTGGGAGATTGGAAAATGAGAGACACACAAGTCAAGTCAGAGCGATTTATGGAACAACCGACGCACTTAAGGAAACATTAGAAAGTATTTTTGGAATGAAGTGAAGACTTTCTGCATCAGGACAAGCACACGCTTTGGAATTTGTCGATGGAGCTGTAAGGGATCACCAATGATGAACGAAATAACAAAGGCATACATCCAAAACACTCCCAAGTCCTCCAATCAGATTAGGATGAGAGACAGAAATTCCAAGCTCGGCCTAGGCCAAGACTCAGCTAAGAGTCTGTGTTGCTTTCCCAGTCTGTCCACATCTCCAGAGATCTAGTAATTGACAGCCGCCACAATCATTGAGAACAAACAAATTAAGGGCCAATCCAAGAAGTCTCTGTCAAAGGAAGAGAACAAATCCTTCAAAGCCTCATCTTCACCAAGTGCGAACTCCATCTTCTTCAGACTCCACCATTTGCCAGCTTCACTCATCTCCTATAAATACAACACCTCCAGCAACGTTCAAGAGGTCTCAGACCAAACAAGCCTCCCACGGAGCAAACTTATCTTTTTTCAGTCATTTATCTTCCTGAAATGCACTTTCAATATCTTTAAATGCTTTCCTAGGAGTAGTGGTAAAGTTAATTTCGGTTCCATCCATCAAATATATCATACAACCCTTGATTTTCAATGCCCTGTTACCTTTCCATCCACCCCATATATCATACAACCTTTACAATGTAGTGAAGCGTTGGAGCACCATCCAAATCCACCGACCGAATTCTACCATTGACACCATCATCAACGACCTTGTAGCTCAAGCCGTGAACCCGACGGCCGAGACTTGTTTCTCTCTACCACAATCGCTTTGAGCAAAGTAAGACCCAAACAGGCGCACTCAATCAATCCATCCATCCATCCTCATCATCCTCGAATGAACAGTAGACCTTGCTGGCACACCCGCGCACACCCATCCAATACAAAGTAGGACGACCTGTGTTGGCGCATATCACCTCGGCCCAAGTCACTAGGGCATGAGATTTGCGCAACCAACAAAATGGTTGTTGATTCTCAGTACATATGAAGACATGAAAACAAGTAAGTTAGATGTTTGGGCGTAACTGGTCAACAGTAAGACTCGATGATGACTAAATAAAATAACTTAAGTGGAGAAAAGGAATAAAATGTATTGGAAGTCTAATTGTAAGTCATTCGTATAAATTAACAATGTCCTAAATCTTTTTTTTTTTGGTCAAGGCAAACTCGATTCATTAAATATGCAAAATCATTACAAGAGTTTGAATGCTCAATAACATAGGTGTTGGTTGTGTTGAGAGAATTGGGTGGGATGGGTATTGTGTAACAATTGCAGCAGAGAGAGAGAGAAAATAGTTGGTTGTTGTGACAGTTGATGGTGCGGCTGGGGGCTGGGCAACTAATATGATAACCCAAAAATGATTCAAATACCTAAACCCAAGTCCAGGAGGAGTTTGAGAGCAAGTGAGATGGTGGCAAAGTTTCTTGGCATCTACACCTTCGCGGACTGAATTATGGAGTGTAGGGGTAGTTAGGGAGGGAGAGGAGAAGCTCTGGTTTTTCTTTTTGTTTGTGTAAATTTTTATTTATCTTTATATAAGTTTTAATATTTTTAAAATGCTTTAAAAATATTTTTATATTTAATATCTAAGATTATCAAAATGTCCATGGCACATTAGCAACTTAACTGTTTTGTGGATGGAAATGGTAAATTGGGACACGAAGTAAGGTTCTAGAGGGTTAAGTGCAACTTTTTGAGTTCCAAGAGGGTAAATTGAGATCGACATTTGAGCTCATGGGGTAAAACATGAATTAAGCCAATAACAATAAAAGCATTCCCAATCTAGCTCTAAATTTATTAATAAAAATAAAATCTAACAACAAAATCTCGTTCAAGCATACCATGACAAAAATACCTCCGACACCGTGAAAGAAGTTGAACGAAAATATTTTTATATTTAATATCTAAGATTATCAAAATGTCCATGGCACATTAGCAACTTAACTGTTTTGTGGATGGAAATGGTAAATTGGGACACAGAGTAAGGTTACGGAGGGTTAAGTGCGACTTTTTGAGTTCCAAGAGGGTAAATTGAGATCGACATTTGAGCTCATGGGGTAAAACATGAATTAAGCCAATAACAATAAAAGCATTCTCAATCTAGCTCTAAATTCATTAATAAAAATAAAATCTAACAACAAAATCTCGTTCAAGCATATCATGACGAAAATACCTCTGACACCGTGAAAGAAGTTGACAGAATTCGTGAATTGTCCTTGAATTGCTACAATTATGAAACTACAAGAGCATAATTGATCGAATTGAAACTACATTGAAGAAAAATGAAAAAGAAGTAAACTATAGGGACCAAAAAGTGACTTTTAGCCTTTTTTATTAAAAGTTTTCTTCAAAAAAATAATTTATTTTACTTAATTATGCAAAGACACGAAAAACATAATAACATAGATCATTTTTTAACAAAAAAAAACATATATCATTTTATATAAAAATAATCACTCATTTACACCATTAAATCAAAAATACAAATAATAAGTTACCATTTAAAATTTTGAAGTAAATATATATATATATATATATATATATATATATATATTGAAGTTTAAAGGGGGATTCATAGTGAAGATAGGTATAACCGGGATTGGGGAAAACACATTCCTACAATATTGCCTTTTTTTTAACAAACGATATTCTACTTTAATCTAATCTAAATTACAGGAAGGGGTTTGAATTGGTGCAAAATGGGGAGCACATCTCATTTAGCCGACTTGGCTAAGCCCTTGTCTACACCATATTTGCCTCTTAAGACAAGGTCATGTGTAGATTGGGGAAAAAATTTCATCTCTATTCAAACAAAGCTTAACATGTCTTCGCTATTCAAGTTCAAGTTCGGATATGAATACAAGTCCAACTTATGACCCTTGAACAAAAAGAGCCCAACTTGTGAACATATATATTACATACATTGGTGTGGGAGTAGGCAATCATAAACAAAAAAAATGGTTGAATCAAAATAATCGTATTAAAAGTTCTATTTCTTTATAGGGTAATATGTGTTGTTGTAGGTGGCTCGATACAAGTTATGATGTGTAAGTCCAATATCGGAGAATACAACAATAATCTACAGAATATAGGTGGTCCACTCCTAATTGCACTGAGGCTTTTTAAGTTAAAACCCCACACCTAGAGGTCCATTGGGCCTAACCAAACCCAAGGATTGGACCCAGGTGGTTAAGGTGGGGACAATCTGGTACATGGTTTAGACAGATAATTGACTCATATTGGGCCCTTTGGTACAACAATTGGTATTAGAATCTGGTTCGGCTAAGATGCACTTGGTTCAAGGTAGAGTTATTGACATGTTTAAGGAGGCGACTCAAGTAAAAATTCATGGACTAACGGAGAAAGGTGGAGCGAGCTAGTAGAGCAAGGGCTAGTGGAGCAAAGGCAAAGTATCAAGAAAATCCTAGTGGTGGCTAATTAGGTGGAGCAAGGGCTCTTGACACGGCTCAAGAAATTCTTAGGAGTAGGTGGAGCAAGGGCTCCTAGCGAGCCTCAAGAAAATTCTTGTTGGAAGAGATGGAGTTTTACGAGGACCATGTCATCCTTGAAAAGTGCGAGTGTTGTAGCAGGCGAGGTTGCCTTGGCTTGGATCTCGCCAAGGTGGAGATTGTTGGTGTAGGTGGCTCGATACAAGCCATGATGTGTAAGTGCCACATCGAAGAATACAATAATAATAATCTACAATTTAAATATAGGTGGTCCACTCCTAATTGCACCGAGACCTTTTAAATTAAAACTCCACACCTAGAGGTCCATTGAGCCTAACCCAGCCCAAAGGATTGGACCTAGGTGGTTAAGGTGGGGACAATATCGGTGCATGGATTGGACAGGTAGTGGACTTCTATTATTTTTAGTGTTATTATTTTATTTTATGTCTTTGAAATTGGTACTTAGGTGACAAGGGGTAAATTTCACTAGACTCAAACGAGAACACAACAATCTCCACACACTTTAGGACTAGACCAAATATTACTTATGACTGGTCATGACTAGTTAAGAACAATCATAACCAAGGGCACACACAAACAAACCAATGTACCTGCAAACATAGAGAATTACTAGTGACAACCTAGGCAATCGAAGGACCCGTCAATCTAGGCATCCCTTGTGCTAGCAATAACTATGGTGAAAGTGTATGAAGGCATCATAATCAGGTAAACAACTAACATCAGATAATTATGACTAGTCAACAAAGAAGAACACAAACCCGTAAATCAAACGATGACTAGTCAACTGTCAAGAGCATAAACCCAGAAAATTTCAGACATGCAAACCAGAAATTGTTCACCCGAAACCCACCATTGGGAAAAACTGGGGTCATCAACCGACCAGGCAATTCACTAAGTAGAAAAAGATTCTTACAAAGAAATACAAGCAAGCTCAAGGAAACCTAGATCTATTTAGGAAGATGAGCTATACCTCCTTTGTGCAATCTTCTTCTCCAACTTAGCACAACCAGCAGCTTAGTCCTTCATGGCAATGGCAGCTCCTCCTTCACTCTTTCATCCCATGGCACCGATTAGCAGCTCCAACTCGAGATAGAAACCGAAAATTTGGATTCAAGGAAAATGACCAATTTCTTCAAGAAACCATACTCTTGAAGAAATCAATCTTGAATCAAACCTAGATATAGATGAGATAGTGTATGATGAAGCTAGGTGTAGATTCTGTATCGCAAATGCAGATTTCGAAAAATCATTCAATTTAAAAACTCATAGATACAAAATGTGATGGTTTTTCTCTTTGAGGAAGAAGAAGCAAAAAAAGCAAGAAAGCTTTCCAAAACCTCTACCCCAAAAGCCACAGCCGCCAAATAAGGAAATCCAAGGCTATATTACCAAACTTCTAGGTCAGAAACGTACACAATGGCAGCATAGGAAATTCGCAGAATATGACAAAACAGATGGTTAGAATGCAGCTGGAAAACTGTGAGCTGGAATTCCAACTCATGCAAAGGATGACTAGTCATACAAAGGAAGGATGACTAGTCATAATAATTAGAAATTCAATGCATGCAATATGATGCAATCCAAACATTACCTTTGCCAAACACAATAATCATCCATCAGATTGTAGCCAGATAAGAGTACCAAAGATAGCAATTCTAATCTAACTTGAGCTTGGAAAAAATACAATGATTATCCTATTACAATCTTGTCAAGGGAAGCCAAAAGCAAATTACAAAATGCGTACACTAACAATCTCCCCCTTTTTGGCTTTCCTTGACAACACTCTCTAAATACACTCAACCCATAACCAAAACCATAGTAAGTACCTGCAAAACAACACCAAAGCTCCCAGGCACAAGACAAGTATATTATATCAAGAAATTTGAAGAATATGTAATATGCAATGTGGGGTTGAGAGTGTTCTCCCCCTTGGTGAAAAGGAAAGAGCAAAAAGGCAAAAATAGAGAATTAGCCACATTTGGAAGAAACACAAGGCACATAGTCTGATTCCAACAATGAGAACAAAACACAGTCAGATTACAAAGCAAACATCACTTGTTCAAAGCAGACCAAACAACTCCCCCTATCAAGTTACAGAGGGGCAAGACTTGAATCATTACACAGACTATCCAAAAAAACAAGATGACCCCCACAATGTGATTACAAAAATATACCACCCAACAACCTATACCACTGTCCAAATATACTCCCCCTATCCAAGACACAACCTATACCAGAAAAACCAGCTAAAAAAAAAAAGAGAACCAGCATAATCATCAGAGTCTTCTTCGGGGTCTTCAGAAACTTCAGCAGCAGCATCAGCAGCAGATGAGGGAACTTCAGAGCCATGTGCGGGATTCGAAGAGGAAGGAATGAGGGTGAGAAGACGCTAAATCTGCTTCTCCTTCTCAGGAAGTTAGGTTATGAGAGATGCATAGTCAGAGGTTGAAGCCATAGTGGTAAGAAATGTGTTTGAGACCTTCTGACTAAGAGCAACAGAGGCCTTGCCATATGGAGCAGGGGGTGAAAACCACTGATCAGTGGCATTGAAAGACACAGAGGCCTTCACATTGAGTCGTTGAAGGATACAAGGGAACACAAGGGTACCCTTGTGTTTAGTACCATGACCAACAGTTTTTCCTAGGATTGCATGATAGATTATATCACCAAAAGGAATTTTACCCCGATTAATCATGGAAAGCATAACTTGACAGCCACCCAAGGTTGGATTTGAGTTGTTCCCAGTGGGAAGAACATTGTGGCGAACAAAGTCCCATAGGAATTTGAAGAAAGGAGACAAATAGGACTTGATAGGGAGACCCTTAGAAGTAAGAGGCAACGATGGATCGTTGTAAGCCATAGTCCTAAACATAGCAACAGTATATTGAGAAGAAGCACGAGTAAACTTCTCAAAGTCTAAACCAGGGCAAGACCTAAACCCTAACACACGATTAATAACAGAGGGTCGAAGAACAATGGGCTTGGTTCGAACAATAACCTGAAATTTGGACCCCGTAGGGTCAGCAGGAAAATTTGGGTAAAACTCTTTGAGTACATAGGCATTGAACTTACCTGAGATAGAATTGAGAGTATGGAGGTGGTAGTGTTCAAAGATCTGCGATGCAGCATAACAAGCCTCAGCAGAGAGTGCATCAAGTTGATACGTACGTTCAGGCACAAATTTCCTCTTGGAAATCACATCGTGATAGAAAGAGGATGCCTCAGGAGAAACAAATAGGGAGGATTCTCCCATGGAGGCAGAGGTATTGGCCCGGGACCTAGAAGCTCTAGGGACGGTGGGAATGATATCCACACCACCATGAGGTGTGGATTTGGACTTGGAGCGATGCTGGTAGGTGATGAGAGGCTTCGAGGAAGACATGACGCAGAGAGAAAAAAGAAAGAATAAGAAGTGTCAGAGAAAAGGAACAGAGACGAAAACGACGAAGGAGACAGAAGATCACAAGGAGATTCAGAGAAGAAGAGAGAGAAGGAGATTTGTGGACCCAAACAAAAAGAAGACCTTTACATCTGAATTAATTAACCGCAAACAAAAAGAAGGGGAAAAGACAAAAACGAAAAGAGGGAAAAATAAATTGAAAATAAACCCTAAAAAACAAAAGGAACCGCGAAAATGAAAAGAGGGAAAAAATACAAAGATGACTAGTCAACCATAATGAAGTAAAAGATGACTAGTCAACCAAGGCAGCATGCACAAAAAGCAGCATTTTAGTATCAATCCTAGAGAAGACAGATGGTTTTACTTAAAACACAGAGAAGAACTAGCAAATATATCAAGTGATCAAAGATATTCAGCAATCAAGTCTAGTCCAAATCTTCAAGCACATTTGAGAGGGAAAACAATAGCATATTTGAGATTGAAAACAATAGCATATGCATATCAAAGACTCACGACCACACTGATAGATAGAATATGAAATGATCATCATGCTTTGAGACAATGCATATTTTGGAATAAGGAATATGCAGACATCAGCCAAGGCATAATATAATCCAAGTTTCACACCATCAGAGAGAAGTGAGATTTACATGTAAGACATTGGCATAACAGATAAACATTAAGATGCTTGACTAGTCAACTACCAGGAAGATGACCAGTCAACTTTTATGAAATGTGCTGAAGACAAGAACTAGCATGTTGATTAATCTAATGAGCAAAGGCCAATGGACTGTCTTAGAGTGACATGTTTCTGAAAGTCCAGGGCCTTGGTGAGTATATCAGCTAGTTGTTTCTCAGAGGGAACAAATTTCAATGTTAAAATTTTGTCTTCCACAAGATCTCTAATAAAATGATGCCTAATGTCAATATGCTTAGTCCTAGAGTGTTGAACAGGATTTTTTGAAATATCTATGGCACTCATGTTATCACAATAGATTAGAAAGGATGATTGAGCAAGACCATAGTCTTCCAACATCTGATGCATCCAGAGGAGTTGAGTGCAACAACTCCCAATTGCAACATACTCTGCTTCAGCAGTAGATAAAGAGACTGAATTTTGTTTTTTACTATGCCAAGCAACAAGGTTGTTTCCTACATAAAAGACCCCCCGGAAGTACTTTTCCTATCATCACTGCAACCTGCCCAATCGGCATCACTATACCCAACAAGATTGACACAAGTGTCATAATTATACCACAACCCAAAATCAACAGTCCCACTCACATATTTTATGATTCTCTTAACAGCAAACAAGTGAGACTCTTTTGGGTCACTTTGAAATCTAGCACACACTCCAACACTATAAGAAATATCTAGTCTACTAGCAGTCAAGTAGAGAAGACTTCCTATTATGCTTCTTTAGAGAGTTTGATCAACACTTTTTCCATGTAGGTCTCTATGAATTTTAGCACTAGTGCTCATTGGAGTTCTTGCAGATTTTGCAGCCTCCCAACCAAATTTTTCACAAGATTTTTTGCATATTTTGATTGAGATACAAAGATCCCATCATGGCTTTGTTTGATTTGAAGTCCTAAGAAATAGTTAAGTTCACCTACAAGACTCATTTCAAATTCACTAGTCATGACATGAATAAACTCTTGAACATGCAAGTCAGAGATAGACCCAACCACAATATCATCAACATACACTTGAGCAATCAAAATATCTCTTTTGAACCTTTTTACAAACAAGGTTTTGTCAACCGACCCTCTAACATATCCATTTCCTAGAAGATGAGAGGATAACCTCTCATACCATGCTCTAGGAGCTTGTTTCAAACCATAGAGAGCCTTTTTCAACCGAAACACATAATTTGGATGATGTGGACCTTCAAAACCCTTTGGTTGCTCAACATAGACCTCTTCATTCAAAATACCATTCAAAAAGGCAGTTTTGACATCCATTTGATAAAGTTTGAATTTCAAGTGACATGCAATAGCAAGAAGTAATCTAACTGATTCTAATCTTGCAACAGGGGCAAAAGTTTCATCAAAGTCAATGCCCTCCATTTGAGTGTATCCTTGAGCAACCAATCTAGCCTTGTTTCTTACCACATTACCTTGTTCATCAATTTTATTCTTGAAAATCCACTTAGTACCTATAACATTGGTATCAACTGGTCTAGAAACAAGGTACCAAACATCATTTCTAACAAACCGATTTAATTCCTCTGCATTGCAAGAAACTATTCACCATGGTGCAAAGCTTCTTTCACATTTTTAGGCTCTTCCTTTGAGACATAACACACATGGCTAATTTCTTGAGCTATTTGTTTCCTAGTTCTCACTCCCGATTAAGAGGACCAATAATGACACTCTCAGTTTGAGTGAGAGGACTATGATCGCATGGGAGCCGGAAACCCGGACAGATGGGCTGGAGCTAGAGGTTGAAGGAGTTGACTGATCAACCGGAACAGAGTTACCAAAAGTTGACAGTCAACCACAAGATCCAGACCGCAGATTCTTGCTCGAGATAAGGAGGTAAAAGACCATCCTCATCTAATGCCATCTCCGTACAGGCAGCAAAGTCATCAATATTGACATTTATGGACTCAATGATGGTTCTGGTCCTACAGTTGAACACCCTATAGGCTCGGCTTGAAGTAGAATATCCAAGAAATATTCTTTTGTCACACTTAGAGTCAAACTTAGCAAGATGCTCCCTATCTCTCAGAATATAGCATGTGCTACCAAAGACTCTAAAGACACATTAGGTTTTTTTCCTTTCCAAATCTCATAGGGAGTTTGTTTGGTACCATACCTCAAAAACATCTTGTTTGAGATGTAACAAGCTGTATGTACAGCTTCAGCCCAGAAATGTTTAGCAAGATTTTTGCTATTTAGCATCACCCTAGCCATTTCCACAAGAACTCTATTCTTTCTCTCCACAACACCATTTTGCTGAGGTGTAATAGGTGCAGAGAACTCATGCTTGATTCCCATCCCTTCACAAAATTTCAGAAACTGAGAATTCTCAAACTCAGAACCATGATCTGTTCTAATTCTAACAAGAGGCAGATGACTAGTCATCTTCTCTTTCTGCAAAAGATGACAGACAGATTTAAAACTTTGAAAAGTTTCAGATTTCTCACGTAAGAATGAGACCCAAGTGAACCTAGAGAAATCATCAACAATGACCAGAATATATTTCTTGCCACCAAGTGACAAGATTTGGATGGGACCAACAAGGTCCATGTGAACAAGTTCTAGACATACATTTGTTTGAATGTGTTTGACCTTCTTGTGTGACACTCTAACTTGCTTTCCCAATTGACATCCTTCACAAACATGTTGATTAGTTTTATCAAGTTTTGGTAGACCACTCACTAACTCTCTCTTGGACAATTTATGCAAATCTCTAAAGTTCACATGTCCAAGCCTTTGATGCCACAAGACAATAGTTTCATTCACAACTTTATTGCAAACCACTTCTTTAGCATCATCAACACTATCAATGCAATAGCAATTGTTCATAGACCTTGCCACACTAACAATCTCATTCCCACCTTTTCCAATGATTTTGCAGCCATGCTTGGAAAATCTAACTTCCACTATTCCATCATCACACAACTGACTCACACTAATGAGATTGGATGTGAGACCCTCAACAAATCTAACATTCTTAAGCTCGGGTAAACCAGGAATACACATCGTACCTTTCCCAACTACTTGAGACTTGTGGCCACCACCAAAAGTCACAGTACCTCCATCAAATGGGCTGAGGGATGAGAAGACACTCTTATCACCAGACATATGCTTAGAACAGCCACTATCAAAGTACCAAGAGTTGGTATTTGAAGCAGCAAAGGCATTTAGAACTACAAAGCTTTTGGTTTTTCCTTTTGCAACCCAATTAGTTTTAGGGACATTGGAGGAATTCATTTTGAGAGAGACAAGATTTGCAATCTTAGTTACTTCATTAAGCAAATGATCAACCTGATCTTGTCAAGATCTGGGATTCCTTCTAGACTTTGAAGATAATTTTCTGGTTTGGTCTCGTTTGTACATATGACAGACTGGTCGAATATGACCAGTCAACCCACACCTATGACAAGTAGGAACAAACTTTGGTTTCTTGACCTCATGTTGTACATCAAGAGGTGAAATGACTTCAGTTTTAGACTTGACAAACTTAGTGGTATAGCTAGACGACCTAGAATCAGTATTATTATATCCAAGACCACCCTTGTCCCCATGAAGTTTTCCCATGTTCAACATTTTGTCAATTTTTGAAGCACCAATGGTCAAGGAAATGACCTTGCTTTTTGCCTTATTCAATTCACTCAGAAGCAGTTTGTTTGAAGGTATCTGGAAGACCTTCATGTACCAAGGATTTCACATATTTTTAACTTTCTTGAAGTACATTCAAAACAAGGGATTCCTTACTTAGAGTTTTGTCAAGAGCTTTTACTCTTGCATCATATATTCATCTAGTATTACTGTTTTCTTGACTGAATTTGTTTGATTTTGCCCTTGCATCTTAGTTGGTGTTGTTAATTATACAGATTTATGAAAAGGTCAGCATTCAAAAGTGTGAAGGTGGCTCGACCGAAAGAACAAATTATTATGATCGGCTTGGATCAAAAGCTCTATATGCTTTCGTTTATCCTAATTTCTTGATTAATAGGTAATTGATCAGTGACTGAAGTGGAAATGACTAGTGCATTAGTTTCTTCTATAAGCTAATTCTACAATGAATTCTTATAAGTAATAACATAACTTTTTAAGGTTTCTCATAGGTATGGACCATGGATGGACACCAATCTAGTACTTCCACTTGGACCAAGGAAATGTCAAGTGATATTTGATTACTTCATTGAACCCTTCTCTTATGGTAAGATTAATTTATTCTACTTTTGGATAATCTATGCCTGTATTATTTACAAAATTAAGTTTGCAAGTATATTAAAACCCTGAGAGAAGTCATATAGATGTCATACTATAAATTGGTTTTCCTCTGTTCGACTGTCTGAAGTATTTAGGGGTACTTGCTTTTTCTTGCAATCTGTCGAAGATCACTGTTATTTACAAGGCATTACATGCCATGCATGAACTATACATTAGTTTGAGAAACCTAGAGAAACCAAGTAATGAACACTCGTCTGGACAGAAACAAGTCAGCACAAAAACGAATTAAGATTCACACCCCACAGTAAACCTATTGTTTTCATCATGTTAATTCCAGGTGTGCTTTGTATCTTTTACTTCTTTTTACTTTTGGTTTCTGGTTCTCAGGATAACAAAGATTTTATAGAGAGAAGTTTGAAAGACAGTGAAAGAGTACAGGTATATAATCAAAACATGCATGGTTCATACGTGTTTCTTAATATCTAGGCCTAATACACAAATGGGTGCTGCTGAGAATATGCAGGTGGAAGATGTCATGCTATGTGAAGGTGTCCAAAGAGGTCTTGAATCACCTGCATATGATATCGGCAGATACGCTCCGACTGTCGAGAATGCCATGCACCATTTCCATTGCTGCTTCACAAGAGCCTGAAAAAATGAGAATTACCCGATACATATCGGTAGATGTGCTCCAACTGTCGAGAATGCCATGCACCATTTCCGTTTTCAGCTTCAGGAGAGCCTATCAAACTTACGCCCTGATTGTATCCATCCTCCTGTTTTAGTTTTATATCTTTCGTTGTTCATGTTTTATGAATAATGACGCAAGCGTGATGCTTTTTATTTTTCTATGGGGATTACATTGTCCTGGTGTTTTTTACTTCAAAGAATTTTACGATACAATACAAACTTGTTTTATCTCTTCAATTACCCAGTAGAAGTGATTCAAATTTAGAGAAGGTTAAAGTGATAATTAATTTATTCGACTCTGGGTAGGATGAAAACGGGTGAACCTAAATTTTTTAACGGGGCATTTGATTATAAGGATTCTGAACCCTTTTAATTCATACTAAGTCTCCCTCCGCGATTATTACTTGAATTAAAATATAAAATAAAAGAAATTATGACTTCATAAATTTGTTTTGTATGTTGGGGATTAAAATTCATTTCATAACAATTGTAAAATGAGCGAACCATTCCGAGTCCATTTAAAGAGCAAATGCCCTGGGCTTAAAACGCATGACACCATGTAAGACCACACGGTAAATATAGAAGAGCAATACAACGAGATTCAAACCATTACACTTCCCAAAAAGTTAAAAAGCAAGGTTGAGATATTTCTTTACATATAAACAAATCCATCATCCCAAAACATGTCAAACTATAAAATCACAAATCACTCAAGTATATAAAAACTGCACAAGTGAATTCCAGTCACCAGAGACCAAACCAACTATGGCTTCTTTGTTACTTCTTTGTTACGTAACAAAAGATTAGTTTGTGATTTCTGTGAAAATATGATTTGTCGTGTTAGCCGAAAAAAGGGAAAATGCAGATACAGAAAACTATGAAAGCTGTTGATGCAACTGCTGTACACCTCCACGCTTCCTACTGACTAACCTGAAAGACAAGCAGCAAGTGAATATTAATTGGTGATCACAAGCTTAGAACATAATAATTCGGCCTTAATCCCCGGGAAAAAGAAAACACAAAGAGGGATCCCTCATTCTTACCTCTGGACTCTTTCTTCGCTGATAAGTCATTTATATATCATATAAATTTACTCTTTTCATTTAAATATTATATGCAAAAGTTGATTGTTTTATAGAGATCTTCACATATTCCAGCTTTTGTATTTTCAGGAATTCTAAAATGCCAAAAATGGAGAAATTACGTTTTACTTGGAGATTTTGGATAAGACCACTTGGAGATGAAAGCTAAGAGGTCAAGAGACGTGTCAACATTTGAGAGTTATTGGGCCAGCCAACTGTCCAGAACGAATTATTAAAGTCAGGGCATGTGCCATATGGGCAGATTGGAGCTTTTGGGCTTGAGGACGATTTTAGTCAAGTTTATGGGATTTTTCTTGGAAAATATTTGTCATAAGAATTGTAGCTGACGTCAATACCTTTTCAATGACATCCTACACATTCAATTTGGTGAAGATTAAGCCCACCAAAAGCCCAGAATCGGAATATCTGCTGTAAGCCTCAAAGAATTAGGAAAGCTGACTTGTACTTTCCTTTTTCTTAATTCCTATTGGTTACAACTTGTAGGGCTGTTCTTGCCTTGCGAGTTAAGTTATTGGAGGTTTACTAGGATTAGGAAAAGGTAGAGAGATCATATAAAAAGAAAAGCCTAGGTCAGAAAAAAGGAGGATTTGTTTCACGACCAGTTTCATCAGGAGGAGCTGCGTGCATGCGACGTTGTAGTTCAGGGTTTCTTCTTTCACTCTTATGATATTATTTTCTGTGTTTTTAATTATGTTCATGTGTAACTAAACCTTAATCTAGGGTGGGGTTAAGCCCTAGCATGATGATATAGTACCGTATGTTTATTTATCCATTAATGTGATTTTGTGTTTGAACTTTTAATTGCCGAGTGTTATACTGGTTATGTGCTTTGATGCTTGATCACCATTATGGTATATGAATAAGTTATATGATGCAAAATTGAGTGAATGCCACACTGATTTTGAGTATGCTTCTTGCAATTAAAAGGTGTGATTACTTTTGGTAAATGCCATACTATGAGAATTACATGATTGATTTGGTTAATCGTGCTCATCGTACTCTTCATGTTTATATCTAGCCTAAATGTCATTGGGAGATTGCATGTTGTAGGAATTATTCTAGCCTAAATGCCATAGGGAGAATAACCGTAAGGTAACCAATCTTCAAATTGGAATTACCTCTTAATGGATGAATGAACATATGTGCTATATTGGATTGCTTGTGGTGGATGCCTAGCCTTAGCGTCTTATCTTCCTGATTTTCTCAACCAATTAATAATCCTTCAAAACTTTCTTTCCAATTTGTGTTTTATTTTATTCACATTGAATCCAAAAAGAAAATAATTCATTGATTTACAAGTTAAGTATTTAATACATCTTTTCAATTGACTTTAGTCCTCGTGGGAATGACCTCGTGATTGAATCCAAAAGAAAATAATTCATTGATTTACAAGTTAAGTATTTAATACATCTTTTCAATTGACTTTAGTCCTCGTGGGAATGACCTCGTATTTACCTTTGCTATACTAATAATAGCCTTGTTCTATTGAGAGTATATATAGCGTTTTAACCTCTGTTTTGCAGGTGGCTAAAATCCTATCATTCGCCGATGGAATCTTCTTGTGAAATACTTGAAGAATGGAGTTTCTGGAACAGGTATCAGTTTCCCAACAGCAAGGTGCCAATTGAATTCCAGTCACCAGAGACCAAACAAGCCTCTTTGAAAAGCTTAATTGCTGCAAGGGGCCAACTGCAAGGAGAGAGTTGTGTTAAGTAACAAATGAAGATGACTACGGAACAAATAATATCGTTGTAAGTTGTAACATCACACTCTAATAGTATATGTACTGACTCACCTCATAAAGGCAATAGCAACACAAATGTGCCAATGATTCCATTCAAGTTTGACTGTTTTAGTAAACTTTCCCAGAAACTCGATGATGATAACCTAAAGAAAAGCAAGCCAATGTCAAAAAATTTAAACATTCATCAAAGACCCATGGGAAAAAATGAAAATATTAAAGTCTCACCTGAAGTACAAGTGTTATTGCCACTATTCCCATAAAGAGATGGTTCTTAGTAATTCCTTTGAATATATTAAACTCATCAGGCTTTCGAGCATTGAATAGATTGAAAATCTGCGAGTTAAAGATTGTCACTTATTAAAGTCATAATGTAGCATATCTCATCCAATCTGGAAGAGAACACATGAAGTTTTATGTCTACAAGTACAAACGAATAAACCCTAGTCGGACTCAATCAACGAGTAAACAACATAAACAAATCCACACAAAGTTCCTTATAACAAAACAAACAAATTACAGAACATTTTTTACAGATCAACAATTTCACTTCACTTTGGTAGAAATTTAGTGCAGAACTTAAAATGGGAAACAAGTTATTTCAGCAGATTGCTCATATCATAGTCAAGGATCTTTTAGAAAATTTTACAAGAAAAATAAAAACCATAAATACATGTGCAGATATCGGATACCAAAAACAAGTGTTACTGTTCTATTAACCAGTCAAGACTTACTTGACAAAGGACAAAGGTATTGAATATCAGTGTATTCTTCAGCTTGTTAGCATGGTCTCTGTTGGGATCATGTGTCAAATGCAGTATATGCATCCCACGAAAGTTGAGGATAAGCAGGACGATGACTTGGTAGAAAGCCTGAGTTCAATGACAACTTATCAAAAACACAAACAAGAAGGCATATTCTGTAGCGCGACAATACAAGGTAAAGAACAATAATACGTTAGTTTACATAAACGCCAGAAAAAGAATGTACCTGAACCAACGAGTTCCTCCACATTATACTTGTTATAAGACGCTCTCTGCAAAACAATGCAACCATAACTGCATTACTATTACCATCAGAGACACAAATAGGGCATCCAAATTTGGTCAGTCTGCTTAATGACTTCAAAATTTAATGGATAGGGGCCAATTAGAGGTCGCCATATTCAAAACAATAACACAATATACCTAATCACTAGAGAAAAGAAAGTAAAACTATATCTGGACTGAAATTAATGATACGAAAGTAATTAGTTTCTCATGTTCTGTGCACAAGAGAATACTAAATATGATTTGGAGCATCCTTCCCAATCCCATGGATGCAAGTAACTAGAATGAATATTCGTGACAACTTTTTTGACACGGACTTTTAACCTAATTAAAACACATTTTGGCACAAACTTGCCGTAGCTGTGATCCTAACCAAGTTTTGGTAGTCATAAACAAGATCAAGTTTTCTTCTCATATATTTTCTACTTTGCAAGGTAGACAGATAGATTTAATCGAAAAATAAATGAATAAAAACTCTTTTTTTCAACTAAAGTGAAAAATATTCAGACATTTTTGGCAATTAACATAAAATAAGAGTGTTTTAGTGATATGATACGTTTTTGTTGATTTTTAGAAGGCAACCACCACTACAGAAAATTACTTTCGATCAACTGGTTCTCTGTCCATCAAGTGATCTGTAGGAGGCTCAGTAGCCAACGCTAGTGCTCCAAGAGTATCCATGATAAGATTCACCCACAGAAGCTGCATCAAGCACACACAAAAAGAGTCCACAGGTGTACACAGAGAGAGAGAGAGAGAGAGAGAGAGAGAGAGAGAGAGAGAGAGAGAGAGAGAGAGAGAATACCTGAACAGCATTTAGTGGAACATCACCAGAGGAAATCGCTACCACGACATTTATAATTAGTGCTGCAACATTGACTGTAAGCTGGAATTGGATGAATTTCTGAATATTTGCATATACAGATCGACCCCATCTAACAACCTACAAGCATTGAGAAAGAACCAAGAAGTCAAGTGTGACTTTTAACATTAAAACGGTGAGAGGGACATGCTAGAAAAATTAACTGACTGCCAGGTGAGAGAGCAGAAGTAATACAGAAGGAAATAGTAATAAACAGAAGAAGAAGAAAAAAACCCAAAAAACCAAAAACTAGTATATGTCATTGCTTGCATAGTATTCCTAACCTTCACAACTGAAGCAAAATTATCATCCAATATGATGATATCTGAATTCTCTTTGGCAACTTCAGTCCCTTGAATACCCATAGCAAGACCAATGTCGGCCTGAACTCAAATGTGGAAGATTCCAAACAAAACCATTAAGACATAACATCAAACATTAACAATGAATTAAGAAAGGAAAAAAGAAAGAATAAACTACAAAGTACTACAGTGATCGTAACCGTAATAACTGCTTCGATAAATAAAATAAAAAGAAAGAAAAAGCAAGTAAAAACATCTGAGACCTCATGCAGTGCAGGAGCATCATTAGTGCCATCTCCAGTAACAGCAACAACATCTCCCCTTCTCCTTAATGCTTGCACAAGTAGAAGCTTGTCATTGGGGAAGACCGCCCCATCACCTACACGTTAAAAAAAAAGATTCAACCCCTAAAAATTTGCCATGATACTATAATTCTTAAGCGCGTGCAGGAACTATCTGAACGATACACAAGTATTCATACCAAAATCTTCTCAGCCAACTCTTCTCTCTGCCTATCAGAAAGCTCACGAAAAACTTTTCCCTCTATGAGAGTTGGTTCAATAGCATCTGAATCAGAAGTAAGTATGCCACATTCCAAAGCAATTGCTTTTGCAGTTTGAACATCGTCGCCCGTAACCATGCGTACCTACATGTTTATCAAGTTGGAAGGAGAACTTTAAAAATACAACACCCAATCGTTCACTTTCTAACAAGCAATATTTAAAAACATGACCATAAAATAATTATGAAACCCCTGCCACTAACAATATGTAAAAAATAGTGAATTTTTTTATAAAAAGCAAAAACATAACCATGGTGGGATATACATCGAACAGGCACCAACCACATAAAACTCTTGCAATTATAAAACCAAAAAGAAACCACATCCAGAAATATCCAAGTGCTCACTTTCTGACAAGAATATTTAAAAGCATACCCAGCAAATAATTATGAAAATCCTTCCACTAACAATATTAAAACAGTACAATAGTAAATTTCTTAATAAAACAAAAAACGAAAGAAACATGGCGGAATATACATCGATACATCGACACAAACACCCACCTCAAAAAGCACTTGCATAGACAAAACCAAAAATTAAAGCACATCAAGAAACCATTCACGTAATGATCTTACAGTTGGTGGAAAACGGATTCCTTTTGCCCAAGTGTAATAGTCAAACTAATGACAGTTTTTAGGAGTAAGGGAACAAGCGGGAGGCTAAACAAATTATTCCACATAAAATAGTATAATAAATGAACATGCATCAGACAACCCTATGACAGGAAAGTAGGTCAGCCATTGTTGCACAATCATAGTTGAACTTAGTTGTAAAAAGCTGAACCCTATTGGTCTTCTCCAACCTTCCAAACTGTCTTCATCCAATTATATAAACGCCCCTCCATATGAAGAACAAAAATTCACATGATAATTTCAAATATGGAATTGATATGTCACTAAATAATACCTTAACACCAGCTTTTTGGCATAGTTGCACTGCATCGCTAACCCCTGGCCGACAAGGATCCTGCATTTCATTATTGTGTACATAAGCTAAACAAACTAAATGTTAACGCAAATTTAAAAAGCAAATAAAACTTATAGATGCACTACCTTAATACCAACAATAGCAAGCAGAAAAAGGTTGTCATCAGGCAATGCCCACAGAGCTAGTTGTTGTTCATCGGTTGGAACGCTTTCTAATTCATATGATCTGTATGCAATAGCAACACAACGCAAACTGCGAGCAGCCATATCCTCAATGGACTTCCTGAACATCATTAACTGCAAACAAAGAACTTCATTAAAATGAACCATTTGATAAAATCTTCCAAAGTCCAAGGTCAACATAAAAATACAAACTAGTGAGAACATAAGCCTAAGAACAAACTTGTACAACTTAGGCTCTTATGCATAAAGAGATGTTAAACTGTCTTGCCATAATAGAAAAATTGTAATGCATGTGAAAATCATCACAAACAGTCAAGAAGGAATGACTAAAATATAAAGAAAAAAAACAGAGAATGAACTACGCATGTCCCATTCACTGAAAAACCACAGAAATCAACAACAATCATGTAACTGTTCTGTAAATGTCACTATAAATTTCTCCTACCTTGTCATTATCCATTGCTACCAACTGATCATTTGCATCAAGGTACATTGTACATGAAGCCAATACTAATTCCGCAGCCCCTTTCCAGTGTATATGAACTTCAGAATTGGGCTGTAAATATTGAAAGGCAATCAAACATTAATTAGACTTGAGTATGGATGAAAAATAAGTTATCCAAAAATCATAGTATTGTAATATTATTTCCCATGTCTGTAAATCATATTCTCAAGCATAACAGGATTTTTAGTTTACAATAAAAGGTCATCTAGATCCCTGAAATATTTGTTGCATTCAAGGGGGTAACAAATAGGCCCAGCAACGCATGTATAGAAATTAAAATATAACTTGTAATGTACAAACTTAAAATGCCACATGATTTATATAGTATATAAGCAAGAAAACTTTATGTAGTGGAAATTTTCTCTTGCCTCCCTACCCACCAATAAATTTATTTATTTATTTTAAATGTCACTTCAAAGCATTTTCACTACTGTGAGGATTGCAGCACAAATTATTGGTCACAACAAAGAACAATTAATCCACTTTACCAATTTAACAGCAGCGCCACCTCGCTTTTTCTCAGAGTTGAATGGGAACAAATGAAGAACCGAAGATTCAGACTTGATGGCTTCAAAATTCATTCCAAGCTGCAAACAAATTAATAGTAACCAAAGGATCACTTAAAAATAAAGTCACATTAGAAGTGGCAAAATAGATGACATGGGAAAACCAAAAGAAAGAACCTTGATTCCCCATTGCAGAATTGCCTTTTCAGTTGGTGAACCATAAACTTCTATATCACCACCAGTCTACACACAAAAAAAAAAAAAAAAAAACAATGGCAAATTGTAACCAAGTGTAAGCCTTTTTCACTCATATTCTATGAGACAAGTCTTACTAAGGAAAGAAACACAAACACTTTAAGCATACCTCAGGCACATAAACACTGCCAGTTGTATTCAGTGCGATGCCTTCAATAAGCAAAGCTGATCGCATTGGAGACAAGTCTGACTCCGTCCCACTAGTAAAGGCCTCAACCACATTCATCTATACTCAAAATAAAAAATATCAAAAAAGAATATCAGTCATTAGCAGACCTTGCCTAGACCACCAGCGTCTTCCCCCAATCTCTGCACAATAAAAATAAATTTTCTAGAAGTCCCAGAACACTTGTTGTGCTCACATCCACCAGCGTTTTTCTTACAACAACCAAACAAACAGACTAATCTCAATTTGTTTTTTTTTTAAACTAGGGCAGCACTTTGGCTGGGTTGAAACCTCAAACTAGCTTTCATCCAAACTTATCTAATTGGTAACAACTCTCCAGCTTCATCGTCATAAATCAACCAGGAAATAGACACTCTTCCATCACATTATAACCTAGTTTCCTCCACCCAAAATGAATGAACATAAGGGGAAAAATAAAGCCCATTGTAAGTTATAACTCACCTGGTTCAAAGTTAAGGTTCCAGTCTTGTCACAGCATATAGTTGTGGCAAAGCCCATGGTTTCAAATGCAGATAGCCTTCGTACCTACATTTAGAATTTCATCGTTTTCATTTAATTATATGCTTAACCACAAAGTACATCTACAAAATCTATGTAGGAATAAAAATGAACAAAATTACACATACC
Organism: Prunus padus; assembly: GCA_024362665.1. NCBI lineage: Eukaryota > Viridiplantae > Streptophyta > Magnoliopsida > Rosales > Rosaceae > Prunus > Prunus padus. Next base: position 5,425,304 of record JANFAM010000020.1, read on the forward strand.
AAAGCCTTATCTGCCATCATTTTTCTCATCGAGTAGGCAAGCCTGTGACATAGCCAAAGGATAAAATGGAAAAGAAATGAGGAATGTAGAGCGATGAATGCATACAATGCATATATGCTTTACAACAAGAAAAAATTAAGTTCGAATCAGCGAGAAGACAAGCAGATATTATTCTTTCTTTCACTGAGATCAGGTTACTCGGTATAAAGCACATGGTTGAAGTGAAAAATAAAAAATAAAAAATAGTTCTGGCACAAAAGAATGAGCACACTTACGTCAAGGAAACAGCTAAGGGAAGCCCTTCAGGAACGGCAACCACTACAACGGTGACCTAAAATATTGTCATAGTCGTCAAAATCACACTTTACTATTTACAGTAAATAACCAAGTAGACAACCACACACACACATATTGACTGCAAATAACCAAGTAGTTATTGACATACAGCTATAGTAACAATCTTAATGGCTCCATCTATGGCAACTCCAAATTTAGTCTTTCCGGCCGTAAACTGAGCAATTCCATTTGCATTTTTTGTATGGCCACTAAAGTATCTGCACAAATTATATTATGCAATCTTAAGTCAATTGTCATGTCATGGAGAAGGGGTCGCAAGCAACGATCGGAATATACCTGACCAATAGGACAACCAAGACAGCACAAGCTACTGTGAGTCCGACAATTCCAATGAAAGTAGCCTCCCCGTTTAAGCGCACCTATTCATAGTCATCCATGGTTCAGTACAACATGTCATGCATGAAAAGAGAATTATTTCAATATAACAGTTCATTAAAACTGACCTGCAAAGGGGTTTCTTCACCAGTATCTTCTGAAATACTAGCCATGAGCAATCCCCATTCGGTATTAACCCCAACACTAGTTACCTAAAGAAACAATAATAATAAAACATTGACTTTTCTATTTCAACATTACATGTTCAACAAATAAAAGCAAGCCTTCCAAAAACAAAGAATCATCAAGCAGACAAGGAATTTCAGATAAGCTCTTGACTGACTCAAGAAAAATGAAGTACCAGACACTAAAGATGAAAGATACGAAATAATCAACATATATATATATATGGGTCAGGATCAGGGGACACAAAAATCCACAGTTTTTGACACACTTTTCCCCCTTAGATAATGAGCCATCCAAGGGTTTCTCAAAACAAAACAAAAGAAAGGAGAAAAAACGAACAGCCAAAAGATAGAGAAAGGAAGTGCACGAGAATTTAGGAAGGATAGAGGAGAGATAATGTAAAAGCATTAAATGTCAAATTTGTTATGGTAATCACAAGTAATTATTATAATGGATGCAATCTGAACCATTGAATGTGATTAAATCTAACGGTTTAAAATGTATGTACTAATTTGTGTCAAAAATGTGTCCATCATGACCCTATATATATATCATGTATAACCCACACATCATGCGAAGATCAAACAACGATTGACCAGCAATATCTGTGCTACAGCTATGGTGTTTTTATAAAACATAACTAAGGTGGTACTAGGAAAAATATGATATCCTAAGCAGCCTTTAATAACCGGGATATGACTCCATAACTTTCAAGATAGTGCACTTCAAGAAAGAAGGGAAAATAGTTGCAGGCATGGAAAGGAGGAGAGATCTAAATCTTTACCAGCATAGTACCACTGCCATCTGCTACTTTGCAGCCAGACATTAGAAATGGTTCTTTGGAGTCCTTACGAACCTGCAACAAAAATATAATTTACAAAAAATAAAAAAGGCAATGTTCAAACAAGACTATAGAACAGGCATAAAGGCTCACAATCCTGCTCTCTCCTGTCATGCTTGACTCATCTATCGCAAGTGAGTGACCGCTTATTAAAATGCCATCAGCAGGGACCTAAAGATAGAATCCGAATATTAATAAGTTTTGCATTTGAAATGCAATTGTAAAATATACAACAAAAGTTTACTGACAAACACCAATACCTGATCGCCAATGTTAAGGGGTACAACATCACCAACAAGAAGATCATAAATTGAGACCTCAACTCGTCTGCCACCTCTAATGACCTGAACATTAACTCCAAAGATGAATCCCAGCAAAAGAAAAGAAATAAAACCCCAACAAATAGGAATTGTAATGCAACCAGAGAAGCACACCTCCAAATGTATATTTCTCTTTTCCTCTTTTAAATTATGGAACTGAAGAGATTGTCTGTAATCACTTATGGCTGCACGTAAAGTGCAGGAAAAACTGATGAGAGTGTGTACCACTTTTGATTAATACATGCTCCCATATATATTAGAATTCAAGTAATAATACACCCATATATGCTCATTGATGACAGATGCTTAAACACCCCACAAAAAGAGAATACAAACGAGAATAGATGATTAAACACAATCTAATGTAAGAATCCCATTATTGCCCATTAGTGACATGCATAGCAGCCCCACCCCATCCAGTGACGACAGATGGATACATATAGAGAAACACAGTCCCAACCTATTGAGGGATCCCTCAAATAAACACCTTGTAGGGTCTGATGCAAATTTTATTTCAACAATCCGAACCATCCACGTTTTAAGTCTTCATTCAAAGATCCTTGCAAAAAATTACCAAAATCGAAAACCATTAAGACATCTAGTTCTGATCAACAAAATCGATGATCCTGGTAGTTCAAGAAAACACTAAAACTACAACCATCAATTGAGTGGTCAAATGATTTCGAATTCAAATGATTTTTGCAGGAATGTTCTTTGAAGGAACACCTAAAAATAGATGGTTCGGATTATGAAAATACAATGTGTATGGCCCCACAAGGGTGTCCTATATATATATATATATATATATATATATATAGAAAGAGAGAGAGAGAGAGAGAGAGAGAGAGAGAGAGAGAGAGAGAGAGAGAGAGAGTAAATAAATTGAGACAAGACGCAGTGTCAAATAATAAGATCCAATGAAGGATGGATGCATTCTGCCAACCATGATGAGTCTTCACTGAATAAAACATTCAAGCATGTTTTTAGGAACAATCACAAAACCTACCAGGGCCATGCATACCTATACATACATATTCAATAAACATGTCCATTCATTACCTCTGACAACAATAACAAGGATAATTGCAAAAGCAATGCTGCCCCCATCATACCAGCCATCATCTATACCCTATAAGCAGCAAATAAAACAGACGGCAAACACATAAACAAATTATTCATGTTTAAATCAAATAACTAATGGGATTCACAAGGAATTATGATATCACTTTTTCCGAATACATGCCACTATGAAATTGTAATATCATGGCCCTAACACCATATGCAACCATCTATGCTATATACGAAAGACAAATCATGGGACAACTCAAACTTCAAAACAAACAAAAGATTATCATGCAGAAAGAACAAAAAGCAAAAGGGCTTCGCAAGTGGCAGATACTCATAAGACTGTCCACAGGGATTCATATCCTAATATGATAAAGAGTGAAGCTATTAAAAAGGTAATGTCATGCTCACCTCTGTCTTTATACCCAGTGCTAAAGAAGCCACTGCAGCTACCATCAAAATTATCAGAGTAAGATCTTGCCAAGCATTCCAGAGAAACGTCTATCATACAGCACAAGGAAATAAAATAATATTACAACATTACAAATCTATTCTCTCTTTTTTCTAATTATTTCCAATACATAAAGTTTAGAAATTCATAATTGTAACAAAAGCTTACCCAAAAACAACTCGCTTTTTTTTTAGGATATGTGTTTGTTCCAAATGCATTTTTACGTTTCAGTAAATCAGCATCACCTCCATGAATTCCCTTGTCTAGATTTGTTTTTAATAAATCTCCCAGCCCTTTGACCTGATGTAAGAGAACAGCCAAGAAAAAATATAAGCAACATTGTTTATGTACCAAGTCAGATCACTAAATAGATTTTTCAGTAGACTTGCCCCCCCATATTGTTGCAGAGCAAGAAAATTATGATCCCTCGTCACTGAAACTAGTTGCTCCTGTCCAATTGGAAAATCGCCAGCAGAACTTGGTTCAAGCAGTACAATTCCTAAAAATAAGAAACAGCAAGTTAACTATAGAAATAACCAAAAGAACTGTGTTACTAAACAAGGATTCATATATGACATAAATCTAAAAAGGTCCAAAACACAATCCTAAAACAAATGAACAAGAATGTAGCTTTAGACATTCTATAACAATTGATATTTCTTCAAATATAAAACTATGAACAAGAAATGAAGAGAGGATCACGAGATCAATTCCCATAGCACCTATTCCAGACCGACAAACAGGGAATTAACCTAAAATGAACAAAATTAAAATTCACTTTTGGAACATATTCAACGGGATGGAATCAAACATCAGTTTGTCTTCATATAAGCTACAAGAGGAAACAATGCAAAACAAAAATGGCTTCAAGGGTTTGAAAAAGAGCTACATGGTTTGTTATTGAAAATATAAAAAAAAAAAAAAAACAGAAATCCCTGTACCAGATACACATGGCTAGAAAGGATGGAAAAGGTGCAGATAATAAAAGAAAGGAACGAAGAGTGAAGCAAGACTACACCCCTGGCCAGAACTGAACAATGGCATTATGGCATTAGTTGGTTATTAGCATTAAGGGAACCAATTGTCGTAAATGAAAGCAGTTTATTGAGTGAAACAAGGAAGAAATTACTCCAACTAGGTACAATGCTACTATTAGATTCAAATAATTGAAGCACGGAGCAATTTCCAAAAATAACTCGTGCCAAAGGAAACCAAAGGATAAAAGAAGATGCAATTCAAACATATCACTATGTCCTCAAATTTTACTATATATGATACTTACAAAAAATTTATGGTAAAAGAAAATACAGGAAAAGAAGTACCATTCACTTTTCCAGCCTCTGTGAAAAGATGTGCAGCCTGATAATTAAAAAATATAAATTAGAAGAACAATAGAACATGAGTCATGTAATACACATTTGTTTTCAAATGAATTACTTGTATGGCTTGTGCATGTGCTCTAATCATCCTTAGTGCCTGCTGCTTTTCTTCTTCCTTTTTCAAGTCTAAGGTGTATCGGAATCGACGAGAAGCATTCAGCACAAGTACCGCTAGCTACAAAGAAACAAAGCCTTGATTGAAATAAAATAAAAATAAAAATCCTTCCACTAACAACTATAACTAAGCAACCAATAGAGAATTTCAATCATCAGTCAAAAATACAGGGAACCCAGATAGTATACCTGACGCACATTCATGGAGAAACCTACCATTGGTGCACAGCCACTGCCATCTAGGGTAGTAAAGCCCTTAACAGAGTGGCATCGCAATGAACCATTTGTCACATATTGAAAACCGGAAAAACCCAAACTTAGCTGAAAATTTAGTTCACTTTTGGTAACAATTTTGTAAAACAAAATTCACCCATCAACAGATTTTCTTGTTGATGATCTCATTCGACTTTTACCAAAACATGAATCTTGATGTATTACACACACACACATATATATATATATGTTAGTATTCTGTAATTTGCGATAATTGATACATATAAAATGAATAAACCTCTCTTGTAAGACAGTCTGGCTATGTTGCCAAAGTAAGTTTGTGGCCCAGATCTATAGTCTGGCAACATAACATGCCAAATATCTGAGAAGAGAGCTTTACCTTGTATCTATATATACATATACTAGTGCACTTTGTTGTTTATATAATAATTTTTAAGTATGACATATGAATTGGTATCATTAATATGCATTAGTATTATATAACTATGTATGTTTTTCAGTACTTGTATCTGAACTCTTAATTTTCATGCACCTGTCATATAATCGGTACTACGGGATGGATTATTCTTTTTCTCTTAGATCATACATGCCAACATTTCCTGGGGCAAGGTCAGCGCCACAATGTAGCCTCTGCTAGTGCCTCTTTATACCTGTTTACATCCCTAACCCAGCATATTGTATCCGGATTGTTGATTAAATACATAACTCCTTTATTGATAAAGAGATTTGTACACATGCAACGGCACAAATGGATTTGTTCATTTATTTAGCTATTGTAGAATGCAACAGTCCTTGAGATATAGGCCCAGTTTCAGACAGGTAGAAAAACTACAAGTCAGAGTCAAGAGTGACACAATAAGCACATCAAAAGGAGTGTACATAGCTCATATTTTGTCAATACGCTCGACATTTTATAGACCAATGCGGCATAGCTGAAACATGAAGCAGTACGTATTATTCCTATCCACCATATGCAGAGAAGCTAATAGTCATTCATCACAACTTCTCACGGTTAAATTAAAAAATAAAAAATAATGTTGCTAATAGCACCTTAAAATCATAAGAATACCAAAATTATCATACAAATTCTTTACCATTTCATGTTATATTGACTTAGTTAGTGAAAAAAGAGAGTTAATATCACTCCTCCTTCTACATCAAAAATACTCTTTCAGCCAACATTTTTCCACATCTTCTTTCAACTGTACATGCACTACTTCCAATTTTGGACCTACTGAACCTAAATCAGTTTTAAACAAACCCAAAGCCCTTTTCCTAAAAATTTGAAACTACACAAGTCCAGAATATAAAAACTTACCATACAATACCGCAAACACAAACAAAAACATTAATGGAAAACTAAACATCAAACGCTTTAATCTCCCAACTCCAGATGAGAGTAAAAGTGTAATTTGACAAAAATAGAAAACCCAAAAAAATAAAATGTTCACCGACAAATGAACACATGAGCCTAAATTGACAGCCCAAATCAACAAATCCATAGCCATACATACAGAGACAACGAACAAGTTGCAGAAAATATATCAATAAAATTAAATCCACAACAGCAAAATGTGAAGGATAATCATCAAAAAAGCAATATCAAATTCAAAGGTAAACATACCCTCCAACAACGCTTGAGGCCGCCCAAAAAAGTACTTGATGAAGACTCTTCATCGTCCGAGTCACTGAACTGACTGAATCCGGCCTCCACATCTGTACGTTGTCTATACGGCGAGCCTCTTGATTGACTCATGTTTCACAAAACCTGTCGCAGGAGAGATTACTTCAACCCCTGAGCCCACACCGCACTCAAAAATCCTCTCTCTCTCTTCGATTTCCACTATCTGAACCAAACAGAAGCTTCCAAATCTGATTCTACTTCAAAATTTCTCAAACATTCAAAATACTTCACACTTCTCTAAACTATCTAACCTATTTCACGTCTGAAATTCACACAGAAAACAAATTGATGCAACTTCCCGTTGGATAGCTCAAGTGATTTCTCGAATCTTCGCTCTCTTTCTCATACTTTTTCACTCTAGAAAACGCCTCAACTCTCCGTTTTCTCTCTCCAGCACAGCCTGAACGTAGCAGAGAAATAGGGTTCCAAAACGTTGACCGGTGGGCTACTACTTATTGCGTTGTGACAAAAGAATGAACTATTATCAGCGTGCGCCGACAAACAAAGATTTTTTGGTGGACTTGTCTTCTTCTACTTCATATTATTCTACTACTAAATGGAATTTCGAGGATTCTAGCAAAAGAAGGTTTTGATAGCGATTAGTTTTGCAAATTAAGACAACTCATGCACTAAAATGATCAGCTAACTCTTAATTTAGTGAACTTCTCTTTAAAATATTAAAAGTGACTACAAGTATGAATCTCTCACGATCGGATGAAAAAAATAACCTCAAGATCCATAGCAACAAATTAATGAATAGCATTAATAGACGATACAACAAAATAATTAATGAAGACGAATTATTTATGCATGCTTCAAGATTGTGATGAGTTTTTCAGGCCAAACAAAAAAATGAATTATTTATAAATCAATAATGCTATTTCAACTATCTTTTTTAAATTAAAAAAATTAGCGATAAACTATTTCAACTATCTTAATTCACGTAGTCAGAAATGGTAACTGGGGAGGTAGCACATTGTTCAAATTCCACGAAAGTGCACATTGTTCAAATATATAAAAGGGAATTTTGGTTTTTAGCCAATGAAGTGGAAAACTATTAGGAAAATGCTAAATAATAAGCCTAAACTTAAATCTAAAACAAAACTAGTCCATTGGCCTTTTCTTAATTATTTTCCATTTCATTAACTAAAACCTAATAATTCTAAATATAAGAAGAGAAAACCCACCTCTTCTTTTGGTTTGATATTCTGCAAAGGTGGACTTGATGACGTGGCAGGAGTATCTCGCTAGCCGGCCAAATTCCCAACCGTTCTAAAAATAGGTATATTTATAGTATATACGGTGGTACCAATGAAACATGCATACCTTCAAATACATATTAATCCCTTCCTCCTTTACATTGTGGATCTGAGATTGGCTGCATTTGCAAATTGCTGCAGACCCAAAAGAAATTCAACACTTGACCCCAAAAGAAAACAAAAAACAAAAAAGAGAGAGAGAAATGCAAACAACAAAAATCCATAAATAATTAGACTTTATCTATCTGTTCCCACATACACAATTTTTGTTTTCATTTATTCAAAATCCATAAAAAATTAGTTTTTAGCTATTTCAACTATCTTAATTGACCACTCTCTTTAGCAATTAGCTTACCACTCTCTTTTGGAAGACTGACGCTCTATAAGATATGAGAGGTCTTCCCAAGCAAATTTCCAAAAAAATGTCCGCCACTCAACCCAAAAGAAGAGAAGAAAAAAATAAAAGAATTATGACAGTGTATAATATGCATTTTTCCTTTTCCTTACATCCAATAAAGAAATATCAAAACTTGCAATTATAACAAAATCTGACCATAAAAAAAAAAATTCAAACCAAACCAAACCAAACTAAAACAAAACAAAACTGGTGGAACCTCGCAATGTATTTTTCCTTAAGCAGTGAGATGCCATATAATGATGATCAAAGTTTGGGGTTACATTTTAGCGATTCATTCCATAATTTAATTTTATGATCTGAGTCGTTCATTTCCTAATACATTTTTACAAAAAGTAGATAAGATCGAAAAGAATTTTAGCTATTTTATTGTTAAATAAAACTATTATTTTCATTCATGCTTATCATAGAAACTATGTGACAGGTCCCAAAATATTACCGCAATCGTCACTTCAGTTTTTCAAAGGCCACCAAGTTGACCCAAAAAATCTAGCATTGTGTTTTCTTCGAGGGTGAAACTATAATGAGGGGCTTAAAGTGAGGGGTTCAATCTCATCATCAACAAAGCATTTGGGGGTGCATTGGGAGGTCTCATCTCCTTTTGATGGTGAGATTGAACCCCTCACTTGAACCCCTTTTTTCTTATTTAAAATCTTAATTTAATCATTGAATTTCATTTGTCACGAAATACGTATTTTTATATAATATACCACTCGCCTTGGGTCTTAATTAAGCTAGTTAATCGACATAAACTCTAATCATGATAAGCTAAATTGCTACGTCAACCACGAGATGACAAGTAAAAGAGTACTCACGTAGCTCCATCACCATTTAAAAGACCAAAAATCATAAGCCCTTCCCAACACCTGTAAATGAATACTGATGGGCTCTTTCCAGTCCGGTAGCAGTTCCTTTTCACCTGCAAATCACATACTGACATATATACTGTAGTGATTTATTAAAGAAAAACTGTAAAATATATGTTTTATGAAAATGATAAACCAATTCGAGGAATATCTGGCACAACTATTTAATTAGTTCGGACATATTAAATGTTGAAATAGAACTGAGACCAAAAAGTATTCTTATATTGAAGAGGCTCACGCTAAGTGCAAATGATCTTTAAAAAATTGCACATGTGTCAAACTGTAATTTAATTACATATGCATATAGTAAATAAAGTGTTATCAAATTCACCAAAAATTCGGAGTTTAACCTTACTTTCCTTGAGCTTTTTCTTTGCACTCTAACCAATTTCTCTTCTTTCCTTCTTCCCCTCTTCGACAAACATTCTCTCTTTCTCAAAGTAAAAGCACCACAACACACCATTCAAGCCTCCTCATCACCCTATTCCCTCTTTGATTTCCATGGCCAGATAAAAGCCTCCCACGGTCACGAACTCAAGCCAAGACTCCATGCATACCCTCTCATTTCTCTGGAGCTAACCGATAACACCACATCAGCCCTAAGCAATAGCACTTCACTTTGTGACACAATATTACCATAATGAGCACCCAAACTCTCTTGTTTTTAATTCCGTGAATTTGAGAAAATGAATTGGAGACACCAGCTCTCCCCACCCGAGTTGCTTCCTTCACTCAGGGCCAGCTTCATTTGGCTTCCATTAGGTCTCGAGTCTTCTCCTCTAAAAGTCAAAAATCTAGCTGGATAAAAGGCTAATAGATTGGTTCGGTTGAAACGTGTGGTACATAAAGGTCTCTTATTTGAAAGAGGGAGCTGCAGATACCACGTGTGTACGACGCTAACTCAGCCACTCATTTTATGACCAGTACATAGGAAGGGATGGATGTAAGAGTGGGACAAATTATTTCTTCGGCCTATTTAGCGTATAATTAAACTAGATAAAACTATGGAACAAAATATCCATAATATCCCGATATTTTCATCGAAATTTTCGTATTTTTGAACTTCCGATATTTCGATACCATCGATATTTTAGATCTCCAATGGATCAAAATATCGATAATATCGACGATACGTGACCAAATATCGATAATATCCCGATATTTTCATCGAAATTTCCATATTTTGAATTCACCGATATTTCGATATCATCGATATTTTATTCCTGGATAAAACTAACCAATTTAGACGTACCGTCAAGTTTTGGTAATATACCGTCAAGATTTTTTAACTCGACCTAATTTGTCTTCAAATATAAGAACGAATTTGTCATTTGACAAGATAAGATAGTAGAGAAAATTAACAAATAAAGGAAATTTAAAAATGAAAAGAAAAATAACTTACGGGTCCATCCATGAGCACATAGTAGGCCCCATATACCAACCAACCAGTATGCTGCATGCACATAATAAGGACATGTTGACTTGAAATGAAATTTAGAATAATAATCATATAATTAAGCTAACCTTGGAGGTTTATATCACAACATATTATGGGGCACGAGGACTGCGGACCAACTTTTGGGGAACGGAGATAGCGAGGCCATTCTCTGCTTTGCTCTGTATAAACCACGAGGCAGTCTAACCATTTCGGTATAACTGCTCTTGAACTCATTTACCTCATCAAATCCTGGCTGCTTCCTTTTCCAGTTAGTTACCATGGAGCACATTAACCAGTACCACTCCAAATGTAGTTGTTTGGCCTTAATTTTCATGTTGGGAGCTTTGTCTTGTCAAGCCACTTCGCGGAGTCTCCAAGATGCATCAACGTATGGGAAATACGACCAATGGATGACTCGTTATAGATGTGTACATAGCAACACTAATGAGAAGGAATAACGTTTCAAGATATTTAAAGAAAATGTGGCATTTATAGAATCTTCCAATGCTGATGCAAACAAACTTTACAAACTAAGTGTCAATCAATTTGCAGATCTTACAAATGAAGAATTCAAAGCATCAAAAAAATGGATTCTTGGGGCATGAGTGTTCCACAAAGACGACTTCTTTCAAATATGAAAATGTTACAGCCCTACCTACTATAGATTGGAGAAGGAAAGGAGCTGTAACACCCACCAAGGACCAAGGCCAGTGTGGTAATTAACTTTTACTTATGAGATCAATTTGAAAATTTTGGATTAATCCATAAATAAATAAAATTGCACATGTGTCAAATAGTAATTTAATTATATATGCATATAGTAAATAAAGTGTTATCAAATTCACCAAAAAATCGGAGTTTAACCTTACTTGAGCTTTTTCTTTGCACTCTAACCAATTTCTCTTCTTTCCTTCTTCCTCTCTTCAGCAAACGTTCTCCCTTTCTCAAAGTAAAAGCACCACAACACACCATTCAAGCCTCTTCATCACCCTATTCCCTCTTTGATTTCCATGGCCAGATAAAAGCCTCCCACGGTCACGAACTCAAGCCAAGACTCCATGCATACCCTCTCATTTCTCTTGAGCTAACCGATAACACCTCACCAGCCCTAAGAAATAGCACTTCACTTGTGACACAATATTGCCATAATGAGCACCCAAACTCTCTTGTTTTTAATTCCATGAAATTGAGAAAATGAATTGGAGACACCAGCTCTCCCTACCCTAGTTGCTTCCTTCACTCAGGGCCAGCTTCATTTGGCTTCCATTAGGTCTCGAGTCTTCTCCTCTAAAGGTCAACAAATATAGAAGAGCAATACAACGAGATTTAAACCATTACACTTTCCCGAAAAGTAAAAAGGCAAGGTTGAGATATTTCTTTGCACATAAACAAATCCATCATCCCAAAACATGTCAAACTATAAAACCACAAATCACTCTTAAATTTGATGGGCAACGAACAAGGGTCTAGAACGGACGAAGTGTAGATCGACAATAAATGAAGAATGAGTCATACCAAAGGTGAAGAATCCAATCCAATGATTATTAATCCTAGAGAATTCTGTAGTGAGGACCTTATCTAAGGCCTTAGATAAGACCATATCTCTTAATTGTTTGATCAAATTGGTTAGCCGTTGGATTAAATTGTTTAGTTTGATCCAACAGTCTAATAATGTCCAACTTGATTTGGCTACAAAACACATGGCTAAAATTGAGAATCCAAAACCAATAATTTTATCTAGCCCACCAAACGGGCCCAATGGCCTTAGCTCCTTAACAAAATCCATCTCTTGGCCAGCGGCTTGTACTGACAGCAGTACATGTATGATGCATGTGTGTGCCTCTTATATATCATGAAAAAATGTCAACGGTTTTTCTCTCATTTTCCTCTATAGTCTAGCACAAAAAATTAAAATTAAAATTAAAATTGTTATAAAATGGGCCCTAAAATTCTCATCTTCCCTCTCATTCTCACTTCCATTCTCCCTTTTTTTCCTCTATACTCTAGCACAAAAAATGAAAAATGAAAACTAAAACTGAAATGATTATCAAACCGGTCCTAATTTAAGCAAACACAAATTCATACATGTACATGTGATTCTTTTTTAAGGTTATTTAAAAGAAACCTAATGCAAGCTCAATTTTCACTAGAATCCAGAACCATTTGGCGTCAATTTTATGTTCCCAGTTGTGATTAAAAGAATAATGGACTGAAACATGAGAAGAATTGATTTGACTAAAAAGAAAGGGAGGATCTTGCAGACAAAAACAGAAAGTTGATGTTCTTTATCATGGGCTTCTTTGAACGCCTAGGCCCTATCTCGGCCCAATACTGTCCCATGGTCCATGGGCAATTGTACCAGCCCTAGATTATTTTTTGTTTTTTCAAGAGAGAAAAACAATTCAAAATTTTTAAAAAAAATTGAAAAAATGTGACTAAGAGGCAATTTCTTCCTACTTGTAAATCACAGATTGACACAAATGTTGTAGTGACTTAATAAAATTCAAAACAAAAATTTATGTAACAAGTGTGAGACTGATTTATCTACAAGAAAACCAAACTCACGGAGCCAAGTACTTTCCCATGTAAATCAAAACCCAACTACATAAGGCTGATTTTTCTGATGAAAAAATTGATTCCATTCCACTTAAATGAAAACAAACAGAAAAGGGCAAAAAAATAGATTTCTATAATTCCAGAAATTAAATTATGTATGCAAATAGGAGACAAAGTGTTAGTTACCAATTTCACCAAAAAAGAAAATTCCGAGTTTAACCTTACTTTCCTTGAGCGTTTTCTTTGCAATCTCTCTAACTAATTTCTCTTCTTTCCTTCTTCTGCTCTTCGGCAAACGTCGTCTCTCTTTCTTCTCCAACGAAGTCCTATTCCCTGTTTGATTTTCATGGCCAAAGAAACTGAAGCCAAGACTCCATGCATGCCCATTGGCTCTCTCATTGCTCTTCTTCGGCTACCCATAACACCACATCAACCCTAAGAAAGCACTTCACACACATTAATTACCATGATCAGCACCCAAACTCTATTGTATTTAATTCCCATTAACTTGAAAAACAAACAACAAAGGCAAAGGAATTAAAGAAACACCAGCTCTCTTCTCTACCCTCGTAGTTGCTTCCTTTCAGCCCAAAATGGCCAGCTTTATTGGCTTACAGAGCTTTTAAGTCTTGACTTGAGTTTTCTCCTCTAAAAGACAAATAGTCTAGCTTGATAAAAGGCAAACTACACCCACAATGGATAGCCTAAGACAAATAATGTAGCTGGATAAATAGAGAGCATCTAAGAGCTTTTAAATTTGATGAGATAAAAAGGACTCTTAGTAGCTTTTTATAATTTAATGCCGTTTTATTTTTATTTTTGAATATTTTAAACTTTTAATTAGTGCTAATTTTTTTTAATACAAGCGATTGGAAAAAGAGGATTTGCACAAATATTCATTTGGTGCAAGAGGGTTCCTAACCTCTACAATGAAAGAGTTCAACTAACTAAACTATATATTTATAAAAATGGACTGTTTATGTTGAATTAAAAAATCATTATACTGACAATCCTTTTTGTACTGATTTGCAATCGGAGTTCAAATTTATAGTGAGTTAATAACTTTTGTGTATGAAACATGAGGTAGATGAATCATGAAAGGCTCCTATTTCGAAGCTTTTCCGTACACCAGAGCACTTTAATAATGCAATAGTGTCGGCAAGAGGCAGATGGGAAATACCACGTGGAGCAATGCTATTCACAATCGCTCAAAAGCGTTTGTGCCGATACTTGCTACACATGTGTCCCTCATTTTTTTATTCAGCACGGGGAGCTTGGATGTGGTGAGGCCAGCGGGACCACGTTAATTTTTTTATTCTTTCTTCTTTTCTTATTTCTCTCCTCCAATTTTTTTTATTTCTTCTCTCACTTCTTTTTCTTCCCCCTTCTTTCCTCCTCTCTTGAATTATACCTTCAAAATCAAAGCATACAGCCTACTATAAGTATATTGTTAGTAAATTCTGCATATAAAACAATCTTAAACAATCTTGATGTATGACATTTACAAACGGGTTTTAAGTGATGCGGAAAATGCTTAAGAAGAGCTCAACTTTTTCTCCTAACTTTTTTAAAAACCTAATTATATGGCACTTAATTTGTACACTACAGCCAAATCAAGAAAAAAAAAAAACTATAGCCAGCACAAAAGCAAAAGAACAATTCCCAAATTTTGCAAAAGCATTGCCAAACTACAAGACAGATAATTTTAAAAAGGTCCATAAGGTTTGGAACTACAGTCAAATAAATTCTGCATAAAAACAAAGTATTAGCATTTGGTATGAAAAAATATTTAGGGTCCATAATCACATGAAGACAAATGGTTTTCCAGTAAATGATCGTGACATCAAATTAAATTAATAGTCATATGAGCCAACCTTACGGATTCACATCAGAACATTTGCTTGGGCACGAAGATTGCAAATCAACTTTCGGGGCACGATGATAGCAAGGCCATCGATCTATTCTCTATATTAACTGTGAAGAAGTGTACCATTTCAGTGCATACCAACTCTTCAATTCATTTACTTATATCAAATCTAGCTGCTTCCAGTGTAAACTACCATGGAGTTTATTAACCAGTACTACTCCAAATGTATCTGTTTGGCCTTGATCTTCATGCTGGGGGCTTGGTCTTCTCAAGCCACTTCTCGCAATCTCCAAGATGCATCAATGTATGGAAAATACGAGCAATGGATGGCTCGCTACGGACGTGTATATACTGACATTCAAGAGAAAGAGATGCGTTTCAAAATATTCAAGGAAAATGTGGCATTCATAGAATCATCCAATAGCGATGCAAAAAAACCTTATAAATTGAGTGTCAATCAATTTGCAGACCTTACAAATGAAGAATTCAAAGCCTCTAGAAATGGATTCTTGGGGCATGAATGCTCCACTAAGACAAGTACTTTCAAATATGAAAATGTTACAGCCCCACCTACTGTAGATTGGAGAACAAAAGGAGCTGTGACGCCTATCAAAGACCAAGGCCAATGCGGTAATTTTCATCTAGATATCTCAAACACTACTCTCCTTTTGAAAATTAATTTAATCATATTGTTATTAATCTAATTTGTTTTTAATTGCAATAAAAAAATATATAGGATGTTGTTGGGCTTTTTCAGCAGTGGCAGCCATGGAAGGAATTACTAAGCTTACAACTGGTAACCTAATCTCTTTATCTGAGCAAGAGTTGGTTGATTGTGACACCAAAGGTGTAGACCAAGGTTGTGAGGGTGGCTTGATGGATGATGCATTTCAATTCATCAATCAAAATCATGGGCTTAGTACCGAGACAAATTACCCGTACACAGGTGTTGATGGTACTTGCAACACCAAGAAGGAGGCTAGCCATGCTGCCAAGATAACTGGGCACGAAGATGTGCCTGCAAACAGTGAAGCTGCCCTTCTTAAGGCTGTTGCTAATCAACCTATTTCAGTTGCCATTGACGCCGGAGGTTCTGATTTTCAATTCTATTC
Organism: Prunus padus; assembly: GCA_024362665.1. Classification (NCBI taxonomy): domain Eukaryota; kingdom Viridiplantae; phylum Streptophyta; class Magnoliopsida; order Rosales; family Rosaceae; genus Prunus; species Prunus padus. The sequence goes on from JANFAM010000020.1 coordinate 5,441,763, forward strand.
AAGTGGTGTCTTTACAGGAGCTTGTGGAACAAGTCTTGATCACGGTGTTACCGCTGTTGGTTACGGAGTCAGTGCTGATGGGACCAAGTATTGGTTGGTGAAGAACTCATGGGGCACAGAATGGGGTGAGCAAGGATACATAAGAATGCAAAGAGGTGTTGAGGCAAAGGAAGGTCTTTGTGGCATTGCTATGGAAGCCTCTTACCCCACTGCATAGTTTGAATTATACCCTCAAAATCAATGCCTACTGTATAAACCTTATAGGTGTACTATATATCATGATATGTACACGATGAACTTGTACCCTTACGTACATGAAATTATGCCTGTAAAAAGTTTTATAATTACCAAAATGAAGAACTTATTCAACTTGTTTGAGTTGAATTATCCAGTAATGTCTAAATTTTACCACTTGCTTGTGTAAACTTCAAAAATAGGCCAAATCAAAGACTTAGCGCTTCCTCTACTATAGTTTGTGTTGCATTTATTTATTTATATAATAGTGAATTTAAACTCAAGAAAAGATAAAGTTGCATGTAAGTCAAGCATATATACGGCGATCTTCAAGCGTGAATAGCTGGGAGGAAAGAAAGGGCGGTAGATGATAATGATAAAGGGCATGTAATACTAACTAGACTATGTGCTTCTTTAATATTTTTATAATAAAAACACTTTTGTTAAAAGCGATTATCAGTAGAAATACTCCTAAAGGAGTACCAAAAGAAACGAGCCCTAAAAGATAATTGATTACCTCATGTTACACTTTATTTCTTTATGTTTTCATTTAGCACTTAATTACAATCGATTATTAACTATAGAAACAATTGAACATAATATCTAATCGAAACTAAAGGGAACAAACAACCAAATGGGTACCTTGGGACGCTTATTCAAAATAAAATAACTCAAAGTGTTTATGTCCAAAACTGGATTCAACTTAGATAGGTGTGTGATAAGTCCATAAATTTATACATTTATGTACTCTTTATACTTAGTTTTTGTAGGAGAATTGGATTTAAAAAGGACTTATTACTTTATTTTCTCCATTTTCAGATTTCCGGAGCAGTTAATTGATTTTCTACGAAAATATGACTTTTTGGTGGAGTTTTTGTGCAAGGCCAGTTGGAGATTGAAGCTAAGACCTTGAAGATAATTGTGGAATTTTTCTAGAATTTTTGGAGCAGCCAATGAGAACAGTCTTTGAAGTTAAGTCAGCTTAAAGTGCAATCCCGTCAGATTTGAGTTACTGTGCGAAAAAGGCAATTTGAAGGACTTCCCGATTTTTGCTCAGGTCCTGCGATATATGGTTGGAAAGATAAGACAAAGATCTAAAATTCCCATATTTTTCCCGATTTTTCTTGAAGGAGGAACGACCCCAAACGTGCGAGCAAAGAAACTGACGTGTTATCCCAGTCAAAGTTGGAAAAGGAGTCAATTATTTACCCATTTTGGATTTATGTTTTAATTAGGTTTTTCTTTATTTTTGGGCTGCTGTAAAAGCCCAGCTAGGGTAGGAATAGGATTGTGGTGCTTTATTTAAGCGTTAGAAAATAACTCATTTAGGTTTACGCAAGATTTGGAGAAATTGGAGACGCCGGAAGAGTACCGCAATTGGCTAAGTTTTATTATTTCTTCCTTATGTTTTTGCTTATGCCGAATTCTATGACTATGTGTAACTAATTTTCCTTTGCTAGGGCATGATGTAGCCCTAGTATGATAATCTAGTTTTCTTATTTTACCTATCTATTGATTGTTGTTTGATGTTGGATTCTTAATCACTGTGCTTAATAACTTGGTTGATTATCTTGATGTTTGATCACCATCTAGACTTTTAATTGAGTTAATCGGATGCAAATTAGAGTAAATACCATACTTAATTTGAGGCTTGCTTCTTGTGATTAAGATTTGCTATTCGTCTAGGGTAAATACCATACTCCTAGGGTTTACATGCTTGTTGGAGGTTTTCACCGATCTTAATGAGTTTCTATGTGTTGATATTTGACCTAAATACCATAGGCGAATTGCATATAGGAATATACGAGTTAGCCTAAATACCATAGGTAATTCATGAAAAAGGGAAACTAAGCGGCAACATCAATTGGATAATTAATAGGTAGGTGAATAAGAGGCTAGATTGGATTACTAGTGGTGAATTCATTGTCCTAGTGCTTTTATCAATTTGAATCTCTCATCTTTGTGTTTCGTGACTTTCTCCTTCTTTTGTCTTTTAATTTCGTTGTTAATTTAATCACTCATTCAAAAACCCCCTTTGTGTTTACGTGAGTATGCTACGTGTTTAATTTCTTGTTTATATAATTAGAGTAGTTAAAGTGTTTCGTGAAGTAAATTAGGTTAGATTAATTGGAAGTTGAACTCGATCCTCGTGGGACTGACCTCGTATTTGCCATACTAAATTACAATTGACCTTGTGCACTTGCGAGTATAATTTGTGTTTAGACTAATCTTTATAATCTCCATTTTGCAGGTTGTCTAAATTCACAACAGTGTGAGGTGGTGGATGATGTGTGAAGACGAGGGTCTTAGCATAAGTAAAGTGAATAAGCATGCACAAGATAAGATATATGTGGTTCACCCGAATGATGGGCTACGTCCACGAAGAAGGATGTTCTCATTATAATCTTGTTTGTTTACATTTGTACAAAGGGATTAGACCCAATGTGAAGGGGAAAATGGGGAGGGCCCAAGGCCCAAGATGGTGGTCCAAGATCCAAGGCCCAAGGTCCAAGTCCAAGAGAGTGTCTCCAAATTTCAGTCCCCCTTTAAGTGGAGGGTGGCCTCCTTTTATAGGTGAAGGGGAGTCTCCACCTCTCGTGCTTTGTCGATGTGGGACTCTTTACCTTGCTTAGAATTGCTTCTAGTTGCTTGGTTAGTCACGGTACCAACGGTAGTCCCCCAAGTTCGCGCGTAAGAAGGTACTTCGTGCTTAGGGATTTGTAATTTTGAGTGCATTGGCCAAGCAACACCATAGTTCATCTTCTAGGCCCTATAGTGCACTACCCCTAGTCCCCTAAGTCCCCGGGTAAGAAGGACATTGGAGGGAGGGAACTTGCAACAAAAAGCCAAGTTGTTTGCAAGTTTGCCCAACGAAAAGGAACTAAGGCAAAAAAATTTATTTATTTTTGTACATCTCGTAGGCAAGTTTAGGAAGGTTGGAAATCTTCAGCCATGAAATTGCCGAACGGCAGTTGTGACGTCAGTTTTTTTTTTTTGCGAAGACAGTTGTGGGATTGAAATCCCTTTAGCCATGAAACTGCCGAATGGCAGTTGTGAAGTCACCCTTTTTTTGGGCAAGCAAGTGAAGCTTTGGCAAGGGTGATGTCATCATGGCCCTTGAGCTTGGGTCTTCGCCAAAGGGTGTCATCATGGCCCTTCATCCTGGGTCTTCAACTAAGAGTGACGTCATCGCTGCTTTGAGGCCAATTTGGGCCTCACTCGAACCTTCGGCACAATCCCTAGAAAGCAACACCTTAGGCTTCCTCCAAGTCGTGTAGTATACCATCTTCAGTCCCTTAAGTCCACTGGTAAGAACGATCTTGGATGAAGTGTCGAGCACACATGTAGATGGTGAGGGCAAGGCTTGAGTTGGAGAGCTAGGTGCGGAAGGTAAACAGGTGACGAAGGTAAAGAACTCGGGTTGAACCATAGGTGAAGCCAAGCCACATGGAGATGGTGAGGCTGAGGCTTGAGCTGGAGAGCTAGGTGCCGAAGGTAGAGGACTTGGGCTGAACCATAAGTGAAGCCAAGCCACATGGAGATGGTGAGGTCGAGGCCTAAGCTGGAGAGCTAGGTGCCGAAGGTAGAGAACTTGGGCTGAACCATAGGTGAAGCCGAGCCACATGGAGATGGTGAGGCCGAGGCCTGAGCTGGAGAGCTAGGTGCCGAAGGTAGAGAACTTGGGCTAAACCATAGGTGAAGCCGAGCTACATGGAGATGGTGAATCCGAGGCCTGAGCTAAAGAGCTGGGTGCCGAAGGTGCAAAGTTTGCATGTCGCTCGGCACTGTGCCTAGGCACTAGGGTGCCGAAGGCGCAAGCGGTTGCCGAAGTTGCAAAGCTTGCATGTCGCAAAGAGATGTGGCTAGGCACGAGGGTGATGAAGATGCAAAGCTTGCTTGTCGTGACGAGATGTGCCTAGGCACAGGGGTACTAAAGGTTCAGACCGTAGGCACATGTGGTGTCGAAGGCGCCAATCGAAGGCACATGTGATGCCGAAGAGTACCAAGCTTGCATGTCGCAAGGTGATGTGCCTAGGCGCGAGATGCCGAAGACGCAGGCGAAGGCAAAGGGGGTTGCCGAAGGCGCAGGCCGAGGGTGCAAAGCTTGCATGTTGCAAGGCGATGTGCCTAAGCACTTGGGTGCCGAAAGTGCAGGCCGAAGGCGTAAATTTTGCTTGTCGCAAGGCGATGTGCCTAGGCACGGGGGTGCCGAAGAAGCAGGAGTTTTGCCGAAGGTGCGGGCGTTTGCTGAAGGTGTAAAGCTTGCATGTCGCAAGGCGATGTTCCTAGGCACAGGGTGCCGAAGGAGCAGGTGGTTGCCGAATTCTTATTTATTTGCCTAAGGCTCAAAGCTTGCATGTTGCAAGGTGATGTGCTTAGGCACAGAGGTGCCAAGGCTCAGCCGAAGACATAGGTGGTGCCAAAGACGTGCGAAGATGCAGGCCAAAGGCAAAGTGGGTTGCCGAAGGCGTGCTAAGGGCCAAAACTTGCATGTTGCAAGGCGATATTCCTAGGCACTGGGGTGCCAAAGATGCAGGCCAAACGCGTAAAGTTTGCTTGTCGCAATGCAATGTGCCTAGGCACAGGGGTACCGAACACGCAGGCATAAGGCGATGGGCGAAGGCACAAAGCTTGCTTGTCGCATGGCGATGTGCCTAGGCATGGGGTTATTGTAGGTGCAGGCCAAAGGCGTAAAGCTTGCTTGTTGCAAGGCAATGTGCCTAGGCATGGAGGTGTTGTAGGTACAGGCAGAAGGTGCAAAGCTTGCTTGTCGCAAAGCAATGTGCCAGGGCACGGGGGTGCCGAAGGTACGACGTGCTGAAGGAGTGGGTTGAAGGCACGGGGTAAAGAAGGAGCGGGCCGAAGGCACGGTGTACTGAAGAAGCAGGCCTGAGGCACGGGGTGCGGAAGGAGCGGGCCGAAGGCACAGGGTGCCGAAGGATCAGGCCTAAGGCACGGGGTACGGAAGGCGTGGGTCGAAGGCACTGGGTGCCGAAGGATCAGGCCGAAGGCACGGGGTGCTGAAGGAGCAAGCAGGAGGCACGGGGTGCCGAAGGAGCAAGCCGAAGGTATGGGGTGTTGAAGGTGTGGGCCGATGGCACCGGTTGCTGAAGGCGCAGACTGATGGCACTGGTTGTTGAAGGCGCGGGCCAAAGGCAAAGGGTGTTGCCAAAGAGCACTGTGAGGAAGGGAAGAAAGACAGAAGCTTCTTGTCTCAATTTCCACAGACGCACCAAATTGTTGATGTCCAAAACTGGATTCAACTTAGATAGGTGTGCGGTGGTGGATGATGTGTGAAAGCGAGGACCTTAGCATAAGTAAAGTGAATAAGCATGCACAAGACAAGATATACGTGGTTCACCCAAATGATATGCTACGTCCACGGAGAAGGATGTTCTCATTATAATCATGTTTGTTTACATTTGTACAAGGGGATTAGACCCAATATGAAGGGAAAAATGGGGAGGTCCCAAGGCCCAAGATGGTGGTCCAAGATTCAAGGGCCAAGAGAGTGTCTCCAAATCCCAGTCCCTCTTTAAGTGGAGGGTGGCCTCCTTTTATAAGTGAAGCGGAATCTCCACCTCTTATGCTTTGTCGATGTGGGACTCTTTGCCTTCCTTAGAATTTCTTCTAGTTGCTCTGTTAGTCATGGTACCAACACAAAGCACAACCACCGAAGCACTTGGCTAAGCTCGCGGAGCTTTCTAAGCCATGGAGATGGCGATGACTGTGATGAATGTGGTAACTCTCCAACCCAACCCTCTTCGACCCAAAAGCCCTTACCTTCTTCCAAACCCAAGAAGTGTCTTCAACTTCAAGGCCTCTTCTCTCCACAACCCTCAAGTCTCATCAATCGAAGCTCCAACTCTAGTGGGTCAATTCGACCCAACAATCCCCATAGAGCGAGCCGTAACCCCATCTCATGGTACACCAATCCTTCCTTTTACTCTCTCGAACTAGACACCCTCTTCTACAGTGGATGGCAGGCCGCAGGTCTGCTTCTATTTAATTTACTTGTTAAAACAGTAGGAAAATGATTGAAGAAATAGTTATGAGCTTTTGAATGGTTGTTGATTTTCAGGATACACTGAACAGATAAAAAATCCAGGGGAGTTTTTCACTTGCAAGTGGATGCTTTTGAATGGTTGTTGATTCTCAGTACATATGAAGATATGAAAACAAGTAAGTTAGATGTTTGGGCATAACTGGTCAACAGTAAGACTTGATGATGACTAAATAAAATAACTTCAGTGGAGAAAAGGAATAAAATGCATTGGAAGTCTAATTGTAAGTCATTCGTATAAATTAACAATGTCCTAGATCTCTTTTTTTTTTTTTTTTTTTGGTCAAGGCAAACTCGATTCATTAAATATCAATGTTTTCAAAGGCGGCGCAGAGGCGAGGCGTTTTTAGTAGTGCTATGCGAGGCATAAGCCTTGAAGCATTGAGGCGTAAGCCTTTTGAACATTAATTTTATTTTAATAACAAAAGTTTATAAATAATACAATACAACTAAATTGTAGTACTAATTCATATTGAAAAATATTTATTCAACATCAAAAGAAAAACTCAATTCATTCATCTCACAGAGGCAAAAGAGTTTAATTGAAACTTTATAAAACTAGGGAGAAGAGGAATAAAAGAGTGGACAAGAATATTGGGTAACGGTTATATCTTTTGCGGCCAGGTTATCCTTCAGGTCCAACTCGGGTATAATATTAATGTTATAGTATATAATATATATAGGTCTAGGCAAGGTCTAAAATATCGATGGTATCGGAAATATCGGTAGTCCAAAAACATGGAAATTTCGATGGAAATATCGGGATATTATTGATATCGATAAAAATTGAATAAAAACCATGGAAATTGTAAGAAAAACTTGGAAATTTTTATTGAAACTTTGGAGGATGTTCATTTAGTCAATTATCTATTAGTTTATCACAAAAAATTGGAAGGAAATGTATTGCATGATGTGTTTAACTGATTTAAGTTGATTATATAGCGAACTATCAAACACTGTGAGTGTAGAAAATATGTAGTAATTAGTGAAAAAAGATTAAACACACCATAATCATTTATATATAATGATTTACTACAATATTTTACACTTTATACATTGCATGGTAAGATACATGAGTGACTTAGTACCACATAGAGTTCCTATGAGGTTCAAAATTTTCACAATCTTCTTCATCTCTATGTGTAGAGTAAGTGTATTGTGAAGAGTAGTTGGAAAGTTGAAAATTGAAAATTGAAAAGTAAACTCATTCTCATGTGCAAATCGATATTTTCGATATTATAGCGATATCATGTCGATATTTTGCCAAAATATTGCTGAAGTTGGAGCGAAATTATTGACATCGATATTTCCTCGACATTTCATCGATATTATCGATATTCATACGATATGTGTATGGATATGTCCCAAAATATCCGTGACCCGAAAAAAGGATATTATCCTCGATATTTCGTCGATATTATCGATATTTTGGTCCATAGTTGAAACCAAGTATACTGGTCAAGGTCTAAAATATCGATGGTATCGGAAATATCGGTAGTCCAAAAACACGAAAATTTCGATGGAAATATCGGAATATTATCGATATTTTAGACCTTGGGTCCAGGTTATAGTTGGGGAGTCAAACGTGCGTTTAACTTAAAATCAAGAAACCAAAACCTTAAAACGAAGCCGTTTCATTGAAGAAAACCTTTATTAAAAAAAAAAAACTTCATCTTCTTCATCGTGCTATAGGCTTGCAGAATGCAGAAACAGCGGCGCCGTTCCGCCTCGGCTACCTCACCATGCCTCGCTGCGCCTCACTCTGCTAAACTTGCAGCAAGCTAAACAGACGAATGCTTGAGGCGATTTTCATTCGCGGGCATGGGAGAGCACTGAGGCGCAATTAGGCATGCCTTTGAAAACACTGTTAAATATGCAAAATCATTACAAGAGTTTGAATGCTTAATAACATAGGTGTTGGGTGTGTTGAGAGAATTGGGTGGGATGGGTATTGTGTAATAGTCGCAGCAGAGAGAGAGAGAGAGTGAGAGAAAATAGTTGGTTGTTGTGACAGTGATGGTGCGGCTGGGGGCTGGGCAGCTAATATGATAACCCAAAAATGATTCAAATACCTAAACCCAAGTCCAGGAGGAGTTTGGGAGCAGTGAGATGGTGGCAAAGTTTCTTGGCATCTACACCTTCGCGGACTGAGTCTTGGAGTGCTGGGGATGGTTAGGGAGGGAGAGGAGGAGTTGCTGGGTTTTTCTTTTTGTTTGTGTAAAGTTTTATTTATCTTTATATAAGTTTTAATATTTTTAAAATGCTTTTAAAATATTTTTATATAAAATATCTAAGATTATCCAAATGTCCATGGCACATTATCAACTTAACTGTTTTGTGGATGGAAATGGTAAATTGGGACACGGAGTAAGGTTCTGGAGGGTTAAGTGCGACTTTTTGAGTTCCAAGAGGGTAAATTGAGATCGACATTTGAGCTCATGGGGTAAAACATGAATTAAGCCAATAACAATAAACGCATTCCCAATCTAACTCTAAATTCATTAATAAAAATAAAATCTAACAACAAAATCTCGTTCAAGCATATCATGACGAAAATACCTCTAACACCGTGAAAGAAGTTGACAGAATTCGTGAATTGTCCTTGAATTGCTACAATTATATGAAACTACAAGAGCATAATTGATCGAATTGAAACTACATTGAAGAAAAATGAAAAAAAAAGAAGAAGAAGTGAACTACAGGGACCAAAAAGTGACTTTTAGCCTTTTTTATTAAAAGTTTTCTTCAAAAAAATAATTTATTTTACTTAATCATGTAGTACATGAAAAACATAATAACATAGATCATTTTTTAACCAAAAGACACATATATCATTTTATATAAAAATAATCACACATTTACACCATTAAATCAAAAATATAAATACTAAGTTACCATTTAAAATTTTGAAGTAAAAAAATATATATATTTTGAAGTTTAAAGGGGGATTCATAGTGAAGATAGGTATCACCGGGATCGGGGAAAACACATCCTACAATATTGCCTTTTTTTTTTATAACAAATGATATTCTACTTTAATCTAATCTAAATTATAGGAAGGGGTTTAAACTCGGGTGCAAAATAGGGAGCACATCTGCTCTAGCTAACTTGGCTAAGCCCTTGTCTACACCATATTTGCCTCTTAAGACAAGGTCATGTGCAGATTGGGGAAAAAATTTCATCTCTATTCAAACAAAGCTTAACATGTCTTCGCTATTCAAGTTCAAGTTCGGATATGAATACAAGTCCAACTTATGACCCTCGAACAAAAAGAGCCCAACTTGTGAACATATATATTACATACATTGGTGTGGGAGTAGGCAAGTCATAAACAAAAAAAAAATGGTTGAATCAAAATAATCCTATTAAAAGTTCTATTTCTTTATAGGGTAATATGTGTTGTTGTAAGTGGCTCGATACAAGTCATGATGTGTAAGTCCAATATCGGAGAATACAACAATAATCTACAGAATATAGATGGTCCACTCCTAATTGCACTGAGGCCTTTTAAGTTAAAACCCCACACCTAAAGGTCCATTGGGCCTAACCAAACCCAAGGATTGGACCTAGGTGATTAAGGTGGGGACAATATGGTACATGGTTTAGACAGATAATTGACTCATATTGGGCCCGTTGGTACAACAATTGGTATCAAAATCTGGTTCGGCTAAGATGCACTTGGTTCAAGGTGGAGTCGTTGACATGTTTAAGGAGGCAACTCAAGTAAAAATTCATGACCGACGGAGAAAGGTGAAGTGAGCTAGTAGAGCAAGGGCTAGTGGAGAAAAGGCAAAGTATCAAGAAAATCCTAGTGGTGGCTAACTAGGTGGAGCAAGGGCTCGTGACACGGCTCGAGAAAATCCTAGGTGTAGGTGGAGCAAGGGCTCCTAGCGAGCCTCAAGAAAATCCTTGTTGGAAGAGATGGAGTTTTACGAGGACCATGTCATCCTTGAAAAGTGCGAGTGTTGTAACAGGCGAGGTTGCCTTGGCTTGGATCTCGCCAAGGTGGAGATTGTTGGTGTAGGTGGCTCGATACAAGCCATGATGTGTAAGTCCCACATCGGAGAATACAATAATAACCTACAGTTTAAATATAGGTGGTCCACTCCTAATTGCACCGAGACCTTTTAAATTAAAACTCCACACCTAGAGGTCCATTGAGCCTAACCCAACCCAAATGATTGGACCTAGGTGGTTAAGGTCGGGACAATATCGGTGCATGGATTGGACAGGTAGTGGACTTCTATTATTTTTAGTGTTATTATTTTATTTTATGTCTTTTCTTTTTATTATGACAATGTGTAACTAAATACTTTATTTTATGTCTTTTCTTTTTAATATGATGATCTAGTTTTCTTATTTTCTAGGGCATGAGACTAATTACCCCTAAACTGATGTTGACGCTACTTGCAACACCAACAAGGAAGCCATCCATGCTGCTAAAATAACTGGCTTTCAACATGTGCCTATGCAAACAGTGAAGGGACCCTTCTTAAGGCAATTGCTAATCATCCTATTTATGTTGCCATTGATGCTAGAGATTTTGATTTTCAATTCTATTCAAATGGTGTCTTTAAGGGGGAGTTGTGGAACAAACCTCGATCATGGTGTTACCGATATTGGTTATGGGGTCATTATGGGATCAAGTATTAGTTAGTGAGAGCATAATGGGGTGAAGAAGGGTACATAAGAATACAAAAAGATATTGAGGCAAAGGAAGGCATGTGTGGCATTGCTGTGGAAGCCTCTTACCCCAATGCATAATTTGGATTACCATCAAAATCAATGCCTACAGCCTACTATATGTATATTGTTAGGGAGTAGTGTTCTCTTGGTCACCTAGTGACCAAGGAATCCGTGAGTCACCCACCTTTGGATTTAAATCCAAAGGTCCACCTACTTTGCACTCATTTTAAGAAACTCTATTGGACCGTTGGATTTAAATCCAACGGTGGGTACGGATCCTTAGTCACTAGGTGACCAAGAGATCACTACTCTATTGTTAGGTATATATATATATATATATATATATATATATATATATATGTCATGATATATATGTACATGATGAAGTTATCCTAACAAAACTATGTAGCAAGTACTATAAATACCAAAATGAAGAAGTCATCAAATTTCTTTTAGCTGAAGCTGAAGTATCCAACTATGCCTAAATTTAACCACTTGCTTGGAATCATCTTAAGTAAAAAAAATGCTTTCCAGCCAATAACTAATCCATGGAAGAAACAGAGATATACATACGCAAGAAAAAAGAGAGAAGCAAATAGTAAGAAACAAGATGCTAGTACCTACTTCATTGTTGACAAAGAGCTCATTTGGAATGCAAGTCTCTGACGAAGTGGCCTTTCTCTTGGCTATGATTTATGGTTTTTGTTCTCAAATTTTGGTTGAGTTTAAATCACTATGTCTGATTTTACTTGAAAGTGAAGAAAATTGATCTATTTGCTTTTTCTTCATTGGTCTTCGACCAAGAAAAAAGGTCTTTTTTTGTGTGGATTGTAAATAGAGCTTTATTCAATAAAATCAAGATTACAAATAGTCATGAACAGGGATGCATCCATGTGGTCTCATTAAAGCTTTGCCATGAAAGTGCCCATGAGGAAAAATCCGGTCAAGGAAAAAGGTCTTTGATCAATAACTACTAGCTCTTTTTTGGCGTGTAATGAGAATGTTTTTTCTTTGTCAAGAAAATTGAGAAGATTATTGAACTTTTTTCTTTGTCAATAAAATTGAGAATTTACTGTCATCTCTGGGCTGTTCTGCCACAATGTTGCTGGGAAGAACCAATTGGCTTATTCATGTTATTCGTGATAACTAAAAACACTGAGAGAAATGCTCAAAGAAAGCCACAAATTGATAAGAGATGGATAGTTATTTTGCATTGTTCCTCTTCTTCCGTTCAAGGGTTAGTACTCATTTAAGTTTCTCAAGTAACTTTCTTTTTCTAAATTATGAAAAAGAAAAAGAAAAGAAAAAAGTAATGGTTTCTATGAGAGAACTAACTAGTAATTTTTTCTTAAATAATATTCTTTAAGTGATACGGAAAATGCTATAAATATTTTCCATTGCTTTGGCTAAAAACCAAAGCTCCCTTTCTTTTTCTTTTTTTTTAAAAAAACCTTATAGCCAAATCAAGAAGAAAAAAACTAAAGCTAGCACAAAAGCAAAAGAGCAATTCCCAAATTTTGCAAAAGCATTGCCAAACTACAAGACAGAATTTTAAAAAGGTCCGTGAGGTTTGGAACTACAGTCTAACAAATTCTGCATATAAAACAAAGTATTAGCATTTTGTATGAAGAAAATATGTGTTTTGATTTGACCCATAAAATTTAGGGTCCGTAATCACATGAGGATAAATGGTTTTCCAGTAAATTGTCGTGACATCAAATTGAATTAATAGTCATATGAGCCAGCCTGACGGATTCACATCAGAACATTTGCTTGGGCACGAAGATTATTGCAAATCAACTTTTGGGGCACGATGATAGCAAGGCCATCGATCAATTCTCTATATTAACTGTGAAGAAGTGTACCATTTCAGTGCATACCAACTCTTCTATTCATTTACTTATATCAAATCTAGCTGCTTCCAGTGTTCAGTACCATGGAGTTTATTAACCAGTACTACTGCAAATGTATCTCTTTAGCCTTGATCTTCATGTTGGGGGCTTGGTCTTCTCAAGCCACTTCTCGCAATCTCCAAGATGCATCAATGTATGGAAAATACGAGCAATGGATGGCTCGCTACGGACGTGTATATACCGACATTCAAGAGAAAGAGATGCGTTTCAATATATTCAAAGAAAATGTGGCATTCATAGAATCATCCAATATCGATGCAAACAAACATTATAAATTGAGTGTCAATCAATTTGCAGACCTTACAAATGAAGAATTCAAAGCCTCTAGAAATGGATTCTTGGGGCATGAATGCTCCACAAAGACAACTACTTTCAAATATGAAAATGTTACTGCCCCACCTACTGTAGATTGGAGAACAAAAGGAGCTGTGACGCCTATCAAAGACCAAGGCCAATGTGGTAATTTTCATCTAGATATCTCAGACACTACTTTCCTTTTGAAAATTAATTCAATCATATTGTTATTAATCTAATTGGTTTTTAATTGCAATAAAAAAATTTGTAGGATGTTGTTGGGCTTTTTCAGCAGTGGCAGCCATGGAAGGAATTACTAAGCTTACAACTGGTAACCTAATCTCTTTATCTGAGCAAGAATTGGTTGATTGTGACACCAAAGGTGTAGACCAAGGTTGTGAGGGAGGCTTGATGGATGATGCATTTCAATTCATCAATCAAAATCATGGGCTTAGTACCGAGACAAATTACCCGTACACAGGTGTTGATGGTACTTGCAACACCAAGAAGGAGGCTAGCCATGCTGCCAAGATAACAGGCCACGAAGATGTGCCTGCAAACAGTGAAGCTGCCCTTCTTAAGGCTGTTGCTAATCAACCTATTTCAGTTGCCATTGACGCCGGAGGTTCTGATTTTCAATTCTATTCAAGTGGTGTCTTTACAGGAGCTTGTGGAACAAGTCTTGATCATGGTGTTACCGCTGTTGGTTACGGAGTTGGTGCTGATGGGACCAAGTATTGGTTGGTGAAGAACTCATGGGGCACAGAATGGGGTGAAAAAGGATACATAAGAATGCAAAGAGGTGTTGAGGCAAAGGAAGGTCTTTGTGGCATTGCTATGGAAGCCTCTTACCCCACTGCATAGTTTGAACTACACCCTCAAAATCAATGCCTACTGTATAAACCTTCTAGGTGTACTATATATCATGATAGGTACATGATGAACTTGTACCCTTACGTACATGAAATTATGCTTGTAACAAAACTATCAAGTTTTATAATTACCAAAATGACGAACTTATTCAACTTGTTTGAGTTGAATTATCCAATAATGTCTAAATTTCACCACTTGCTTGTGTAAACTTAAAAAATAGGCCAAATCAAAGACTTAGTTATTAGATATAAGGCCTCCTCTACTATAGTTCGTGTTGCATTTATTTATTTATTTATTTATATAATAATGAATTTAAACTCGGAAAAGATAAAGTTGCATGTAATGTAATATTAACTAGACTATGTGCTTACACTCCCAAGTGCTTTTCTAGTAAGTACTTGAAATTTTTTATTAAAATTCAATATTTTTATAATAAAAGCTTTATAAGCGCTTATAAGCAGAAATACTACCTAAAAAAGTAGTCGCAAATTAGCCTAAAAGATAATTGACTATTTCATGTTACACTTTATTTCTTTGTATTTTCATTTAGCACTTAAATACAATCGATTATTAACTATAGAAACAATTGAAAACAATATCTAATCTAAAGGGAACAAATGTTTGTCCTTTTTCAAATGACCAAATGGGTACCTTGGGACACTTATTCAAAGTAAAATAACTCCACAACCACATAAGCACCTGGCTGAGCTCGCGGAGTTTCGAAGCCATGGAGATGGCGATGACTGTGATGAATGTGGCAACTCTCCAACCCAAACCTCTTCGACCCAAAAGCCCTTACCTTCTTCCAAACTCAGGAAGAGTCTTCAACTTCAAGGCCTCTTCTCTCCACAACCCTCAAGTATCATCAATCGGAGCTCCAACTCTGGTAGGTCAATTCGACCCAACAATCCCCATAAAGCGAGCCGTAACTCCACCCAGCTCATGGTACACCGATCCTTCCCTTTACTCTCTCGAACTCGACAACCTCTTCTCCTGTGGATGGCAGGCCGCCGGTCTGCTTCTATTTAATTTACTTGTTATCTCTCTTTGGTCGCTGAGAAATCTGGCAGGAAAATGATTGGAGAAAATAGTTATGAGCTTTTGAATGGTTGTTGATTTTCAGGATACACTGAACAGATAAAAAATCCAGTGGAGTTTTTCACTTGCAGGTGGAAGCAAGTAATAAACAAAAAAAATGGTTGAATCAAAATAATCCTATTAAAAGTTCTATTTCTTTATATAGGGTAATATGTGTTGGTTTATGTGACTCGATACAAGTCATGATGTGTAAGTTCAATATCGGAGAATACAACAATAATCTACAGTTCAAATATAGATGGTCCACTCCTAATTGCACCGAGACCTTTTAAGTTAAAACCTCACACCTAGAGGTCCATTGGGCCTAACCAAACCCAAGGATTGGACCTAGGTGATTAAGGTGAGGACAATCTGGTGCATGGTATAGACAGATAATGGACTCCTATTAGGCCCATTGGTACAACAATTGGTATCAGAATCTGGTTCGGCTAAAATGCACTTGGTTCAAGGTGGAGTCGTTGACATGTTCAAGGAGGCGACTCAAGTAAAAATTCATGAACTGGCGGAGAAAGGCGGAGCGAGCTACTAGAGCAAGGGCTAGTGGAGCAAAGGCAAAGTGTAAGACCCGTGAGCTTGAGGAAGCAAGAACGGTGAGCAATCCCACATCGCTTAGGGAGGGAAAGGTGAAGTGTTTATATGTGTGGGCACATCTCTTCCTAATCACGAGACCTTTTGGGAGCTCATTGGCTTGATTCCTTGGAACTCAAGTTAAGCGAGTTAGGGCTAGAGCAATCCCAGGATGGGTGACCTTTGGGAAGTTGCTCGTGAATTCCCGAGAAACAAACGGTGAGGCGGGGGCCCAAAGCGGATAATATCGTGTTAGAGGAGTCGGGACGTGACGTAATGGTATCGAGCTGGACCTCGACCGGAAGTGTGCGACAAGGACGCTAGGCCCCAAGGGGGTGGATTGTAAGACCCGTGAGCTTGAGGAAGCAAAAACAGTGTACAATACCATATCGCTTGAGGAGGGAAAGGTGAAGTGCTTATATGTGTGGGCACTTCTCTTCCTAGCACGAGGTCTTTTGGGAGCTCATTGGCTTCAGATTCCTTGGAACTCTGAAGTTAAGCGAGTTGGGGCTAGAGCAATCCCACGATGGGTGACCCATTGGGAAGTTGCTCATGAGTTCCCAGAAACAAAACCGTGAGGGCAGGGGCCCAAAGCGAACAATATCGTGCTAGAGGAGTCGGGACGTGACACAAAGTCTCAAGGAAATCCTAGTGATGGCTAATTAGGTGAAGCAAGGGCTCTGACATGGCTTGAGAAAATCCTAGGCGTAGGTGGAGCAAGGGCTCCTAGCGAGCCTAAAGAAAATCCTTGTCGGAAGAGGTGGAGTTTTATGAGGACTATGTCATCCTTGAAAAGTGTGAGTGTTGTAACGGGCGAGGTTGCCTTGGCTTGGATCTCGCCAAGGTGGAGATTATTGGTATAGGTGGCTCGATACAAACCATGATGTGTAAGTCCCACAACGGAGAGTACAATAATAATCTACAGTTTATATATAGGTGGTCCACTCCTAATTGCACCGAGACCTTTTAAGTTAAAACTCCACACCTAGAGGTCCTTGGAGCCTTACCCAACCCAAGGATTGGACCTAGGTTGTTAAGGTGGAGACAATATTGGTGCATGATTTGGACAGGTAGTGGACTCCTATTATTTTGAGTTTTATTATTTTATTTTATATCTTTTCTTTTTATTATGACTATGTGTAACCAAATACTTTTTTCTAGGCATGATGAAACCTTAATATGATGATCTAATTTTCTTATTTTCTATGGCATGATACTAATTACCCCTACACTGATGTTGACGGTACTTTCAACACCAATAAGGAAGCCATCCATGCAGCTAAAATAACTGGCTTTCAATATGTGCCTATGCAAACAGTGAAGGGACCCTTCTTAAGGCAATTGCTAATCATCCTATTTATGTTGCCATTGATGCTAGAGATTCTGATTTTCAATTCTATTCAAGTGGTGTCTTTAAGGGGGAGTTGTGGAACAAACCTAGATCATGGTGTTACCGATATTGGTTATGGGGTCATTATGGGATCAAGTATTGGTTAGTGAGAGCCTAATGGGGTGATTGGGTCATATGGGATCAAGTATATTGGTTAGTAAGAGCATAATGGGGTGAAGAAGGGTACATAAGAATACAAAAAGATATTGAGAGGAAGGCATGTGTGGCATTGCTATGGAAGCCTCTTACCCCAATGCATAATTTGGATTACCATCAAAATCAATGCCTACAGCCTACTATATGTATATTGTTAGGTATATTTATATATATGTCATGATATATATGTACATGATGAAGTTAAATTAGCAAAACTATGTAGCAAGTTCTATAAATACCAAAATGAAGAAGTTATATCCAATTTCTTTTAGCTGAAGCTGAAGTATATCCAACTATGCCTAATTTAACCACTTTCTTGGAATCATTTTAAGTAAAAAAATGCTTTCCAGTCAATAACTAATCCATGGAAGAAACAGATATAAACATACTCAAGAAAAAAGAAGAAGCAAATAGTAAGAAACAAGATGCTAGTACCTACTTCATTGTTGACAAAGAGCTCATTTGGAATGCAAGTCTCTGACGAAGTGGCCTTTTCTTGGCTATGATTTATGGTTTTTGTTCTCAAATTTTGGTTGAGTTTAAATCACTATGTCTGATTTTACTTGAAAGTGAAGAAAATTGATCTATTTGCTTTTTCTTCATTGGTCTTCGACCAAGAAAAAAGGTCTTTTTTTTTTTTGGTGGATTGTAAATAGAGCTTTATTCAATAAAATCAAGATTACAAAATAGTCATGAAACATGGATGCATCTATGTGGTCTCATTAAAACTTTGCCATGGAAATCCCCAGTGAGGAAAAATCCGGTCAAGGAAAAAGGTCTTTGATCAATAGCTTTTTGGCGTGTAGTGAGATTGTTTTTTCTTTGTCAAGAAAATTGAGAAGATTATTGAACTTTTTTTCTTTGTCAATAAAATTGAGAAGGGTTTTACTGTCATCTCTGGGCTGTTCTGCCACAATGATGCTGGGAAGAACCAATTGGCTTATTCACGTTAACTAAAAACACTGAGAGAAATGCTCAAAGAGAGCCACAAATTGATAAGAGATGGATAGTTATTTTGCATTGTTCCTCTTCTTCCGTTCAAGGGTTACTACTCATTTAAGTTTCTCAAGTAACTTTTTTTTTCTAAATTATGAAAAAGAAAAAGAAAGGAAAAAAGTAATGGTTTCTATGAGAGAACTAACTAGTAATTTTTTCTTAAACAATATTCTTTAAGTGATACGGAAAATGCTAAATATTTTCCATTTCATTGGCTAAAAACCAAAGCTCCTTTTTTAATTATAACCTTATAGCCAAATCAAGAAGAAGAAAAAAACTACAGCCAGCAGAAAAGCAAAAGAGCAATTCCCAAATTTTGCAAAAGCATTGCCAAACTACAAGACAGAATTTTAAAAAGGTCCGTGAGGTTTGGAACTACAGTTTAACAAATTCTGCATATAAAACAAAGTATTAGCATTTTGTATGAAGAAAATATGTGTTTTGATTTGACCCATAAAATTTAGGGTCCATAATCACATGAGGACAAATGGTTTTCCAGTAAATTGTCGTGACATCAAATTGAATTAATAGTCATATGAGCCAGCCTGAGGGATTCACATCAGAACATTTGTTTGGGCACGAAGATTATTGCAAATCAACTTTTGGGGCACGATGATAGCAAGGCCATCGATCTATTCTCTATATTAACTGTGAAGAAGTGTACCATTTCAGTGCATACCAACTCTTCTATTCATTTACTTATATCAAATCTAGCTGCTTCCAGTGTTCACTACCATGGAGTTTATTAACCAGTACTGCAAATGTATCTCTTTAGCCTTGATCTTCATGTTGGGGGCTTGGTCTTCTCAAGCCACTTCTCGCAATCTCCAAGATGCATCAATGTATGGAAAATACGAGCAATGGATGGCTCGCTATGGACGTGTATATACCGACATTCAAGAGAAAGAGATGCGTTTCAAGATATTCAAAGAAAATGTGGCATTCATAGAATCATCCAATAGCGATGCAAACAAACATTATAAATTGAGTGTCAATCAATTTGCAGACCTTACAAATGAAGAATTCAAAGCCTCTAGAAATGGATTCTTGGGGCATGAATGCTCCACAAAGATAACTACTTTCAAATATGAAAATGTTACTGCCCCACCTACTGTAGATTGGAGAACAAAAGGAGCTGTGACGCCTATCAAAGACCAAGGCCAATGTGGTAATTTTTATCTAGATATCTCAAACACTACTTTCCTTTTGAAAATTAATTCAATCATATTGTTATTAATCTAATTGGTTTTTAATTGAAATAAAAAAAAAATATTGTAGGATGTTGTTGGGCTTTTTCAGCAGTGGCAGCCATGGAAGGAATTACTAAGCTTACAACTGGTAACCTAATCTCTTTATCTGAGCAAGAGTTGGTTGATTGTGACACCAAAGGTGTGGACCAAGGTTGTGAGGGAGGCTTGATGGATGATGCATTTCAATTCATCAATCAAAATCATGGGCTTAGTACCGAGACAAATTACCCGTACACAGGTGTTGATGGTACTTGCAACACCAAGAAAGAGGCTAGCCATGCTGCCAAGATAACAGGCCACCAAGATGTGCCTGCAAACAGTGAAGCTGCCCTTCTTAAGGCTGTTGCTAATCAACCTATTTCAGTTGCCATTGACGCCGGAGGTTCTGATTTTCAATTCTATTCAAGTGGTGTCTTTACAGGAGCTTGTGGAACAAGCCTTGACCATGGTGTTACCGCTGTTGGTTACGGAGTTGGTGCTGATGGGACCAAGTATTGGTTGGTGAAGAACTCATGGGGCACAGAATGGGGTGAAAAAGGATACATAAGAATGCAAAGAGGTGTTGAGGCAAAGGAAGGTCTTTGTGGCATTGCCATGGAAGCCTCTTACCCCACTGCATAGTTTGAACTACACCCTCAAAATCAATTCCTACTGTATAAACCTTCTAGGAGTACTATATATCATGATATGTACATGATGAACTTGTACCCTTACGTACATGAAATTATGCTTGTAACAAAACTATTAAGTTTTATAATTACCAAAATGACGAACTTATTCAACTTGTTTGAGTTGAATTATCCAATAATGTCTAAATTTCACCTCTTGCTTGTGTAAACTTCAAAAATATGCCAAATTAAAGACTTAGTTAGATATAAGGCCTCCTCTACTATAGTTCGTGTTGCATTTATTTATTTATTTATATAATAATGAATTTAAACTCGGAAAAGATAAAGTTTCATGTAATGTAATATTAACTATACTATGTGCTTATGCTCCCAAGTGCTTTTCTAGGAAGTACTTGAAATTTTTTATTAAAATTCAATATTTTTATAATAAAAGGATTATAAGTGCTTATGAGCAAAAATACTACCGAAAAAACCAGTCGCAAATCAGCCTAAAAGATAATTGACTACTTCATGTTACATTCTATTTCTTTATGTTTTCATTTAGCACTTAATTACAATCGATTATTAACTATAGAAACAATTGAAAACAATATCTAATCTATAGGGAACAAATGTTTGTCCTTTTTTTTTTTTTTTGGGTTACAAATGTTTGTCCTTTTTCAAATGACCAAATGGGTACCTTGGGACACTTATTCAAAATAAAATAACTCAAAGCACAACCACCGAAGCACCTGGCTGAGCTCGCGGAGCTTTCGAAGCCATGGAGATGGCGATGACTGTGATGAATGTGGCAACTCTCCAACCCAAACCTCTTCGACCCAAAATCCCTTACCGTCTTCCAAACTCAGGAAGAGTTTTCAACTTCAAGGCCTCTTCTCTCCACAACCCTCAAGTCTCATCAATCGGAGCTCCAACTCTGGTGGGTCAATTCGACCCAACAATCCCCATAAAGCGAGCCGTAACTCCACCCAGCTCATGGTACACCGATCCTTCCTTTTACTCTCTCGAACTCGACAACCTCTTCTACCGTGGATGGCAGGCCGCAGGTCAGGTTCAATTTAATTTACTTGTTATCTCTGTGTGGTCGCTGAGAAACCTGGCAGGAAAATGATTGGAGAAAATAGTTATGAGCTTTTGAATGGTTGTTGATTTTCATGATACACTGAGCGGATAAAAATCCAGTGGAGTTTTTCACTTGCAGGTGGAAGCAAGTAATAAACAAAAAAAATGGTTGAATCAAAATAATCCTATTAAAAGTTCTATTTCTTTATATAGGGTAATATGTGTTGGTTTAGGTGAATCGATGAAAGTCATGATTTGTAAGTTCAATATCTGAGAATACAACAATAATCTAAAGTTCAAATATAGATGGTCCACTCCTAATTGCACAGAGACCTTTTAAGTTAAAAGCCCACACCTACAGGTCCATTAGGCCTAACCAAACCCAAGGATTGGACCTAGGTGGTTAAGGTGGGGACAATCTAGTGCATGATTTAGACAGATAATGGACTCCTATTGGGCCTATTGGTATCAGAATCTGATTCGACCAAGATGCACTTGGTTCAAGGTGGAGTCGTTGACATGTTCAAGGAGGCGACTTAAGTAAAAATTCATGGACCGGCGAAGAAAGGCGGAGCGGGCTAATAGAGCAAGGGCTAGTGGAGCAAGGGCAAAGTCTCAAGGAAATCCTAGTGGTGGCTAATTAGGTAAAATCCTAGGCGTATGTGGAGAAAGGCTCTTAGTGAGCTTATAGAAAATCCTTGTCGGAAGAGGTGGAGTTTTATGAGGACTATGTCATCCTTGAAAAGTACGAGTGTTGTAACGAGCGAGGTTGCCTTGGCTTGGATCTCGCCAAGGTGGAGATTATTGGTATAGGTGGCTTGATACAAGTCATGATGTGTAAGTCTCACATGTAACATCCTGAACCAAATCAAAATAAATAATGAAATAAAAAATTTATTCAATAAGTTAAGGGTAAAAAGGCCAATTTAATTTGGGAAAGGAATTTGGGGAAAAGAGTTGCGCCATTGCGTCGGGCTCCTCGATACAAGTTTGTAGACAGGCGACATGCTCAATTTCGTGTTGTAACGATCAAGAAAAGGTTTGGAAAAAAAATTCAGATTTGTACTATAGCGGCTACAGTAAAAATGCCATTCCCCCCCCACGATTGCTCTCACTCTCTCCCTCTTTTTTTCCTCTTCACAACTTGGATTAGTGATTTCTCCCTACGTCGGTGTCCGTTTCAGGTGATACCGGTCCCAAAATCTTCGTCTCTTCGTCCTCTACACTACCTAGCCCTTTTCCCATATCAATTTTGAGCTGTTTTGCCATTGGGAGAGAGAGAAGTTTCGGGATTTTTTCCCGACGCCTGCCACCCGATTCCGGCCACTTTTTCCGCCGACCAAGGTATGGATCCTCATCCCCTCTGTGTCCTCTTGACGTTTTGGTAGGTAGTTTCGATCCATTTGATGTTTTGGAAGCTCAATTAGAAACCTAAGTTTTGTCCCACTTTGAGTGAGTTTTCCAGCCACTTCCCTACCAAATTGGAGGTTGGGCTAGTTGAATAAGTTGTTTCACTAGCTAAGCTTGTCATTTTGGCATAGGTATTGCCGGGTGTTTCAAGAAATTTCAATTGCCGGAAATTTCTCAAGACACCTAAATCTGCCCAACGCGTGTGGCGGCGTGTGGGCTAGGTTGTGGTGGTCCAATCTGTCCTAAAATGATCCCCATGTTGTCCCGAGTGCGTCGGTGTGCTTGGATTCCATTTTGGTTACCGTTTGACAATCGATCGGATTTACGCCTATTAGGTGTTATCCAGGTTCGATATGTTCAGACCGTTGGATCGTTCCCAATTTCAGATATGTTGTTCCTTGAATCTCAAGGATCATGCAGGAACTCGCGGATCGAGAATCGGAGTCCCGGATACTCCGGATCAATGAAATCAAGTTTAGGCGAAACGATCGATGTCCGATCGTGTGATCGAGAGAAATCCGACCGCTCGATCGAGACCAAACTTTCAGGACGTGATTAGTTGACTCTGTTGAACCTGTAGAAACTTTCTGGTCGGAAATCGGAGGTCGTGGGCCCGATTGACCAAATAGGAAGTTAGATCCCGGTTGACCAAATGGGAAGTTTGACCCTGGTTGACCGTGAGTCTTCCGAGGTCGTTTAATGAGTTGTATTGGTGTTTGGACTTTTATTTTATAATTAGTTTTATCAAATGTTGTGGTTAGGAGTGGGTATGGTACGGTACGGTATTGAGCTAATACCGCTACCAGTACCGGATTTGAAAACCGGTATGATGCGATACGGTATTATTGTTTGCCAAAACTGGTACCGTACCATACCGATACTGTTTGGTTTCGGTGTGGTATGGTATTATTTTGGTACCAAAACAACAGAACTAAAAAAACACCAATTCAACAAATTCATCCAAAAACTGTTCACAATCACAACCAATTCAACAAACATCAAATTGGGGCCTTATCAGAACCATCATCAAAACAATTCATTTAGAAGCTAAATGAGGGGAAAAACCAAAAATTACTTCGTCCTTATACCTTTGAGTTGTCAGAGCCGAAAGCAGAGTCATAGTGCTTCAACTCCTTCTCGAGCGTCGAGCGAGCCATTTGGCGAGTCAACTCGGCGATGTAGTCTTCCTCGTCGCTCTCTGTCTCGCTGGAGCCCACCACTGACTCGACCGGCAAGCTGAGATCCGATGAAAATTCGAAAGCCCCGTACCCGCCATAAGTAAAGTCGAACGGAAACAGAGCTTTCGAAGCATCAACCTCAAAGCCGAGCCCGAAGCTCCTGGAGTTGGTTTTGGAACCGAGGTCCATGGCGAGTAGGTCGTCGTCGTCGAGAATCTGGGTTGGGAGCCAAAACGCGGGGTCGTCTAACAAGTCAAACATTTGGGCAGCCTTTGAAACAGTAGAGCAAAAGAGAATAATAATATTTTCCATTTCTTTGGCTAAAAACCAAAGCTCCCTTTTCTTTTCTTTTTTAACCTTATAGCCAAATCAAGAAGAAGAAAAAAAACTACAGCCAGCAGAAAAGCAAAAGAGCAATTCCCAAATTTTGCAAAAGCATTGCCAAACTACAAGACAGAATTTTATAAAGGTCCGTGAGGTTTGGAACTACAGTTTAACAAATTCTGCATATAAAACAAAGTATTAGCATTTTGTGTGAAGAAAATATGTGTTTTGATTTGACCCATAAAATTTAGGGTCCATAATCACATGAGGACAAATGGTTTTCCAGTAAATTGTCGTGACATCAAATTGAATTAATAGTCATATGAGCCAGCCTGAGGGATTCACATCAGAACATTTGTTTGGGCACGAAGATTATTGCAAATCAACTTTTGGGGCACGATGATAGCACGGCCATCGATCTATTCTCTATATTAACTGTGAAGAAGTGTACCATTTCAGTGCATACCAACTCTTCTATTCATTTACTTGTATCAAATCTAGCTGCTTCCAGTGTTCACTACCATGGAGTTTATTAACCAGTACTGCAAATGTATCTCTTTAGCCTTGATCTTCATGTTGGGGGCTTGGTCTTCTCAAGCCACTTCTCGCAATCTCCAAGATGCATCAATGTATGGAAAATACGAGCAATGGATGGCTCGCTATGGACGTGTATATACCGACATTCAAGAGAAAGAGATGCGTTTCAAGATATTCAAAGAAAATGTGGCATTCATAGAATCATCCAATAGCGATGCAAACAAACATTATAAATTGAGTGTCAATCAATTTGCAGACTTTACAAATGAAGAATTCAAAGCCTCTAGAAATGGATTCTTGGGGCATGAATGCTCCACAAAGACGACTACTTTCAAATATGAAAATGTTACTGCCCCACCTACTGTAGATTGGAGAACAAAAGGAGCTGTGACGCCTATCAAAGACCAAGGCCAATGTGGTAATTTTTATCTAGATATCTCAAACACTACTTTCCTTTTGAAAATTAATTCAATCATATTGTTATTAATCTAATTGGTTTTTAATTGCAATAAAAAAAAAATTGTAGGATGTTGTTGGGCTTTTTCAGCAGTGGCAGCCATGGAAGGAATTACTAAGCTTACAACTGGTAACCTAATCTCTTTATCTGAGCAAGAGTTGGTTGATTGTGACACCAAAGGTGTAGACCAAGGTTGTGAGGGAGGCTTGATGGATGATGCATTTCAATTCATCAATCAAAATCATGGGCTTAGTACCGAGACAAATTACCCGTACACTGGTGTTGATGGTACTTGCAACACCAAGAAGGAGGCTAGCCATGCTGCCAAGATAACAGGCCACGAAGATGTGCCTGCAAACAGTGAAGCTGCCCTTCTTAAGGCTGTTGCTAGTCAACCTATTTCAGTTGCCATTGACGCCGGAGGTTCTGATTTTCAATTCTATTCAAGTGGTGTCTTTACAGGAGCTTGTGGAACAAGTCTTGATCATGGTGTTACCGCTGTTGGTTACGGAGTCGGTGCTGATGGGACCAAGTATTGGTTGGTGAAGAACTCATGGGGCACAGAATGGGGTGAAAAGGGATACATAAGAATGCAAAGAGGTGTTGAGGCAAAAGAAGGTCTTTGTGGCATTGCTATGGAAGCCTCTTACCCCACTGCCTAGTTTGAATTATACCCTCAAAATCAATGCCTACTGTATAAACCTTGTAGGTGTACTATATATCATGATATGTATATGATGAACTTATACCCTTACGTACATGAAATTATGCCTGTAACAAAACTATCAAGTTTTATAATTACCAAAATGAAGAACATATTCAACTTGTTTGAGTTGAATTATCCCGTCATGTCTAAAATTTACCACTTGCTTTGTGAAAACTTCAGAAATAGGACAAATTGCATTTATTTATTTATATAATAATCAATTTAATATCGGAAATGCATGTAATGTTATACTAACTAGACTATGTGCCCGTTTGGCATTGCTTATTTGAGGTATAAGTAATTATTTTGAAATTTTTGAAGGCCCAACCTGTTTGTTAAAAGATGACAAAATCACTTTTTTGAATAATTGGTGTGAGAAAGCGATTAAGAAAGCGGTGATGAGTCGCTTTCATTTTTGATTATCACGGAATCAATGAAACTTTCAAAATTCAAAAAATAACCTTTTTTTTTTTTGTACCAACCGCACTTCTAACAAAAGTTTACCAAACACCGAATTGCTTTCTTTCACAACTGATTTCTCTCACAACAAATCTGATAGTGATTATTTTTACAACACAGCAATGTCAAACTGGCCTTATGTCTTTCTTAAAACGCTTATGAACATAAGTACTTCCTAAAATAACAGCCCCAAAGAACCCCTAAAAGATAATTGATTACCTCATGCTACACTTTATTTCTTAATGTTTTCATTTAGCACTTCATTACAATCGATTATTAACTATAGAAACAAATGAAAACAATATATCTAAGGCTTAATTACACTTATACCCCTGAAACTTCGGTCAATTCCCACTTTGCCCCTAAAACTCAATATGACCCACTTTCATCTCTTGACCGAGGTTTTGCGACCCACTTTGCCCCCTGCCGTCAAGTCCATCCAAAACTCTATTAAAGTGGCTGAAGTGTCATGGGCTTATTGGTAATTTGCACCACATGGGACCTTTCCATCAAATTGGAGGGTGATGTGGCATAGTGGACCCCGCCCAGCCCTAACCCCATTCGCCCAACCCATTTTCGAGCCAATTTGAGCGCTAAGTGTTTGCAAATGCTGCCTCTGATGTTCAATAAAAGGGTTTGAAGTTAAATATTTTCAATGTTTTCAGATTTATTCATTCCTTCTTCATCTAGACTCCATCCTTCATACTTGAAAACGAAGATGAGACCCGATCCTCCAGGTGGAGAAGAGGTGCACGTTGTAGCACCTTGTTGCTTATGTGGGAAAATAGCTCGACTTCAAACCTCATGGACTGAATCGAACCCAGGTAGGAGGTTTCATGCTTGTCCAAGATCTGGGGTAAGTGATTGTGTTTCTATGTACTGATTGTTTGCTTTTAAGTTTTAAACTTTCAAAAATTTAGGGTTTGGTAATTGTTTGCTTCTACGTTTGAAACTTTAAGAAATTTTGTGCTTGGTTTGTGCATAGGAGAAATAACGTATGTAGGTTTTTCTCTTGGGTTGATATTGAGATGCCTCCACATGAGAAAGGTGTGATGGCTTGGCTACTAAGGAGAATGAGACAATTGGAATAGGAGGCTGGACGTATGCAAGCAAGAGAGAGGAAGCTATGGGTTGCTCTGTTTATGTCATGGGTTGTACTGATTTGTGTGAAGTTTGGCAATCTGATGTAAAGTAGAATAAGCAATGTTATGTAAAATAGGGATTAGGGCAACTTGTGAAGTTGGTGTTTTGTGTGTAAAATTGACTACCAATGATGTTAATTTCATGGCACTTTTGTGAATGACATTTGCTACTTGAAATCATGCCTAACATTACTTGTTGAACATCATACCTAACATTACCTCACTTTGAACCTTATAATAAACCAATCTTAAACAAGTTGTTATGTATCAAATGAATAAATATTTAGTGGCAATGATAATTAAGAAACTGGCAAAGCCTTAATGATCAACAAATAAAATGTTCGTCAACAAACTGGCCAAAACATTGGCAACTTGATACATAAAGTTGAAACCATTCAAATCAAGAAACTGGCCTGAAGTTCAAAATACATCTTTAAGAGCAAAACAACATTAGTACCAACATTTTCAGATTACCAAAATCCAATTCAACCCAATGGCAATTCCACACAATGCCAATGCTAATTAACCATAAATTGAAGCCATTTAACCCCAAATAAAGTTCAAAAGACAAGTTCAAATTGTCATAGTCCAAAATCTAAAGTCAGCAAAATATTCCAAATCCTAGCTTCATTATAATCCTAACTATCTCAGAATCTCCAAACTTGATATCTGTCCAACATTTTCTGCTTTTCCAAAAAGGCTTTCCTTTTTGCTAGTGACTTGAACCTTCTTTTCTAAGGCTGAGCCGGTGGTTGTGGTTGTGACTGAGAGGCTGGTTGAGACATAGGCTAAGACGCAAAGCTTTGTTCAGACATAGGCTGTGACTGAGAGGCTAGTTGAGACCAAGGTCTTAAATATCGAAGGTTTCGGAAATATCGGTGGTTCAAAAACACGGAAATATCGATGGAAATATCGGAAAAATATCGATATCGATAAAAATTGGATAAAAACCACGGAAATTGTGATAAATACATGGAAATTTTTAATGAAACTTTATAAAAAGTTTATTTAGTCAATCATATGTTATTTTGACACAAAAGATTGGAAGGAAATGCATTGCATAGTGGGTTTGAGTGATTTAAGTTAATTATATTGCGAGCTAACGAACGCTGTGACTTAAAAAATCTGGAGTAATTAATGAAAGAAAATTAAATACCCTCTAATAATTTATTTATCATTTTTCCTACAATATTTTACACTATATAAATTGCATGATAAGATACATGAGTAATCTTATTTCACGTTATTCACTGGACATGGTACACGTTCTTATATTTTTTATTTATAAAAAATTGAAAAATAATTTAAGATGTAGACTCATATCATGTATTTTAGTACAAAAGTTGTAAATAAATCATGGTCAACTCCAAAAGTAAATCCTCTTAGTCATAGACTCATATCATATGGTAGTCTACAATGATGACCACCACCTTCTAGATTTATGGACTATGACCTAATGAACCTTGCTCAAAATACATAACTAGTTTTTTTGTTCCTTTAATAAATACAATAACTTGGAGATTAGCCTAATTTCTTTTTACAAGCGATATTATATTTTAATATTTAAACAACATCATTAAGAATCTGAACTTACTAAGTTCATGTCTGCGTTAGTCTATCTTTTTAAATTACAAAACTTGTCCTAACTTTTCTAATTTAAATAATTAAATCTATGCCAAAAAAATCATAAAATCCAACCCATCCCATAATTAAAGAATAAAAGAAAATTAAGAAAGAAGGTCTTATTTTCTTGTCAACAATCGAATCTGCACTGCATGATATCAATCACATTTTGGACCCACCTATATACCAAATAAACAAATTTGAAATTTCCATCCTCATCATCATCCTATCCAAGAAGATCACAGCCGTCAAAACCAAATAAACAAGATCATGATACCAAGGCACCTGTCCATTCATTTATGTTCCCAATGTCAAATCTCTTCAAATTTCCAAAACCCCACTTGCCCTTCTCAGATCGCGTTGAACCCAAAGCCTTCTAATAACCATCTTACTTTTCTAGCCTCTTGCTTTCCTTCACTTCCATTTTTCATTTTCCTTGCAACCAAACAAACGCCACCTCGTCGATCATTGCGTCCTCTTAATGCAATCCATTGGATTTGTTCTGGGTATTCGAGCCTGCCGTGGATATGATCGGTCAGATCTTCTTCTTCTTCGATACCCATCTATTATTTTCTTCTAGTTTAGGTTTTGCATAGAAAAATGGAAGATTAGGGTCCTGTGGTGATAGCAGTGGTGCTGTTTGTGGTATTGACATCGGGGCTTTTGTTTCAGATACTGGGAAAGGGAAGGTTGGTGGAGTTTGGGAAGGTTTAAGTGATTTTTTTCATTATTTTCAAAAGTTCATGTCGCGATATTATTTGACCATTTTTCAGCTGCCTTTGAACGAAAATATCGTTACCGAAATATCGGCGAAAATTTTGAGGAAATTTTCGATAAATTGACGATACATAGATGGTTTGGTGCGAAAATATCGCTGCCCCAAAAAAATGATAATTTACCGAAATATCGGCGAAATTATCGATATTTTGTACCTTGGTTGAGACATAGGCTGAGAAGCAGAGCCTAGTTCAGACATAGGTTGTGACTAAGAAGCTTGCTAAGACTTAGGCTGAGCCTCAGTTGTCTTTTTTTTGGTGTTTCCTCTTACCTGAAACAAGTATTGAGATACGAAAGATTAGAAAGCTTGCAAAAAGGAATTAAAATTGCAGACTTCATATATGCTTACAGATTCCTTCCCCTTTGACTGTCTTGTAATCCTTTGAGTAGAAGTGCTTGGTTCCTTCCCCTATGCTTGTCTTGTAATTGTGTCAGTAGATGTGCTTGGTTGTGTCTTCTTGTTTTTTGTAGATACCTAACAAACATATGTATTGCACTCCATTAATCACACTAAATTTACATAAATCAAGTCTTAATCAATAAACATGATAGGTGAGATATACCTGACTGCTTGAGCTTCCTTGTCCTGCCTTGGTATATTTCCTTATATTATGTCCAGGTTGCTTGCAAATTGAACATTTAATTGCCACATTATACCTTGGCAGTTTACTTGCATTAAGATGAGAGGTTGGGGGTGGCTCAGCTGTTGACCTTATCCTATTTCTCCTTGGCCTCCCTGATTGTGTATGGTACTTAGGTGGCAATAAAGGTGCCAAATTACACTTATGCCACAAATCTTCGCTTGACATATGATGCACCATTTCTGCATATGCTCTCACAAATGCCTCCTTCTTGTAACATTCATTCACATACCCAAGATGGTCTTCATTCAGTTGGCCAATTGCAACACAAGCATGCTTACATGGGATCCCAGTAATATCCCATTGTCTGCATGAACATGTGTTTCTTCTCAAATCAACCACCACTTGACTTCCCCCAAAGTTTTTAACTTCCTATGTTTGATCCCCAGCAAGCTTTGGAATGCACCAAGCTAATTCCTTCTTACGCTTCTCAACTATGGCAAAAATCCTTGGTCCTACATCACGGTGCCATTTCTCAAAAGCTGCCCTTCTACTTGCCATTAATAACATGATATAATACCTTACCCTCTCAAGACATGTCAAAATGGGCTTGTCTCTTACGTCAATGATTGCACTGTTGAAGGCCTCACACATGTTATTCAGCAAAATATCACATTTTGATGTAGTTCTAAAGTGAGATATGCACCATGATTGTGGATCTAATTTGGAAAGCCAATCAAATGCAGCACCTGACAGATCTTGGAGCTTTTTGAACTCAGCTTGATAATAACTGTGCTTCATTCATTTGTCCTCCTCAACTCATTAGCATAATCCCAAAGTGACTCAAACTATGCTGTATATGTATCATCATTTATGGCAGTTACCTTTTGTCTTGCCCTGTAAATTTGGGACTTAGAAGCAATCACACTGAGGTCTTCATTTACTTGGGCTTTAAAAGATCCCACATCCCAATTGTGGATTCTCGACAACAGTGTAGCATACCTTTCTGCTAACCAGGATGAGTTAGCATGCACATTCCTCTCAACAGTCCCACACACATGGTCATCATCATAACGTTTAATTTGAACCATGGTACTTCCATTTACAACAGAGGCATAGCAAACCCATGGGCAATGGCCTTTTTCCACCCCTTTACAAACTGCCCTCACTTTATCTGCATCGTTCTTGGCGAATCTAATCTTACTCCTGTTAATAATTGCATAGTTTCTCACAGCTTTTCTAAATATTTGAACCGTTGGAAACCTCAAACCAACTTTAAAGATGGGGTTTCTCAAATCTGTGTCAGGCCTAAAGTCGTCAAACTTTGGCAATTTCCTCTTCCTTCTTTTTACAGGCCCCTCAACCTCCTCACCATCACTACTGTCCAAGCTGTTCAAATCACTTCTAGCTACACCAATGGATCCATCTCCTTCATCTTCAGGGGCATTTGGGTCAGTGTTAGCGGCATTGTGATCAACATAGTTGTCAAAAGCCTTATCATCCTTCTCCAACAACCTTTCC
Source organism: Prunus padus (assembly GCA_024362665.1). Taxonomy (NCBI): domain Eukaryota; kingdom Viridiplantae; phylum Streptophyta; class Magnoliopsida; order Rosales; family Rosaceae; genus Prunus; species Prunus padus. Next base: position 5,473,690 of record JANFAM010000020.1, read on the forward strand.
TCAAGATCACTTTACTCATAAGCACTGTCTATAAACTCAGTGTTAGATGCTTCTTCCTCATCACTTTCATCAACAGGTTCCTCAACACTTTCCTCATCACTTGAGTCTTCAACATATACTTCCTCATATGCAGTTGCCCCCTCCTCACAATGCTCATTTCCAGTTGCCTCTTCCTCATTAAATTCCTTGGCAATGTTTCTTGCACATGGTCCCTTCACTGACAAATGAGTTATCTTAGATTGTTGCAAGTACAGCACCACCATTCTTGCATTGCTAAGTGAGACCAAAGCACACCATTCCAGTAGCTTATTGTTGGTGTTTATATCAACTATTTCTCCCTTCTTTATCCCAAACCAATATACTGTCTCATTATATCCAAGCATTTCAGCCATCCCTCACATCTCTAACATAGACATGTATTCCTCTACACACCAATCCAAGTATCCAACAGACCCCCCCACATAAGTCCACTTCTTTTTTTCAGACCAAACTAGTGAGCCTCCATGATGCACTTCAACTGTGACAACCCCTTTGTCATCTGCCCAACCCAAAAGTACACTTTTTGAATTTCTCAGTAATTACAAAGCTATGTTAACAATGACTCAACACACAAAAAGGCAAAACAACAGTTAAAGTATTCAACCATATGCATATGACAAAGCAGAGGGACCACAACTTAAAGCCTTCAAACCAACTTATTTAATTTCAACAAAGCCAGCTTTACCCGACACAACAAAACATGAAGACCAACCTTGGAGCTTCTTTAATATCAAACATAAAGACAAGATTCGCACATAAAAATAGAAGGAATCATTGATGGAGAAAAATAAGAAAAGGGCCACACTCACCGTAAAGGGGTTGAACAACGCCTGGCTCTCTAAGAACCGTCATTGTCCCTCACACCTTTGCAAGATTCGCACGTTCTGACAGCCGATATGCCCTCAGTCTTCACCTCTGCAACAAACCGTTGGTTTTGTCGATTGAAATTGGAAAACCCTAAATCCCCCACCCCAACTTTAATGTTTGCCTTTATATTTAGGTTTCAGTTTTCACGCCTTCTTAGGGCTCAAATTGGCGCGAAAATGAGTTGGGCGAATGGGGTTAGGGCTGGGCGGGGTCCATTATGCCACATCACCCTCCAATATGATGGAAAAAGGTCCCACGTGGTGCAAATTACCAATAAGCCCATGACACGTCAACCACTTTAACAGAGTTTTGGATGGATTTGACGGCAGGGGCAAAAATTGGTCGCAAGATCTCGGTTAAGGAATGAAAGTGGGTCATATTGAGTTTTAGGGGGCAAAGTGGGAATTGACCGAAGTTTCAGGGGGCATAGGTGTAATTAAGCCTAATATAATCGAAACTAAAGGGATTTGACCACCAAAAAAAAATCGAAACTAAATGGAACAACTGTTTGTCCGTTTTCAAACGACCAAATGGGGTGTACCTTGGGACACACATTCAAAATAAAATAACTCAAAGCACAACCACCGAAGCACCTGTCGAGCTCGCGGAGCTTTTGAAGCCATGGAGATGGCGATGACTGTGATGAATGTGGCACCTCTCCAACCCAAACCTCTTCGACCCAAAAGCCCTTACCTTCTTCCAAACCCAAGAACAGTCTTCAACTTCAAGGCCTCTTCTCTCCACAACCCTCAAGTCTCATCAATCGGAGCTCCAACTCTGATAGGTCAATTCGACCCAACAATCCCAATAGAGCGAGCCGTAACTCCACCCAGCTCATGGTACACCGATCCTTCCTTCTACTCTCTCGAACTCGACACCCTCTTCTACCGTGGATGGCAGGCCGCAGGTTAGCTTCTATTTAATTTACTTGTTATCTCTCTTTGGTCGCTGAGAAAAACGGCAGGAAAATGATTGGAGAAAATAGTTATGAGCTTTTGAATGGTTGTTGATTTTCAGGATACACTGAACAGATAAAAAATCCAGGGGAGTTTTTCACTTGCAGGTGGAAGCTTTTGACTTGTAATTAGTTAAGCTCTGTTTTGTTTTTGGGGTTTTTGATTTGGGGTTTTGATTTAGTTACTTAACTAGCAGATTGGGAAACGCAGAGTTTGTTGTGTGCCGAGATGGTGATGGCAAGCTTCACGCTTTCCACAATGTATGTCGACATCATGCCTCACTTCTTGCATATGGAAGCGGCCGCAAGTCTTGCTTTGTGTGCCCTTATCATGTGAGTTTACTTATGACATTGCTAATTGCTTGCTACATGTATATTAGTCCAAGAATCTACTTAAGTAACTAAATTACATAGAGGAATTACAGTCTTTTTAAATTTTTGTCCCTCTTGACTGATTAGCTACAGAATAATTACCTTGTGTTTATTATTATTTTATAATTCCCAATACCCATGAATATCATTTATTATTTTTTAGAACTTTTCAATTGTACCAGGAATTGGGGTTGCTTAGGTTGGTTCCTAGGTCATATGCTCTCCTTTTTTGCTATTGCCTTTTAAAGTTTAAGGACTGCTAATTGGAAAGAAGGGGTAAAACTTTGCTAGTTTTGGTAAAAACTTATCTGTTAATGATTTCACTATAATTATCTCTTATGGTAGGGAAAAGAGATTAATTGTTACCTCTTGATTACTTACACATGCAAAACCCAATTGCAGGGATGGACGTATGGGTTAGACGGCTCACTTCTCAAGGCAACTAGAATAACTGGAATACAAAATTTCAATGAACATGTATGCCGTAATATTGTTATGGATGCAATCACATTCCTGCTATTGTACAATTATCTTCCAAATGGAGGGTTAATTTGTTTGATTTGTCTGGCCATGAAGGGTAGGAGTTTGGGCTTATATCAGTGAAAGTAGCTACTTGGGGCCCGTTTGTTCTTCTCAATATGGAGCAGGATGTTGATAGTGATACAGACATAGTGGAAAAGGAATGGCTTGGCAGCTCTTCAGAACTACTGAGTAACAATGGGGTCGATTCCTCATTAAGTTTTGTTTGTAGACGTGATTATATGATTGAATGTAACTGGAAGGTATGTTCCATGCTTGTTTCACTTTCAATTTTTCCTTACCAGATGAGTTTCTTTTGAAACTTCAATTTGAACTTTCTCTGTTCTGATGATAATCATTAACAGCTTTATGGCCCCTAGTCATGAAAGTAAAATACATCACACCCTGTTTTCTCTTTGCAGCACAAGACCTCTAAAGAAGATTTGATCTTTACTAAAGCTCAGTTGTTCAAAAATAGCATGGATAACTGTTATTGTGTTTAAGATGATGGAGCTGACAACTGATTACTCTTTATCCATTTCTTGTTGCAGATCTTTTGTGACAACTACTTAGATGGCGGATATCATGTGCCTTATGCACATAAAGGCCTTGCATCTGGTCTTAATCTTGATCATTACTCTACCACAGTATGCTTCCCTCTCTTTATTTCACTTTTCTTGACGTGTGTATGTGGGTTGCAAAATTATGCTATATATAGATCTGAAGGTATCTGGAAGACCTTCATGTACCAAGGATTTCACATATTTTTAACTTTCTTGAAGTACATTCAAAACAAGGGATTCCTTATTTAGAGTTTTGTCAAGAGCTTTTACTCTTGCAGCATATATTCATCTAGTATTACTGTTTTCTTGACTTAATTTGTTTGATTTTGTCCTTGCATCTTAGTTAGTGTTGTTAATTATACAGATATATGAAAAGGTCAGCATTCAAAAGTGTGAAGGTGGCTCAACCGAAAGAACAAATGATTATGATCGGCTTGGATCAAAAGCTCTATATGCTTTTGTTTATCCTAATTTCATGATTAATAGGTAATTGATGAGTGACTGAAGTGGAAATGACTAGTGCATTAATTTTTTCTTTAAGCTAATTCTACAATGAATTCTTATAAGTAATAACATAACTTTTTAAGGTTTCTCATAGGTATGGACCATGGATGGACACCAATCTAGTACTTCCACTTGGACCAAGGAAATGTCAAGTGATATTTGATTACTTCATTGAACCTTCTCTTATGGTAAGATTAATTTATTCTACTTTTGGATAATCTATGCCTGTATTATTTACAAAATTAAGTTTACAAGTATATTAAAACCCTGAGAGAAGTCATAATGTCATACTATAAATTGGTTTTCCTCTGTTCAACTGTCTGAAGTATTTAGGGGTAGTTGCTTTTTCTTGCAATCTGTCCAAGATCACTGTTATTTACAAGGCATTACATGCCATGCATGAACTATACATTTAGTTTGAGAAACCTAGAGAAACCAAGTAATGAACACTCGTCTGGACAGAAACAAGTCAGCACAAAAACGAATTAAGATTCACACCCCACAGTAAACCTATTGTTTTCATCATGTTGATTCCAGGTGTGCTTTGTATCTTTTACTTCTTTTTACTTTTGGTTTCTGGTTCTCAGGATAACAAAGATTTTATAGAGAGAAGTTTGAAAGACAGTGAAAGAGTACAGGTATATAATCAAAACATGCATGGTTCATACATGGTTCTTAATATCTAGGCCTAATACACAAATGGGTGCTGAGAATATGCAGGTGGAAGATGTCATGCTATGTGAAGGTGTCCAAAGAGGTCTTGAATCACCTGCATATGATATCGGCAGATACGCTCCGACTGTCGAGAATGCCATGCACCATTTCCATTGTCTGCTTCACAAGAGCCTGAAAAAATGAGAATTACCCGATACATATCGGTAGATGTGCTCCAACTGTCGAGAATGCCATGCACCATTTCCGTTTTCTGCTTCACGAGAGCCTATCAAACTTACGTCCTGATTGTATCCATCCTCCTGTTTTAGTTTTATATCTTTCGTTGTTCATGTTTTATGAATAATGACGCAAACGTGATGCTTTTTATTTTTCTATGGGGATTACATTGTCCTGGTGTTTTTCACTTCAAAGAATTTTACGAAACAATTCAAACTTGTTTCTCTTCAATTACCCAGTAGAAGTGATTCAATTTTAGAGAAGGTTTAAGTGATAATTAATTTATTCGACTCTGGGTAGGATGAAAACGGGTGAACCTAAATTTTTTAACGGGGCATTTGATTATAAGGACTCTGAACCCTTTTAATTCATACTAAGAGAGATTTTAGCTCAAATAATTAAGAACATTTATTTGTGCACTCGAGACATGTTCAAGTCTCCCTCCACGATTATTACTTGAATTAAAATATAAAATAAAAGAAATTATGACTTCATAAATTTGATTTGTATGTCGGGGATTAAAATTCATTTCATAACAATTGTAAAATGAGCGAACCATTCCGAGTCCATTTAAAGAGCAAACGCCCTGGGCTTAAAACGCACGACACCATGTAAGACCACACGGTAAATATAGAAGAGCAATACAACGAGATTCAAACCATTACACTTCCCAAAAAGTTAACAAGCAAGGTTGAGATATTTCTTTACATATAAACAAATCCATCATCCCAAAACATGTCAAACTATTAAACCACAAATCACTCTTAAGTACATAAAAACCGCACAAGTGAATTCCTGTCACCAGAGACCAAACCAACTATGGCTTCTTTGTTACGTAACAAAAGATTAGTTTGTGATTTCTGTGAAAATATGATTTGTCGTGTTAGCCGAAAAAAGGGAAAATGCAGATACAGAAAACTATGAAAGCTGTTGATGTAACTGCTGTACACCTCCACGCTTCCTACTGACTAACCTGAAAGACAAGCAGCAAGTGAATATTAATTGGTGATCACAAGCTTAGAACATAATAAATTCGGCCTTAATCCCCCGGAAAAAGAAAATACAAAGAGGCATCCCTCATTCTTACCTCTGGACTCTTTCTTCGCCGATGGAATCTTCTTGTGAAATACTTGAAGAATGGAGTTTCTGGAACAGGTATCAATTTCCCAACAACAGCAAGGGGCCAACTGCAAGGAGAGAGTTGTGTTAAGCAACAAATGAAGACAACTATGGAACAAATAATATCGTTGTAAGTTGAAACATCAAACTCTAATAGTATCTGTACGGACTTACCTGATAAAGGCAATAACAACAGAAATGAGCCAATGATTCCATTCAAGTTTGACTGTTTTAGTAAACTTCCCCAGAAACTCGACGATCATAACCTAAAGAAAAGCAAGCGAATGTCAAAAAGTTTAAACATTCATCAAAGCTCCATGGGAAAAAATGAAAATATTAAAGTCCCACCTGAAGTACAAGTGTTATTGCCACTATTCCCATAAAGAGACGGTTCTTAGTAATTCCTTTGAATATATTAAACTCATCGGGCTTTCGAGCATTGAATTCATTGAAAATCTGCAAGTTAAAGATTGTCACTTATTAAAGTCATAATGTAGCATATCTCATCCAATCTGGAAGAGAACACATGAAGTGTTATGTCTACAAGTACAAACGAATAAACCCTAGTCGGACTCAAATCCATACAAAGTTCCTTAGAACAGAACTAACAAATTACATAACATTTTTTACAGATCAACAAATTCACTTCACTTTGGTAGAAATTTAGTGCAGAACTTCACATGGGAAACAAGTTATTGCAGCAGATTGCTCATATCATAGTCAAAGATCTTTTAGAAAATTTTACAAGAAAAATAAAAACCATAAATATATGTGCAGATATCGGATACCAAAAACAAGTGCTACTGTTCTATTAACCAGTCATGACTTACTTGACAAAGGACAAAGGTATTGAATATCAGTGTATTCTTCAGCTTGTTAGCATGGTCTCTGTTGGGATCATGTGTCAAATGCAATATACTTATCCCACGAAAGTTGAGGATAAGCAGGACGATGACTTGGTAGAAAGCCTGAGTTCAATGACAACTTATCAAAAATACAAAGAAGAAGGCAGATTCTGTAGCATGACAATACATGGTAAAGAACAATAATACGTTAGTTTACATAAACGCCAGAAAAAGCATGTACCTGAACCAACAAGTTCCTCCACATTATATTTGTTATAAGAGGCTCACTGCAAAACAATGTAACCATAACTGCATTACTATTACCATTAGAGACACAAATAGGGCATCCAAATTTGGTCAGTCTGCTTAATGACATCAAAATTTAATAGATATGAGCCAATTAGAGGTCGCCATATTCAAAACAATAACACAATATACCTAATCACTAGAGAAAAGAAAGTAAAACTATATCTTGACTGAAATTAATGATCCGAAAGTAATTAGTTTCTCATGTTCTGTGCACAAGAGACAATACTAAATATGATTTGGAGCATCCTTCCCAATCCCATGGATGCAAGTAACTAGAATGAATATTCGTGACAACTTTTTTTGACACGGACTTTTAACCTAATTAAAACACATTTTGGCACATACTTTGCTGCCAAAGCTGTGATCCTAACCAAGTTTTGGTAGTCATAAACAAGATCAAGTTTTCTTCTCATATATTTTCTACTTTCCAGGGTAGAGAGATATTGTACTCTATGAAACTTTAAAAACAGCTAGATTTAATCGAAAAATAAATGAATAAAAACTCTTTTTTTCAACTAAAATGAAAAATATTCAGACATTTTTGGCGATTAACATAAAATAACAGTGTTTCAGTGATATGATACATTTTTTTGTTGATTTTTAGAAGGCAGCCACCACTACAGAAACTTACTTTCGACCAACAGGGGTTCTGTCCATCAAGTGATCTGTAGGAGGCTCAGTGGCCAACGCTAGTGCTCCAAGAGTATCCATGATAAGATTCACCCACAGGAGCTGCATCAAGCACAAGAAAAAGAGTCCACAGGTGTACAGAGAGAGAGAGAGAGAGAGAGAGAGAGAGAGAGCGTAGATATATATATATATGGAGATAGAGCGAGAGAGAGAGAATACCTGAACAGCATTTAGTGGAACATCACCAGAGGAAATCGCTGCCACAACATTTATAATTAGTGCTGCAACATTGACTGTAAGCTGGAATTGGATGAATTTCTGAATATTTGCATATACAGATCGACCCCATCTAACAACCTACAAGCATTGAGAAAGAACCAATAAGTCATGTGTGACTTTAACATTAATACGGTGAGAGGGACGTGCTAGAAAAATTAACAAAGTGCCAGGTGAGAGAGCAGAAGTAGTACATAAGGAAATAGTAATAAACAGCAAGGATTGAAATATCGGCCAATACACCGATATATCGGTATTTTCAAGTGTCGAAACCGATACTGGGGGGTAAGGCCATATCTTCCCCTGTATCGGCGATATATCCCCGATAAGTGCGATATCCTCAATATTTGCCGATATCCTTGATATTTCCCGATACCCATAACAGAACCTAGAAAATTTTCAGAAGTTTTGAAGGCAATTGATGCAAATTGAAACCCAAAAATCTCTAATCCTTGCCCAGAACCCTATAATATATGAGCATAGGAACTAGACATAGTACTAACTCAAATGAATCTTATGATGGCTATGGTTATGTCATGTCTGATTATAGTGGAACTAGTTATGGAGCTCAAGATGATGAAACAGATTATGGACCTACTAGTTGGGTCATGGGAGGACAGTAGGTAGCTCAAGAGAGACATATGTGCTCCATGTTCAAACATGGCTTACAAACTGCTCGGGTTACATGACTTGGTATGACTATTGTAGGAATCTAGATGGTTGTTCCTCATTGTTTGAACCTCATAGGAGCTCTTCATTTATGTGGATGGACACTTATCTAAATTGTAATCCAATATTTAAACAAACTATGGATTTATGCATGGTTTATTCATTCTAATCAACATTTTATTTTCAAACTTTTCATTAACGCACATTACATACCACTAATATTTCATCATATGTATATCTTATTCTTAGTAAATTTTGAGTTTTATTTGTTCAATACATTCATTGATAATGTACATAACATCTATGAAAGTTTTACTCCAAAATTATGTGTTTCAATGCCTAAATCTGTCATTTTTGTTAATTTTTTCCCGATACCTAAAATGATAACGATATATCCCCTGAAATATCCTTAAATTGGAGGCCCGATATTATCTGCACGGCCAATATTTTAATCTTTGATCAACAGAAGAAGAAAAACAAAAGCCCCAAAAAACCAAAAACTAGTATATGTCATTGGTTGCATAGTATTCCTAACCTTCACAACTGAAGCAAAATTATCATCCAATATGATGATATCTGAACTCTCTTTGGCAACTTCAGTCCCTTGAATACCCATAGCAAGACCAATGTCGGCCTGAACTCAAATGTGGAAGATTCCAAACAAAACCATTAAGACATAACATCAAACATTAACAATGAATTAAGAAAGGAAAAAAAAAAAAAGAATAAACTACAAAGTACTACGGTGATTGTAACCGCAATAACTGCTTCGATAAATAAAATAAAAAGAAAGAAAAAGCAAGTGAAAACATCAGAGAGACCTCATGCAGTGCAGGAGCATCATTAGTGCCATCTCCAGTAACAGCAACAACATGTCCCCTTCTCCTCAATGCTTGCACAAGCAAAAGCTTGTCATTGGGGGAAGACCGCCCCATCACCTGCACGTTAAAAAAAAAAGATTCAACTCCCTAAAATTTGCCATGATACTTTAATTCTTAAGCGTGCACGCCAGGAACTATCTGAACGATACACAAGTATTCATACCGAAATCTTCTCAGCATACTCTTCTCTCTCCTTATCAGAAAGGTCACGAAAAACTTTTCCCTCAATGAGAGTTGGTACAGTAGCATCTGAATCAGAAGTAAGTATGCCACATTCCAAAGCAATTGCTTTTGCAGTTTGAACATTGTCGCCCGTAACCATGCGTACCTACATGTTTATCAAGTTGGAAGGAGAACTTTAAAAATACAACACCCAATCGTTCACTTTCTAACAAGCAATACTTAAAAGCATGACCATAAAATAATTATGAAAACCCTACCACTAACAATGTGTAAAAATAGTGAATTTTTTTTAAAAAGCAAAAACATAACCATGGTGGGATATACATTGAACAGGCACCAACCACATAAACTCTTGCATTTATAAAACCAAAAAGAAACCGCATCCAGAAATATCCAAGTGCTCACTTTCTGACAAGAATATTTAAAAGCATACCCAGCAAATAATTATGAAAATCCTTCCACTAACAATATTTAAACAGTACAATAGTAAATTTCTTAATAAAACAAAAAACGAAAGAAACATGGTGGGATATACATCGACACAAACACCCACCTCAAAAAGCACTTGCATAGATAAAACCAAAAAATAAAGCACACCAAGAAACCATTCACGTAATGATCTTACAGTTAGTGGAAAACGACTTCCTTTTGCCAAGTGTAATAGTCAAACTAATGACAGTTTTTAGGAGTAAGGGAACAAGTGGGAGGCTAAACAAATTATTCCACATAAAACAGTATAATAAATGAAGATGCATCAGACAACCCTATGACAGGAAAATAGGTCTGCCATTGTTGCACAATCACAGTTGAACTTAGTTGTCAAAAGCTGAACCCTATTGGTCTTCTCCAACCTTCCAAACACTCTTCATCCAATTATATAAACACCCCTCCATATGAAGAATAAAAATTCACATGATAATTTCAAATATGGAATTGATGTCACTAAATAATACCTTAACACCAGCTTTTTGGCATAGTTGCACTGCATCTCTAACACCTGGCCGACAAGGATCCTGCATTTCATTATTGTGTACATAAGCTAAACAAACTAAATGTGAACGCAAATTTAAAAAGCAAATAAACTTATAGATGCACTACCTTAATACCAACAATAGCAAGCAGAACAAGGTCGTCATCAGGCAATGCCCATAGAGCTAGTTGTTGTTCATCGGTTGGAACGCTTTCTAATTCACATGGTCTATATGCAATAGCAACACAACGCAAACTGCGAGCAGCCATATCCTCAATGGACTTCCTGAACATCATTGACTGCAGACAAAGAACTTCATTAAAATGAACCATTTGATAAAATCTTCCGAAGTCCAAGGTCAACATAAAAAATACAAACTAGTGAGAACATAAGCCTAAGAACAAACTTGTACAACTTAAATTATGCTCTTATGCATAAAGCGATGTTAAACTGTCTTGCTAGAATAGAAAAATTGTAATGCATGTGAAAATCATCGCAAGCAGTAAAGGAATGACTATTAAACAAAAAATAAACAGAGAATGTATTACGCATGTCCCATTCACTGAAAACCCACAGAAATCAACAACTATCATGTAACTGTTCTGTAAATGTCACTATAAATTTCTCCTACCTTGTCATTATCCATTGTTGCCAACTGATCATTTGCATCAAGGTACTTTGTACATGAGGCCAATACTAATTCAGCAGCCCCTTTCCAGTGTATATGAACTTCAGAATTGGGCTGTAAATATTGAGAGGCAATCAAACATTATTTAGACTTGAGCATGGATGAAAAAGAAGTTATCCAAAAATCATAGTATTGTAATATTATTTCCCATGTTTGTAAATTATATTCTCAGGCGTAACAGGATTTTTACAAAACGGCGTACAATAAAAGGTCATCTAGATCCCTGAAATATTTGTTGCATTCAAGGGGGTAACAAATAGGCACAGCAATGCATGTGTTGAAATTAAAATATAACTTGTAATGTACAAACTTAAAATGCCACATATATAGTATATAAGCAAGAAAACTTTATATAGTGGAAATTTTCTCCTGCCAGAGCATGTAAATCTGGACAATTGAGTAGTTTGACTCTTGCATAATTATAAGGTCCAACTTCAGTCCACATGAGAACATCACCCCTATATGCCATATCATGTTAAGAAAAGATCCACCAGTACTAAAACTTTGCTCACAGAAGCCAAGTTTTCCGGGAAGATATTTACTAGTAAAAGCTCAATCAGGAACCAACCATACAGACAGATATAACAAGAATAACGAGAATGTGGACAACAATAATAATCTATCACCAAAGGCAATTGGCAAAGTATACCTACGTTGCCTCCCCCACCCACCAATAAATTTATTTATTTATTTATTTTAAATGTCTCTTCAAATCATTTTCACTACTGTGAAGATTGCAGCATAAATGATTGGTCACAACAAAGAACAATTAATCCACTTTACCAATTTAACAGCAGCGCCACCTCGCTTTTTCTCAGAGTTGAATGGAAACACATGAAGAACCGAAGATTCAGACTTGATGGCTTCAAAATTCATTCCAAGCTGCAAACAAATTAATAGTAACCAATGAATCACTTAAAAATAAAGAAACATTAGAAGTGGCAAAATAGATGACATTGGAAAACCAAAAGAAAGAACCTTGATTCCCCATTGCAGAATTGCCTTTTCAGTTGGTGAACCAGAAACTTCTATTTCACCACCAGTCTACAAAAAATCAGCAATGGCAAATTGTTACCAAGTGTAAGCCTTTTTCACTCATATTCTGCTAGACAAATCTTACTAAGGAAAGAAACACAAACACTTTAAGCATACCTCAGGCACATAAACACTGCCAGTTGTATTCAGTGCGATGCCTTCAATAAGCAAAGCTGATAGCTTTGGAGACAAGTCTGACTTATTGTCAGAGATATCAATTTTCTTCCCACCAGTAAAAGCCTCAACCACAGTCATCTATACTCAAAAAAAAAATATCAAAAAAGAATCAGTCATTTGCAGTCCTTGCCTAGACCACCAGCATCTTCCCCAATCTCTGCACAATAAAAATAAATTTTCCAGAAGTCCCAGAACACTTATTGTGCTCATATCCACCAGCGTTTTTCTTACAACAACCAAACAAACAGACTAATCTCAATTTGTTTTTTTTTTTAACTAGGGCAGCACTTTGGCTGGGTTGAAACCTCAAACTAGCTTTCATCCAAACTTATCTAATTGGTAACATTTTAACGTAGCTTCCTCCACCCAAAATAAATGAAGAACAAAAGGGGAAAAATAAAGCCCATTGTAAGGTATAACCCACCTGGTTCATAGTTAAGGTTCCAGTCTTGTCACTGCATATAGTTGTGGCAGAGCCCATGGTTTCACATGCAGATAGCCTTCGTACCTACATTTAGAATTCCATCGTTTTCATTTAATTATATGCTTAACCACAAAGTACATCATCTACAAAATCTATGTAGGAATAAAAATGAACAAAATTACACATACCAAGGCCTTATCTGCCATCATTTTTCTCATCGAGTAGGCAAGCCTGTGACATAGCCAAAGGATAAAAGGGAAAAGAAATGAGGAATGTAGAGAGATGAATGCATACAATACATATATGCTTTACAACAAGAAAAAATATAGTTCGAATCAACGAGAAGACAGAAGCAGATATTATTCTTTCTTTCACTGAGATCAGGTTACTCAGTATAAAGCACATGGTTGAAGTGAAAAATAAAAAATAAAAAATAGTTCAGGCACAAAAGAACGGGCATACTTACGTCAAGGTAACAGCTAAGGGAAGCCCTTCAGGAACGGCAACCACTACAATGGTGACCTAAAATATTTTCATAGTAGTCAAAATCACACTTCTATTTACAGTAAATAACCAGGTAGCCAATGACACACACATATTGACTGCAAATAACCAAGTAGTTATTGACATACTGCTATAGTAACAATCTTAATGGCTCCATCTATGGCATCTCCAAATTTAGTCTTTCCGGCTGTAAACTGAGCAGTTCCATTTGTATTTTTTGTATGGCCAGTAAAGTATCTGCACAAATTATATTATGCAATCTTTAAGTCAATTGTCATGTCATGGAGAAGGGGTCGCTAGCAACGATCGGAATATACCTGACTAATAGGACAACCAAGACAGCAAAAGCTACTGTGAGTCCGACAATTCCAATGAAAGTAGCCACCCCGTTTAAGCGCACCTATTCATAGTCATCCATGGTTCAGCACAACATGTCATGCATGAAAAGAGAATTATTTCAATATAACAGTTTATTAAAGCTGACCTGCAAAGGGGTTTCTTCACCAGTATCTTCTGAAATACTAGCCATGAGCAATCCCCATTCGGTATTAACCCCAACACTAGTTACCTGAAGAAACAATAATAATAAAACATTGAGTGTTCTATTTCAACATTACAAGTTCAACAAATAAAAGCAAGCCTTCCAAAAACAAAGAATCAGCAAGACAAGGAATTTCAGATAAGCTCAACTGACTCAAGAAAAACGAAGTACTAGACATTCAAGATGAAAGATACAAAATAATCTACATATATATATATATATATATATATATATATGGGTTAGGATCTGGGACACAAAAATCCACACTTTTTGACACATTTTTCCCCCATAGATAATGAGCCATCCAAGGGTTAGAAATCCACCAAACTTAATTCTTAAAAAATATAATATTCCTGTATTACTTTTGAAAATATTAATGCACAGTGTACAAGGTTCATCTCTCTTCTCTACACCACCTGCTTTTCTCTCTCCATCATTCCCTCTCAGTTTCTCTATTCCTGATCGTAGAATTAACCGGAAATTCCAGATCTTGGAATAAAAAGAAATATCTCGAATGCTTTGTTTTCTTCCTACATCTGTTTATGTTTTTATCTTATTTGATTATGATCTCAACAAGTACAGCCAGTCATTTAAAAATAAAATTGTGAACAAGAATTATTAAAAAAGACAGTAGGAAAACATACTTTGTGGGTAAACTTTGGTTTCTTTGGAATTCATGGGTTTCTCAAAACAAAACAAAAGAAAGAAGAAAAAGTCTTAGTTGTAAATGACATTCAAAAGTCAAGAAAGATCCATATTCAAAATTTGGTTAAAAGGTGGGTGCTCTATAATCTGGTAATAGGAAAGTTGATTATATGCCAAATCCAAAAACAGAGGTTTTTATGTAGTTGCTGGTTGTTTTCTGGGGATTTCCCTTCTTGTTCATGTAGCACCAAGAGCATCCTTTTTAGCATCTTTTAAGAGTCCAGCCATTGAATATAGGCCAATGAAAATTCAATGTGAACTACTGGATTGAAGATTAGGGGAGCTTATAGTTTTCCTAATGAAGTTTGAATAAGCAGAAGAGAGGAACCAAGTTAGAAAGAGCTTGACCAAAACAAAAAAAGTTATAAGGAGAAAAAACGAAGTGCCAGAGGATAGAGAAAGGAAGGGCACGAGAATTTAGGAAGGATAGAGGAGAGATAATGTAAATGCATTAAGTGTCAAATTTGTTATGGTAATCACAATTAATTATTATAATGGATGCAATCTGAACCATTGAATGTGATAAAATCTAATGGTTTAAAATGTGTGTACTAATTTGTGTCAAAAATGTGTCCCCCGATGCTAACCCTATATATATATCCTGTATAACCCACACATTATGCGAAGATCAAAAGACGATTGACCAGCAATACATGTGCTACAACAATGGTGTTTTTTATAAAAAATAACTATGGTGGTACTCGGAAAAATATGATATCCTAAGCAGCCTTTAATAACCTAGATATGACTCCATAGCTTTCAAGATAGTGCACTACAGGAAAGAAGGGAAAATAGTTGCAGGCATGGAAAAGGAGAAGAGAGATATCTGAATCTTTACCAGCATAGTACCACTACCATCTGCTACTTTGCAACCAGACATTAGAAATGGTTCCTTGGAGTCCTTACGAACCTGCAACAAAAATATAATTTACAAAAAATAAAAAAGGCAATGTTCAAACAAGGCTACAGAACAGGCATAAAGGCTCACAATCTTGCTCTCTCCTGTCATGCTTGACTCATCTATCGCAAGTGAGTGACCGCTTATTAAAATGCCATCAGCAGGGACCTAAAGATAGAATCATAATATTAATAAGTTTTGCATTTGAAATGCAATTGTATTCAACAAAAATATGGTGGAAGATATTGTGTATTCTCGGATCGGAATGGGTGACCCCTAAAGGGTGTTTCGAGCTTTTAAGCATCAAGCTGGCGGTTTTAAAAGGTTGTCTTGTTCAAGCCATTTTATGGAATATTTGGATGGAGCGCAACCATAGAACTTTTCAGGGTCACATTGGGGTTAGGGCTAAGGAATTATGGGAAAGAGATAAGTTTTGGGCTTCTCTTTGGGCATCAGTTTCTGGGCAGTTCAAAGAATATCACTACTCTACAATTTTGAGAGTTATGGCGGCAGTTTTAAGTTGATTCTTTTACGTTGTTTTCCAGTCCAGCTTCTTTTTCGTTTTCAGTAGTTTAGATGTTTTTTCTGTTTGGTCTTGGTTCGTCTTGAATTAGTTCCCCTTTGTTGTACAATTGAGGATATCTCTTCCTCTTGATTATTAATACAACTGTTTCTATTCAATATATATATATATATACAACAAAAGTTTACTGACAAACACCCATACCTGATCGCCGATGTTAAGGGGTACAACATCACCAACAACAAGATCATAAATTGAGACCTCAACTCGTCTGCCACCTCTAATGACCTGCACATTAACTCCAAAGATGAATCCCAGAAACAGAAAAGAAATAAAACCCCAACAAATATGAATTGTAATGCAACCAGATAAGCACACCTGCAAATGTATATTTCTCTTTTCCTCATTTAAATTCTGGAACTGAAGAGATTGTCTGTAATCACTTATGGCTGCACATAAAAAGTGCAGCAAAAATTGATGAGAGTGTACCAGTTTTGATTAATACATGCTCCCATATATATTAGAATTCAAGTAATAATACACCCATATATGCTCATTGATGACAGATGCTTAAACACCCCACAAAAAGAGAATAGAAGATTAAACACAATCCAATGTAAGAATCCCATTACTGCCCATCAGTGACATGCATAGCAGCCCCACCCCCTCCAATGAAGATAGATGGATACATACAAACAAACACAATCCCCTTCTATTGAAGGATCCCTCAAATAAACACCTTGTAGGATCTGATGCACATTTTATTTCGACGATCCGAACCGTCCATGTTTTAAGTCTTCATTCAAAGATCATCCTTGCAAAAAATTACCAAAATCGGAAACCATTAAGACATCTAGTTGTGATTAACAAAATCGATGATCCCGGTAGTTCAAGAAAACACTAAAACTACAACCATCAATTGAGTGGTCAAATGATTTCGAATTCAAATGATTTTTTGAGGGAATGTTCTTTGAAGGAACACCTAAAAAATAGATGGTTCGGATTATGAAAATACAATGTGTATGGCCCCACAAGGGTGCCCCTATTTTATATATATATATATATATATATATATATATATATAGAGAGAGAGAGAGAGAGAGAGAGAGAGAGAGAGAGAGAGAGATAACGTAAATAAATCTTGAGTTCAAAACACAGTGTCAAATAATAAGATCCAATGAAGGATGGATGCATTCTGCCAACCATGATGAGTCTTCACCGAATAAAACATTCAAGCATGCTTTTAGGAACAATCACAAAACCTACCAGGGACATGCATAACTATACATACATATTCAATAAACATGTCCATTCATTACCTGTGACAACAATAACAAGGATAACTGCAAAAGCAATGCTGCCCCCATCATACCAGCCATCATCTATACCCTGTAAGCAACAAATAAAACAGACGGCAAACACCATAAACAAATTATTCATGTTTAAATCAAATAACTAATGGGATTCACAAGGAATTATGATATCACTTTTTCCGAATATAGGCCACTAACATATGCAACCATCTATTCTATTTACGAAAGACAAATCATGGGACAACAACTCAAACTTCAAAACAAACAAAAGATTATCATCCAGAAAGAACAAAAAGCAGAAGGGCTTCACAAGTGGCAGATACTCATAAGACTATCCACTGGGTTTCATATCCTAATATGATAAAGAGTGAAGCTATTAAAAGGTAACGTCAGGCTCACCTCTGTCTTTATACCCAGCGCTAAAGAAGCCACTGCAGCTACCATCAAAATTATCAGAGTAAGATCTTGCCAAGCTTCCCAGAGAAATGTCTATCATACATCACAAGGAAATAAAATAATATTACATCATCACAAATCTATTCTTTTTTTTCTAATTATTTCCAATACATAAAAGTTTAGAAGTTCATAATTGTAACAAAAACTTACCCAAAAACTCCGCGCTGTTTTTTTAGGATATGTGTTTGTTCCAAATGCATTTTTACGTTTCAGTAAATCAGCATCATCTCCAGGAATTCCCTTGTCTAGATTTGTTTTTAATAAATCTCCCAACCCTTTGACCTGATGTAAGAAAATAGCCATAAAAAATATAAGCAACATTGTTTATGTACCAAGTCAAATCACTAAATAGATTTTTTAGTAGACTTGCCCCC
Organism: Prunus padus; assembly: GCA_024362665.1. Classification (NCBI taxonomy): domain Eukaryota; kingdom Viridiplantae; phylum Streptophyta; class Magnoliopsida; order Rosales; family Rosaceae; genus Prunus; species Prunus padus. Next base: position 5,491,920 of record JANFAM010000020.1, read on the forward strand.
CCATATTGTTGCAGAGCAGGAAAATTATGATCCCTCGTCACTAAAACTAGATCGTCCTGTGCAATTGGAAAATCGCCAGCAGAACTTGGTTTCGGTGATACAATTCCTAAAGATAAGAAACAGAAAGTTAACTATAGAACTAACAGAAAGAACAGTGTTACTAAACAAGGATTCATATATGACATAAATCTACAAAGGTCCAAAACACAATCCTAAAACAAATGAACAAGAATGTAGCTTTAGACATTCTATAACAATTTATATTTCTTCAAATATATAACTGTGAACAAGAAATGAAGAGAGGATCACGAGATCGATTCCCATAGCACCTATTCCAGACCGACAAACAGGGTATTAAACCTAAAATTAACAAAATTAAAATTCACTTTTGGAACATATTCAACGGGATGGAATCAAACATCAGTTGTCATCATATAAGCTACAAGAAGAAACAATGCAAAACAAAAATAGCTTCAAGGGTTTGAAAAAGAGCTACATGGTTTGTTATTGAAAATAAAAAACAGAAATCCCTGTACCAGATACACATGGCTAGAAAGGATGGAAAAGGTGCAGATAATAAAAGAAAGGAACGAAGAGTAAAGCAAGACTACACCCCCTGGCCAGAACTGAACAATGGCATTATGGCATTAGTTGGTTATTAGCAATAAGGGAACCAATTGTCGTAAATGAAAGCAGTTTATTGAGTGAAACAAGGAAGAAATTACTCCGACTAGGTATAATGCTACTATTAGATTCAAATAATTGAAGCATGGAGCAATTTCCAAAAATAACTTGAGCCAAAGAAAACCAAAGGATAAAAGAAGATGCAATTCAAACAACACATCACAATGTCCTCACATTTTACTACATATGATACTTACACAAATTCAATGGTAAAAGAAAATACAGGAAAAGAAGTACCATTCACTTGTTGGTTTCCAGCCTCTTTGAAAAGATATGCAGCCTGATAATTAAAAAAATCATAAATTAGAAGACCAATAGAACATGAGTCATGTCATACACATTTGTTTTCAAATGAATTACTCGTATGGCTTGTGCATGTGCTCTAATCTTCCTCAGTGTCTGCTGCTTTTCTTCTTCCTTTTTCAAGTCTAAGGTGTATCGGAATCGACGAGAAGCATTCAGCACAAGTGCCGCTTGCTACAAAGAAACATAACATGGTTTAGCCAAAGCCTTGATTGAAATAAAAAATAAAAAATCCTTCTACTAACAACTATAACTAAGCAACCAATAGAGAATTTCAATTATCAGTCAAAAAATACAGGGAACCCAGGTAGTACAATTTGACTTAACCGAGGTGGTTCAGGGACTCCCACCAAGCCCGACCCACATTCATGGAGAAACCTACCATTGGTGCACAGCCACTGGCATCTAGGGTAGTAAAGCCCTTAACAGAGTGGCATCGCAATGGACCCAGTGAGTGCTTTGTTTTGGTTTTTCTTTGATTTTGGAACCAATTGTCACATATTGACAACCAGAAAACCCCAAACTTAGCTGAAAATTTAGTTCACTTTTGGTAACAATTTTGTAAAACAAAATTCACCCATCAACAGATTTTCTTGTTGATGATCTCATTCGACTTTTACCAAAACATGAATCTTGATGTATTACATATATATATATACATATATATGTTAGTATTATGTAATCTGTGAAAATTGATACATATAAAATGAAAAAACCTCTCTTGTGAGACGGTCTGGCTATGTTGCCAAAGTTAAAGTTTGTGGTCCAGATCTATAGTCTGGCAACATAACATGCCAAATATCTGAGAAGAGAGCATTAACTTGTATCTATATATACACATATACTAGTGCACTTTGTTGTTGATATAATAATTTTGAAGTATGACATATGAATTGGTATCATTATATATGCATTAGTATTATAACTATGTATGTTTTTCAGCACTTGTATCTGAACTCTTAATTTTCATGCACCTGTCATATAATCGGTACTATGGGATGGATTATACTTTTTTCTCTTAGATCATACATGCCAACATTTAATGGGGCAAGGTCAGCGCCACAAAGTAGCCTCTGCTAGTGCCTCTTTATACCTGTTTACATCCCTAGCCCAGCATATTGTATTCGGATTGTTGATTAAATACTTCACTCCTTTATTGATAAAGGGATTTGTACACATGCAACGGCACAAAAGGATTTGTTCATTTATTTAGCTATTGTAGGATGCAACAGTCCTTGAGATATAGGCCCAGTTTCAGACAGGTAGAAAAACTACAAGTCAGAGTCAAGAGTGACACAATAAGCACATCAAAAAGGAGTGTACATAGCTCATATTTTGTCAATATGCTCTGACATTTTATAGACTAATGCGGCATAGCTGAAACATGAAGCAGTACGTATTATTCCTATCCACCATATGTAGAGAAGCTAATAGTCATTCATCACAACTTCTCATGGTTAAATAAAAAAATTAAAAAAATTATGTTGCTAATAGCACCTTAAAATCATAAGAATACCAAAATTATCATACAAATTCTTTACCATTTCACGTTATATTGACTTTGTTAGTGAAAAACGAGAGTTAATATCACTCCTCCTACATCAAAAATACTCTTTCAGCCAACATTTTTCCACATCCTCTTTCACCTGTACATGCACTACTTCTTCCAATTTTGGACCTACTGAACCTAAATCAGTTTTAAACAGACCCAAAGCCCTTTTCCTAAAAATTTGAAACTACACAAGTCCAGATCCAGGGGACAATTACTATATATAGAAACTTACCATACAATACCGCAAACAAAAAAAAATATTGGAAAACTAAACATCAAACGCTTTAATCTCCCAACTCCAGATGAGAGTAAAAGTGTAATTTGACAAAAATAGAAAACACCACCCAAAAAAAAAAAAGTTCACCGGCAAATGAACACATGAGCCTAAATAGACCGCCCAAATCAACATAATCCATAGCCATAGATACAGAGACAAAGAACAAGTTGCAGAAAATATATCAATAAAATTAAATCTACAACAGCAAAATGTAAAGGATAATCAACAAAAAAGCAATATCAAATTCAAAGGTAAACATACCCTCCAACGCTTGAGGCGGTCAATAGAAGCATCCTTAGTTCTGGCAATGAAAAAAGTATTTGATGAAGACTCTTCATCGTCCGAGTCACCGGCCTGACGGAGTCCGCCCTCCAAATCTGTACGTCGTCTATAGGGCGAGCCTCTTGATTGACTCATGTTTCACAAAACCTGTCGCAGGAGAGATGACACCGTTAGCTTCTTCAACCTCTGAGCCCAAACCGCACGCAAAAATTCTCTCTCTCTTCTATTTCCACTATCTGAACCGAACAGAAGCTTCCAAATCTGATTCTACTTCAAAATTTCTCAAATATTCAAAATACTTCACACTTCTCTAAACTATCTAACCCATTTCACGTCTGAAATTCACACGGAAAACAAATTGATGCAACTTCCGGTTGGATATCTCAAGTGATTTCTCGAATCTTCGCTCTCTTTCTCACACTTTGTCACTCTAGAAAACGCCTCAACTCTCCGTTTTATCTCTCTAGCACAGCCTGGAACGCGGCAGAGAAATACGGTTCCCAAACGTTCACCGGTAAGCTTTGGGCTACTACTTATTGTGTTGCAGTATTCGGGTCTGGGTTATGGTGTTGAGCCGTTAGCCACTCGATAAGATATCGTATCGTGTCGTGTCAATTCGCAAATTGAACCTGTTAAACTGTTAAACTCAGGGTATTTTTGTAAATTTATATATATATATTTTTTCTTCTTTTTCTTCTCTTTCGTCTCTTCCTTCCCTATTCCCCCGATTCTCTCTCTCTTCAAAACCCAGCAACCTTTGAGCTCTCTTCTTCTCACAACTTGAGAGTCTCAAGCAGCCACCACACCACCCAACCACAGAATGCCAGGTCTAGTGACAACGCTCCGATTCATCAGTGCATTACTGCCGTACAAAAGTCTATCCTCGTCTTCCTATCTATCTGTGTCCGAGGGTTAAAATGGTAATTATACACTAAAGGACCTTAAGGAAAAAAATTAAAATGACCTTAAGGACCTCAGGGACTTAATAAAGTAAGAAAATCAAACAAAATGAAAATTACTGTTATGCACTCACCTAAACCCACAACAACGTAAAAAAGCATTTTTGATTATTGTGTTTTGTCTCTAGTTGAATTTTAGTCGCTATGTTTTGTTTCAATTTCAACTTTTGTTGATGTGTTTTTAATTTACACAATTTAATCATTGCGTCTATGAATTTTATCAGTGTAGTAATTAATTCAGATAAAACTTATAATTTTCAATTTCGGTCGAATGTTTACTTGATAGATCGAGATTGAATCTCAAAGAATTTTGATGCTTTTAAAAATATAAATTTTGAATTTATTTGCTTTCTTATTTGAAATCCAAAATTTGATTTCGTAATTTTCACACCGTTTAAGTTGTGAAAATTATCCTTAAATTGCTAACAAAACTAAAACATAGTGACCAAATTGAAAATATTTGAAAAAATTAAAAACACAAATTACCAAAATTAAAATTGAAACAAAACACAATGGGTAAGATAGCGTATAGTAGCAAGAAGTTTCTTGAAAGTCAAAGAATGAACCAAATCGTGATGTGGCCAATGAAATTTTGGCGTGTGTGAGGGAATATTTACTTCTAGCATGATATATTATACAAAAATTCTTAAATAGTATATTTGGAGAGAAAAACTCAAAACTAACCACTTGTCATTTTCTAATTGGTTCTAATTGCGTTAAAATTGTCTAAGAACTAATTAGAAAGTGACAAATAATTAATTTTTGGGTTTTTTTTCTGTAAATAGACTTTATATGATATTAAAATGGACTTATTTATAAAAACTTTTTTTTTTCTCTATTTTGAGGTTACCGACAAAAGAATGAATGAATTGCAATACAGGTTAACGTGGGAACAACAAGTTCCTAAGGTATAACAATTTTTCCTAAAGTGGAATTTGTCCGTGATTAACTTGTTGATGAAAGGACGACAAACTTGCCAATCATGGAAAGATTTTTTGAGTCGGTCCATTAGACAGCTGGTCCATTATATATATATATTTGTATAATAATAATAAGGTGATGATGATGTGAAGGTTCAAGGTGGTGTGGCAAAATGATGGCCTTAAGTGTCGACGAGTGGAAAGGAGTTGCAGAAGGTTCAGAGTTTTGGTGTAAGACGTAGATAGGTCAACAGCAAGGCAAAATATAGGGCTGCCCTGTGGCTATTCGAAGAAGCAGGCAAAGACAGAAAAAAGCAAAATATAGAGATGCTGCCACCACTAAAAAGAGAATATGAAATAATAAGACGATTAACTCTATGAGATTTTAATACCAAAGAAAAGTTTTCTAATAGGGGAAATCGTAATATGCACTCCTTTGAAAGCATATTGAAAAACCTTAAAGTGTTAGAAATTCTAAAACATGAAGCGTATTTAAAACACTCTAGAATGTGTGAAATTTATTTATTTTGCAAACCTATTTAAGCATAATGGGACTTAAGTAGGAATGTAATGTTTATTTCTATGTATGTAAGGGGATGACTCTATATGACGGTGGTGGAGATGCCGATCGATGTGATGTCGGTGGCCGATGATTGAGGCAGAGGAGGTGGTGGTGGTGGTAAGTTTGAAGAGAATTTTGTTTATATTCTTGCGTGAGTTGTTGGAATGAGGATTTTGGGCAAGAGAATGTGTGTGTGAGGGGAGAAAGATAACTTGTGCATGTTACTTTCGAAAGGAGACTAATTACCACACCAAAGAAAATTAAAAGAGAGTAATTAGTGCCATTATCTTTGGATGACTAAGTACATATGGAGGTGGGTGGTAGTGGCCTACTTTTCCTTGAAACTTTTCTCAAAGCTAAAATTCTGACGTGAGTTAGGTCAGTTGTCAAAAGTAATGTATTCGTGAGACTTCGATTCTCTTTCTTAAAGCAAGTCTAGACCATTTAGAAAAGAAAATTGCAAAAATCGTTATCAAAATAAAATGAGTGCAAACACACCTTTTGAATTCTGTCATTTAAAAAGAAAAAGAAAAAAAACACCTTTGAATCGATGTAAATAAAATAAAATGGAATTTGGTTTTGGACGGTTCAAATGCTTGAAGAGTGCTCTATTAATCAGCTATTACTTCCTTTTTCCTTTACTATACCAATATTCTTCTTCACCTTCTTCATCTTCTTCTTCTGTTTTCTTTTTCTTTTTAAAAAGGAAAGATAACTTACAGTCTAGCTACTTCCTAGAAGAAGACAAAGAGGAGATGTATTTTCAAACAGAACAAGAGTTGGTACGGTAGGCCAACGAATGGCCTACATGGTTGGTTGCCAAGTATACGGATCCTTTTAATTTCTTTCTGGCCATGTCTTCGGAGTTTTCAGAAATGGTCGAAGTTTTTTATTTTATTTTTCTTGGTAAACAAATCGGTCAATTTTATGGAAATATTCCGTAAACATTGGTGTGAATTGATAAAACCAACTAATATAATAAAATAAAATAAAAACTAAAATAATTCAGGATTATTTAGTTTCAGTTCTCGATTGATTCAAATTATATAGGTCGGCGCATGGAATATTTTCTATGTTTTGTTTTTGGTTTACAAGGGTATGGAATTTCACGTCAAGGTGAGCTCCAACATAGAGAAATACATTTGTATATATTTTCAATGAGCAGATTGCGGAAGACAATGCCTATAAAACAGTATATAACGACGAACACCATTATCGAAGCCTCGAAACCAGACAAGAAAATGGCATTTTATTCGAAACGAAATGAAGAAGAAAAAAAAAACCATGGAAGATCACTAGAGAGACAATATGGGTTAATGCATGCTTCAAGTTTTGCTTTTATATATGTATGTTGCTTTCGTTCTTCATGGTTTTGTTTTCGGCGGAGCTAAAGTCTAAATATTATGTGGGTCAATAGCTAAAAAAGATATGAAATGATATACCGATTTCCAAGTTTTATATAAAAACTTCAATGGAATTCATGAGATTTGAGGGGGCCACAGCCACCTCTGACCTGTGTGGCTCCGCCCCTGGTTTTCATTCAATATATTTTTGTTTTTTCTATAAGAAAGGGATTAATTAATGCTGTGAATTCAAAAGATGATGAGGAAATAAAAACGTACCAAAAACTAATTGGCAGAATATTCAGAGCAGTGCACTTTATCTTCAGAGAAAAGAAAACAACGTCGTTGATGATCAAAATCTCTGCATCATCATCACCAAGAAGATTTGAGTTCTTATGAGATGGCGTCTCCTTCTTTCCAATATATAATCTAGCATATATATTTATTCTTCTTTAAGAATCGCACGTAACAGCATGTAATTTTCCTACTCAGACGGTTTGCATACTGGATACAGCATTTACATATACGTTTTTTTTTAAAGAGTTAAAGCCTCGCGTGCTATGCCTTTTTATAACGATGTAAAGGTGCAAATAAATATTCCAACAACCAAAAAAGTTTTAAATCCTTTTTTTTTTTTTGGCCGAAGTTAGATGGGATTTTTTTCATACACAAGGTGTTATGAAGGTTCGAACCTGAGATACTGATCTGCAAATAAAAGTCATTTTCCACTAAGTTATATCTTTCTTTATTTTGAAGTTTTTGGAATGGTCAGAAACACCCATTGTTTTTACGTGGTTTTTTTAAGAGACAAAGCTATATGTTCTAATATTCTTACTGCTAAAAAGATATTATGATATTTTTAGTCGGCATATGATATATGTTTTAATATTCTAATTGCTAAAAAGATATTGTGATATTTTTAGTCGGCATGTTAGATTCAGACTGATAATCTAATAACAGATCCTACATGACAAACTATCTAGCAAGGGATCAAAATTCAAATGATGATGGACACGTCTCTCAAGCTTCATATGGGAATTCATTCTCATCTCAATAGTTAATAACTCTATTTTAAAGTTCAATTTTAACTATAAAGACTAGAAAAATTATTTTAGAAGCTTTTTTTTATGTAAAATTTGTACATAAACCATGCCCCCTATAGTTTAAGAGGGAGCTATAATGAGTAAGAGCCAAATAAATAAAGATTTTGTTTCAAATGATATTAAAATATTAATAATTAAATAGAAGAAGGTTTCATGGACTCTCTTTCTCTCATCTAGAGCTCTCCCTATTTTAAAAACTGGATACGGAGCATGGTTATAGAGTTGAATGTTTGACATTTTCTCTAAATTTATTTTCATCTAAAGCATAAATAAAATGAAAATTTCCTCCATTTGAAGACTTAAAGAATAACTTTCTATATGATATATGCCAAATATGGAGTGTGAAGGGGCCGGTAAACCTTCAAGGCAAACAATACTTAAATCAGTATTAAAACAACATATGCTAGTGTCTTCTACCTTTACATTTCATCACTTTTTTTCGGACCTTTCCTATTGAGAGAGATAATAACATACTAAACTCACACACACTACATGAATGCTAGAACTCGAACCCAAGACCTTGTCTGAGGGAGTAAATACTCCAAACCACTACACTAGTGGGTCCTTTGCAAATTTCATCTCTTTATAATTGACAACTATATTATACATGGGGATCCCATTTGGCTTTATGAAGCTTCAAGGAAGGTATAAAATTTCACAATGAATTAATGCATTCTATATGTGGCCATGCAAGAGTGTGACACCATGAAAGTTGTCATCCCCACCATCTTTATTTCTTGTGAGGCCCTTTACTTCTTGTGTGGTTTTGGTACGTACCGTTGATGATGCATATCAATTAAAGGATATACGTGTAAGTGAAGCTACCTATATCCTTCGATTGGGACATTGTCTTCCTTATAAGCTTTCTTCTATAGTGTGTATTGTTTCATTAAGTTGAGTTTTTCCAAAGTTAATTAGTCGATTATCATAAAGTTTTACTATAATAGTTGTAGTCAAAACTTAGTTAATAAGTCATTAAGATAGGAAGGAAGCAGCAAAAGCAGGTAAACCTACTTTAAATAAAGGCACAAAATGAACCATAATCTTCAAGCTAGTTCTAAGATAATACTATAGAGTTCATAAAGTTTTTCCTCATTCCTAGCTTAGAATAACTCTTTCTTATGCTTATCACTCTCCTAAGATATAAAGTTAGGTATTGGATAATAATCGAATGGGAACACGAATCCATTTTACGATATCGAATAAAAATTACTTTGTGTAATTTATTTTGTTAAATTTCCGATGTGGGATTTCATATTATTTAACAGATCTAACACAAGATTTGTCTAAGGCAGTTGCCCCCCATGAATCGCAGACTCAAACCTCAAGTATTATCGATCAATATTTCAGCATTCAACTGGTCCCATAATATTATACCTTAATTGGCCAAAATTTCTGCATTCCCAAAAACGAACTCTTGCAGCATTTTGGTGATGCTTATGGAAAGACTTGTTGACTGATTCTATATATGCTTTGGTTACTATGCGTTTGAGCTTGATCCTTATATCCATGCCCATGCCCATGCCCATGCATGTATATACTACTATGTTGAAGAAAACCCTCTTTGCCAATAGCGTTTGAGCTTCATCTTATGGGGTTTTTCCAATTTGCCTGCCTTGGCAAATAGAATGCTCCTCCTCATAATTAGCTTTGAGTATGTATAAAAAATTGTAGCAAATCCTGACGGAGGTTGGAACCTTCACTTGTATTGTGTGCTGCAAAAATGTTATAATCTACTAATATCACCTCCATTATCCTCAAAACTGTTAATCTACTAATGAATAGATATCACCTCCCTCTGCAAACTCACAACCGATATCTTGCTGACCTCCAGATTGGAGACCGCCCATCTGAGGGCCGGCGAGTTTGCCAACCACTGTTTGGGTCTCCCGGCCTAACAGAGAAATAGGAAGAGAGAAGGAGAAATAAAAAGAGGGAGAGAGAGAGAGAGATAGGGGTTGGGGGAGGGTGTCTGTGGCGAGTAATGGGAGCGTGCGGCTGGTTGGTTCTTGGTGGAACTGATGGTGGTGGTCCTGGTGAATCAAGGATCTTAGGGGTATATTAGGGATTTTAGTGGCAAATTTTATTTTATTTTAGGGTTACCGAGGGGGGCTAAAGCCCCGACAAAATTTTTAGTTGGGGTTGCTTATGAATTTTTTTTTCATAAATATAAGATACTAGGGCCGTCCTTTTAGACCACAGCAAATACCGATTGAGGTTTTACCGCATCTAAACCGACCGCAACATTCGGTTTATAAAACCTACCGCAATATATGGTTGTGGTTCTACATATCTAAATAATTAATGCGGTATACCGCAAACCGCAATATAATTTAATTAATTATTAAACTAAATACTTATAATTATTATTTTTTTAACTAATATAGGCTAAATCAATTTCCTAATTGATTCAACTAGGTTAATTGATCTAAGCTATAGTTTAAAAAATAATTGGGTTTTTATTGAGTTTCCACTTTTTAATTTTGAATTGAGTAATTGGGCAAATTTTTTGTTTTCACAATTAGTGGGCTTTATTGAGTTTCCTTTTTTTAGTTTTGAATTGAATGATTAGGTAAGTTTTTTTACATTTACAATAGTTGGTTTGGACCTAACATAATATTTATATATTATATAATTTTTTAAAAAATAATATAGATATGTGTATGTAGGGTATTTGTAACATTCCGACCCGAAAAATAAGAAAAATAATTTAAATTAAATTAATTAATTAAAATAAGTGAAATTGAAGAAATTGGCCTTGATTTTTCCAGTTTTCTAGCCGATTTTTGGCCGGTTCTCAATGTCAAAAGGGTCATTAGGTTGTGCTTAAGTCGTAGGTAGAGGTCTTGCGGGTTGTCTCGAGAATTTTCCGTTGCCGGAAAATTACTCAAGACACCCACGCGCTGCCAGAGAGTGTGGTAGAGCGTGGGCCCACTTGTGGCGGCCCAACTCTGTTCCAAAATTATCCCTACATCGTCCCGAGTGTGAAATTGGATATCTTATGATGACAGTCGAACGGATTTTCGCCTAATAGGCGATATCCGGGTTCGATATGTTCGGACCGTTGGATTGATTCCAATTTCAAATATATCGTTCCTTGAACCTCTAGGATCATGTAGGAATTCGCGGATCGGAGCCCCGGATGCTCCGGATCAATGACTTAAAGTTTAAATTAACAAAAAATGTATGATCGTGCGATCGTGAGAAATCCGACCATTCGATTGAGACCAAACCTTCGGGACATGATTAGTTGACTTTGTTGGACTTTTAGGAATGTTCCGATCCAAATTGGAGGTCGTTGGCCCCGCGGGCCCAGGTTGACCAAAACGAGAAGTTTGAACCCCCAGTTGACCAAAACGAGAAGTTTGAACCCCCAGTTGACCGTGAGTCTTCCAAGGCGGTCCCACTTGTTGAAAGACGTTGTTTGACCTTAGAAACACTTCATTTGACGTGCACACACTTCGAGTCTTGGGAAAAAAATTAGGTTTCGTTTGACTTACGATTTCTAATCCAATTCTCGTATTCCTTGAAATAGGTTATCCGGCCCAATGTACGCAGCAAGCAGGATCCTCTCAGGGTCAGCTATTCTGGGACTACCTGTGAGTGGACTTTGTTTTTAAGTATGCATTGTTTTCAATAATTAACTGCATTGCATTTTAAATGATTTGTATTGATTATTATAATGTTTGAGATTATAAAATTCGTTTTATTGTCGTTTTATATAATATTTATGAAATTCTTAATTTGGGTAGATTATGGTAACTTTATAATGGTTTTAATATAGATTTGAGATACTTTGGGGAATATTATGGTCGTTTTGGTATTGAAATATCGTTGGTTATCGAATTATGTTATTTTACGAGCTTCTTGGTTATTTTTGGTTATTTGGGACTTGTATTTAATGTGAGTCTTTATTGATATGGGGTTGTGATTACAAGTTTTGGGAATGAAGGTCTATCTCTTATATTTATATATTTATATATATATTTGGGGATTTGAGTGTTGGACGTTATAGACGTCCAGGAGTGTTGTTATTTGGGTTTGGGTTATTTGAGCGGTTTGATTTGTGGAAGTGGGTCTGTGGGACCCGGTTTGGGTGAGTTGGGCTTGTGAGTTGTGGTTTGAGGTGTCGGTGTTACACCAGTCTGTACCATCACCTGATACTATGTCCACACGTGGTGTTGGAGATTTCCAGCGTGTGGAACACATCTGGATACTGTTACTCTGCTACATTTGGCGTTGGAATTTCCGGTGTGTAGCAGAGGTCCGGGCACCCTTGGCCGGGTGTGCCGAAGGCCTTGGCGGGCAATCTACACGAGTAGGACTTGAGTTTGGGTCGCACGTGCAATATGATGTCGGCGTGTGTGCTCCTGAGTAGTAGTCCTCCGGTTGGATGGCTCAACCCTAGGCCCGAGATGATGTGATGTCGTCTCGTTTCTAGCCAAACAATCCCTTGGATGGATTGTTTCCCGATACAAATGCTTGGTGTCAGTGTAGTATATTATATATATATAGATTATTAGTATTGCAATCCTTTCTTGTTTTCTTTCGGTGAGGATCCTTCCTCGCTCACAATGCCTTTGGGCTTGCGTTTTGGTGAGATGAGTGGTTTGGGATTGGGAAGAGTCGAGTCGGTTTCCTTGAAGTTTGGTTTTGTTTGGAATTTATTTAGTTTGAGTTTGAGTTTTGGAAGTTATATTGTTTTAAGTTTATCATTTATTTCGAGGATGCTTATAAAAGTATATATTGCATGTTTTCTGCATTATTTTCAAACGGTGGGCTTACAAGTTTTGTTTTAACTATGCAAACCCATATTTTTGTCCACTCACACTCTTTCTGTTTTGCGCCCCCCAGACAGTAGAGATCTGAGCTGAACAAGCAAGCCGAGCTTCGTCTTCCGAGCTTCAAAAAAATCTAAGTAGGACTTTATTCTTGTAAACTTTCTTTTAATTTCGTTTTCGGAATTGTAAACTTAGATTATGTTTAGTATGCTTTGATATTGCCCATTAAGGTTGAATTTTAAGGCCGGAGGCCAAAAATGGAATTGTGTGCTTCTAAACTTGTTGTGTGCTGCCGTTTGGGTGTATCCGTTGTTTGTTTGACAGGTTGAAGAATTTGGGAAAGTCCATTTTTCAGGGGAGACTATACCGAAATTTCGGCAGAAGTCTCGACCCTTTTCTCTTTGCCTCGGGAAATGGAATTGTAATCTTTAGTTTGTGGGCCCAGCATCGGTTAGATATCGGAATAACCACAGGGTCGATCCTGGGTTCCGAGGAATTCGGGGCCGGTCCTGTCAGTATTATACAAATCGGGGGCCCTCCCAATTTAGTGGCCTTAGGCGGCCGCCTTGCCTATTTGTGCTCAAGGCTTCCCCTGCTCTCTATAACCCCATAATGAAACCATAAACCAAAGACGGAAATGTTACCAAAAGGGTCCTCCTTCCCAATCGTTTATTTCTCTTATGCATTTATAAGGGTCAATTATTGCAATGGTTCTTGAATTATAGTATCGAGTTTTACTTTAGTCTCTCAATTCAGTTGTTGAATTCTATAGTCCTCATACTTTTACTTCTATTTTTCTTTTACTAATTTACCCTTACTATTAAATAAATAGAAAAGTTGACAGAATTTGATGACAATGACGAAAGTGAAACACAAGTAAAAAGTTAAGGGAAACAAACTTGGGATTTAGACTAAAGTCAAAATTTCTAAATTGACATACACGAAAATTCCCGTATTTTGATAAATAAAAATATGGAAATTTAGAAATTCCACGAGGAAAAAAACATAGAATTTAGAGATCATAAATTCCAACTTTAAATTTTATCTAAATAGTTGTCATTTCTAAAATTCCAAGATAGTGAAAGTACAAATATAGGAACCAAAGTAAAACTCGGGTGTTTAAATTTGCCCATCCATTAGAGAGTGGAAGTACAAGTACAAATAAGAAATTCCAAGAAATTTACAATAGTTGAAGACCAAAGTAAAACTCGGGTACAAATACAGTTACCATTAGACTCGTATTTATAATATGTACATTTTTGTACAATATTCAAGCATTAATTTTGTTCAGCATTAAAACATATAATCACTTCACACCATTTGGAAGGTTTTGCATAACTCAATGGGGACATATTACGATAGTTCCCGTAGTCCAATCCAGTTATTAGAATCATCAATCAACTTGAATCAAATATGCAAATGGTTCGGATTTCTAGTTTTGGTGGTATAGTATTCTATCGTTATACGCAAGAAGAGTTCGATTCTAGCATCACTCAAGCAGGTAGACCAAGTGCCGAAAGTTTATGATGTACTTTTAATTTTTTTTTTTTTTGTCGGATGGAATATTTTTAATCTAGTTGTATATGATTTCAAAAAATGAGAATCTCTCTACATGGTCTTCTATTCCATTTTTTATGAGATTTCCTTATTTCTCTGGTCTCACAGTTCCTTTCATATTAGTGTCTTCTTTAACTTTTGTTGATATGGAGTACTTAGGGCCATTAGATTAATGTGTGGCCATGATTGTTTTAAATGCAAAAAGAAAAAACTACAAATATAACAAATGCAAAGGAGCCAACTGGCCTCTAGTCTAGTGGAAGATGCATTGACTTGCAGACCTAGTGGTCTTTGGTTCAAATTCTCATGATACTTTGGTAGTTAGTGTGTAACAAATCCCCTTCTTAATTTAGATTATCGATTGTATTAAAAAAAATAAATGCAGAGCAGCAAACTCTCTTCATCATTGACAATTACGACTAAAATGAAGAGGGTTGAGAAAGTCAATTAGGCATTTTCCAAGAAATGTCTCAGTTGGCTGTGTAAAAAGCTAAATCGCTATAGCTTAGAATCAAATCTGAGGTTGCACCCTGATTTGATGTTTTATTCGTTTCCCATCCAAAGTGATTTGTGAAAGAAGCCAGAAAAGCATATATATTTGAAAGAAGAAACATGAATGATCCAAGAAAGCTAGGACCTTTTAACATATCATTTTCATTCATATATTTATTTATTCTTGACACATGTTGCAAAAAAACAAAAACAAAAACAAAAAGATAGAAAACTTACTTTAACTTATCGAAGAAACCAAAGAAGGAAGCTTCCAAGAAAGTTTGCAGCTCCAGAAAGGAATTTGACGAAGTTACCTAATGGAATCTGGGCCTCCCGGGAAAATGCAGAGAAGGATGATCAGATATACTGGAATAAGCATGTATTTGATACCAGATGTCGATAAAGAAGAAGAAGAAGAGCAAAACCTTGATGCAGCAAAAAAGTTTATTTATATTATGTGACAAAAGAGAGCATCAAACTTTTGAAGGAGAGCTGCTTTATTGCATCATTTGTGCCGATAATTTCAAGAGGCATATCTTCAGTTCAGGAGAGAATATATGTGACTGCAAAAGGCGTTGATTCGTATATATATGGACCAAGTAATGCTCTCTTTATCCTTATCTGGAGAAACTGCGATTCTCTATGCAACAATGGTAGTGTAATTTCCATTAGCTTCTATAAGGATGACATATGTGTACTTCAAATTGAATGGCACATTCATTTGGACTCAGACAAGTAATTTCTAGGAAATTGCGCGCATGACTTGTCCCACTCATTTTTCTTAAAAGCAGGCATATTATATATGGATCCGGATCCTCTGCTCTGATTTTCTCTATTATGATCTACTTGACTTTTGTTCTCCACCTAACACCTCATTAAAATTTAATATAATGGATTTAAATTGGACACATCTTCCTTAAAATAAAAATTCAATTTACTCCTAATTAAAAATGAAAAAAAAAACCCTAACTTGACTAACGCCTAAACTTAACTGCTGTAGCAGTTTTTTTCTCGCTTCTTCTTCCTTCTCTGCACGTCTTCCCCCAACCCCAAATCTTATTGCTCATCATTCTTTTCTGTCTCCAATCTAAGAACACAAAAACATTATTACAAAGAAGAATATGAACATAATAAGAATCATCTGAGTCCTTTTTTTTGTCGTTCTCCTTCTTCCTATATCATGTTCTCTTTTGCTTCCTATGTCTGCAACCACGCTGATCAAACAATGGATATGGGAAGGGAAGTTTATTTTTTTGTTCATTTGATAGGGAAGTTTCAATCTTGCATTTATTAAGTTATAATAAACAAATTCATCTACCACTTTCGTATTCTTATTATATCACTGCTTCTGATCATCAGCAACCACCATCATCAAACAATGAATATGCGATAATATTTTTTTTTCTTTTGATATGGGAAAGAGAAAAGGGATTATGATTACAGAGGTTTTGGGGAAAAGAAATCTTAGTGAGAGGTAATATTTTTGGGGAAAGAAGGGGAAAAAAGAGAGAAGAAAGATAGAACGTGATGTAGGAAGATGGAGAAGATTAAAAAAGACTCAGGTACGCTAACTTTCCCGTTAGTTGGGTTAGGGAATTTTTTTTCTTTTTTAATTAGGAGTAAATAAGTTTTTTATTTTTATGATGATGTGTCAACTTTTAAGTCCCTTATATTAAATTATAATGAGGTGGCATGTAGAGAACAAAAGTCAAGCAGATCATAGCAGAGAAAATCAAAGCAGAGGATCCGGATCCTATTATATATACGTATAATTTTATATGTATTATACTCATTGCGTATTAGAGTAACTAAGGGGTTGATAACCATTTAATTTTCAGTTTTTAGTTTTTCATTTTCACTTTTCTTGGGACCTCCATATCCAAAATTCACAAAAAAGGCATCCTAATTAATTCCAACAAATTCCCCGAAAAATACTACGAATTCTTTGCAATATGCACTTTCATTTCATTCTATGATATCAAATAATTTTACTCCAAAATATTTCATTTTCAAGTTCCACATAAAACTTAAATAAGTTACCAAACAGGTTTTCAATAACTGAAACTAGTTCTAAATTTTGCACAAAGCAAACATGAATATATACAAAAATAAATTAATAAGGGACTGTTTATTAGCAGCTCCAAAAAAGTAATCTTACGTTGCTCCCTTATAAAAAACATAATGAAGAACTTACACTTGGTGGAGTGCAGTATGAGTGCTAACAGCTCCCAAAATTTTATGTAACTTTTTTTTATATATGAACGATTCTTGAAATATGCTCTCATTAGTAATGGAACTACAACCTTCAGAACGCTAGCCATTGACTTGAAAAAGCTGAAAGACATTAATAATTAAAGGTGGTATCCTTTATAACCAAACCAGATTCATAACTCGACATCCATATTCCAATCCAGGTAGTTATGTCCTAACTGTAGCTAGAAAAGAATCGACCAATTGTAGTACGTATCATGCAAATGGTAAGGGGGCCCATGGGGGTGGTGTGGGTGACCCTATATGTAAGAGATTGAATGATAAATCACTTCAAGATGTAAAATTATTTTTGCTCATTATCTTGCAATAGTTGTATTTATGATTTGCAAGAGCCCTTTATGGGGCTATATTCTTTGTAATGCCCTTTTATTAATGAAATTTGATGCAACTATTAAAAAAAGAGTACTACTATTTCCACACACTGTCCTATTTTTCCATCTATTTTATCTTTAAAAATTTAAAGACAAATTTACCCTTTTGTAAAATGACTTCTAAGGACTTAAAGAAAAACTATTTAATATTTAATATGAAGTTTAAAATAATTAATTTAAATGTAAAATGTAATATTTAAAACTTTAACAAAAAGGAAAAGCTTTAGGTTTTCATAAAAATAAAAAATAAAAAATTCATCTCCATTTGTCGCCGCCGCCCACCCCACCCTCATACAAGATACATAAGGAAACCTCATACAAGTATAAGATCATGAAAGCCTCATGACGAGATAAAATCAAACTTTCACAATCCTCTGCTTAAAGGCCTTGGTATTAGAAGCCGAACAACAATTCTCAAAAACATTGAAACAAGGTCATAAGCACATCCCGTAATCATTCGCAGGTGATGGTGGAGATCTGGGGATGAGATTGCAGGGGCTATCACCATAGGGATGAGAACTCTTGGTTAACCCTTGACCAGTTCAATGCTGTTTACCATCTCACTTTTTGTCCCTTTAAACACTGACCCTATATACGAAATCTTGCAGGAATTCAAAAAAAATAAAATATATATGGTGATGCTAAACGTGTCGCCGGATCTGCAAAGACACCAGAGTTGAGCACCAATACTCTTATGAGCTCTAAGGGTTCCACTAAGCTTTCATCTGGATTTGTTGAGCAGAAGCAATTCGAGGACAACACTCCATGCAGGTCTCTTGATCTGAAAGTAATAAGAATGATTTAGCGTCGAATAAGAGAGAGAAAGAGAGTTTTCTTTTTAATTTCCTGGAGGAAGAGAGAAAAATATGGAGATTGATTGTATGAATAATTAAAGGATATTTTAGGAATAATGATGGGTTAAAAGATAGGATTTTGTTTTTTCAAATTTATATGGTGAGTGAAGAAATAGGACAGGTGGGTGAAAATAACAGCACTCTAAACAAAAAGTGAAAAATGAATAACGAAGTTCTTCCGGTGTATATTGGTTGAAAATGACAATTAAGTCGGGCCACATATGACAGATATTTAAAAATGAATATGCAGTATTCAATGCCCACACTATCAGTGTCTCTATTCTAAGCACGTAGGGGAAAAGGAAAAATAAAAATAATGTCACTGAAATTTCTTGGTAATTTGCCAATGGCGTATGCATATATTATATGTATAGTTGAGTGGCATTTTTCTACACGTTAACATACTCGGAAATCTTCACAGAATAATTAACTAGTTTTAGGGTTACCAGTACTTGAAAAGGGGCCACACATAGGGTTTAGGAACGATAAGTATTGAGACCATTAAAATAATTAATTAAATGAGTCGGATAACGATTGACTAGAATGAAAGAAGAACCCGTAAATACACGGATACAGGCTTGACTAGCAAGGAACTGTCACCCTTAAAATGTAGGACAAGAAGTCAGTAATTTCCCTGACAAATCTGGATCAACATTATTGCTCTCATTATCTAGAATGAAAGTTTTTTCTTGCGTGCTCCATGGGGCACCCCCAAGGCCACGGCACTCACTTATATATATTGCTTCTTTCTTTTCTATGAATCTTCTTGATGATTATTTGTTTAATTATTATGTCTATGCAGGCCAGGGAAAGAGTGCTAGCCACACAATTGGGTCGTCCTTTCTACTTTTCCACAAAAAACTCGTGAAATATGGACCCTATGGCATATGCATAAACAGAAAGCAGTGGTACGTACCCACGGGAACTGCATGTGCACCACCTAATTGATTAAGATTTTAGAACAAACTGGTGCCAGCCAGCTCTACTGCTGTTATCAATTTAAATCTACCTCCTTCTGTTGTTCAAAGTTTCAACAGAATAATTACAAAACAGGGCAGTGTTTAGATTGAAACTTTTTCCCCTAAAATTCGTTAGGTTTAGATTGTTGGAGAAGTTTACCTACTTTGGAACATGACATGTCACTACAAGAAAAAACCTTTTTCACAACCAAATTTTCAGCGACCAACCAAATACGCAATTTGGTCACCAAAGGTTTCGTTGGAAGGTGATACCTTTTTCCTTCTTCTCATCTCAAAGCTTTTACAAAATGAGACGGAATGAAATAATATAGGACAGGAAAATGATGTGGAATATCCTAGGATGAGAAAATGATATAGAATATTCTCCATTTGGTTTTAAGTTATCCATTTCAATACGAATTAAAAGCCAACAGTCCATAGTTAAATGGCATGAACATTGAGTGATGTCATATTCAATCTCCAATACAACACCTTCCCTTCCAATTCCTTTTGGTGTTTTCAGTGGAATTAACCGGTCAACATGTAAGAAGTCAACCTGGAGCAGTATTCTAATAAATAAATAAATAAAGAGACGGGATATGGATGAGCACTTTGGTTTGGATCAAAGCTTAGGTTAGGTTAGCAGGCTGGCCGACTCCACGTACAAGCACACGTGTCCAACACATGTTGATGTTGCTCTTTGTGTTACCAGAAAGTGTCAGACCAACGAGCCTTGAGGTCAAGTCAAAGTCCACACATGAGACTTTTTGTCAAGAACAGAAGGGAAGAAAATGGGACATAGAGATAAGATCATTAATATTATAGACCCACAGTATGGTAAACAATTTTATAGATAATGTAAGGCAACTCAACTGTTTCTTTCTTTTTTCTAAAAAATTGTGACATTAAACATTTGTCTTCGCTTTTAACATTGGTTTTGTGTAATTAGTTTTTAGTAATAAAACTCTCATGTCTAAATTCGTGAGGTGGAATGATAGATTTATATTTCAGTGTTGGAAAATTGAAAAACGATAACTGAAAAAATCATTTTTCGTAATACTCTGAATATGTACTCGTGATATCGTGTAATATATTATTATCCTAAACTCAAATACGACCTATTAAATTACCATGTTTGTATCTAAAAATTCAAATTCGTTTACACATTTAATGTCTCACCGTGTTGTAAGTTGTATCCCCTGGGATCAAACAACAAAGCGTAAATAATTCCTGTTTGGGCCCAAAATCAATAGCCCAAAGAAAACCACAGAAATCTAAATACACGGGTTATTTATCAAAAATAAAATCATGTGTTTAGAAGAAGAAGGGCCATTAAGATAAAAATTAATCACCAATAAATGGCAGTTAATTAAAATTTAGAAATTGGGCCGGGCCGCTCCAAAAAAAACCATCAGGGCAAAAAACAAAGGCCCAAGGCCCAAAAAACAAGATTCAGAGAGAAACAGGACAAGGTTGATTGCCCAAGTTCCGAAAAACTGACTTTGGAGTCTTTGGAGACTGACTCTGAAAACCAACTTTCGATTTACAGGGATATTTTTCAGACAGAGAGCCTTCTCCTTGAGCAAGCAAGGGTCTCATCAAAATCAGAAGGTTCTTCAGGGAACAAGTTTCAAAAAGTAGGCTGACGGCTAAAAGAATATTTTCTCTGTACAAAATGGAAAGGATGTTTCTTAGAGAACAAGTTCCAAGGAAGAAAAGAAGGTCCCGTCTCACAGATGGAGTTGATAGCAACTACTCCTTATACGAGGTCAATTATTTCCTTTTAACTAGAATATCTTGGGATATTTTAGGGAATTCGTTAAAACATCTCTATAAAAGGAAATAAAAAGAATAAAGTCAGGCATCATCATCAAATCAACAAAAGCAAACTCTCAGTCAAAGCTGAATGAAAGATCTCCCGATCCCACGGACTCGAAACAAAGAGAAGCTGTTGAGAACCTGATACACAAAATCAGACTATTTTACAAAACCAAAATAGGCGTAACTCGATTCGTATCATCATATGAAAACCTCAACAGAATTTTCGAAAGCTCTTATAGCTCCAAACCATCCCGGAAACCATCCTCGTGGTAATCCACCCAAGACTAGAGCTATCTTCTCGAGAAAGTCAACTGTAACTCAAGTTCCCGCCACCTGCAATCGTAATGTACGGAACAAGTGAAGGCAAAGCGAGTCACTCGAAAGCTATCAAGACTTCGGAAAAATAGGATAACTACTTTATTACAAGTTAATCCAGGTGAAGGAAGTCCATCCAGAACATCCAGCAGCCGAGCAGTGCGGACTCTCGATTCTGCACTGCAGATTTGGCCTCCCCATGGCTCAAACTGATGAAAAGCTCTGCCAATCTCCAGCGTTGGTATCGATTCCCAGCTAAACTCCCGTTAGCTGAAGTCATTGTTGCACAAACCACCGGGTTCAAGCGATTACGCTGAAATTTGTTGTTTTTATGTAAGAATATTTTGCCGTAATTTCCCAATTTGTTAAAGCGTGAAAATTATGAAGTCATCACCTGTCTGAGGCATAGAAAAGAACTTACTTGGGAGATTTTCCTCACCCAAAAGCACAATTGCTTGATTTTTATCAAATGACTTGGGGCGCAAGTTATTTCATTTTCAAGTCTGTTAGAAGTTTGTTAACTTGCTGACAGTGACACGCTCAACACACCAAAGAAAGTTAACTTGATAGACCACTAATGGTTTGTTCAAGCTAATGGGGAACTTTACCCTGCTATTACAGGTACTAAACAAAAAAAGGGGTGAACAATTCCAAAACGAAATCAAGTGTAACATAAATAAGCATATTGAAGGAAATTGAGGTTTCATCCCAAAAGTGGGGAGTAGTAGTCCAACATCTTATAAATCTTTGTTAGGTTTCTCAACTTTACAATGTGAGACATTTTCACTTCAAATTCTCACACGCCCTGCACGTGTGGCGAGTTTTCAGGCCTGACATAGGGACAACACATATTGGGTGACGTGGAGTACGTGTGGTCGTTGGGCTTTCACACGTGAGCAAACCTAATACTAATAGTAATACCATGAAGGAAGTTGAGGTTGCACTTCAAAATCAATTGGCAATATGGGGAGTAGTCCAACACCTTATAAGAGCATCTCCAAGGGAGATGTCAAATGCAAAATGTTAAATTTGAATTTGATGGCTTTTGTAATTTGACACTTTGGTAAAAAATTTAACACCACTCGAAATGCAGTATATCATATTATTTTATTATATTTTTAAAAGCCAATGGGGCCCATATAATGCATAAAGTTTTAAAAGAGAATAAATAATAGTGGGGTTCATGACTAAAATAATATTAAAATTATATTTGACATCAAGCTTTTTTTATATGTTATTGTTGACATATCTCTTCCAGCCTTCAAATCCATGTAGGATTTGACTACTCGGTTGGAGCAATTTTAACCTTCATTTTTTGTCATTTCATGTCCATGTGACAATTTGACATATTGGTTGGAGATGCTCTAAGCCCTTGTTAGGTTTCTCTACTTCGACCAACAACTATATTTGGTCATCTCTTCTTTCATTTTGTGATTCCACGATAAGATTGTTACTTTTAGGTACAAAACCACTTTTTAAGAAAAGATCTTAGAGGTTTTAATTTTAACTCTTGAATTTTGAATAAAAAACTCTATAGTTAAAACTTTAAAATCTACCCTAACTTGAGAGTTAAAAAAATTAAACTTTAAGCAAGAAATATGTGCTCGCCTACCGATGAGAGGAAAAAAATCAAACAGTTACATTTGGATAAGATTATGACATCAACACACAGTAGAGCATCATCAACATCTTCAACAACTTTGGAATGCTAAAATAGGTGAGCTATATCAACAAAACTCTCTCCAATAGGCTTGTCTAGCTCAGTCACCAAAGCTGCAACTCATTTGTCTCTCTTTAGAACTACTAAGTTGACCTTGGATCTTCAAAACATTTATTTTACTTTGGAAGCACAAAATCTCATTAAAAATGCTAAAACTTGCACTATTTCTTTTCAAATAATAAAAACATAGACTTTCTTCACTCTTTTTTTGCATTTTTTTCAATATAAATAAATATTTTAACAAATACTGTATTAATTGAAATGAAGAGTTTGCTACGGTACAAATTATTAGAGCACATCCATCGATGCATTTTGGCTCTGGCAAGAGGGGGCCCAAGGCCATAAAATCATTTCCAACTGGCTCAAGCTGCCCAGGCAACCGGGCTAGCCCAAAGGCCAAACGAGCCCGAGCTCGTGCCTGGGCCAGATGACGCGACGCCAAGCTGGCGTCACCGCAAGCCAATTCGAATTTTTTTTATAGTTGACGCGTGTCGTGCACACGCCAACGGTAAAAAAAATTTTGAAAAACCATGCGCTCCTTTCCGCCAACGAGCAGAAGATACGTGGCAACTCCTGGCCCTTCCGATTGTTTTTTTTTCTCCTATTCGACAACTGCAATTTTTTTTCGTTAAAAAATTTTGATTTTTTTTTATAAAAAAAAATGTCAAAAAATTCTATTTTTTTTTCTATAAATACCTACCAATATTCTTCACTTTCCACACCAAATCTTCATACATTTTCTTCTCCTTCTAATATTATTCACTTTCCACACCACATTTTTTTCACTTTCCAAAATTCAATTGTGTTCAAATACAAATGGCATCTTCCATCGAAGCTGGAAGGGCATGGGCAATCATGGAAGATGTGTTGTTGTGTGAGTGTTGGGTCCAAGTTGGTCATTGTCCAATCACGGGCAATGAGATGAAGTTCGCTCATATGTGGAAAACAATTCATGCCGAATTTTGTGAAAAATCGGGTTCCGGTCGTACAGAAATGGCCTTAGCTAGTAGGTGGAAATTTTTGAATAAATAGTTGGGGAAATGGAGAGATACGTTGGCAAAAGCGAGGGATAACATTTGAAGCGGCGAAAATCTTGGCAATGAGGTAAATTATTTGTAATTTCCGTTTTATTAAATTTCATGTCCTATTTTTTCCAATTTTTCTTCCATTTCTAATATTTTTTAAAATAGATTATGCAAGCACAAATGTGGTTCGGTGCTATTGGAAAAGGCAAAAAATCTTTCACCTATCACCAATGTTGGGAGGCGGTGAAAAATTGTTCGAGATTCAAAATTATTTCCACGGGTCCGACCATTGTGTTGAACGGGACGCCGCTCTACGATTCAATGGCATCGGATTCGCCTATGGATTCCTCGATAAATGAAGACTAACCAATCCAAAATGAGCCGAGGCCTATTGGGAGAAAGGCGGCGAAGGCCAAGAGAGGAAATAATTCCACCAATGATACTGCAAAATTTTTGGAGCAAATTGCTCTGCAAGGCACATTGAGAATTGAGAGAGACATGAAAAGAGATGCAGATGAGAAGGCAATGCATGAAGAATTTGTAAGAGAAAAGGAGTATATATGCAAACAAGACTTGGAGAAGAAGGATTGGGAAACCATGGCCATGGATACGAGCCCTATGTCCCCTGAAACAAAGACATATTGGAAGCTTGAACGAAAAGATGTTATGAGAAGAAGGCTTTTCCGTGACAATGGACCTAACAACACTGATTGGTTAAATGATCAAAACCATTAGGTTTTATTAGTTGTCTAATATTTAATTAGTTGTATTTCTTTTATTTTATTTTAATTAGTTGTATTTCTTTTGTATTTTTTTAATTTTTTAGTGAATAAAGAAATCATTAAATAAAATTCCTTTTTACACATTGCATACATCAAAACAACGGTTCGTGCTTCATTGGTTGTCCATTGGCTCCTATGGGTTTTTTTTAAATTCTTGTCAAAGCCATGTTCATGGGATCGGGTTCGAACACCTCTGGAGCATCATAATCATATTCATCCTCCACAATTATGTTATGGAGAATGATGCATGTCATCATAATGCTCCGAAGCACCTCTTCATCAAGCATCCGAGCAGCCCCCTAATGATTGCCCACCTAGCTTGGAGGATACCAAAACATCTTTCCACATTTTTCCTATAACCCTCTTGATGTGCAGCAAATAATTTTTCCTTCACCGATCGGGGATGCGGAATAGTTTTCATGAATGTCATCCACCTCGGGTATATTTTGTCTGCTAGGTAGTACCCACCCACGTAGACGGTATAGTTGATTTCATAAGTGACCTGAGGGGCTTGACCTCTCAACACATCGTTGAACACCGGGGATTGACCGAGCACGTTGAGGTCGTTTTGAGATCCCGCAACTTCGAAAAAGGCATGCCAAATGCATGTATTGAATGAAGCAACGGCTTCCAGAATGATACTTTTTTCCCCTTCCTATTCCCATAATTTCTGTGCCAAGCAATTGGGCAATTCTTCCATTGCCAGTGCATACAGTCGATGCTTCCAATCATGCCTGGGAAACCTCGAGATTTGGCTTTTTGTAGAAGACTTTGGAGGTCCCTAGGCGTAGGTGTGCGGAGGTATTCCCTCATGTAGAGAGTTTCGATTGCATCACAGAATTTAACCAAACTCTCTGGGATAGTGGACTTTCCCATCCTAGCAATCTCATCCACCTGGTCTGTAACTGCCCCATACGCAAGCATCCGTAAAGCAGCAGTAAGTTTCTGCTCCGGAAGAAGCCCCAAAACCCCAGTAGCATCACACTTCTGAACGAAGTATGTGTCGTAATTGCAAACATCATGCATGACTTTATTGAACAAATTGGGCTGGATTCTATATCTCTCTAAAAATAAACAGTAGAGTATAACGAATTTGGGATAAAGTAATCTTCCAAAAGATTCTTACCTCGAGATTGCCTATGTCTGTCGACGTTTGGGCCACGACCGACTTGTGAACCACCGTGGCGTTCTTGCCTTGATGGATCCAACATACCCGCTGCCATGACAACTTTTGCATCATCTTCTTCCTCCTCCCTTTGTTCTTCAACTCGTCTGCACCTTCTTTCTTTCATTGCTCGCTCTTGCCTCTCCAAGCATCTCATCATGTTGGACGTTGAGAGTGGACTATGAAATCTAAAATCTGAGAAATGAAAGGATAAAGAGGATATTGTGTGAGAGGTTTGAGTTGAGCCTCTGATTTTATAGAGGGATTTAGAAGATAGAGATGGCATGTGGCGCGATATTACAAGATGAAAATCTTATCTGAAATCTGATATTTGTAATTTATAATAAATATTGACACGTGGCAACTGAAAATCTTATCCAAAAATCTTATCTGAAATTTGAGAGGTGAATTTTATAATAAATATGGACACGCTGCAACCGAAAATTTAATCCAAAAATT
This sequence comes from Prunus padus, assembly GCA_024362665.1. Lineage (NCBI taxonomy): Eukaryota > Viridiplantae > Streptophyta > Magnoliopsida > Rosales > Rosaceae > Prunus > Prunus padus. The sequence continues at coordinate 5,518,477 of JANFAM010000020.1, forward strand.
TTATCATGATAATTTTTATAATAAACATTGACACGTAGCAACCGAAAATCTTATCCAAATTAATCGTTTATGTAGAAAAAATAAAAAATAATATAAAGTGAATAGTAATTGCCATGGCAAAGGGCAATCGGTGGAAACACAACAGGCCTTTTCAAGGGCTGCTACTATTTATGTGAATAGTAATAGCCTTTGCCCCTTACCATGGCAAATGAGTGGAGGGGCTCTTAAGGTAGTAAACAAACTTTTTCAAATTGCCACATAAGTCCACATTTGGTCCCTTGGCGTCTACGAGTTGATTGGCAAAATTGCTTGCATCGTCTCCAACACATGTCATTTAAGATTTCTCATATCTTTCATTAGGGTAATCATGCTGCTAATACTTTGGAAAATCATGGTGCTTTGGGCTCTGGTTTAATTTGGTGGGATACTACACCTTCTTTTATTTTGCCTTTTTGTCAGCGGGACTGGCTGGGCATGCCTAATTACCGGTTCTCCTAGTTTCTTTTGTTTACTCTTTCAGAGTTTTGGTCTCTTAAGTCAGCATGCTGTTGTGCATTTCTGTCATTGTCTTTCTCTTCTGCAGGGTTTGGTTTGGTCCCCCTTTCTGTTCTTGTATCTCTTTTTGTTTCTTATTAATAAATTATGATCAAGGTGACGGACGGGGGGCTTTCGGAGTGTTGGTCCCCGCTTTGAGGGTGGTAGATGTTTGTGTATCTGATGACCGATACTGAGGAGCTAATCTAGCCTAATCCTTATTTGGTTTATTATTATTATTTTATTTTTTAAAAAACTCCAATTTGAATAGTTGATTTGCTACTACTGTTGGAGATTCTTTTATTATACTAAAAACTTATGTTTAAAAATTACATAAAAAAATGTCTAAACATCTTACCAAATAAGCCCATCAAAACTCTGTTTTGTATTGAAAAATTACTGTTTTGAGGAAAAAAACATTGACTTCAACAGTTCTTGCATTATATGTTGGCTCAATTTCCTTATCATTTCCATCTAGGTGAATGTTCCCCAATTTTTCTCTCTTTCTTCTGGAAAATTGCAATGCTAGTATTAATTTTTTACCACGTCATTTCCAAATAATGAAAGCCACGAAAAATTCATCCACCTCAGCTTCTGTAAACATGTGGGTTTGATTAAATCTATGGGCCATTAAATATTGGAAAGATATTTGTAAAAAATCAAGTGGCATGATTCTGACTTGATATTTGTAAAAAATCAAGTGGCATGATTCTGACTTGATATTGTTAATTTCAAGTGGCATGATTCTGACTTGATATTTGTTAAAAATCAAGTGGCTTGATTCCGTGTTTATATTCTTTGAGTAGGATGTTCACTTTTTCTAGGTTATTAGTCTCAGATTGATTAGCTGCTAGGATTTTAAGTTTTAAGTCTCAGAATTTGAAATCTAAGCTATGAACGGACATTCTATACGTCAACGGGGTCTAGCCTAGTGGAAAATGGCCTAGACTTGCAGACCAGTGGTCTCAAGTTCGAACTCTCATGATACTTTGGTTACCTTGGTTGTTTGTGTGTGTGAGAAACCCTCATCTCCCTTATAGTTTAAACTATCATTATATATTCATGTTTTACTTCTGGACTCAAATGTCGATCTCAATTTACCCCATGGAACTCAAATTTTCCCAATTAACCCTCCAAATCCTTACTTCATGTTCCACTTTGCCTCATTTCGTCAACTTTGTTAACTTGTTGACTTGGCATGAACCCACTTATTTGTTGTATTTGTCACATATTACCACATACACAAAAGTCAATTTTTGTTTTGTTTTTGTTTTTGCCATAGTTAGGAAAAGGGGAAAACTCACTCACACGGGTACTATTGAGGCTTGAACCCATGACCAGTTGGGAGCACACCAAAAGTATGAGCCAATCTAACTAACACCCCATTAATACTTGTTAAAAACATTCATGAATCATGTCCCACCTGAGTGATGGTTTGGGTTGGGCGTGCTAAGGAAAAAAATGCAAGTCTCAAATGGAATTCTAGGTGGTGAAGGAGAGAAAGAGAATGATGTTTGTGCAGGGGGTGGTTATTTGGGTTTTAATAGCTGAAATTATTAAAATGTTCATGCCATGTTAGCAAGTTAACAGATTTGTTAACGAGATTGACGAAATGAGACAAACACATAGTAAAATTCTAGAGTGTTAAGTGAGAAAACTTGAGTTCCATAGGGTTAATTGAGATCAACATTTGAGTCGAGAGGGTAAACCATAAATTAACACTAAAAAAATACACATATATTATCCCTTATTTGGACTTTAAAATCCAAAAGACGAGCCTACTTTTGGATGTCAAGTGAAATCTACTTCGACCAACAACTATATTTTGTCGTCTCTTCTTTCATTTTTGTGATTCCACGATAAGATTGTTACTTTTAGGTACAAAATCACTTTTTAAGAAAAGATAGAGGTTTTAATTTTAACTCTCGAATTTGAATATAAAAAAAGTCTAAAGTTAAAACTTCAAAATCTACCCTAACTTGAGAGTTAAAAACTTAAAATTTAAGCAAAAAAAATATGTGCCCGCCTACCGGTGAGAGGAAAAAATCAAACAGTTACATCTGGATAAGATTATGACATCTAGTAATTTTGTTTGCCTTTTGCTTTTATCATCTTGCTTACTAAATTCGCATAGACTATCAATTTCAGGTGGGACATTTTTATCGATAATGTTAGAAATTGCTGTCATGATTTAAACCTTTTATTTTTTCTGTGTCTTGATCATAGCTTTGTGACATAGATGTTGCACCAATTCATCACGACCTTGGCACAAATTTGTCTAAGCCCCACGCGGCAGAACCATCCATAGAAGAGTGGTTGAGCTGCTTCTCTTAACAACTATGACTGGCCACCACAAAATTATACCAACAAAACATTATCAAACTCTAAAACCATCGTAAATGAGTAGGTGTTCAAATGCTTAAGAAATCTTAAAAGGAAAACTAAGCTAGATTTATAAGGGAATGTGTAAGCTCCAAGCAGCTTGAAACTTAAAACAATTCCAGGTCATGTTTTAACACATAATTTCCCAGCTTACTTTGGGCTTAATATTACAAAGGCAAAAAGTTACTTTTAGTCTACTTCAGCGAGTTTTCCACTTTGGTCACCGTGCTTTCAATGCTCGTAATTTGATCCTTACAGTTTTATATCCGTTGCAAATTAAGGACATCGAAATTTCTGTCCAGTTTCGTGACGGAATAAGCATGTATTATTTTGGACGGAATTGAATGAAAATTTGGACGTACGTGTCCTTGAATTGATATCAAACTATAAGGGTCAAATTGCCATAATTGAAACCACAAGAACCAAAGTGAAAAATTCGACAAACTACATGAACCAAAATGAATTTTTTCCCCATTACAAAACAACTAGACAACAAAACTGAAAATTCTAAAAGGAAACTCACATCCCTTCCTTGATATTCAAGCCAAGGCACTTAAGGTGGGTTGACAAAGTCCTCCCTAGTACCTACAAAAGCATCTTTTATGCCTCAAATTTCCAAGGTTTGGCTTGAACTGAAAGCAAGGGATGCGTAGAATGTACAAGAATTTTCCTCTTTTTCTGTTTTTCGAAAAGCCAAATTATCATTTAAATGCTTTTGACAAACTAAAGCTAAAGTATTCTGTCAATATTCAATAGCTTGTTTGAATTGCTCAAATGCAATCTCCATGATTTATCGAATGCAATCTTTATAAAAGTTACCGTTGCTTTTTCCCTTTGTCAAAAGCTGACAGCATATCTGAAAACTACAAGAAAAGTAATTAAATACTGATTATCAACGATTAAAGAATTTGATTGAGAAAAATTAATTATCAAAGCCTTTGCGATATTTCATGCGTGAAGTAAGAGAACTTTGGGTAAGGAATGTTTTGCCTTTGCTTTACTGGAAAAAGACTCCAGGTTCATGAATTCATGTCTAAACCCTTGTTTCTTATTCACCCCAAAAATATATAAATCAAAGTTCTCTAAATTCAAGCTTGAAGCCATGAACCTTTGACAGTCTTTTGTTTTTTTGTCATTCGCTAGGGAGGGGGAGGGAGAAGAATTATATTGGTTTGCCTCAAGATTGTTTTCTATCTGAATCGAGCCCCGTGCACTTGGTGGGAGGAAGAGTTTGACTAACTTTTCCACTGTCGTGCCACCCCACGTGCTTTGAGAGTCACCTGAATTTATGCCACACAAATTGTCACCTTAAAGAATGTATAAAACAAATGTGACCTGAATTTATACATCAATTTCACCTGAATTTATAAACCCTCAACAATATGGGTATTTTAGTCTTTTCAATATGTAAACCCTCAACAAATCCAAGCCGACAACAGTGTAAGACCCATGTCTTGGGGAAGCAAGAACGGTGAGCAATCCCACATCGCTCGGGGAGGGAAATGTGAAATGCCTTATATGTATGGGCACTTCTCCTCCTAGCACGAGGCCTTTTGGGAGCTCACTAGCTTCTGATTTCATGGGAACTCCGAAGTTAAGCGAGTTGGGGCTAGAGCAATCCCAGGATGGGTGACCCACTGAGAAGTAGCTCGTGAGATCCCAGAAACAAAACCGTGAGGGCATGGCCCAAAGCAAACAATATTGTGCTAGGAGAGTCGGGTCGTAACATAATAGTATCAGAGCTGGACCCCGACTGGAAGTGTGCCAGCGAGGACATTGGGCTCCAAGGGGGGTGGATTGTAAGACCCGAGTCTTGGGGAAGCAAGAAGGGTGAGCAATCCCACATCCCTCGGGGAGGGAAAGGTGAAGTGTCTTATATGTGTGGGCACTTCTCTTCCTAGCACGAGGCTTTTTGGAAGCTCACTGGCTTCTGATTCCATGGGAACTCCGAAGTTAAGCGAGTTGGGGCTAGAGCAATCCCAAGATTGGTGACCCATTGAGAAGTTGCTCGTGAGTTCTCAGAAATAATTGGTGACCCATTGAGAAGTTGCTCGTAAGTTCTCAGAAACAAAACCGTGAGGGCAGGGCCTAAAGCGGACAATATCGTGCTAAGAGAGTCGGGTCGTGACAAACAGTCACTGACAAATGGAGGAAAATTGGAAAGACTAAAATACCCTTTAAAAAGGATGGAAAATTGGATGATGTTAAAGTCAGGTGACAAATCATGGATTTTGAAAACTTAAGGTGACATTTTGCTTAAATTTTTCCTTAAGATTACAAATTGAAACTGATGTATAAATTGAGGTGATATTTCTGTAAAAATTCCTTTCAGTAAAGCAAATGTGTGAAGGTTGTAGAGAGCGTAGACCATGCTATGCCACACAATGGGTTTTTGACAAGTTCTATCTAGTCATTTATTAAAGCCAATGCCATCAAATTTAGGCACTGGGGTCCAATTTGGGCCTACAGACGATTTGGGTCCAAGAATTGCACCACAAAACTTTTTTTCTGTCGCGTAGTTACCACAACCATTTCCCACATCCCAGATATCATGACACTTGTTTTTGACTCTTGTAATTTACTTCATAAACTAAACCTGAATCAATGTTCGAAATATATTACTTCCTATTGCCAATTGGTTTCAGGGATACTCGGATTCTATTGGATCGGGTTAGCATCAGGCAAACTCTCCATTTTCTTTTTTCCTTTGTTGGGTAAACAAACATCAGCAAGAAAAAGAGGAGCAGTTTTCAACATTGAAAACACAAGTATATATATGCATCCCAGCACACGAACTAAACTTTTTTTTGTTTCTTTTTATGCTTATAGCAAGACTTAAATGTAGGTTCTGCCACTTATTCATTCCGCCACGATGCCATTTGAGATGCTAGAGCTTATGAGCACACACGTACAACATTTCGATAAAACAAGCAACTACATCGTAGCTAAGCCCTCCTCCAGGACATAGAAGCATTCTTAGTTCTGCTAATGTCAAGCATTATAGAATCTTAATGCTGGTAAATGGTAATGTAAAAATGTTGAACGATCATGTGAGCTATATGAGTATCCTTAGTTCTGGTAAATATCAGAACCGGACTCCCATCATCTTGCAGCTTCATCTGCAATCTCCAGTGACAGAAAATGATACTTCTAAACATTTGCTCTTCCCACCGGCATGAAATCCATCACCGTAGTCGCAGGAGAAATGGCATCACCACATGCTACAAATGTCGATTCTGCACAAGAGAGATGGCACTTGGTTAACTCTCTTGCATGCAGAACTGGAAGAGGAAAGCACTGCATGAATATTGCAGCAACGAGTAAAACATAACACTCAAAACTTGTGTGGGTTGAGATTTTTGTCTTTCTGTGCTCTACATTTATAGAAAGAAAGATCTTTTCTAGACAAGGTAAAGCTATGTAAAAAAACAAAAGCCTTTTTAGTAATTGGTTGCTTTTTCTTTGCTTTTGGTTTTGCTTTCGACAGTTGTTTTCCATTTCTCAATCATTTTTTCTAACCTTTGTCAATGGTGCAGTGCTCATCACATCATCGTTGAAAATGAGTAGCAACATGATTATTGTTTCAACTCCACTGATAGCGGTGGAATGCAACAATAATGCAACAATAATGATTCAGAATTCTAACCTTATACACAGAAACTAGACCTCTTGGTTGGGCCAATGCAAGCTTTCAGCTTGCCCATTAGTGATGCACATCTCTTCATACAAAAATGAATCTTCCTTTCTGCTTAGGGAGACTCTAGAGAACTTAACTGAACCAGCAAGATCAGTCCGGCATCTATTTTGATTCACTTGGGTGGTCCATTGGTAAACAAAAAACAGTTCATTTCAAATATAATCATATGCATTTTGCCTACAAAATTAGTTGCTATGCCGTTTTCTGGACACACCTATTTTAATCTCTCTCTTTTCTAATTTTGCTGCCCCTGTTCGCTCCATACCGAAAATGGAAGGCAACAAAAAAGATTCTCATACGCCAGTCCTCCCCTAATTAGCCATTAACAAGATGATGAGAACAAATATCATGCTAGTGAATCTTGAAGCACCAAAAACGAATGTTGATCTCAATTTACCCCATGGAACTCAAATTTTCCCACTTAATGCTCCAGAACCTTACTTCATGTCCCACTTTGCCTCATTTCGTCAACTTCGTTAATTTGCTGATGTCGCATGAGCCCACGTATTTGTTTTATTTGTCACACATTACCACATACACTAAAGTCAATTTTTATTTTTATTTTGTTTTTGCTAAAGTTAGGAAGGGGAAAGGGAAAAACTCACACACGGGTACCATTAAGGTTTGAACCCATGATCAATTGGGAGCACACCAAAGTCATGAACCAATCTAACTAACATCCCATTAACACTTGTTAAAAACACAATTCATGAATCATGTCCCACCTGAGTGATGGTTTGGGTTGGGCGTGCTGAGGAAAAAAATCCAAGTCTCAAATGGAATTCTAGGTGGTGAAGGAGAGAGAGAGAATGATGTTTGGGGGAGGGGTGGTTGTTTGGGTTTTAATAGCTGAAATTATTAAAATGTTTATGTCATGTCAGCAAGTTAAACAAGCGAAGTGGGACACAGAGTAAGGTTCTAGAGTTTTAAGTGAGAAAAATTGAATTCCATGAGGTAAATTGAGATCGACATTTGAGTCAACATTTGGGTCCAATTTGGGCCTACAGATGATTTGGGTCTAAGGACTGCATGTCCCACAAAATTTAGGGAGCACTAGTACTTCCCTTTCCGCCCTTTCCTAAACCCTCTATGTATCCTTCTTTTCCATATTTATAATATTGTCCATATATTCTTTTTAAAAAGTGAAGAATCTGCATCTGAATTTCTGTGTTCGAATCCTCTTCTTTTCAATATCGCTTGTATTAAAAGATAAGTGAAGAATGTGTTAATAAGAAATGAAACAACTCTAGAATTTGCCAACACTTCTGAATGAGTTGCCCAACACTTAAATGAATTTTGAACAATGCCAAGGAGACAGAGAACATCACGAATGAATTTGGTTTGCCCTCCTCTTGTTTTGACTTAAAGGACTCATTTTCCTTCAGCTTTTTGCAATTTTATGTCTCCAAGCTTAACTTGGGAAACCACTTTTTCATCTAGGCAAGGGCGGAATCATGAATTTTTCAATAGAAAAGTTGATATTGATTCAAATTCCTATTGGGAAGTTGGGTTTAATCCTCGGATTTGGTGACATTGATCCAAGTCCTTTGACTTTTGTATCACATAGAATTACATTCCTTTCTTAATATTTTATGATGTAATCTTTTTATTATTTTATTTTTAAAATCATTTTTTGTTCCAATGTTGCCCTTTATGATGACTTGAATTGGGTACTAGTGATTTATGTCATATTGCCTATTGCCTATTGCATAGGTATATATATGTTTTTTCATATTTTCAACAATGTGTAACAGTATTTTATGTACCTTTTTATTTTATAGGTAACATAAAATTTTATTTTGTCTATTTTGGTATCTGACTTATAAGTAGTTTTCTAATTTATGTTCCTAACTTATAGGTAACACGATTTATAACTACGTATTTTTCGTTGCTAATAATAACACGATTTACCTGTATGTCAGGTACATACTTTAATGCGGGTCCTTGTCTGATCGATTGGTATAATATGTGGGTCTTTACTTTTTATTGATTAAATTGTATTTTATCCATATATTAGGAATATTATCAAGGAAAGAATTTAAATTTTAAATTCTGGAATTCAATTACAAGGAAATAATTCATTAGATTTAGATTTTCAATATGTTTTCCTTATTTACCTAAAAGGGTAAAATCGACACAATAAAAAAATAATAAATGTCAAAGGACCTACATCTAAAACCAAACACGCGAGGACTAAACCCAATGACAGCTAATCGTTTTGGACCTAGATCTAAGAAGGTTGGGCTAGCTAAAGTTATTAGTTTAAAATCTAATGATAATTTTTTTTTTCTTGTACTAACAATTTCTCTAGTTTTTCTAGAAATAAATGTATACATTAAATCGTATAAATCACGCTAGTTGTAACACACAAGAAAAAAAATGGAATTAGAGCCATATTATTCACGAAAGGGTGAATTTTATTTAGAAAAATGCTTCTCTTTTGGAGATACGTTAATGGAAAATGATTAAAATTGATGTTTGTGACAAACTTTGACACCAAATACAAATGTGAAAGACCTTTGACTATGCCTATTAGTGTGGTAGAATATGCAATTGTATTAGTATATATATATATATATATTTTTTTTAAATTAAAAATATTAGGCTATATATGTTTATTTTTTTCCCCAAAACCTTCCCTAAGCTACAGCTTTGACAGCCCTTGGACTAGTTCCGCCCCTGCATCTACGTTCACAAAACATTTTTAATTTTCTATCATGTAGTTACTACAACCATTGCCCTCATCCCAGATATAAAGACAGAGTTGCAGCAGGGCTAAAAATAACGTGGGACCCACCACTTATAGGCCACGGAGACTCATTGTCGAGGCGGAAACTTAATGACAACGTCAGCAACTACCACAATTAGGTATGTTGTGGCCAATTCGTGGCTAACACCCTTTAGTCACTGGTTGTCAGTGGCCAACATGAATATAGGCCACGAGCTGTCTGTGGCTTATAATGAGGTTTTCTAGTAGTGACTCTTGATGTTGACTATACCACCAATAGAACAACTGGTATGATGAATCTTTTTTCTCCATGTAATTTACTTCATAAACTAAAGCTGAATAAATATTAGAAATATATTCATGTCTTACTTTCTATTGCCAATTGGTTTCAAGGATACTCGCATTCTATTGGATCGGGTTAGCATCAGGCAAACTCTCCATTTTCTTTTTTCCATTGTTGGGTAAACAAACATCAGCAAGAAAAAGAAAAGAGCTGTTTTCAACATTGAAAACACAAGTATATAGATACACCAGCACACGAACTAAACTTTTTTTGTTTCTTTTTATGCTTATATAGCAAACTTAATGTAGGTTCCGCCACTTATTCATTCCACCAGGATGCCATTTGAGATGCTAGAGCTTACGAGACGAACTACATTTTGATAAAAAAGCTACTAGATCGGTTGCTAAGCCCTCCTCTTGGACATAGAAGCATTCTTAGTTCTGCTAATTTCACTGGTAAATGGAAATGTAAAAATGTTGCACGATCATGTGAGCCATATGAGTACCTTGGTTCTGGTAAATATCAGAACCTGACTCCCATCATCTTGCAGCTTAATCTGCAATCTCCAGTGACATCAAATGATACTTCTAAACATTTGCTCTTCCCACTGGCACGAAATCCATCACCGTAGTCGCAGGAGAAATGGCACCACCACATGCTACAAACGTCGATTCTGCACAGGAGAGATGGCACTTGTTTAACTCTCTTGCATGCAGAACTGGAAGAGGAAAGCACTGCATTTTTTGTTGCCCTCTAGGATGAATATTGCAGCAACGAGTAAAACATTACTCAAAACTTGTGTGGGTTAAGATTTTTCTCTTTCTGTGTTCTACATATATAGAAAGGAAAGATCTTTCTAGACAAGGTAAAGCTAAGGTGAAAAACAAAAGCCTTTCTGGTAATTGGTTGCTTTTTCTTTGCTTTTTGAACAATTGTCAATGTTGCGGCGCTCATCAATCACATTTTGTTGAAAAATGAGTAGCAACATGATTATTTTTTCAACTCCACTGATAGCGGTGGAATAATGCAACAATAATGATTCTAAGTTAACCTTGTATGCAAAGAAGTTGAAAATTAATGGGATCCTTACCTTCAAATAGCTCCTACTATCTTGTGGGCATAGCTTTATGAGTCCATTTGACACGAAAAACATGCCCTATGCTCATGTTGGGCTTTGCATCTTGAAGTCATTTGAGTTTCTTACATAAACTGTTTGCGGCTAAGCATCATATTTTTGCATCTTGGATTTCACAGATTTAATTGTAGCCAACCATGGGGAATTTTGAAAAGTACGTAGCCAAATCTTGGACATGTTTATATGCCATGAAACCCAAGTGGAAGCACATCTGTCAACGGTCTCCCTAAGTCCATGCATTTGTCTTTCACTTCCTTCTCCGCCCACACATTTCATTGAAGAGCCTAGTGCTGTGCAAGATTCAATCCAATCCGTCAAAACCGACCAATTCAATTCAATCCGCCAAAACCCAGAATCAATGTATGGTTTACAAGATTCATCTACCCACCAACACCACAACCCAAGAAAAGAATCTTAAGAATATGGTGAGAAATGCTTAGTGGAATAAAATATTGCACAGAACTGGACCTCTTGGTTGGGCCAATGCACATCTCTTCTTACAAAAATGAATCTTACTTTCTGCTTAGGTAGACTCCAGGGAACTCATAACTGCACCTGCAAGATTGGTCCAACATCTATTTCGATTAACTTGAGTGGTTCATTGGTGAACATTAAAAACAGTTCATTTCAGATATAATCATATGCATTTTCCCTACAAAAATATCTATATAACGCTGTGTTCAACCTTACATGATGTCACACACATTCATACATATAATAACCTTGTTTCAAATAACTTCTTGTATATGGATGAGGCTGTAGAATGAGACCATGTAACAAACTTAAACATATCTTGTATATTCTTAGCTGTCTTTTTAAATTATGATATGAGTCTCTAATTGCTTTCATTTGATTGACAACAACGTTCATCAGCATCCTCTCTGTTGGTGATATTGCAGAGTATGAGAGTCCTATGTGCATCACTGAAACCAACCATTCCTCCAATCTTCTTGCTTGGAGCCATCCTGATAGCTTGTGCTTGGTCTTGCTCGTATGTCATCGCCGCATCTGTCATCAGCAGCATCTGTCATCAGCAGCATCTGCATTTACTTTTTCAATGAGCAATGAAGGGTCAACTATATCCCTGGCATGGTCAGGCATCGCCATGGCAGTGATTGGTGAATGCATAGGCCATCTCTGAAAAGGGCATCTGTAGGCCTTTTTCCTATAAATATTTCTAGCAACAGTATTCCGAAACTATAGATATCTCTCAATAAGGAAACTTGTCATCCCATGCCATACTCTGTCATTGAAAACATACATTAGGATGTAAAAGTCAAATTTGTTTTTAGAACTTAGATCTTACATATTGAAGAGTTTGTGAATACTTCTTTTCAAGGAAAAAGAGGGCATTATTTTTTTCTTTATTTATATGTATTATCTAAGAAACTTATAATAAGTTACTAGGAAGAAAAAAACATGAGAACGATAGAAACTCATACCTGGAGGAATGTAGCCTATGGAACCCCTTAGCCTAGGTGACATGGTTTGACCTTGAGATTGAGTATTTGATGCTTCCAAGAGGAACCGTGCTAAACCAAAGTCACCAACATGGGCTACGATATCTTCATCAAGAAGAACATTGCTCGGCTTTAGATCACAATGAACAATGGATGTTTCACAGTGGTTGTGGAGATAATCTAATGCAGAAGCAACATCAATTGCAATATTGAGTCTTTGGATAAAGCTCAATCTTTTACTTGGACACTGCTCATCATTTATTGGATACAACCACATGTCTAGACTTCCGTTTTCCATGAACTCAAAAACTAGACTTTTGAAATCATTACCCTGGTTATCAATGCTTGAGCATGTAGTTATGATCTTGAGAAGATTACGGTGTCGTATACTTCTTAAAGCTTTGCATTCATCAATGAAACTCTTGGAAGCTCCTTTTTGTTGAAGGTTTAATACCTTAACAGCAACTACCTTCCCAGTTGTTGGGATTGTTCCTTTTGTAAACAGAACCAAAGCTTCCTGTACCAATCAGAGTGTCCATAGAGAACCCGTTAGTTGATTCAACTAGTTCTAAGTAAGAGACACCTGATTTCCAATCCTTATAAGAACTTGAAGCTACAGGTCCACCTCTTGTCTTTTTCACCATTAAACAAGTAGCAATGAAGCATGACAAAGCAATTATGAATGTAAGTATAGGAATTACTTCTTTTGGCGCAAGAATTCCTCGAGATGAATGAGGCTTTTTGCTCAAGCATGCAGGTAGAAGTAATTGTGGGATGCCACCACAGAGCCTATGATTTCCGAGAACTGAGAGACCACTATCATTTGAAACGATCCCTTCTTTAGGCAATTCACCCTCAAAATCTTTATAAGAAAGATTGAGATGGTTAAGAGCTCTAAACTTGCCTAAGAAATCAGGAATTTTTCTTATGCAAGTTTAGAGCTCTTAACTTTGTTTAATTAATTTATTTTTATTTGATTTCTTATAATTTTGTTAAATTCCTTTACTTTAAATTTCGTGATGTTACAACCTACCCTCCTTAAAAGAATTTCGCCCCCAAAATTCCACAACTGCTTTGGTTAACCAACACCGTACTCTTCGACTCCAACACCTTAGTAACATCCCAACAGTCCCGCACTTACACCTTTACCACCACCAACTTCCGAAGTTATCAAGTTTAATTTCTTAATTCTTAATATGAAAACCTCAACAAATTTTTCAAATTTTAAGATTTTCCTTAATCTTTTGTGTAAAACCACCACTTGTTTTGACACGCCACTAAGGGTTCTAGACAAGTGCAGCTCCGGAATCTAACGAAGCACGCGAAAGAAAACAAGAAAGTCGTCAGTTCAAGAGTGCACAAAGGAAGCGAAGTCCGAAGGAAAGTGAATCTAAAGCTCTGATACCAAGTTGACAGGACCGGCCCCGAATTCCTTAGAACGCGAGACCGACCCTGTGGTTATTATGACATTAAACAAATGCCGGCCCATTTACTAAATTGGAATTTTCGTTTTCAAGGTTAAACAAAGCATAGGGCCGAGGCTTCTGCCAAAATTTCGACAGAACATCCTCTAAAAATTGGACTTTCCCAAAACTTCAACCTGCAGAAAACTCAACCAAACGGCAGCACACAACAGTTTAAAGGCACACAAAACAGTTTATGGCCTTCAGCCTCAGAATTTCAATCCTAATGGGCAAGTATCAGAGCTTATCTAAGATTAAAGTTTAAGTTTACATACCAAATACGAAATTAAATGAAAGTTTACAAAAATAGGATCCTCCTTAGATTCGAGGCTTGGAAGTCGACACTCGGCTTAGATGCTCGGCTCGGATTTTGCTATTGTCTGGGGGGCGCAAAACAGAAAAATGTGAGTGTACAAAAATAAAGGTTTTCACAAGGTTAAAAACTATAACCCACCATTTCAAAATAATGAGGAAAACATGCAATTCTCTTTTTATAAGCAATACCGAAGTTTAAAATTAAACTTTAAATATATATATATATATATATATATACAGAAATTCTCTTATGCGGATATCCGGACGTTATTATCATGCGGACGCAGTGTATTTTGTACTACCCCGCCCTGCTTTCCTGCCTATTTACAATGGCATCCGTACGTTCCGCATGTTAATTCATCCGGATAAGAGAATAACTGTATATATATATATATAATTGAACTTAAAATCGATAAAATCTTAATACAATTAAAGGGAACTCAAGATTGAACTCAAATATCTGAAATGAAGGAAATTCCCAAACCAAAAACAAACCTCTTACAGCGAACTCAATTACCCAAACGTAGCTCTCGTACGAAAAACCAAATCCGTAAAGATCTGAAATCTCGTAATGCAGAAACACACTGTGGAATATATATATACGAAATCAATTTGAAACCAACATAATTCAAAATAATAGGAAATCCGAACTCAATTTAAAGGCCCGTACTTAACTCTCGATCAAAATCAATTCATAATGATATAAACACAAGGGTCAAACCCAAAACGAAGGAATTCCAAACGAAACTAAACCAAACTAAAAAAGATACGAAAATAGTAGTTAAACCCAAATCGAAGAGATTCCAAACAAAACCAGACTTTATGAAGGATGACTCGACTCTCCCCAAAGTCCCGATCCTGATTCAAAATGCTTGCCTGTAGGCATTGCGAGTGAGGAAGTATCCACGCCGAAGAAAAATAAGAAGAGATTGTATAATAGTAATAATAATAATGTTAAATAATAAATATGTAATATATATAGACAATTTATAGTATAAATAAATAATAAGTAGCAAGACACCATGATTTTTTATCGAGGAAACAATTCAACCGGGGGATTGTTTGGCTAGACACGGGACGGCATCGCATCATCCCCGGCCTAGGGTTGAGCTGTCCAACCGGGGGACTACCACTCTCGTACACACGCCGGTACTATCCAACGCCACGTGTGTACGTATCCAATCCAAGTCCTACACGCATAGACTGCCCGCCAAGGCCTTCAGCACATCCAGCCAAGGGTGCCAGGACCTCTGCTACATGCCGGAAATTCCAACGCCACGTGTAGTAGAGTAATAGTAACCAAATGTGTTCCACACGCCGGAAATCTCCAACGCCACGTGTGGGCACAGTATAAGGGGGGTGGTACAGACTATGGTGTATTCCGACACCTCAAATCACGACTCAAACTCAACTTACCCAAGCCGAGTCCCATAAACCCACTTTCATAATCCAAACCGCTCAAATAAGCCAACCTAAAATTCATAACAACCGGACGCTCAACGTCCATAACTCACAATCCCCAATATATATAAGTAATAATAATAATAAAATAATAATTTAATACTTAAATAACCAAAACAAACATATGCTTAGACTCCAAAATAAATAATTCAAAACCCGACAAAGTCATGCGTCTCGACTCAAGCACAAGTTCTTAAGTAGAAAGGAAAGGGTCACAAAATCACCAAATACATATCCAATCCAACATTCTCCCAAAATTTCGCGAACCTCAATATAAATCATACAATCCAAAATATGTCATAATTCAATACCAAAATAATATTAAAATCCCAATCATCAATCCAAGTGATCCACTTATTTCCATAAATCAACTTATATGAAATTATAATAAAATTCTAAGTCGCAAAACTTGAATTTAATTCAAACCTAAGTAGAATGCCTCGAGAATCAAATATAAATCATGAAATCCAAAATATAGTAATTCGATATAATACTATACTAAAAATAAAATAAAGTAAATAAAATAATATGAATTAATTTTAAAAAATGGAATTAAAATTTTATTTAATAAATTAAGGGCAAAAAGGTCATTTTAAGTTTGGAAAAGAATTTAGGAAAACGAGTTGCGCCATTGCGTCCGGCTCGTCGGAACAAGTTTGTAGATGCGTAGTACGCTCAAAACCAAGTTGTAGAATTCAAAAAGGACAAAATGGTCATTTGTTTTAAAACCCTAAAAACCCACTCGGCCTAATCAGATCGCGTCTCCCTCTTTCTCTCTCCTACCCCGACCCTCTCTCTCCTTACGTGAGACCCCAGCTGTTTCAGACGTTGTGTTCTTCGCCGTCCTGCACGGTCGGCCAATCCACAATCCAAAAACTCTTCTTATCCTACTCCTCTACACTTCTATGGGAATTTCCAACCTTGAAACCCAAAGATTTGCCGTAATTTTCGACTGAAACCCAGCCCCCAAACTGAGCCGCGACTGTCGTTAGTTCTAGCGACAGCGCTGGCCAACTCCGGCCACCACTGCCCTCCAAACCACTTCCAAAATGTTCCCCCATCCCTCCTCTGTAAAATCCCTCGAAGATCTGACTGAATTCCTTGACGGTTTCTTCGAATCGAAACCTAGAAATTCTAGGTTTTTCTGGCTACAAATCCGGCTGTTCGAGGGGGTTACCGGCCAAATTGGCCATTGTGCATGGTACTTCGACTTAGTGTACTCAGTAGGCGATACCTTCTCAGGTCAGGCAGTTTGGGATTATCTGTGAGTGGACTTTTGTTTTGAATGTGCATTATTTTCAAAGAATAGAATACCATGCATATAAATGGATTTCCTCGACTATTTGGATTTTAATATCGTTTTACATCTTGAATTCCGTTATTTCATGGATTTTGTCGACTTTGTTTGATATTTGAAGTTTACGGGTCTAACGGGATTATAATATTGCTTGTTATCGAATTATGATATTTTATGAATTTCTTGGGTTATATTTGATACCTGGGACTTGGAGATCTATCTTTTATATATATATATATATATATATATATATATATATATATATATATATATATATGTATCTATATATGTGTTGGGGAAGTTTGGGTGTGAAAGCGAACCTTTGGGACTCGGTTTGTGCTAGGCAAGTGATTTATGGGAATCGAGTGTTGTTGTTTATTATGGCGTTAGGTGGCAGAATTGCACCGTAATACGTACCACCCCTAGTTTGTAATGTACTTAACCACACAGGTTGATGTAGGATTCTAGCGTGTGGGCTCATGTGTCGATGAAGGATGCCGGCAAGTGGGTTTTGTTCGGATGTGGGCACCCTTGACTGGGTGGGTTGTAGGCCTTGACGGGCAGTTTGCGCTCGTAGGACATTGGTTTAGCCGCACGGGCAATGTAGGATTCCAGCGCGTGTGCTGTGGAGCGGTAGTCCCCTGGTTGGATAACTCATCCCTAGACGCAGGGTAGAAAGTTGGACCCAGCGGGCTAGTCAAGCGATCCCCACGATGGATCGTTTCCCCGGTACTTGTTATGGTGTGAGGATGACTTATTGGGCTATTTATGTAAAGATACACTTAGAAACTTTATATTTATACTGTACTTAAAAAACTCCATAATTATAATTATATTTAGGAACTTGATATTTTTATACTTAAAATCTTATCAAAGTTATTTTAGTTTACTTTTATATATATAATATTTATACTTGGAAACTTTGTCCTATTTATTTTATACACTCGTATGGTTTTGGGAATTCACTATACCTATATCAATCGACTATGTGTGTTATGCCTAGACATTTATGGGATTGTTTTTCAGTTTATGTTTAATTACATATATCTTGTGGTTTCAATTTGGGAGGTTATGCCTCGGGAAAGGGTGAGGTTGTTCGGGAAAGGTTTTGAGTTGGGTTTCTCTTTGACTATTTTGAGATATCCTGGATTTGAATCAATTATGTATATAAACGTTTTTAATTGCATGTTTTACATTGTTTTCGAAACGGCGGGGTTAGTATGTTGTTTTGAGTATGTGAAAACTTTATTTTTGTCCACTCACAATTTTCTGTTTTGCGCCCCCCATGCAGTAGTTGCAGTGAACTGTTCAATTCGGCCGAGCCTTCCTCTCCTCGAGCCTCGACTTAACTATAGGGCATTTATGTCCATTTCTGTAAACTTTAAATTTTGTTGTTTAAATTCGAATCCGCTTAGATTCCTCTGATGTTGCCTACCTAGAATTGAATTCATGGCGGGAGGCCTATAATGTATTTGAAAGCATGCTGGCTGTTGGGATTTTTGTATTATGTTGTTTTCTGACAAGTTGAAATTTGGGTAAAGTCCGTTTTTCAGGGGAGACTCTACTGAAATTTCAGCAGAAGTCTCTGCCCTTTTCCCTTTTGTTTCGGGAAGAGGAAGTTGTTTTTAATTAGTGGGCCCGACATCAGTTGGATGTCGGAAAAACCACAGGATCAATCCTGGATTCAAAGGGATCCGGGGCCGATCCTGTCACGTATGGCGCATTTGCAGACTATGTGGATGAGATTGCTAGGATGGGGAAATCCATTATCCTAGAGTGCTTGATCAAATTCTGTGGTGCAATCGAAACTATCTACATGAGGGATTACCTCCGCAAACCTACGCCTAGGGACCTCCAAAAGCTTCTACAAAAAACCGAGAAAATAGGTTTCTCAGGCATGATTGGAAGTATCGATTGCATGCACTGGCCATGGTTTCCCGATCTTTCTTCTCCATGTCTTGTTTGTGTGCATACTCCCTTTCTCTTGCAAATGCGTCATCTCTTGTCTTGTCAGCCTCATCTTTTTTCATGTCTCTCTCAATTCTCAGTGCGCCGTTGATTGCAATTTGCTCCAAAAATTTTGCACATTCATTGTTCGAAGTGCTCAAACTCTTGCCATTTTGTTGCCTTTCTCCCAATAAGCCTCAACTCTCTTTGGATTAGTGAGTCTTGATCCATCGGGGGGTCCAACGGTGAATCCGATGTCGGTGAATCCTGGAGCGACATCTCATTCAACACAACGCTCGGACCCATGGGAATAATTTTGAATCTCAAACAATTCTTCACAACCTCCCAACATTTGTGATTGTTGAAAGATTTTTTACCTTGACCAATGGCACCGAACCACATTTGTGCTTGAATAATCTATAATAAAAGAACAAATTGGACATGCAAGAAAATGTAAAAAAAATGACATTAAATTTAATAAAACGGCAATTACAAAAATTTTACCTAGTTGCCAAGATTTTTGCCGTTTCAAACATTGTCCCTCGGTTTTGCCAACGGATCTCTCCATTTTCCTAACTCTTTATTCAAAATTTTCCACCTACTAGCCAAGGCCATTTCCGTACAAGGCGAATCGTATCTTTCACAAAATTCTCCATGAATTTTCCATCACATATGAGAGAACTTCTTCACGAGCAATGACCAACTTGGACCCAACACTCACACAACAAAACATATTCTATGGTTGTCCACGAGCCTCCGGCTTCGATGGAAGAGACCATTTGTATTTATATTAATGGAATTTAGTAGTAGAAAATGCGGTGTGGAAAGTGAATAATATTGGTAGGAGAAGAATTTACACAAAGATAGGAGAAGAATTTGTAGGAAAATTTTGATGTGGAAAATGAATAATATTGGAAGGTATTGATACAAATATGGTGGGAAATAAATTAATTTAAAGATATAAATACAAGAATTGCTTGTATGATTTCAAAAGCAACTATGTGCAAATATAATGAATGAAGAGAGAGATTATAGATTGAAGAAGGAACCATACCAATTACCAAACAGATTATCATTCCCAGCAAGTGAGAATTCTCCCAAACTTGCTAGATGCCCGAGCTTGGCGGGTTTGTATGTTTCCTTGAAAATTGTTGTGGTCAAGAAAAGTTCCACAGTGAGATTGTCATTAGAAAGCATAAGATGGTTTTATATTCAAACAAAAAACCACCTCCCTCTCACTTGTCTCAAACTCACAGAGCCAACCTATTATTTATTATTATTATTATTAAGTTCAAGATTTAAATATAATATTACTATTCTTTCTTTCTTTTTATTTTCTAAAGATTTAAATAGAAATAAGAACTTTACAAAATAAGGAAAAGACGCTCAGCAATGGAGAAGTGCACTGTCTGCAGTAAAAATAATAATAATAAATGGAGAAGTGGACTGTTGGCAGGCTAACAAGGTAGCCAAGAAGTTGTGGAACCATGGAGGCTAAAAACGTCTCTTCAGCTACTAACACAGACACTTTGTTTGCCTATCTTGTAACCACCGAAATTGCAATGAAATACACTGGATCTCAAACCTGAGGGTAAAAGAAGAGAAATAAAAAATAAAAAATAGAAAGGATTCTTATGACCACCACTAGTTTGAGAAAAAATACAATCAAGGACTGGAGCAAGCCTTCCATATTTAACAAGGAAATAAAGAGGCTCATCCTATAAAAAAACGTTAAGAAAAAACGTGAAGTTCAAAATAAATTCTCAACATGTAGAAGCCCTTTCATTGAAAACTTGTGCAGAATATAAAAGACGCAGGTGTTTCTGCAAGTGAATAATGTTTCGGTAAACTTGTGCCTCAGGAAAGGTTTCCGGTTAATCTTCATCATCATAATTGAACTTGACTGAGTGTGACTGCTGATCAATCTGCCCTCCTCTGTATGACCCACGCTTCTTCTTAGTCTTTTCATGACGAAAATCCCTGCGTGAGAGAGAGATTTAGGTTCTACACATTCAATCGAAAGCATAATTACGAAACAAGTGTCTAGAGAGCACAATGCATTCTAGTGTGTGCATGCGCATGTAGGTGTTGTGTGTGTGAACAGGACAATCAGCTCAGAACATTTTAATTTACTGAACCCCCTTCCATTCTTCATCCAAGATGATTCCCAAGGATACCATTCCATTATGTATACCAGTGTTTCAGTTAAAGATACCAATATGGGGGGTTTCTGTTCAAGTGAAGACACGAGCAGCATTTAAACTTAACTTTGATCACAAGTCAGGTAGATGGCCCTTTTTTTCACTATGAAATATAACCCCATTCTAAAGCCATCATCTTAGATGATCGATCTCTACCCAATTAACACCCATATAACTGACAGTCAACCTATAACTTTTGCACAGCTTGACTCCAACTTACATCAAATAACTCTTTCTAACCAATACATTTGAAGCCTTTCACTAAACATGACCAAACCATCTCAAACAATTCTTCTTCATAATTCATTTTATCCAGGATTGGTGGCATCCCCACCTAATTGTAGATATATTGATTGTTAATCTTTTGTCACTCATTCATATATCGCAACTACACTTGGCACAACTCAGTTCAACGGGCATATTGGTTTGACCTTTTCCAGTGATGCGCATTTTTGTATAATTACCCAACATTTTTGTGCCACCAAAAATAGTAGGCCTTGTAGCAATCAAACAACTAGTCAAGTTTCATAGGAGTTTTATAATCATGAAATACTTCGTATCACTATTTTATTTGTGCAAAAGAAAAAGCAAGATGATAATTAAAAGGGCATGAAAAAGACTTTGAAATACAACAATGTCTTTAGTTAACATTAACAAACAAGTGGCAATCAGTATACACACCTTCCTCTGACTTGCCCAAGAACTTCCTGTGCTTTTGCACCGTAGCCAATCTCTGCACCATCCTGCACAGAATTGAGAGTGAGAAAATTAGTGGACACACAAATAAATACAGGGTGGAAGAAAAAATACAGAAGCCAACCAATCTCACACCTTTGCCCAGTAAGAATTATCCCGAAGCTTCTCGTCTACGAATTCCACCTCCTCAGCTTTTACCCTTTGAAATGCCTTAAAAGCCGTTGGCTGCAATAACAGCATTTATAAAGATTATTTAAACCTTTAAGCTACATCAGTATCGTGCAAAAAGAGATAATAGAGAGAGGGAACATACATCACTGCAACAACAACATCATCAAGCACTGCATACAAAACCCATGCATACGTATAAAGCACAACATAGTTGAGAAGAAAGTTTCACAATAAAAACCTCCTTTGAAATGGCTTTGATCCAAATAAAAACATGAAAAAGTACATTTGACATGCCATGTAGCAACTAGAGTCTCAAAAGAGGCCGCATGAATCACTCACATCTTAAATGGTTAATCATTACAAAAATCATTAAAAACTTCACTTCCCTAACCATCTTACATTACACTTTCAATAAGACCATCTACATCAAGTCATAAAACCCCGGGACCTTTCAAAACCATAAAATCAAAACATTATTAAGTGTTACATGTAAAAGATAACACAAAATATACCAAACTTCCTTTGTCTTAGTGTTACTTGCTATATAATGGGTAATAGCATATATGGCAGCCCTAAAAAGGGATAAGGCCCAACAGAGATTCCTAAGGGCAGATACCATTGAAATAAATTTTGTCAAATATACAAGATAGTTGAACGAGGGACATAAGGACAAAAATGTGAATGCAAGTCTTATTTTTTCTGACCATCAAGGAGTCTTGAATAAATATGGATGCGCTTTTTCAATGAAGAAATGATTAGTAAAAATCTCAGCCCTCTCAAATTTTGACAACTCCTAACATACCGTCAGGTCATAGTAACCATGTATTTAAGCATTTTTATGTTAGGAATAGATTGATTTCTTTTAGTCAGATATATTGTAAATAAGATCACAGCTTTTACAAATAAATGGTGTTTCACATATAATTCATGTAGCAAGTTAGCAAATAAGGAGCAGTAGAAATCCATACAGAGGGGATATAACTTCTAATCTCAAATAGTTCACTACCATGCTTTCTTATGCACATAAAGATCGAGGAAGTACCTC
The DNA here is from genome assembly GCA_024362665.1 of Prunus padus. Classification (NCBI taxonomy): domain Eukaryota; kingdom Viridiplantae; phylum Streptophyta; class Magnoliopsida; order Rosales; family Rosaceae; genus Prunus; species Prunus padus. The sequence continues at coordinate 5,541,292 of JANFAM010000020.1, forward strand.
ATCGGAACCATTGCGCTGCTTCTTCATGCTTTTCTTTATCGAAGACTTCTCAGCACTTTTCTCTAGGTTCCCATTTGCCTGGCCATCAAGCTGCGTAACAGAAGCTTTTTGAAACACATCTGGACCAACTTGACCACTTTCCCCTCTACTATCTTTACCAGCATTTTCAGCTCTTCCTAGGGACGCATCACTATTTGCTGGTTGCTCACTTCCCTTGGATGCTTTTAAACTCTCTAGCTTTCTGCGCTTGGATTCTTCATCTTCTCTGTTGTCAGCAGGCTGCGAATCATTTCCTTCAGACGCTAATCTTTTTCTTTTCTTGGACCCTTTACTCTCCTTACCGGTAGCATCCACATCTGATATCTTCAAATCATCTTTTGTAGAACTAGTTCCATTTGTATCTCCTATACCAAGCACCTTCACATCCTCACCATCTAGACTTTCAGAAACCAAACCATCTTTCTTTTTCTTCTTACCATTAGGTTTGACACTCTTCTCATCCACTGGAATTTCATCAGCAATTGATTTACCAATTCCATTTGCATCAACAGAATCATAACTTGACTTGTTCTTCTTTTTCTTCTTATCCTTTGGTTTCTTCTCCGTCTCAGAATCAGAAGCTACCTTAGACTTCATTTTCTTTTTCTCCATGCAATTCTTTTCAGTCTCCTCCAACAATTTTTCAGGCTCCTTTACATCTTCTGTGCAGAATTAACAAGTCTAACATAAGAACTTATGTAAAAAATAATAAAGATATAACTATATCCTGCTCATGCGCACACATTCACATACGGAGAGAGAGAGAGAGAGAGAGAGAGAGAGAGAGAGAGAGCATTCTCATTAGATCATGCATACCAAAGATATTTATAAATTCATGCATACCAAAGATATTTATAAATTCATGCATACCTTTCTTCTTCTGGCTGTTGACACTTGTGACTCCATTATTACTACATAACAGAGAAGCACGAGTACAATTAGAATAGAAACTGAAAGTTAATGCTTAACTAAACAGCAGCATGAATGAACCACCAAATGCATTGAGTATTATGGTGGTCTTCCAGACAACATTGAAACTCTTTCCATTGGATTTCATGCCAGTGATTGTCATCAACAGAATTATAGAATCTTGAACAAAAAAACCTACGATAATCATCTAAAATTACGAGTCCCTGACAATTTTTGTTTTAAAGATAATCCTGTAATTTAGAACCACTTAACGTATTAGCAAAACCTCTCACAGTAGTGATAACAACTGATGTCATACTATAGAGAACAATACATAATCATCGGATCACAAATATCCATATCAGGAAATATTAGCATAACAGTACCGATGTTGCAACCCCCACATCGTTGAACTTAAAAAAATCAGAAAACAAAAGTTTTAGAAATTTATGCTGCCCAACAAAAACTATCATCTGGAGTCAAAATACTGAGTCATGCGCTTATTCAGAAAAAAAAAAACGAACTGACACCCAAAAGCCATGGAAGTGAATAGATTGATTAAAGATTTAAAGAATTATTTCCAACGTATTGAAGATGATGTTACAATTGATGACCATCTTGATATAAATTCTTTAAGAGACAAAAAGAAAGTTAAAAGAACTATCAACTTACCACATCAACTTGCAGTACATTTCTTCCAAATCCAGTGAAGATTCCTTCAGTCCACTTTTCTGCAAAAGGGTCAATAACCAATTTTGTAATAAATTCAGTATCAATCAATTTATACTCTCTAATACTTCGTTAACAAATTTCCCAACTCCATCTTCTGAGACAATTTTACAAACTCATTACTATTTAATCATAATAGATATGGACCAGCGCAAAAAAAAACATCATATAGATATAAACTGAACTATATTGGCAACTTAAACCTCTACAATAAAAATAACAGAAGGTACAAAACAAACAGAAGGAATGATAAGGAGGAATGCTACAATTATTTAGGGTCTATTTGGTTTTCAAAAATTGTGTCTTTTAGAACTTCAGAGAACGCATCAAAAGAAACTCCATTATGCTCTGCATTTTCCTCTGTTTTCTAGGCAACCAAACAGAAAATAGACAGCTGCCCACCTCGATTTGAGCTTCGGACCGGAACTTTTTTAGGGTTTTGGAGAACCCATTGCTCTCCAGGAATCGAGCCACAGCATGGAGGAGTGGACCCTTCTGGTCGGGACTTAGAGTTTGGGTGCTGTCTCTAGAGATATTGGGCTTGCTGTGCTTCATATCTCCTAGGTTTGCGAGCTGAACTTGGCGAGGCTTGAAGGCGAGAAGAGTAGGGTTGATAGTGTCCTGCGTGCTTGTTAGGGACTTGGGCATGCGAGGCTTCTGAGTTCGGAGCTTATTTGGAGGGAGAAGGCTCCAACTCCAAGCGAGGGTTTAGGAGGAATTAGGGTTTATTTTGTGGCAGTTAAATTAATATTCGGGCCCGAAATTTCATAAAATTACGAACACTAACATTTCATTTGTTATTACACAGAGAAGAAGGAGAAAATAATTATTCATATTAAAAAATTATATTTTTCTCAAATTTCAGTAATTATTAGGTGTCGTTACCTTATTGGTGGTAAACATGTATACATTTTTATCTCTTTATACTCATCACACCCGATTATAGTCTCCTAAAACCCTAAATTCTATTTCTTCGCTTCTTCCATTTCATCCCTTTACCTGCAGCCGCACAACTCCTCGTCTGTCTTTTAAACTCTTCTTCTTCTTCCTGTCTTCATACATTTTTTTGCAGAGAGATGGGCGAAGAGGTGAAGGCAGGGCCAGTGGTTCCAGAATCAGTGTTGAAGAAGAGAAAGAGAGAAGAGCAATGGGCTCTTGCCAAAAAGCAAGGCCTTGAATCTGCAAAGAAGAAGAACTCCGAAAACCGCAAGTTGATTTACAACCGGGCCAAGCAGTATGCCAAGGAGTATGATGAACAGGTACATATACAATACCTCATCTTTGAATATTGTTCAATATTTTTTTGTCAGTCTTGAACTTGGATCTTTGGATTTCGATTGGGCTCTGATGGTTTGGTTTTCCTGAATTTATTTGCCAGCAAAAGGAGTTGATTAGTTTGAAGCGTGAGGCGAAGCTGAAGGGTGGGTTTTATGTCAACCCAGAGGCCAAGCTGTTGTTCATTGTCAGGATTCGTGGGTATGCATGCTTTTTGTGACATTGGCTATGGATTCTTCCACTTGGTGTTTCTTTGGTTTGAGTGTTCGTTGATTATGATTTTTCTCTTGTTGGGTTTTTTTTTTTTTTGAAACGTTCAGAATCAATGCTATTGACCCAAAAACTAAGAAGATTTTGCAACTTCTGCGTTTGAGACAGGTAACACCTCAATTGAAGTTTCATTTTTCTGAAATGGCTAATTAAATTAGGCTAATTAAAATTCATGTGATAGTTAAATTATCTGATTCTTCATTCCTTTTTTCTGATTGTTGTAGATATTCAATGGTGTCTTCTTGAAAGTAAACAAGGCCACATTGAACATGCTGCATAGGGTTGAACCCTATGTGACTTACGGGTATGCATTTTTCTTTTTTGGAGCTTCATAGACTGGTGATGGTTATTTCCAGGTTTTTTTGTTTATATATTTAGTTTTGCTGTTAATATATTATGCAATGGACTTCAGGTATCCTAATTTGAAGAGTGTCAAAGAACTAATCTACAAGAGGGGTTATGGGAAACTTAACAAACAGAGAACCGCTTTGACTGACAATTCAATTGTTGAACAGGTTTGTTAACAGAGTATATGATAAGTAAATTAAATAATATCTGGATCAAGTTTTCCTTGAACACATTTGCATCTATTCACTGGCATGTTTGTGAAATCACAGGCTTTGGGAAAGTTTGGAATTATCTGTGTGGAGGACCTTATCCATGAAATCTTGACTGTTGGACCTCACTTCAAGGAGGCAAACAACTTTCTCTGGCCGTTTAAGCTCAAGGCACCCCTAGGTGGTCTAAAGAAGAAGAGAAACCACTATGTCGAAGGTGGTGATGCTGGAAACCGTGAAGATTACATCAACGAGCTCATCAGGAGGATGAATTAGGTTTATGCAAGATATTGATATTTTTGTTTTCGAGATTGAGGTGTTTACTTTCTTTTATCTTGTCAATCAACTTTATCAGACTTTTAGTTCCCCTATTTCATTGTTAAATTTAAGTCATGGTATCTTTACAAATGGTTTTCCTTGTCAGTCTTATTGATTTTTCTTACCCTGAAATGGTGTGGGATGCAAATTTCAAAGCACTGGATTCTCTGTATTAGTCATTTGAAACAGTGAAAGCATTTCAATTGATTACTTGCTCTGTTTGAAATTTACAAATGGTTTTACTTGCTCTGCTAGAAAGTGTGTTTTTATATGGGTGTATAATACATCTCCTTTCTTAGGGTTGGCTTTAAAACATATAATTCTTTTTCGGTTACAATGGAAGGGAATCGAACACTTAACCTCGCCTAATCTTAATCGATCCCACCATTTTCACCCCTTACTCTAATCCAAATTCTACGAGACTATTTAATCCCACACCAATAGCTAAAGCTCTAAGTGGTGAAAATATTTGCATCGATACGGCATAATATGGGGGTCATGTATTCGAGTTTCCCTACTTTAAGAGCATCTCTAATATAGTAGCAAATTAACTCTTCAAATTAAAGTTTGTTGGCCTATGTGACAATTTGAAAAATGTTTATTTGTTACTTTAATAATTTATGCCCCAACATACTCTTCAATTTAATTAATGTAATCTTATGGAAAATAATAAAAATATGAAAACATGTGAAGAATGTGTATGCATTTATTACTTGAAAAGAAAAAGTGCATGTTTTTATAAAGTAAAATAAAATGTTTTGAAAACCACTATCAACTTACCAGTTTTGAAGAGAGAGAAATATGTTGCAACTTTGATGACTGAGTTTGACAATGGTGTTGGAGAGAGTTTTGATGATGTGACTTACCTATTTAAGCATTTCAATATTATTAAAGAGGCTATTGAAGATGCTCTAATATCACTGATATAAAAAGTAAAAACAAAAATTATATGATAAAAAACCCTTCATATTTAAATAGTGGACATGTTTTATGGGTTTTGCAATCAATGGCATGTTTACTAATCCGTCATTAGATTAGGAGGAATTGAATTGATGATGAATTGAATTGAGGAGGAGTTGGATTTAGGAGAATTGTATTCCGGATTCCTATTGAAGTTGTTTACTAAACTATATGGATTGAGGAGAGTTAGATTCTAAATTCCTATTGAAGTTGTTTACTAAACCATATGAAATTGGGGTAGGAGTGGTACTAATTACTAAAATGTCCTCGTTGTTGGGTTAAAGTAGATGGCAAATTTGAAATTTTAAAATTGTGTGAGGATATAATGGGTAAAAAAAATGAATTCCTAATGGGTTAGTTTTCCAAGAATTAGAATACCACCTTCCACCCAAGAATTGAATTCCTCCAAAATCAGGAATTCAATTCCTAATTTTGTGTGAGCCCCACTTACTTTTTAATTCTTTGTTGTGAAGTAAACACAAGAATCCTCCATAAGTGGAATCCAATTCCTAATTAGTAAACACACCACAAACTCCCACCTTCCAAACTTTAAAGCATTTTGGATATTTTATTTTTCAAAAAAGTTATAAAATTCAATTAAGGGATCATCATTTGACCCACGAGTTCACGGGTGCCCCGGCCCGCTGTTTAGTGGGGTGGGCTTGGGCTTGGGTCTAACCCTAAAAATTTTCACGCTTTCCTCAATTCAGCGACGCACTCTCCCATTCTGAAATCTCGAGTTGTCGACTTGACTTTCCATTTCTAGCACTTTAGGGTTCCGAAATCAGAAGATTTGATATCATGCTCGGTTTCCCCTGTTTAAGTCTCAAACAGTTACAACTTTCCTCTTCTTCTCTGTCACTGTGAGTATTGAGCCTTGAACTCAAATCCTTCAAAGCTTTTGAATTTGCTCTGTATTTTTCATTCTCTAACATACTATCTGTGTTGTTAAATTTGGTGTTTCTTTTCGTATTCTTCATTTTTTTCGCAGATTTTTTTTTGGTTCCTGAAAACAAAAGGAAAGAGAAAGAGGATGTTGTCGGCCTTGTAGATACAGGTTTGTCAAGTTCCTTTTTTTTATATGAATTTGTTCTCCTACTTCGAATAAAATATGGCTTGTGCAGATGTTCCTTATTTGCTTCTGATACGTGGGTTTTTTGTTTGTTTATTTTCTTTTTTATGCAGACTTTTGTTTTGTTTTATTTTCTGGTTCGTGGTTTTGCTGCCGTCCAAATTGATTGTCCAAGTTGAACGTTGTGATTTAGAACATGTCAAGTAAGAAAGAAGAAAAAGCTGAGGCTGCTGCTGAAAGGATCAAGGCTGCAGCCTTGACTGCTGCAAAAGGTCTTAGTCGAGCTCAGGCTGAAAGGGCGGCAGCTGCTGCTGCCCGCAATGTTAATGCTTATGGGCAGAAGGAAGAAGGACCCAGCAGATGGCAGGAGAAAAGGGAAGCCAAGAGACAGATGTATTTGATGAGTACTGAAAAGGCAGTGAGATTGGGTGAACGAAAAGACCTCAAGTCAAATGTATCTACCGTTGCTGGTGCAGCTTCACAATGCCAGAAGTGTTATCAGCCTGGGCATTGGACATATGAATGCAAGAACGAACGTGTTTACATTTCGCGACCGTCTAGGACCCAGCAACTCAAAAATCCTAAACTGAAGATGAAGGTCTCAGTATCCTACGATTTGGATAATCCAGATAATATTAACAAGGAAGAGAAGAGTGAAAAGCAGTCAAAGAAAAGCAAGAGGAAGCATCGGGCAACTTCTGATTCTGGCAGTGATAGTGAGGCTTCCGTTTTTGATACTGATGATAGTGGGGCATCATCAGTTACAGGATCGGATTATTCTTCAGAGGAGTCTAGTTCAGATTACAGTTCATCTTCTGATTCAGAGGAAAGGAAGAGGCTCAGAAGGAAGAAAAAGAAGCAAAAGATGGGAAGGCGGCGTAGAAGGTACAGCTCATCATCTGAATCTTCTGAGACAGAGTCAGCTTCCGAATCCGAGTCTGATGATAGGAGGAGCCGGAGGAAGAGCAAGAGACACAGCAGAAAGCGTTAAATTGAGGTGATGGAGCATAAAGGAGAGCGCTTGTGTATGGTTCAAGATATGTTAAGTTTCGAATTAGTTCATTGTAATTTTGGGGCTTCCTAGATGAAGTTTTATCCATGTTGCCAATCTGGAGCAAAATAATCTGTGTAAATGTTTCTTGTCATTTCTTTCTTTGTAACTCTTGCTTTATTTGAACTTGCACTGTACTTGGGGTTCTGTTTTTATAGATCAAAGTTTTTATTTGTTAAATTTCCATTGTTTTATTTAAACTTTATACAAGGAAGCTTCGATTTTGCATTGATACAGGGATAGGTCTAGGCCTCTGCCTATCCCTAATTGGGTTCCGATTTCTGTTTTAGCAGCAACAATATCCTGTACCCAAAAGAGGACAAGGACCAGAAGATCCTCCTCTATGCTTGCCGCAACTGCGATCACCAGGTAGCTCATTCTTCTTATGTCTCCTTGGATTTTAATTTTGATTTTTTAAAACAATATTCTGCGTTGTGTGTTTTCAAAAGTCTCCAATTTCAGTGCCAAACCCACATGCCTCAATGTAATATGGACTCCCAGTTAACCTTTTGTTCTTCTACTACTCAGTACTTACCGCTACACTTGCCCTAATGCATCATAATCTCATTTATGCAAATAGGATTAACATATGAAGCTTTTTTCAGAATTGTGTCCCATTCTGATAACCACCTTTTTATTGGAGAGTTCCCATTAGCTCTTACTTCTTTCTTTATGGGTCATGCGAAAAATTTGTACACGAATCTGATTATTCAGAACTTCTTCTCTTATGGAGTTACTTTCTAGAGTCTAGTCTGAGTCTTCAGGTTGCACTGTGCTCTAATCACTTTGCTGTACTGTAGTGTTTTATCATTTCTGATTAAAGGCCCCTCTGGAGTTCCTCTGTTTTTTGTAATTATTTACTTAAGCTCAAGGCACCCCTGGGTGGTCTAAAGAAGAAGAGAAACCACTATGTCGAATGTGGTGTTGCTGGAAACCGTGAAGATTACATCAAAGAGCTCATCAGGAGGATGAATTAGGTTTATGCAAGATATTGATATTTTTGTTTTTCAGATTGTGTTTACTTTCTTTTATCTTATCAATCAACTTTATCAGACTTTTAGTTCCCCTATTTCATTGTTAAATTTAAGTGGTCGTATCAGACTTTTAGTGGTCTTATATATCTTTACAAACATGATTTTGTTTTATTTTTCTTACCCAGAAATGTTGTGGAATGCGATTTTCAAAGCACTGGATTCTCAATGCTAGTCATTTGAAACAGTTAAAGCATTTCAATACTAGTCATTTGCCTGCCTTTTTGAATGGTGATATTGGCATTATGCAAAGTATATATGTACTTTGGCCTAATGCAGAGGTTAGATTGGAGTATGCATTTGGTATTCCCATGGGTGCCTTTCGGAATGAAAAAATGGTACTTTGGCCTAATGCTGAGGTTAGATTTACGATTCGCCATGTTTTGTTGAGATTGTTAATACTTGTGCAGCTGTATGGGGTATGTTGTTGACAATAACTGTGGTGAGAGAGCTCTATGTGGTACTTGGCATTGTGTAGTGTTGTGTGTTTTTAGGATCTATTGTCTTAATCTTTATATTCCATCTCTCTCTGTCGTCTGCCTTCACAACCACGGGGCCTATAAAAACTGTTCTGTTCTAGGCGTAGCAGCTCTAGCTAAGGTCATCCATGAAACTCAAACCACAGAAATGGCAGGGTTTTCATGTAAGAATTATAAGAAGCATCCAAGTTTTGCAATTGAAACTTTAGCTTAGCAAGGCCGTCAGCAAGCAAGTTGCTTTCCCTGTAAATTAATAGTCTCTCAAAACCACACCCTTAAGCTGTTCCTACATAATCTTGCAGCCTCTTATGAGGGACAAGGATTTCGATGCTCTTATAAGTTGAAATCAATTTAAAGGGAGAACCCATTTGAAGCACGTAGACGCTTCTTGTAGCTTGTTGAGCTTAAAATGTCACAAAATTGTACTTATCTTGTAGCTATAGATAAATTTTACTTTCTAGTTTGTTAAAACGAAAGAGAAATGAACATTTTTCGACTAAGCGATATTATAAACTACTCTAATGTACGAGTAGGAAGATTGAGTTCGGGTGTAAGAAACTGATCATACATTCTTCGGTAACATTTGCAAAGAAAACAAACATTATAGATCAAAGTGCCTATCCCATACGTGTCGCCTCCTTGCTCTTTGCCCTACAGAGGAGACACGTTCTGTTAACACCTATACCTGCACTGGATTTATCTCAAGCCCACAGGCCACGTGTATACTCTTCTTCTTTTCTGTTCTTTTCTTTTATAAGAAGCCTCATGGATTGAAAACTATGTACACATCCAACCCAATACACATATACAATAAACCCTAATATTTTATACAAAGACGGAGGCAATGGAGGCTCACAAAGAGAGAAGAGAGCAGATGATGGAGGAAGAGGCAAAGAGAAAAGAAGAAGGAAAGAAGAATGGTGCTGCTGGGTCTGCAGAAAGCTTGTCCAAGAAGAAAACCAATGATGGATTTGACCCAGCGGCCAAAGCAATCATTGAAGAATGCATAATCAGCCATGACGGTGAAGAGGGGGGTGGAGGAGCTAAAAACCCTGATGATGTTCTTGCATTTTCCAGATCTGTTCATAAAATTGACTCTTCACTTGAGTGACTGAGTGAGTGATCAGTGAGCTCGACAAGTTTTGTGTTTTTTTTTTTTTGGCACTAAGGAATTAAGTACTTCATGTTTCAAGTTTACTGGAAGAGTTTGTAATTCAAGTTGTAATTAGCAGTCAGTACTCTTGTATTTGAGGTGGTGTTCGAGACCCCACACGTGTCATGTCCTGAAAACATCTTGAAATTCATTTATGTATATTCCGTGGACTTTCTCCGATAGGAACAAAAAAGCATGGCTGGTTTGAAAAGACATAAACAAATTAATAATATTTGTTACAAATGAAATGGAATGCGTCAATCAATGACAAAGAGGTACAAATGGGATCCAAAAAGTTTGATAAATACGAAGTAATGTATATCTAGATAATATATAAAGGGCACTGTTAAACGAACTTTAAAATTAATTGAGTACACTATATTATCAAATTATTTATTGAATTATTAATTTATTTTAATATAAAATGGGCACTGTTAAACGAATCTTAAAATTAATTGAGTACACTTTATTATCAAACTATTTATTGAATTACTAATTTATCCTATATAAAATGACAAAAAAAGATATATTGAATATTAAAATAAAAGTAATTTTATTAAGTACACCCTACTCAACATATTGAATCTAATCACTTAATATTGGTAGAAGTTGTCCTTTTTGTAGTTGTGTACATTTAAACACTGCCTTTTTTTAGTATGGAGTTTAATATGCAGGACACAGAAAAGGTCGTTCACTTTTGATGGAAGATGGTGCCCTTACCTGGCAACTCCAAGACTACCTCAACTTCAACACAACGCCATCTGTAGCTTGCTCTCTGCCATTTAGCACAAAATAGTAATAATCCCACTTACTGGACTTACGCATTTTTTAATAGGAATTTTACATATTTCAAATCAATCAGACAACCAATAGTGATTACATTACATTCCTCGAGTTTTTGAAAGTTTTAAACACAAGCAGCAGAAAAACTGTGACAGGCGTTACAAATTCGTATACAATTTGGTCAAATGCTGCACTTTCAAAGTTTATAAATTTTGATGCTTAGGATGATGACTGAACCTATTTACCTTTCAAATCATAAACTACTAAGGCAGTAATTCTAGTACTTATTTTTCATGCAGAGGACAATGCAAGAGATTTCATATCCAGTGGAGGGCTAAAAGAGATTTCATATCCAATTGACCTACTCAAGATAATAGGGTGTACTTAGTATTAGGGTATTGTGTGATAGAGTGTATTATGGTGTATCATGAGTATTTTTGGAAGTTAAATAGGGTGTACTTAGTTAATTTTACATTTTGATTTAATTCCAGCGATAGAGTGTTGCCCGAGAAGGAGGGGGCCCAAGCTCCAGGTTGCAATTACAACGAGCTTCAGCTGCCAGGGCAGGATGTGGGTCCCAGCAAACTGGGTAGGCCCAAAGGCAAAATTTGCCTAGGTTGTTGCCTGACGTCAACAACGAAATTTTTTTAAAAAAAATCTTTAAAAAAAACAAAATTTTCAGAATTTTTTTAAAATAATACCTAGTCATATTCTTCAATTTCCACACCAAAACTCTATATAAATTCCTCTCCTCATATCTCATGTGAATAGTAGTTGCCCTTGGGTTGCCATGACAATTGGTGAAAACACACAAGCCTTTTGCCAGGGCTGCCACTATTCATGTGAATAGTAACAGCTCTTGCCCTTTGCCATGACAAATGAGTGAGTATTCTTATGGGACAAGATCACTTAATGGCTATTCTTTCTCTTTGTTTAATGAAGAAAACCCCCCACAATCCCAGGAGAGCATGAGGTATGAGCTCTTAAAGTAAATCCCAAACACGTGCATCAAACCCACAAACTACACATAAATCATGGGTTTGGCCTTGGACTAATTACCCCAATACTAGTTACGTTCTTCTTTGTACCTTCCCCTTCAACCTTCTTCCTTCCACTTCTCATCTTGTAACGTGTTTGTTAGCTGATTGGAACCATCTAACTTTCATGTCACCATTTTAAAGATCATTTTGCAATAATCAATTAAATCGGGCAGTGGCGGTCCAGAATTTGAAAGTCAGCTTGGTAAAACTTACATACTAAACTCGACGGTACGAATTAATTTCATTAATAAACATAAAAAAAATACACCTAGTCAAGGAAGACGTAATGAGTCTTACTATCAAATGCATCTCTATCCATAAATAAAAGTTCCACAAATGTAAAAACTAAAACTAAAACCAAAAGTAAATGCAATGCAAAATAAAATATAACTATCGATGCTTAGAACTCTTAAATTCTTCAATTATCAATGCATTATCGATATTATTAGAAAACTCTCTTTCATCCCTAATTACACCCTAGAATACTCAATTTTAAATTAAAACTATAATTAAAGATATATAGAAAATGGAGGGAGAAAGAAGATGCTGATGTCGGGTAGATAAAAGATAGAGAAGCATAAGCCAAAAGAGAAGGAGAGAGAAGATATAGGACCACCTAGATGGGCAAAGAAGATATGATGTAGGGTTTGCTTTTCAATTTTTTTTAATTTTGGACTGGGCTTATAACATATGTAGGTATTTTTAAAATAAAAATAAAAATTGGGCTAGGCGGACACCCTGCCCTGTGCACAGAACCGCCCCTAAAATCGGGAATTGTTTAGGCATCTAACTGTTATCAAATAAATAGACAAACCTAGTGTTAGTATTATACGCATTAAAACCATCACAATGTTAATCAAATGACTAAAAGATCTTCAACTTGGTTGATTTTTTTTTTTCCATGAATGATTGAAGGACCTTGAAAATGAACAATCCTTCTCATCAGATGATATTGCAGGTTGGGAAGGAAAATGAAGAAGGTAGATGGGATATGTTATAAAGAGAAAGGTGCCCTTTCTGAAAAGTATGGATAAAACCTACTTCATTGCCAAACCATAGTTTCAAAGTTTATAAGCTCGAAAACTATATATATTCTTGATGTCAGATCAAATTTGTATATATGAAAGTTTGTCTTATTGCATTTTTAGAAACTTATATATTTAGATCGGTTCATTTCTTGGACATTAATTTAATGAAATATCCTACTCCTTAAAATAGAACTATATGTACTCGTAATTTTTGTGTTGATAATAGAACTATGTATACGGTCAAAACGACATCCATCCTCATAAGTTGTAGGATCAAGCATTTAGGGTTTAGGGTTTCTGTCGACCCATCCTTGTGAATCCGTTATAAATTACTCAACATGGAAACCAAGTGAAACAGACGAAATAAAGGAATATAAACCAGGTATGTAAGGACCTAATTTTTACTCTTGCCCTGGGCACCTTTCTCTTTATAACATATATCCCATCTACCTTCTTCATTCGTAGAAAAAAATAAACCACGCTGAAGATCTTTTAGTCATTTAATTAATATTGTGATGATTTTAATGTATAAAACTAACACTAGGTTTGTCTATTTATTTGATAATAGTTAGATGCCTAAACGATTCCCGATTTGATTGATTATTGCAAAATGATCTTTAAAATGGTGACATGAAAGATAGACGGTTCCAATCAGCTAGCAAACCACGTTAGAAGATGAGACGTGGAAGGAAGAAGGTTGAAGGTACAAAGAAGAACGTAACTAGTATTTGGGTAATTAGTCCAAGGCCAAACCAATGATTTATGTTTAGTTTGTGGGTTTGATGCACGTGTTTGGGATTTACTTTAAGATCTCATACCTCATGCTCTCCTGGGATTGTGGGGGGTTTTCTTCATTAAACAAAGAGAGAATAGCCATTAAGCGATCTTGTCCCATAACAGTCTGTCAGTCGAAGAATTCATCTGTGGGATATATAAAGTACCATTTGGTATGGCCAAGTATTTGTTCTTATCCTCTCAATTATGTGATGAAAAACTTCCTTTTTATATATTATCTAGATATACATTACTTCGTATTTGATGACTCAAAGGAAATTGTTCTAGGTTGTCAACTCATATCCATCTGGAACCATCCAAAAGGGCATAATGATTTTTTCTCCATGTAAAAGGTATATGATTTATCAAAATTTAAAAAAAGGTATAATTATTTTTCTCCTTGCAAAATGCATACTTGACATCAAGTAATTCAACTTCAACACTTAGGCTCTGTTTGGATGGAGCTACTTGAAATTAAAGAAAGTATTTAGATTTGACAACAAAGTTTAGATTGTTTAAAAAAAATTAGAGAACCTTGGATTGTATGTATTTGAAATAACTAGATGTAGTAAATTTGGAACATATTTGAAACGACTATATACAAGGAGTCATTTGAAATTCACTTGTTTTCTTCATTTCCTTCTTATTCAAATCTTGGCATACATAAATCGCAGTAACTTTAAACAAACAATTTAACCTTCTAATGTCATCTAAATTCCTAAATTTAACTTACACGAGCGCAACTTCATATTTTCCTTTAAAAATAACTAAAAAAAGTTGAAATATTATCTCAACTAACTGTGAAGTGGTGGATATTTCATTGAAGAAGTTTGTAATGCTGCTTAAACAAGAAATTAAGGTCCTCCATAATAAAAATGGTATATGAAAGCGAAAGCTTGGACCGCAGCCATGGCCACTTCCCTTTTTAATTATTACTTCCAATTGAATTTCTGGTCACATGGTTCTGCAGATCGTCGTGCAACAAAGACTAATAAATGGGAAACCTCAACCCAAGTGTTTTGGTAGCTCTTCTTTCGTACAAAACTTTGAGTGCAGTAGTAACAAGCCAATTTAGACATCCAAATACACATTTTTGGTCGATGATACCTTTGCTAACTCATCAGCTACAAAATTTGTTTCACGATAAACATGACGATCGAACTCGAGAGAAAATTCTCCACCGAGGATCTTTTTATCATTAGAACTTGAGAATCTCCTTCAACAATAATGTTGTTATAACCAAAACATTTGCCTTGTCTAAGGTCATGCTTACATACCAGTTGCTTTAGCTTCTAAAACCGAAGAGAAAATTTCCCTTCAAAAAGAAGCTAATGAAGGAAGTGAGCAGCAACTTTTGGTGGAATTGAATAACGGATCAAAGTACAAATCATGAATTGGGGTAAAGGGTCAGAAGCCTTTTTTGCCTGTCGTAAGCAAGTGTTCATTATATGTAGTTAGTTTTTTAGTAGTCCACAGCCCTTTCTGAAAAGTATGGATAAAACCTACTTCATTGCCAACCCATAGTTTCAAAGTTTATAAGCTCGAAAACTATATATATTCTTGATGTCAGATCAAATTTGTATATATGAAAGTTTGTATCTTATTGCATTTTTAGAAACTTATATATTTAGATCGGTTCATTTCTTGGAAGTAATGGTGATGTGTTTTATCTTTTCAATTGAAAATGGTTGAGCCCTCCTTATTACTAAATCATATGGAAAATAAATTTTATGCACTATCCTACTCCTTCAAAATAGAACTATACGTACTCGTAATTTTTGTGTTGACAATAGAACTATGTATATGGTCAAAACGACATCGATCATCATAAATTGTAGGATCAAGCATTTAGGGTTTAGGGTTTATAAATTACTCAAAATGGAAACCAAGAGAAACCGAAATAAAGGCTTCTGACCCTTTACCCCAATTCATGTTTGTAATTTGATCCGTTATTCAATTCCACCAAAAGTTGCTGCTCACTTCCTTCATTAGCTTCTTTTTGAAGGGAAATTTTCTCTTCGGTTTTAGAAGCTAAAGCAACTGGTATGTAAGCATGACCTCAGACAAGGCAAATGTTTTGGTTATAACAATATTATTGTTGTAGGTGATTCTCAAGTTGTAATGATAAAAAGATCCTCGGTGGAGAATTTTCTCTCGCGTTCGTCATGTTTATCGTGAAACAAATTTTGTAGCAGATGAGTTAGAAAAGCTAGCAAAACACTTGGGTTGAGGTTTCCCATTTATTATAATCTTTGTTGCACGACGATTAATTATAGAAAAGCTACCAAAACACTTGGATTAATTTTTAAAATGTTTAGGTATAGTTGCATTCATGCTTTGCATGATGTTTTGATATGCAAGCAGACTAGTATGATTCCAAATTTACTTTAATTTTTTATGATCAGCCTATCTAGGTCATGTTTCATGCCTTAAGCGATTGATTAAGGATTGACACATGGAGATAAGTCCTTAAAAAATAAATTTTTGATATGTCAATTCTTGAAATAAATTGTTGCCATTAAATTTAGTCCAAACGTTGATGTTAAATCTTGAGTGCTGCTAAACGAACCCTAAAATTAACTGAGTACACCATATGATCTAAGTACACCATAATATTTTAATCAAAATGTAAAATTAACTAAGTACACTTTATCGAACTACCAAAAATACCCCCGGTACACCCTGCATCAGGAAAGAAAATTTGCTATATGCAGTTCCCTCAAAGATTTGTTGGGATAGATCGTCATGATATATACTCCAATCGGAATGTTGTATTCTTTGATGTCAGTATATGATTTCTTTTGATTTGATATTTTATCCTCTTTTGCTATTGTTGAAGAAAAATGTGTTCTTCCCAACATAATTTCACCACCACTGTTTAAATAATGGGGTTTTATTATTTTAGGTTCGACCCATTCGAGACGCGGTGTCTCTTAATTACAATCCCTTGCTTCAAGGGAATACCCTTTGATTCCATCATAAAGAAACAGAACGTGTGTTTGAGTTTGCAGCTGCTCCCAAGTCGAACCTCGGGATGCCTACGTATCCCTCGCAGGAATCAAGCCACTCGTAGTTCAAAGAATCGCAATGAATAAATGACTCATTGCAAAGGGTGGAATTTCAATGAATTTGATTGAAAAGTGTTTGGGTGAATCTGGCTGAATAAATCAGGGATTCGATTTTGAATTGTGTTTGGGGGGCGAATTTGGTTAAGAACAAACCAGGGATTCAGTTTGAATTTGAGATTTGGGTGGTTGCGTCTAGATTGAATCTCTAGATTGCCTACGTACCCTTTCGAAGGGATCAAACCAACGTAGTTCAGAAATTTGAAAATTAATGGGTAAGTGTGGCCCACTAATTTAGAATTTGTGTCTTTGAGACAATTTGGAGATTTTCATGGGTAGATGACCCATGGGAAAATTTGGAATGGTTTTGTACCATATTTTCATTGTCATTGTCAAAGAAAACTAATGGGCAATTTTTGATGAACCCACTAATTTACTTTGATCATTAACACTGCATTTGTATCCAAGCATGATTTGGAATATTTGGGATCAATGGGCTATTGTGATTCACAAACCCGCTAATCCATATTGATGCTCCTTTGGTATCTTTTGAGAATGAGCTTGATGCTCGGAGCATGAGACTCATTTATCTGGATTGGAGTCACCGTCACAGCATGGTTGAGTCTCCTGACACTCTTTTATGAATAGCTTCTTGGCCACAGTGATTGATTCCCACATTTCTTAGTGGGGCTTTTGAAGTGGTTTTTGTACCACTTGTGCCCTTGACATGGTTTTGTACCACTTGGACTTCAATTTAATGATTTGTGAATTAATGGGCATTTTGGAATTTAAGCCAATTAATCCATAATCTGTGAACTGAAGAACTCGGACCAACTGTTTGCCAGTCGGATTTTTAATGGACAAATCCATTGAGCTTGAGGCTTGATACCATCAAATCTTGAGATGTGAGATTGGAGACGTCGGGTCTTGAGATATCTGCTTGCACTTCATAGCCACAATATTTTAATGGGCTTACTTGGCCTTTGTGTTTTGGGCTTTCGGACTTGTTGCGTGGTCTTTGTGACTTTGTACAATGAACCCATGAAGCCCATTAATTTTCTGCATTTGACATTTGCATTTGGACCCAAATATGGTTGTGAGGATTTATAATTGATCCATTAACCACGAAATAGGCGCTTGGGCTTTTGAGAATTAATGGGTAATTTTGGATAACCCCAATAATTTGTTTCGGGCCTCGGACGTGGTTTTGTACCACTTGAGCTTTAATTTGATTATTTGGGAATTAATGGGCATTTCGGAATTTAAGCCCATTAATCCATAATTTGCGAACTTGAGACCTTGCACCAATTGATCGCCAACTGGATTTATTTATTCTTAATGGAGAAGTCCGTTGGGCTTTGAAACTCCAAATGAGTAGGCCCGCTGTATGACTTGGTGTCAAAAACAAGTATCTTGTAATTTGATCAAGACACCCAAGGATAAAAATCCTTCTCCATTTGAAATTTGAATTAGCCTCCTTATCGCATTGAGACCCCCTTAAGAATCGAAGAAAGCAGTAAGCCATTGTCCCTACAGGATTGGGCCTTATGGGTTCTTGTTAAAAGGACCCTATACAAACAGGCGCCGCCCAAAAATCAAACCCACAGTTTTGATATTTTCTTCCAACCCAAAACGACAGCTTTGATTCCTTTGATATTTTCTCATCTTCAGACCAACAACGAATAGCTTTTGTCATTTTTTTAAGTCCAGCTTGTACCCAAGCCATAAGCTACATCCTCCATTGGCCCAAATCCGTATGCAACTTTAACAATTGCTTCTTCTTTACAAGAATTTCTCAAAGTCAATGACCAAAGAAATATGTTTGCTGTAACTTTCCGAGGTCAATAACCAAGGGACTTTCAATTGGTAAGACTTTTCTTTAGAGAATCTTGAGACTTTCAATTTGGCAGGGGAAAAGCTGCGGACAAAGGGGGAAGCTCTTGCTTTACGTGGTGAGTTCACAACCAACTCTTTTGTATTTTTATTTTTGCTTCAACAGACCGACACAGTCGGTGGGTCGGTGCCTTTCTCAGAGCAAAACCTTTCTCTTTTTTTATATCTGCATATCTGACTAATCATTTGTTGACGAGCCGAATTGTCCCTTTGTCGTGGGAAAACTTGGAATTTCTGCTTGGGTAATTACATGAATTACCTGCTATTTTTCCTTCCTTTCGTCTGATTTGATTTCTTTTTTGAAACTTGCTGGCAGCAATTCAATTGCCATAAAGCCTTTTTGTTTTATACTTGCTGGCAGCAATTACAATTGCTGTTAAGTCTTTTTGTTTTATTGAGCCTGATACAGAGGCTTAACACTTGCGTAGGCAATTACATGCCTTTCTTTGCTTTTGACTCCATAGTTGGTTAACCACCATATCCACATCAATTCTCTATGCCTTTTAACGGCACTGTGGATCAGCTTTGACTTTATGATGGTTAGCCCATCATGATAAGCAATCTTTACGGAGTGCTTGTGAATTGGTCGTTGAGCACAACTTGGAAGCGTCTGAGCGGAGCTGCACCTTGGAGCAGATCAGGACTTGATCTCAAGATGATTAAAATCATCTTGACTGTCCATTCGTAGCTGGATGTTGTGGAGGTATTTGAGCAGAGCTGCCTGTTGGGATAGACCATGCCTTGATATATGATGATTTCAATCATCATAGAAGGCCATCTTCCTCATTGATTGTGGACTGGATGTTGGGCCCATGCCGGAGATATTTGAGCGGAGCCGTGCCTTGGAGAAGAGAGATTCATGACTTTGTTTTCATGATGATTTCTATCATCAAAAGCCAGGAATTCTCATTGACTTGCTGGTGCTCGAATCATGGAGCTTTGAGAAGCAGATCAGGACTTGTTCTCATGCTGATTGAAATCATGGGTTGATTGTGCTGGATGTTGAATGCATCCCAGAGGTGCCCAGACGCCTTGAGAGAAGAGAGATAAACCATGTACTTGTTCCGTGGAACAGTGAGGTTATCTTCTTCTGACGTTGGGTCCTCCTCTGCGATGCTCTCTTCTGCCTTGTGCTCCCTTGCGCGCTTGTTCCTCCGCTATAGACTCCGTGATGGAATCATCACATCATTGTCCGGTGTTGTTGCTTGCTTTCTCTGCGTGGCGTGACTCCTCTCCTCCTGCAGCCTCTCCTCCTTTTTCTTTCCAACCATCTAGCCCTTTTTATAGGCTACGATGTGAGGATTTTGAATTGAAGTGAATAACCACTTCTTAGTTGGGATGCTTATCTTTCAGTGTTTGATACTTGACAAACACGTATATTTTTTTTGGATAAACTTGCAGGGAGGAATATTTCACTCCCATTCAAATACAAGTTTATGGCTGGCATTTTATTTATTTTATTTCGAATGGGTAGCCACCCCTTTTTTTTTTTTTTTTTTTTTTTTGGTGTGAAAATTTCACGTTCAACAGATGTTGGAAAGACTAATTTTGGTACTGCAAACAAATCAACAGGAAAGGATTAGATGGTATACAAGGACCAATATATGTTGGAACTGGGTGTGTTTTCAGAAGGCAAGCTCTTTATGGATGCGATGCACTTACGAAAAAGAAACCCCTCAACAGAACCGGCAATTGCTGGCCAAAGGGTGGTGCCTCTGTTATGGGTCAAGAAAAAACAAGAATGCAAAGTCAAAGAAAGATAAAAAGAAGAAATCGAAACAGAGGGAAGCATCAAAGCATATACATGCACTTGAAAATATTGAAGAGGGAATTGAAGGTATTGGTAGCACCAAGCAATCTCTTGATTAGGGTTGAATATGGTGAGTAGGGTGTACTTATTAAAATTATATTTGTTTCACAATTCCATATATCTTTTTTGGTCATTTTATATTATGGTAAATTAGTAATTCAATAAATACTTTTGTAGTAGGGTGTACTAAGTTAATTTTAGGATTCGTTTAACAACACTCTAAATCTTTTGTAGATACATGCTTTCTTACCCATTTTACTTTATACAAACAATACTATATTTTAATCTAATCTAAATTACAGGAAGGGGGATTCGAACTTGGGTGCAAAGTAGGAAGCACATCCGCTCTAACTAATTTGGCTAATTCTATATCTATTGTTTTCTTACCCTTTACCCTTTTTCAAGGGGAAAAAAATATAAAACTTCGAATAAGAGATGAGGCATGTGCTGAGCAGTGTAGTTATTTATCATCCAAAAATTCAATTGGAAGTAATAATTAAAAAGGGAAGTGGCCATGGCTGCGGTCCAAGCTTTCGCTTTCATATACCATTTTTATTATGAAGCACCTTAATTTCTTATTTAAGCAGCATTACAAACTTCTTCAATGAAATATCCTCCACTTCACAGTCAGTTGAGATAATAATTCACCTTTTTTAGTTATTTTTTTAAAGGAAAATATGAAGTTACGTTCCGTGTAGGTTAAATTTAGGAATTTAGATGACATTAGAAGGTTAAATTGCTTGTTTAAAGTTACTACAGTTCATATATGCCAAGATTTGAATAAGAAGGAAATGAAGAAAACTAGTGGATTTCAAATGACTCCTTGTATATAGTCGTTTCAAATATATTCCAAATTTACTACATCTAGTTATTTCAAATACATACAATCTAATGTTCTCTAATTTTTTTTTAAAACAAACTTAACTTTGTCGTCAAATCTAAATACTTTCTTTCAAGTAGCTCCATCCAAACAGAGCCGAAGTGTTGAAGTTGAATTACTTGATGTCAAGTATGCATTTTGCACGGAGAAAAATAATTATACCTTTTTTTTGGGGATAAATCATTATGCCCTTTTGGATGGTTCAAGATGGATCTGAGTGGCCTTAGTTTAGTGACATTTAGTATCCGCTTTGTTGAATGAGATCCTAGATTCAAATCTCGTATACAAAAACGATCACTAAATACCCATAGTTTCATTTAGTGTCCATTTTGTTGAATGGTTAGGAACCGTCCTAGTTTGATAGTATCTTAAAATCGAAAAGCAATTAAGTGTTTTTATTTTTTGCCATGGAAAAATAATTAATGTTTACTGGAAGTGTAATGTAAGTCGTTCGGCCCCTTCACTCTAATGAATGCTTAAACATGGCAAACATTGAAAAATAAAGTGAAATCTCATCCACTTGTGCAGATAGACGACAAGGGTATTGTTTGCATCCTGCTAAAATCATCCAATCCCAGTGGTTTGATTCGGAACCTCCTCACCTCACCTCTCTGTCTGTTTGCATACATAGTTTTTAACTTTAACTTTAGCTCACACCCACCATATATGACTTTGGCCAAAAAATGAATCAACTTCTGGCTCTGTAGATAATGGAGAGGAGTGGTTCAAATCTTATGGAAGAATTACATTGTTGGCAATGAACATTAAGGATTCCGAGCTTCTGCATTTATGTATTGTGTTTTTAACTACATTTCACTAAATCTTAAATCATTTTAATAATCTAACGATCTAAAACATGACACGTGAAATTCCTAATGCTATACCCTTAACACTGTTAATTCCAAACAAAATAAAATAAAATAAAATAATTTGCCAGTCAAACCCTCCTAACCCACAACCTTACTCATTCGGATTTGATGACATGCTTGTTTCTCAAAATTTCTCCATCTTCAAGAATACTCAAAACTTCTGTCACGTGTCTTTTTCTTAATGAATATTCAGTTGTCCAAAAATATAATAAAAAAATTAAAATTAAAATTAAGGCCTCTCTTTCCAGTTCCACCTAGAGAAATCTAGGCGGGCGTCTTTCCTTTACAAGTTAGTAGTCTGGACAAATCCATGATGAAAGATTTTATGCAGAAGGAAAGTTGGTGGCCGGCAAGAAAAGAAAAAGAAAAAGAGTTGGTACTTGGTGGTAGAAAACCACAGTACGGATTGTCCATTTTCACTATTCCATCCCCTGAATCAAAGGAAAACGTGGAGGAAATGATTAAATCTGGTAAAATCTAACCAGAATTCTAAAATTCAATTTTGCACTTCACTAATTAGGATTAGCAAACAACGCTATACTAATTACTAATGATTAGTGACTGACTTACCTCTAAACAAATTAAAACTTAGATCTTCTTAAGCTCAGAATCATAATATATAAAAAAACAAACCCAAAACATTTCAACCAGTAAATAATTTAATGGAAAATTTGCATTCAAATCAAGAACCATCCAACAGTCATTTTTACAACAAAACCCCTTGGTTCCTGAATCCCATTGTAACCCAGAAGGGCCAAAACTAAAATCCATGGAGAGAGAGAGAGAGAGAGAGAGAGAGAGAGAGAGAGAGAGAGAGAGAGAGAGAGAGCGAGAGAGAGAGAGAGAGCTTTTAGTTTCTTGGTCTCTGCTACTAATTGTATATGCTGGTGTTGTTCAACTTCTTGTTAGTAGTACAAGACCAAGCGCCTGGCACAGAGAGTGCAGAAATACTTTCTCTTGATCTTGAAGCACATGGGCAGAAAGCAAAACTTCCACTGGGCCTCAACATCCACAGCCTGCACTTTGCCTCCACAGTGTGGGCATGATCCAGGGGCTTGCTGCCTCCCCAGCTCCTTCTCTTCCTCATCACAGACATACAGCAACCACATTTTTCTCCTGAGTCTTTATTTTCTTCTGATCTTTGTTTCTTGGGTTGGTTTTCACCAAAAGGCACAGGATTTTCTCTGATTTGCTTTTTGATTTTGCTGAGTTGGTTCTTATGGGGCAGCTTTGTTTTGATCTGGTCTGGTTTTCTTGAGAGATTTGGGTTTGGAGTTTTGGACAAATAATGTGAATCCAATAAAGAACTGAAGCTTGTCAGAGTACTTATACGGTGGAAAGAGACTTGGCTTAGTTATTTTATTATTTTATTTTAGTTCAGGAAAAGGATATTCCCCACACAAGTTAAAAAACTTTATGGCTTTTACCTTTTTTCTCAAAAAAAAAAAAAAAAGGAAAAAAAACTGGGTTTTACCTTTACTTTTATACCGTGGTCTCATGTAGCTTGCTTTTACATTATTTATTGTTGTTTTGTTGAAATTAGGAAAGAAGTAAAATTCGAATTTGGAACATCTTTCTAAAGTAGTGACAAATACTTATAGATCAAGAGTTAGTGGATTAGTGGTAGAGGTGTTTGTTTGCAGACCCCATGGTACAAGTTCCAATTCCCTTGTGTGTGGCACCCCCACCCTAGATTAGTTGATCGCTTTATTTATAATAAAAATACAAATTGATGTCCTTTTTTACTAGACTAGACCTTTTAACTCGTTATAAAACAAAAAAAATTCTTTCTTTGCTTATTTTTTCTTCTTTACATATTGAATTGATTACTACCCACCTAATTAACTATGTATGTGGATGGGGACCAGAATATACCAATCTTCAATTTGAGTTTCTTTTTTTGGTGAGTTTGGGGATCCGAGGCCCCATAACAAATATAAATAAAGTCACTATTCATGAAGTGTAGATTGTGACATGTTTAATTAGAAAAACCAATCCAATTAGGATTAGAATACTTACGAGGTGAAGGAAGAGTTTACACAAAGGTAGTCCGTGACCTAAATTAAAATAACTATATTGTTAATGAGGTTTGTTTTTTTAATCTAATCTAAAATTATAATGAGGAAAATTTAAATTTAGGTGTATAATAAAGAGCACGTAACCAATTTAACTAATCTCATATGTCTAGTAGGGCAGATTTTGATGAAGAAACTTATTAAACAAAAAAAAAAAGAACAAAAATCATTTTCTGTGGCCAAACACTAAAACCGAAACTCCCCCTCCTTTCACATTCTGACACATGACGTCAGCATCTGAGTCAGTTGGCAGCCGTATTGTAACGGTGGGCCCGAGGATAACGTCCAACATTGCAGATCCACGTGTTGATAAGGTCGTTTTACCACAGCGCTTACCCCATGGATTTCCTTCACTTTCCAATAGGCGCGTCAGCACGTGCCACGTGAACGCAGAGTCTGACGGCTGAGGAAACCCGCAAACCGCGTTTTGGTGGCCAGTTTGTAAACGTAAGCACCGAACGCAGGTTTGGAGGTGCGTGAGCGAGTGCCTGCATTCTGCTTCCTCTTGGTTGGTGATGATTGTGCCTCTCTACTCTAGCAACAAAAACCATCTATTTTTTAACGACTTTTTATTTTTGGGCAGTTCACTTGATGGCATCACTCTTCTTAAAAATATCTTTGGGAGCTCACTTGGTTGGTTCAACATTCTGCTAGATGTTTCAGTTTTTTGATTTTTTTTTTTCTGTGGATGAATAGCAATCGATATATCAATTTTAATTTTTTGTTTCGACCCAATTTTTCTTGGATTTTTAGCCATTTTGCTCCCTGAACTATTAGGCAATTCGAACTTACCCCCCTAAATTATTTCGTCTGTCGATTTAGTCCCTCAACTCATAATAAATAGTCAATTTCCCCCTTACCGTTAAATTTATCTAATTCCATCAACTTTTCTGTTAATAACAAGGGTAAATTTGTAATTTTAACTTAAAATTCATAAAAATATTGTAAATAATTAACTTTCAGAAGAAAATTTTTTTTTATTCTCCCCACAAAACCCCCACCCCCACCGATTTCTTCTCCCCCAAAGATTTTTTTTTTCTTCTAAAAGTTAATTGTTTACAATATTTTTATGAATTTTAAGTTAGAATTACAAATTTGTCCTTATTATTAACAAAAAATTGATGGAATTAGATAAACTTAACGATAAGGGGGAAATTGACTATTTATTACGAGTTGAGGGAATAAATCTGCAGACGAAATAATTCAGGGGGGTAAGTTCGAATTGCCTTATAATTCAGGGGGCAAAACCGCACTTTACCCATTTTTCTTTAACATTTTTTATTGGCGAATCAAGCAATTGAAATCAAATCAACTACTCATTTATCTAAGTTTCTCGATTCATGTATTCTCTCATTTTTAGTAAGTAAATATGTCATTGTATAGGGGAATTAAAGAATTGGAATCAAATCAACTACTTTCCTAGTTTATACTAATTTTAATTTTGAAAGTATTTGATTACAGACTTTAACGTGAAATCCACACAATTTTTGATTCATTATATCTATGTGTTAATAATAAACGCATAAGAAGTTAGAAATTGGAATCATTCCAACACTTAATAACATGCTATTAATGGTGTGCATTCCTTTGTACATCCAACGTGGGTATTCAATTCCCTCATTGCCCACAAGGCCGAAAAACCAGAAAGACAAACTAGACATGGTTTCATTACTTTTTACACACATTTTCAAGTTTTAAGGATATAATTATCGTTTTTTTAAGTAATTATTCTATTTGTCGATACGCACGAACCCGATACAATAATCCATGCCTTACAATATGTTTGTACCATCAAAATATGTTTGTAGCTAGCTCTAATATGTAATATATTTATCTTATGTTATTTATTTTACACTTATGAAGGGCTAAATTGGTGTAGATACTATGGGTGGTAGCTTTTGAAAAATGCGTGACTCGTGAAATATATGCTACAACAACCACATCCTACATGTCTCTCTCTTAAATGAAGAATATATAAATAAATAATTAACCTTTTGTTTTCCCTAGCTGTGTTTTCTTGCCAACCTTTTCTTGGGGCTAATAAGTCAGACGAGAATACTACTGGGGTAGGCTGTTCAAAGTCATAATCATAATATATATATATTAATAATTTCTCTAGCCAACAAAAAATTACGACTATAATTAATAAGGTCAGTTCAGTGAGGATGGGGATGGGCTATAGCTCTCTACGTGGAATATAATATAGGCAATTAGGCATGCTGCATGCAATGGAAGGAGAAGGTCATCTTATTCACCCAAATTTGGGTGGGAATATCTGGCGCGGGCGGTCAAGTTTTCAATGTGCTAGGGTTCTTGGTTAATATAAGAACCTTATCATCTATTATTATTTTTTAATTAAAGAAAAACTTCATTAGATAAACTTCAACAACACAATCAAAAACATCGACATGACATCTAGAGTACCAATTTCAAGACGGCAACAAACTAACATGTTTAAAACAAAACTAACGGGGACAAAAATTGCACTAAAACTATTAGCCCACATCACCACAATTAACCATAACCCCAAACAAAGCTCACAAACCCAATATAACCGAAACCCTAAAGCAACCTATAAGCCTAAATAAACCTTATCATTTATAAATATACATATCTGAATAATTTTGTTTGCTTGTATTTTGTTGTTTAACTTTATTTTGAAGTTTATCTTAATATTTGAGTTTTGTTATAAAATCTTAAACTACAATATAAGAAGGCTTAAGATTGAGATAGATTTGGTTGGAATTGAAAATCAAGCAATATTAAGACAAATCAATCGATTTCCATATAAATCCATGCATGCATAGAACATTCTTGGTATTGATAGGTCAAGTTTTGAGACCAGACCAACCCTAGTCGGTCATATGCGGGGTGGGTAGGGGGAGGGGCAAGTGGGATGATAATTTAATTTACAATAGAATGGACCGGCAATATAGAATTCAGTTGTGGTTTGCACAAGTCTATATAAAGAAGAGTTTTCAATCGTGAAAGCATGCTAATTGCTATTTTGGCGAGTTTGTAAGTACCAGGCTATTCACTCAAACGAAAACCCTTACAACTACAACTTTAGATCCCAACTGCAGATTATTGATTGAATCAAACGAACCTGTGGAGAAGATAATTCCCAAATAACCCTAAAAAAATCTCAGAAGGCACATACATATATCTGTGCGCAAAAAAGAGAGGATATTGTTGTATTAATAATTGACACAAATTAATGTGCTAATCATCCAATTAAAAATACCCATAAGGGTACAAATCTATTGTAGTATAGATTTGTAAATACGGGATCGTTTCTACGAGGAATTGGAGTATGTAAATCCAATTTGAGTACGTATAGAATACTTATTTAACACAATCACAAAGGTAAGATACAAATTGAATACTAGGAAAGAGTAAAGAAAGGTGAGAGAAATGAAACAAAAACAAGAAACCAAAAGAAAACACAATCAGCATTTTGTATCACTCATGTATCCCCACTGTATCGCCACTCTATCATCACGGTATCATCAATTTATCTCGTTTTCGGTCATAGACGAATTTATGAACTTCCTCTGTTTTCCAGCTTCGACATCTGTTCCATTTTTTTACCTGTAACTTTAAAACCATTAATCCAAATTTTACGTTCTTTATATAGATGGATTCAACACGGAAACATAAAGAACCCAACAAGGACCAAATGTCGAAAAACAAATAACAAAGTGAGCAGAACTCAGTGGAAAGAACACTCAAAGTTTTAAAACTACGAATGCAAAAGGGGGATTTGATTCAAGAGTGACCTAATTCTAATGCTTAAATGTAACCAAACTCTAATTTTAACAAGATCAACAGAAATGATTATCAAAGTGTGAAATAAAAATGATAATGAACACTAGTATTTTCGGAATCCACCCTAAACAATCCTACTCATGTCCATGGATACTCAAGTTATGAACTCTAGATGCATTGATGAAAATGTTCGCAATGAAGACCGGGTTTAGTAGCTCAAGACGCATGATTCTCTCTAAAATAAGTAAGGTGCGTGTTTAGTGTTACAATATTCTTGCTTACCCTAAAATCAATCTAGGTGTGGTTAGTACTTAGATTTAATCATATGAAAAACCTATTAAGTTTGAAAAGAATATGAACATCACAAGAACCCTAATAGCATGATGTTTACATTAGGCATTCAAGAAACCAAGTCACATGGATAATTCTTACTTCATCCATTAGTTGCTTAGGAAAACATGAAGGTACATATATAATCCCAACAATCTCAATAAGCATGCTTTCAAGGTTGATCAATCAAAGAAAAACATACATCAAGGATAGATTATTTTAGTGAAGAGGAATTCATCATTTGTTGTTTTTTTTTTTTAGAATTAGCGATCATTGGGGAGGGGGCATTTCCTCCGGGATTGAACGGTGACCAAGGGGGAAGGGGAGGGACCTCACCACCTGAGGTAAACCCCTCGGTCCATTTGTTGTTAAGAAACCAATTCACATTATGCTCACTTAGAAATGATTAAATCATTTGTTGCTAATTAGAAATTTTGTTCTTGGATATCTTACACAACTTCTCAACTTTAGCTAAACGTATACAACCTAAGGTGATCAATCAAATGAAGCAAATACATAGCATGTGATTAAATTAGTGAAAAGGAATTCATCAACAACATCTAGAAATCCATTAACTCAAGTATCAAAACAATAGAGTAATCATGTTTAGGGCTTCAACCTAAGCCCTAATTATGGAGTTTAGTTCCTCATACTTATTGTTGGAGAACAATCAGAATATAACCAAATAACATAATAAAAATAATACAAAATATATTCTATATATATAATCAAATCAATACAACAATAGAATGAATTACAGAATACTGACTTGGATAAATGATAGAGTCCTGCAGAGTTGCAGTGTCCTTTAGACAGTATTTCTCCTATACACTTGTGCTTGTAGTTCGATAGGAGTCTGCCCACCAAGATTAAACTATCACAAATCAAAGCCTAAGCACTGTGGCTTTGATTTCTGGCGAACATTGATATGCTTTCTCTTAAGAAGTACTTATGTGTGAGAATGATAATGCTATTCCAAATTATATGTTTTCTGGTTTGGACGAATTACCAATATATAGAGGTCTGATACCTCTTCATCCAACAGTTACAATAACTGTTTAAACATATTCGAATTTCAGATAATGATTTTATCTAAAAACGAATTTCTAATTAATAAAAAGAAATATTAATTAAATCAACAGAGCCCAAGAGCCCCAAGGCCCATCTTTTGACAATTATATATATATTCTAAGCCCAAACCCTATTTAGTATTTCTAAAGTGTTGGTGCTTATAAACCATGAAAGGAAACAACTCCCTTCCAATGTGGGACTAAGTGAAAGTGTATTTTCCTTTACAAACACAAAATCAAAATATATCTAGAAAGAGTTTACATATTTTGTAGAGATGAAGGCACAAAAGCCTTCAATGGTGGAAGAGTTTTTCTCCTCCTTGCTCTCCTCTCTCTCCACAAATCAGAAATTTCAAAGTGTAGCAGTCTTCCCCTTGGCCAGCCGATCCCTTCCCTCTTTCTTGGCTGCCTTCTCTCTCTTGCCAACTCATTCTTCAATATTAAACTCCACCTTTTACCCAAAGTCTTTGGCACATGCTCCACTTGTCTCCACTTTCATCATTTCATTTTGGTTTTAATACATAGAGAGAGATTCTAATTTATCACCAATCTGAAATCAAATCTCTACAATGTAATTAATTGTTACCAAGAGGTGTGGTAACAATTAGAAAGGGAGATGATACCAAAAGGGGGGTAAAAGTGAACCAAAACAGACTTTCAGAGTTATTATTAATGCTGAATCGGTTGGGGAGGTTATTCTTGTTCCATGGAGCTAAATTTCGGATATGTTGTAGTCAACACCCATTGGAATAAGTTTCATGAAGAACTTTACCGCATACGAGCACCACAACATGGTGATCAAAAGCCAAGAATTTGACCTACGAAAATGAGCAAAACCAGAATTTATATTCAATAATGCACTTTTAGCTCATATTTCTTCCAACCAAGGTAAAACTTATATAAAAACACAAAAAAGAAGTATAAAACTATAATTTTTCAAGAACTAACGCAAAACATTGGGTGAATGACATGATAAATCATGTATAAAAATAAACCGAACAGATATAAGTTGTATTGATTATGGTGTAGATAGAACTAACATAGTGAATTTAGTAAGCAAGAATATTAAGCCTCGTTTGGTGTGCTGGACTGGACCAGACTTCTCCAATTAAAATGGACTAAAGTCCTATTTGTCGTTTAGTGGGCCTAAATATACCCTGAGACTGGTTGGGCCTCATATTTCGATCAGATACCAATCCAGCGAATGAGTGAACAATAACACATTTGGAGAGTATGTAGTCACGTTTTATAGAACCATTTAGGCTTGTTACTATTCAACTTTTAGAGTGACATGTATTATAAAAACAATACACAACTCTTTCGCTGATATATAACACATAATTCATATAAATCATTCATAAATGTTCTAATAAGTTAAAGAGAAAGAATATATAGCCAAAAATAAACTAGGTTAAAATCCTTGAAAAGATTGTCTTACCTCTTAGTCTTAGACTCTTAGGCATGCTTCTTCATGTACTATATGCATTATGTTTGTCAATTTGCAAACTATGTAACACATATAACTTCCTGATTCCAAAGTCCAGAAAAACCAAATCATCAAGTAAAAAAAGCCTATAAGTAAAAAAGTACTCTTGACAACATGAAGGGAAGCTATCACATAAGATTATATCTACTATTCCAATTTGGACCAAGAAAGAATCTTAATTCAAGGCATGAGATTGAAAATACAATTGAAAATAATAACAATTATATAATTATAAGGAATTGAGAATAAAAAATTGAACGACTTGTTTCGGCCCCAAAGAGGTTGGTGCGTTATACGTACTAGAATCTGATTGACAATATTATCGGCCTGCAATTTTCCTCATGCAAGTGCCTTTCGACAAGCGCCAAGAATGAATTGAAGTTTTTTTTTTCCGCTCTCTCTCTAGATGAGAACGCCATACCCCTTTGAGTGGTATACTTCCAAGAACACTTAACCTTCTTGTTCTTTTGCCCTTTCCGCCTTTTCTTTTACTTTTTTCGACAACCTTTCACTTTTAGTTCTTCTTACCTTGTCGATCTTTCCTGTTAGCAATAAAGCATAAAAAAACAAAGTTTCTTATTCTCCCTATTTACTTTTTCTTGTTTTACCTACACCCCTTTTTTATTTTGTGCCTATCTATACAAATTTTTAGTGCTTTTTCCTGCAACTTTTTTCGATGGAAGACGACGCAACATAACTTGTTATCCAATTGAAAGACAATCTTGAATTCACTGATCTGTGTAATGGGGTCCCCCTTTGTCACAGCCCGAATTTTTAGCAACAAATAACCTGTTTAAAGTTATTACAATTAAATCAAATCGGGCACGTGAAGCTCGGAACCTTAAACAATTGTACATGAAATTTTTTTTCTAAATATAATACAACCTGTTCCGAACCCACAATGTAAATGCAGACTCAACTCTTCTGAGTCAAATAATACATCACACCAATGATGTAATAAATTGAAACTTCAACCTTTGCATAATCTGCTCCTCAGAGTTTAATACACACATCGGAAGTCTTCACACCAAAATAACACCACATCCTGTATAAAACATGTACATCAACAGAGTCTTCTACTCCTAACTTCGGTTACCCTGTTCACAGTCTCTGTCACTTGCAGGATAATCCTCTACACCGTTGAATAGTGTATCGAGTTCATCACCAACAAACTCGATAAGCTTTCTAAAGCTTGTATGAGTAAACCACATCCATAGCATAAATATGTCAATTTCACATAATATACAATCACATGCACTTTCATTAGCATCACACAATCCATGTATAATCATGGTACTCATATTCACAATATCATCACAATCACAATTCTTTTATTTTATTAAGAACTGTTTAAGTCACCGTCTATGACTGCACCAAAACTCTTTTATCTTAAAAGTAGTTTTCACACGTCGCTTAATTGACAGATAGAAGAGAGGATATACTATGAACCTCTAATCTATACACTACACCCGTCTGAGTAGTGTTCACTCATGATTACACGTCCGTCATGAGAACTAGATGACACCAGACTAAAGCTATAACTGTTCTTGGATCTCTCACCCTAGGGTTTTCATCTCCCTTATTGCTCGCCACGAGAATGCCCGTCTGACAAACTCAGAAGGGATTCAAGGTATTCTCACCTAAATCCGCCAACACCAAAATCACCCACACCAAAACAATATAAAATGCCGCTTCACATTAAACATTGTTTTATAGCCAAATACACCAATCACAACAATATATATTTATTATATATATTTATGTGGTCATTCACGCATGAATTCTCACCATACATTCACAACATATGTTATATGGTTCAACACCAAAATATTCAGTAAATTTCAATTTACAAAAAAATATGTTTCACTTACCTCATGAACCGTTGACGAACAAGTTCATGTGTTTTAAATCAATTAAAACACTTTATATAATATCACAGACAACATGTTAATTATAGTCATTAACATTATCGTAACCACATTATAATTAATATAATAACTCGTGATTTTACTCACGATTAGGATGGTTTCACTCACTTCTTGTCCAAGCTGTGTTTATCAACTCAACAACCCACAATCTCAACGAGCAACTCTAGCTCCACGAAAACCTATGAAAAGTTTGCAACTTACTTAGAATCCAAAATCTAAGATTCTGCTCACAAATGATGAAAATGCCCTTCGCATCAACCGGGGTCCAAAGCGATCAATTATTGTCTAAAACACTCCAAAACTGTGACGTACACACTGTCGATGTCAAAACAAGACCAATGAAACCCATTGTCCAAAAAGTCACTATTTGGGTCCCGTGGACCCCAACCGTCCAATTGACACTACAAAAATCCACCTCGGGCCCATGACCTCAGATTTCAAATCTGATCGCACCAATGGACTTTAAATAGTCCTGACATCACACCACATCAATTTGGCCCGATCCAACGGTGAGATCATTTTTTATCCCACGATCACGCACAAGCGAACGACGATCGCTCGCCTTAACTCCAAAATACAATAACTTAAGATCGGGACGTCCGATCACCAATCTGTTTGTACCTACAGACTCACAACAACACCAGCTACCACATATATAAAATCGGACACGATCCAAAGTCCAATCTAACGGTCCAAAATTTGTGAGTCTCCGATCGTCGGTCAAAAGACGAAATCTCACAAAACAGAGCACACCACAATGCTCAAGACGTCGAGGACATTAACATAACCTCAAATTATGAACTTGAAACTTAAATGATCAAAAATCCACTATTTGAGCAATTTTGAAATTTGAGAAAGAGGTTTCGAAATTTCCCTTAAATCGTAGGCCTCATTCTCACGATTACGTAGGCGAAAACGGTTTAGCAATCCGAGCTCCATAACTTAATATATGAATTTCCAAAGATTTAGGAAAACTTTTATCTTTTTTTTTTCTCATTCGAATTGCAGAAGAATGAGTGAATGCAGGCTCACATGGAAGGAAAATGAGAAGAAGAAGTCATGGGAGGAAGAAGATAAGTCAGCAGGTAGGCCCCCATACACGTGTGAACAGTACCGGCGATTTATTTATTTATTTGCCCAACTTCAATAATTCCTTAAAAATTCATCCGGGCTCCGAAAAATTCTCCGAAATTACCACATGCTTGTAGTGACATAAACTTTCTTTCCATCCCAGAATCATGGATGGAACTGTAAAGCTTTGATGTATGCAGGGAAATAAATTTTGATTAAGGCTGTAGCCTTGGCAATATCTACCTACCCAATGACATGCTTTAAACTACCTTCCACTCTATGTTATGAGATTGGCATGATCATGGCTAATTTCTGGTGGGGCTCCTCCACCTCTGGGGATAAAATTCATTGGAGAAATTGGACTAACCTTGGGCAACCAAAGTCTTGTGGTGGCCTGGGATTCTGAGACTTAAACGATTTTAATAGAGCACTCTTAGCTAAGCAATGTTGGCGAATTCTTGCAAACCCTATTGCATTTTGGGTTAGAGTTCTTAAAAGTCTTTATTATCCCCATTGTGGTTTCTTGGAGGCTGGAAAAAGTGGCAGGGCTTCTTGGGCTTGGAATAGCCTTTTGGTAGGGCGTGAGATTCTTATCAAAAGAGCAAGATGGCAAGCATGAATGGCAATACCATTAATATATGGTATGATACTTGGCTACCTCAACATGACCCTGGGTATCTTAGGGCCTCTTGTCTTGTGCCCCTACATGCTCCAACTGTTGTTGCTGAGCAGATGGATAAACATCATCATACTTGGGACCTCTCTCAAATCAGAGCGTTTATTTCTTCGCGGGATGCCCAAGCAATCATGGCAATTCCTATTAGCAATTCGGATCTCCCTGACAGACTTATTTGGCCACATACTATGAATGGGATATATTCAGTTAAATATGGATATTACTATCTTATGAAGCATAAAAAGAATCAGGTTGTAATGAAGGCAGGCTTTTCTCATGTGATTGATTCTGATGTCTGGTTTTGTATTTGGAATTGCCAAACACTCCCTAAAATCAAAATTTTCCTATGCCGTGCTGTCAATGGTTTCCTTCCCACTTTTGAGATCATTTTCAAACGCAAGCTTTGCCAATCTCCCATTTGCCCTTTTTGCGAGGAACAACCTGAATCCATTAAGCCTACACTCTTCCTTTGCCCTTGGGCTGGCAGAGTGTGGTTTGCTAGTTGTAGACCTTTGCCTTAAGCTTTCACTTTGTTGGATAGCTGGATTCTTGATCTTTGGTTGTGTGAGACTTTTAATTTGGAGGAGAAAGAATTGATTATGACTCACTTTGCCTTTACCAGCTGGGATATTTGGAAAACTCGTTGTAAAATGGTGTATGACAATTCAAATTCCTGCCCACCATCGCCATAACTCACGACCTCTTTGGCGGATAGAAGTGTTGTGGAATTTATCAGTCATCAGTGGGCCAATCCTCCAATGGGGACTGTCAAAGTAAACTGTGATGCTGCTTGGGATAAAGTTACGAATGCAGCCTTTGATGGAGTTGTGATAAGGGATCATACTGGTATTTTGCTTGATGACATTGCACATTGTTTCCAGTCATTATTAGTTGTGCAGGCGGAATGTCATGCGATCCGGAGTGGATTTGAGCTGGCACATGTACTAGGTTTCATTAATGTTATTGTAGAAACTGATTCCAAGGTTTGTTTTGCTTCTGTCCAGGAAGATATTTCTGTCTCAAACTGGACTCTTTACCTTATTCTCTATGACATTAGAATGCTAAAAGCTTCATTCTCTTCTCTCCGGTGGGCATGCACTCCTCTGTTGAAATGTAAGTAGTGAGTTGATAAGAATGTAATTAGGCCAAATGAGCTAAATGGTGTATTCACTGAGTCACTAAAGTTGACAAGTGTTAGGCGTTAGTAGTGTAAAAGTGTGATAGCCACGTGTAATACTCCTAGAGAGCAGTTTTGGATGTAAGGCTGTGATTCTCAGTGATGTAAGAGAATCCAGCTATTCTCTCTAACTGTTATATAGCTCAAGCTGAGCTTGCTCTATTTTTGTAAGAAAGAGCATGAAAGCAATATACATACAGACATTCTCTCTCTGCCCGATTTTGTAGAGTAGAGCTTTTATCCACATTCTCTTTCTCATTTCTTCAGCCCGATCTAACAAAAGAATCATATAGCTCACTCATTCCCCTGCCCGATTAACCAACAAAACACTAACATGGCCTTAGAGCCAGGTTGGATCGTGTAGATCTGGGCGTAATCTGTGAAGTTACTGAGCTCAATCGAAGCTCATCTTAAGGTTGCCGACGTTCATTATCATTTGAGAAGAAGATATCTCTTGCCCAAAACGAAGATGTCTGGATCTGGAGGATCGGACGTAAGAACACCAATATTCTCCGGCGAGAACTACGAGTTCTGGAGGATTAAAATGGTGATGGTATTTAAATCCCTTGGGTTGTGGAATCTAGTAGAAAAAAGAATTCCAGTCCCCGATTCGAAGAAGAAGAAGCAAGCTGAAGAAACATCGGAAGAGGACGCTGATGCAGAGACAATCGCAATGCTCATGAAGGACACGAAGGCTCTGAGCATTATACAAAATGCAGTTTCTGACCAGATCTTTCCTCAGATTGCCAATGCCAACTCAGCTAAAATGGCATGGAATCTGCTCTATAGTGAGTACCATGGTGGTGATCAGGTCAAATCTGTAAAACTCCAAAATCTCAGAAGAGAATTTGAGTATATGAGAATGCGTGAAGGTGAACAACTAACTACATATCTTACTCGGTTAAATGAATTGATAAACCAAATGAAAACGTTTAGAAAAGTGTTATCCAACGAGAGGCTGGTTCAAAAGGTGTTAATCAGTCTTAGTAAAGTGTATGATCCCATCTGCTTGGTGATTGAAAATACAAAGAGTTTGGAGACTATTGAATTGCAGGAGGTTATTGCAATATTGAAGAGCCAAGAGCAGCATTTTGACATGCATAATGTGGACTCAGTTGAGAAAACATTTGGCTCCTTCTCCGTCAATACAAAAGGGCAGAACAAGATCAGTACCCAAACTAGTTCTGCTAAGTCTCAGAAAAATTGGAAGTCTAGCAACAAACCATGGGAGTCTAGATCGAAGCCACAACAAGCTGGTGCTAGACAGAATTCAAATGGATCTCAA
Organism: Prunus padus; assembly: GCA_024362665.1. Classification (NCBI taxonomy): domain Eukaryota; kingdom Viridiplantae; phylum Streptophyta; class Magnoliopsida; order Rosales; family Rosaceae; genus Prunus; species Prunus padus. The sequence continues at coordinate 5,578,143 of JANFAM010000020.1, forward strand.
TTTGTGCAACAAGATGGAGTGAAGCCTCAATGCAAAGTATGTTCTAAATTTCATTTTGGAGAATGTAGATATATGTTCTAAATTTCATTTTGGAGAATGTAGATATAAGGGCTAATCTAAGTGCTATAAGTGTGATAGATTTGGACATTGGGTTAGGGATTGTACTGTAAACAAAGGAGTTCAGAAAGCAAATAGTGCAAGTCAAGTAGAAGTAAGAGGGAATTTGTTTTATGCAAACTGTGCAATTTCTGAGAAGAGTGCAAATGGAGAATGGTATGTAGATAGTGGTTGTAGTAATCATATGACTGGGAACAAGGAGCTGTTGATTGACATAAACACAAGTGTAACAGGCAAAGTGCAAATGCCAACAGGGGAGCTTGTGAGTATAGCTGGCATGGGAACTTTAGTGCTTGACACAGGCTCTGATACAAAATATATCAGAGAAGTTATGTATCTGCCCGGTTTGAGAGAAAATCTGTTGAGTGTGGGCCAAATGGATGAACATGGTTATCATTTGGTATTTGGAAGCAGTATGTGCAGTATCTATGATGGTTCTTCCCTTGAGAATCTCATCATGAAAGTGGCAATGAGGAAGAATAGGTGTTATCCACTGTCATTGTCCTCAAATGATTATGTTGCACTAAGAGCTGGTATATCAAATTCTACCTGGATTTGGCATAAAAGAATGGGTCATTTGCATCTGAAAGGGCTACATCAACTTAAGGAGAAAGAAATGGTACATGGTTTGCCATATTTGGAGGATGTAAATGAGGTGTGTGGAGGCTGTCAACTGGGAAAGCAACATAAAGAGTGGTTTCCAAAGGATCAAGCATGGAGAGCAAGTATACCCCTTGAGCTTATACACATGGACTTGTGTGGACCAATGCAAAATGAGTCTCTAACAGGTAATAAATACTTTATGCTGCTTATAGACGATTGTACAAGGATGATTTGGGTTTACTTCTTGAGATACAAGTCGGATGCACTAAACTGTTTTCGGAAGTTCAAGTCTATGGTGGAGTTGCAGAGTGGTTGCAAAGTGAAATGTGTTCTAAGTAATAGAGGGGGTGAGTTAACATCTTGTGAATTCAATAAACTATGTGAAGATGCAGGAATTTAAAGACAATTCTCCATGGCTTACACGCCCCATCAGAATGGAGTGGTAGAAATGAAGAATCGGACAGTGGTATAGATGGCTAAGGCTATGCTACATGAGAAGGAGATGCCCTATTACTTGGGGCAGAAGCTGTACACACAGCAGTATATATTTTGAACAGGTGTCCTACTAAGGCTCTTAGAGACAAGACTCCTTTTGAAGCCTATAGTACAAGAAAACTAGGAGTTGCTCACTTGAAAGTGTTTGGCAGTGTGTGTTTTGTGCATAAACCAGATGAAGGTTGACAAAAATTGGATGCCAAAAGCACAAGGGGAGTGTTTGTTGGATATGCAACATGTGAGAAGGGTTATAGAGTGTTTGATCCTGTCACTAGAAAACTGCTACTGTCAAGAGATGTTGTTTTTGATGAAGGAGCAACCTAGAATTGGAAGGAAATGGCTGAAAATTCAGTGGCTGTGATGAACTATGAAGAGCATCCTAGGAATTTTGAAGCAGAAATGGTTGAAACACCTGTGGGAAATCAGAATTCTGATTTCATATCAAGAGGCTCAGTTTCTCATAGGGAATCAAGCAAAGCAAGCAGCAGAATGGAAGATACTCAGAGCTTTGATCATACTCCATTGAAATGGAGAAAGTTGGATGATGTCTTAGCTCAATGCAATCTGTGCATAATGGAGCCTGAAAAGTTTGAGGAAGCTGTGAAGGATGAGTCATGGATGAAAGCAATGAAAGATGAGTTGATCATGATAGAAAAGAATGCTACATGGGAACTTGTTGACAGACCTATGGATAAACCAGTGATTGGAGTTAAATGGGTGTTTAAAACTAAGTTAAATTTGGATGGTTCAGTGCAGAAGAATAAGGCCAGATTGGTGGCTAAAGGATACTCACAGAAACCAGGGGTAGACTACAATGAAACCTTTGCACCAGTGGCTAGATTAGACACAATCCGGACTCTAATTGCACTGGCAGCCAGAAGAGTTGGAAGCTGTATCAATTAGATGTTAAGTCAGCTTTTCTAAATGGTATTTTAGAAGAAGAGGTGTATGTAGATCAGCCAGAGGGATTTGTGGTGCAGGGAAGTGAAAGCAAAGTTTATAGACTGCACAAAGCTCTATATGGTTTGAAACAGGCACCAAGAGCCTGGTACAGTGAGATTGACAGTTATTTTGCTCAGTGTAATTTCACAAAGAGTCAAAGTGAGGCTACTCTTTATGTCAAGACTAGAGGAGAAGCAAGCATCTTGATAGTATCCATTTATGTAGATGACATAGTCTACACTGGAAATGATCAAGAAATGTTAGAAGAATTCAAGCAGGATATGAAGGAGAAATATGAGATGACTGATCTGGGCCTTTTGCATCACTTCTTAGGAATGGGAGTAATCCAAACACCAACAAGCATATTCATCCATAAGAAGAAGTATGCAACAACTCTGTTAAGCAGATTTGGCTTGAATGAGTGTAAGCCTGTATCAATTCCTCTAGTCACCTCAGAAAAGCTAAGTAAGAATGATGGGAGTGGAGCAGCAAGTGAGGAGCAATACAGGAAGATCGTTGGAAGTTTGCTGTACCTCACAGCTACTAGACCTGAAATTATGTTTGCATCTAGTTTACTTGCAAGATTTATGCATTGCCCCACTAGCAAACATCTTGGAATAGCAAAACGTGTTCTTAGATATGTGAAGGGAACTTTGGATTACGGTATGGGGTATGTGAAAGGAAAAGAGGCAGTTCTAATTGGTTATTGTGATAGTGATTGGAGTGGTTCAATGGATGATAGCAAGAGCACTTCTGGATATGCTTTTTCTTTTGGCAGTGGAGTGTTTGCTTAGGCTTCTGTCAAGCAAAATTGTGTTACACTCTCTACTGCAGAAGCAGAATACATCAGTGCCTCTGAAGCAACAACACAAGCTATTTGGTTGCGGTTTGTCCTAGAAGACTTTGGAGAACTTCAAGCAGAAGCTACACCTCTACACTGTGACAATATCTTAGCTATTGCCATTACAAAGAACCCTGTGTTTCATCAGAAAACCAAGCACATTGATCGGAGGTACCATTTTATTAAAGATGCTTTGCAAGAAGGAACTGTGGACTTGATTTATTGTCCTACGAATGAGCAGTTAGCAGATATTTTTACAAAGGCTTTGGCTAAGGATAGATTATGCTATCTTAGGGAGAAACTTGGTGTGAAATCAGCTCACAACTGAAAGGGGAGTGTTGAAATGTAAGTAGTGAGCTGATAAGAATGTAATTAGGCCTACTGAGCTAAATGGTGTATTCACTGAGTCACTAAAGTTGACAAGTGTTAGGCGTTAGTAGTGTAAAAGTGTGATAGCCAAATGTAATGCTCCTAGAGAGCAGTTTTGGATGTAAGGCTGTGATTCTCAGTGATGTAAGAGAATCCAGCTATTCTCTCTAACGGTTATATAGCTCATGCTGAGCTTGCTCTATTTTTGTAAGAAAGAGCATGAAAGCAATATACATACAGACGTTCTCTCTCTGCCCGATTTTGTAGAGCAGAGCTTTTATCCACATTCTCTTTCTCATTTCTTCAGCCCGATCTAACAAAAGAATCATATAGCTCACTCATTCCCCTGCCCGATTAACCAACAAAACACTAACATCCTCGAGACGCGAACCATGCAGCTGACTGGGTGGCTTCGCAAGCACGAAGGGGGTTGTGTGCTGAGGCTTGGGTCATTCGACCTCCAACTGCCCTGGTCTACATACTTTCACGGGATGTGGATTACCTTGCTCACCGAACTAGACACTTTTCTAAGTTCTCTTTCAGTTTTTTTTTTTTTCGTTTGTTTTGTTTTACTGTTTTGGGACATGTGAAATTGCCATGAACATGTGAAATTGCTATATGCGATATTAGTTATTATTCACATCCAACACTTGGTAGCTTATGAATGCAATATTACTAGAAGAAAAAATTTCAAAAGAAAAAATTTCAAGAGACACTCGTGCTGGAAACGTGTTGTCAAGTGATTTGAAGGATAGAGAGAACACTAGAGAACTTGGAGGTGTATCTTTTCCTTCTCACTAAACTCTTTTATATAGGATTATGATATTTTACATGATTTATAACACTTAAATTTTTTTTTTTTTTTCATTTTTTATCTTGTCCTCGTCCTTTTTTTTTGGTCGAACATCTTGTCCTTGTCTGTGGAGAATTTTTATCAGGCAATGTAATCTTGTTTCCTTCTTGTTTTCATGCCCTTATCCCTACTTATCGGACCCAAAAGATCCTAGCAAATGAACCCATAGCCAAGCCCAAAAGAACTTCAACCCGGCCCAAAATACTGTGACCCACTTTTGCCAGCTCCGCAAGCATGAAAGGCCTCCTTGCCTTTCTGGCAAAATTTATGTTTCTTTCCATCTCCTGATCAAAATCAAACACATCTTCCGAAGCTGCTCGGAAAACTTCGATGGTGTATATAGCGATGCCTTTCGCGGTCGATCTTCGAAATCCCTATCGGAATGAATTCCAATAGTGTGCTCTAATCTGAACGATTCGGAAAACAAATCATGTGGTTTTCGTTTTGGAAGCCCAGGGATCGGTTCTCCTTAGACGAGCTCAGGTTTGTGTACCTCATATTGAATTCAAGCTCAATTTTGCTCCAATTTTGAATTTTTCGTTGGTTTTCTTATAATTAAGTTGGTGTTAATGCTTAACTAAGGTAATTACAGGATACTGCGTGGTCACTTTGATGAATTTGATTATATTGTGACTGAAATTTTTACATTTTAGATTATAATTTGGACTTGCAGAGTTAATTTGTACGTAGAAGTCTAAGTATGGTACAAAGACGATTCTTTATGTTTTTATGTTTATTGTTCTGTTTGATTTCTGAGAAAGTGCTGGGAAAGATAGGGAAATAGAAATTAGCTAGTTTAGCATTCCTAGAAGTAAAATTAGTGTGAAGGGTAAAGAACTTAAGTGGATACAAGTTCTGTATGCTAAAATAAGTAAAGAACTTTCCGTTGCCGGTGACAACATTGTTTGTTCTGTAGTTTTTAATAGAGGATGCTATTGTCTGAGGGAAATTTAGACGCCAAATATTCAAACTGAGAAGTAGGAAGCCAGCTTGACATAAGTAAAAAGAGTGGTAGAGACTGTACCTTTGGACTGTGAGTGATAGAGGATGCAGAAAGGGGTTTCAATCAAGGTTGCGGAATCATGTTGTGTACATGAAGGGCCAACAGGGGTTCGAACCCCCATGGCACCTTGGTAGTGTGTGTGTGCGTGTGAAACCCCCCCTCCCCCTTGTAGTTTAGACTATTGCTTGTATTAAAAAAAAAAATGTTGTGTACATGAAGGGGAAGCTGGACCGGCTTGAATGTTCTGTGGAAAAAAATTTGAATTTTGGAGAACGCACAATTTTAACTACTTGGGTCTCTGCTGGTGTTGTAAAGATAATAAGGTGGTAAGCTAGTTGAAATGCAAGTCATACATGTTATAAGTTTTAAAGAGCCACAAAGAAGCCAGCTGCTTGCTCTAGGACTAGCATGGTGAAGGTTTATCTTGATTGGGAGGAGTTCATGACGATTTACAAAAGGCGTACAATTAACTGGCTAGAGCTTGAAATCAATAAGGGTGGAAAAGGATTTCATCTTTTGTCAAATAAAAAACTAGAGATGGAAGGAACAAGGGTTTAATATTCTCCTTTAGAAGATTACTTCTTATTACCTGTTGGATGATTTGTGGTCACTGGCGAAGCAACTTGAGGACTAGGAGGTGCGCAGGCCAACCTCACAATGTGGTCCGTTTTCAAACTGTTAAATTTTTAGGTCTCTTTAATAATCATCCCTTAAAAAATAAAATAAAACGGAAATCGTTTAGCTATGATCATAATTTCAGTGTTTATCGGACAAATGACATCCTTTAAATGAGATCATTTTTATTAGCATTCACTCAAATGGGGTCCTTAAATGAGCCATTTTTCTGAGCCACATGGACGAATAATGTCGTTAAATGAGTATCTCAATGGTCCATGTGTGATCCCATGGCTGAGAAACAAGACTAATTATATATACAACACAATAGTTGTGGAGTTAGAATAAGACAAGGTACAGACATGCCGGATCTTGAAAAAATTAGAATACCATGTGGTAGGGATATACCCATAGAAAAGGATATGCTATATAAATATTAAGCCTTAGCTGTATTATCGAAAACTCCTCTTCGTAATTATAAGAATCCCTTTGTATCTATCTGGTTACAATACTTGTGCTTTTCTAATACATTGATGGTACCTAACATCCGATTCCAAAGATGCTTTTTTTTTGTTCTCTTATAAAAAACAAAGAACCTTTTTTTAGTCACAGTTTTTCCAATCCTGAAGTTCTATTGGTGCATAATTTCTTTCTGTGTCATTCAGGAGCATTGGTTCATTAGAGGACTGGCGGTGTTTTGGACCTTGATTTAAACACATGTTATGTGATGTTTTGGCATTAAATATTTGTCATAGATATGTTTGTTAATCAACATTTGTCTTACTGGAGTAGGTATTTAACTGACCAGCTGGTAAAAGTTCAGATTGTGAATGAAGTGAACAAGGTAATTGGAGTCAATCTTCTTCCTCTTTCAGCTGAATTCTGTTATTGAAATTGTTTTCTCAATGTACTAACATTTAGTCTGTTATAAAGGATTTCGTTATTGAAGCGCTGAGATCAATTGCGGAGTTGATAACATATGGGGACCAGCATGACCCGACCTTTTTCGAGTAAGACTTCTCAATACTTACTGTTGCTTGATGTATGTTTTACTGGTACTTCTTTCACATTGTCCTGTGAATTTTCCAGATTTTTCATGGAGAAGCAAGTCATGGGAGAGTTTGTACGAATATTGAAGGTTAGCAGAACTGCGAGTGTTTCACTTCAGTTGCTGCAAACAATCAGCATTATGATCCAGAACCTAAAAAATGAACATGCTATATGTAAGTTGTTTCTGAAGAAAGATACTAATAAATTTGCAGTTGCTCTAGCTGCTCCAGTTGGTTATAACCATGTTGATGGATTTGGTGGTGTGACCAATTAATTTTTTTGCAGACTACATGTTCAGTAATGAACATATGAACTACTTGATAACTTATTCGTTTGATTTCCAAAATGAAGAACTACTGTCATACTACATATCCTTCTTAAGGTTTGTTTTTGGTTTCTTTGTTGTCCTTATGATAATTGATGATCACCCTATATACAAGTTCTCTGCAACTAGTACTTTTTCTGACATGTTTGGTTGCTATGTTTGTGCGGTATGGGCTGTGAAGAGCAATAAGTGGAAAGCTAGATAGGAATACAGTTTCTTTGCTTGTAAAGACTCACAATGTAAGTGATGTTTTTTTTTCTTCTCTTTTATTGTGTTTATGGCACTTACAATTATCTTTCAAATGGAATTCACTTTAAAATTTTTATGTATGTGGTTTCATAGCTAGTGATTACTTGAATGCAGTTGCATGGAACATCTAAGGAAGCTTGCTAGATCCTTTTCCAATTTCTGTATCACTAGACGTCAAGATTGACATTTTAACTCCTTAAAAATAACCTCCAGTTTTACAAAATACATTCAGGCAGATACAGTATGAGGAATTGAGGATTATGATTTACTTGTCCTGCCTTAAATTTTGCACATTGCTTGCCTATCGTCTATAACTTCTGAATTTTGTATGTAAATGCTTTATTGATTAGTTAATCTCTTCAATTGCTAATTTTCCTGCATATCTCTCTTTTTCTTTCTGCATCTAGGATGAAGTGGTTTCATTCCCCCTCTATGTTGAGGCAATACATTTTGCCTTTCATGAGGAGAGCATGGTCCGCACTGCCATACGGGCTTTGACGCTTAATGTTTATCATGGTGAGTTTCATCTCTGCTTAATAAACTTAAGACACACACAACTAAAAAGTGTTACCCTGTTCACTGCAACTTATTTTGATATTTAAAAGTTTGTTCTGATTTTCAGTTGGAGATGAATCTGTCAATAGATATGTCACCAGTGCCCCTCATGCAGATTATTTTTCAAACCTGGTTACATTTTTCCGAAAGCAGTGCATCAATCTAAATGCATTGGTTTCTGACACTATGAAGTAAGAGTGATAGCATCATTCTAATTTTACCATAGCAGGCTGCATTCATTTTCTCTAAAAAGTTTCATTTGAATTTTGAGACAGAAATCTGGGTGCTGAATCTGCAGAGACAACCGCATTAATTTCTGCCGCTGTTGATGAGATTGAGGACAGTCTCTACTATTTTAGTGATGTTATTTCTGCAGGAATTCCGGATGTTGGGAGGTTAATTACAGATAACATCTTGCAGTTTTTGATATTTCCATTGCTTCTTCCTTCTCTTACAAGAAAAGCTGTCGAAGTATGGAAACATACCCTTTTTGCTTCCTTTATAATTACAAGAATACAACATGCTCTTATTTAACCTTTGCTAGCTTTTTAAATCCAGGGGTTACAAATTGGCGCTGCCACTTCTTTGTATTTAGTTTGTTGCATCCTGCGCATAGTGAAAACCAAGGATTTGGCCAATACCATTGCTGCTGCTCTTTTCTGTCCATTAGATGCTGTTGTACCAAAGTTCGGATCTAAGCCCAATGGCTATATGTCTTTGTGTGCTTTTGAACATGAAAGTCAACCGCCAGACAGTAATAATCTAACCAAGGCAGATGCTGGAATACTAAGAGTTGATGTGGCAAACTTGTCAAGCTCTCCCCAAATCCACTCAGCGGATGTCCCAAGAGAAAATGACTGTTGTGATTTTCATTTGTCTTTGAGGTAACATGATGAGATTGACTACAGCTACAAAAAAAAATTATTTTTTATTTTTCATACTCCAATAAAAGTAAGTCTCTAATGATAGACATAGACTGCTCTGCTCTGCTCAGTGACATCGTTTTTATTATTTTGATTTTATTAGCCTGCCAAAATCAAATTCATAATGTGTTTCTCTAGTTTGGCACTCTGATAAACATAATAAGGATACGTGCTTATCTAATCTTGAAATTTTGCCTTATGATATACTACTCCACTCTGGAGTTCATTGATTGGAAGTAACTTATTTTCTCTTGATTGTTAAACTTTATGTTCTTTTTTCTTTTAAAGATTTTTTTTTGTTGTCTTATAAATTGCAAATTAGACGTATGAAATCAAGTTTTCTTGACATGGGAAATCGAAAAGAAAGAAAATTAAAATTGGGATACATGTCTTATTTATGAGTGAAGCAGAGATTTTTGGAAGTTTGAGAACATGTTTGTGCTGATTTATGCTTCCTGAAGTGATATTGCTGTTCATTTTGAAGTTGAAACTGTGCTTTTGATTACAAATTTTATTAAATTTCTTTCACTTGATAAGAACTGTCCCGTGGAAATCATGCATTATCCTCTTTAGATTATTTCAGGAGGATGAATCCATGCACATAAATTTCTGTGAAACAATCTCAGTAACTTAACTGACTCGGCCTAATCCCAAATCTTTCCAACTATCTTGCTTGTTATTTATCACTATGTTGATCATCTGTGTAGGGAGGCTTTGATTTCTTATATTACTAGTGGGGACGATGTACAAGTGGCGGGTTCGTTGAGTGTACTAGCTACTTTGTTGCAGACAAAAGGTTATTTGCTGAAATGCAGATCTCACTGCACCTGCTTCTTATCACTGTTTCCTTACCAAATTCCACTTCTGTCAAATTAACACAACTGTTTCTGACCAAATATCCACTTTTGTAGAATTGGATGAATCAATGGTAGAAGCTCTTGGAATTCTTCCTCAACGCAAACATCATAAGAAACTCCTGCTGGTATGCCTTTCCTCCTAAGTATCTTTGTGGTATTTTTCTGCTTGAGAAATGAGTTATCTAATCAAAGTCTCAGAAAACAAGAGAATTATTAGAATAGAATGGTTGATATCCTTGTCATTCAAGAACTTAGATGACGTGTGGACGGCAAAGGGTCTGGTTTAGCATCCTTTGGGTCGGTTTGATAATATAGTTTTCAAATTTTTGAAAACCAAAACTAAACCAAATTTTGGAATTTTAAAAATCAAATAAACCCTAATAAATTTTGAAAACAGAACCAAACTGGTCACTTTAGTTTGGAATGGTTGGCTTTAGCGGTTTATTTGGTTCTTAGGTACACCCCAATTAGTTTTCCCAGATTACACAAGACTTCCTTGAGTTAATAGTGTTGTCTGTGCATTCATATGTCCAGTGCCTTTTATTTTCTCTATGGGTACTGTTCGATCTAAGCTTCCCCTGTTCCCCTTCTTTTAAGCAATAATTTTATTTTTCGTCCATAGATGCTTTCTCGATATGACCTAATTTTGACAATTTAGTGAACAGCGAGATATAGCAATCTTATTGTTTGAATTCCTTGGTTAGAAATGGGTCAGAGCTGTATGGACAAAAAATAAAACTAAAGTACTGTCAATTACATAGGCCAATGTTCGGTACCATTTTTCGTTTTTGTTTTTAAAATCGCTGAGATATGCGTTAAGTTAGCAGATTTAGAAAATGCGGAAAATAAAATTTAGATAAGAGATTCCCCAACATCCCTGGGACATTTTCGTTGTTTTTGAAAATGTTTTCAGAATGCGAGATTAGAAGGTGAAAACACGGAGAGTCAGAATTCCGTTTGGCTCTCTTTTCCTATGACTTTTTCACTCTCTTCGCATCACTCTTTTTTGGTGAAATAGAGATTGTTCAAGGATTCCAATATCCTATTTTTATTTGATGGATTTATATATGTGGATTCACAATCTCTCTCTCACATTCATTTGCGCTGTTTTGGTCTCTTCAGAAATTCTCTCTGTTCAACCTCCATAGAGACAAAAACAATGAAATCAAAGACCAGAAGGGTGACCTTCAGAAAACCCATTTAATCTAATTTTGCGGTGGACGGAGAATATCATCCTGAATTTTTTATAATGAGGCACAAAAAAGAACGAGAGGCTTTTCATTGAGATCTGAGAGGCGTTCTAGTCAATGAAATTGAAGAGAGACAGGGTTAGATAGAGACAATGAAGAGAGGGGTAGACCTTGAAAGTGAAGAGAGAGAGAGGGAGGGTTAGACCTTGAAAGTGAAGAGAGAAGATAATGAGACTTTTGTTCTTATTATTTACTGGAAAATAAATAAATTTGGTTCGGATTATAGTTTTGAAGAAGGAAAATATGGGGATACAATTCTTTTTATGAATGAAAAAAAGAGTATTGTTTTGGAATAATTTTAGATGAATTTTGTGAAATTTTATGTGTGCGCATATTTATCATTTTAAAATACTGGTATTAATGGAGAGGGGTCGCTTTTTTCTTCACAATTTCTGTTATTTTCACATCTTTGTACCAGATTTCACTGTTTTTGTTTTCTGAAATTGTCTTGGATGAAGTTACCAAACGCATTTTCAAATCTTGACAATACAAATTTTTTTTTTCGTTTTCATTTTTGCAGAAATGGTTTTAGAAAATGTTACGGACCCTTAATTTCCTCTTTTTGATTTACGACTTTTGTCATTTATCCCCTTATTGAGTCACAAGAGTTATAATTATAAATAAAGAAAATGGTAGCTCAAAGGATGTCCAAGTAATTTGCATACTGAGGGAGTATTTAAAGTTAACCAGAGAATTGGGGTAGCTGCATGTATAGTTTTTCCTACTTGATACGAGCCTGAGATTTTTTCCCCCATTTTTTTGGTCTTATAAGTTATAACTCATGCTTAGAGCAATGCTTTGCCACAATTTGTAGTTATTCTTCTGGTATCTTTATCCATGTTTTGTTTTTGGGTTTTGATGGTTTTATTTAGATCTGTACTGTCGACTACTTTATATGATTGAAAATGTTGTTGCATTGTTTAGTTTGAAATTTAATTGAATTTCTTGTTTTCTTGTTGCATTCTTGCAGCAAGCTTTGGTTGGTGAAGTCTCAGGTGAAGAGCAACTATTTTCTTCAGAAAGTGGCTCATCGAGAGATGGTATCGAATTTGATAGTGAACTTGATAGCTGTCTACGAAAGCTTAAGGTTGTAATTTTTTTACAGTAAACATGTGGCCATCCTTCTTCCTAGCTTGAAAAAGAGTATTCCAGAGAGAGCTACGTTTACTGAACCATTCGTTGCACTCATTGAATCTCTTCTTTAGAAAAGACACAAAGCGTTTCCCCTTTTTTTGTGGGAACGAATGGCAAAGTTTAGTCGTTTTATTTTACCATAGTAACTTTGTCAGTTTGAAAATGGAAAGTCAACTTTTTACACAGATCCATGGGTGTAGAAGTTAGTTGTTGACTCTTCTAAGACCCATCCATTTTGCATTCCCTTGGAGTGAAAGTGGTATCATGTTCGTAAACCATTTAACTGAACACTATGTTCTGTGTGTGCATACATATTCTTTAAATACGGTGTTTATATTATTGTCTATTCCTCTTACCTCTATTATGCACCAAAATGTAACCACCCGGGGGGTTCCAAGTTTTCCCCGAATTTCATCAATTCCAGGCCCAAGTGTGTGCTCATCCACCTTCTTTCCAGAGGCTAACATTTCCTTGAGTGACTGTAACTACTTGTCTTCCTGTAATAGGGATTTGTCAATGACTGTAACTACGTGTCTTTCCAGAGGCTAACATTTCCTTGAGTGCCAATTATTTTACGGAACTGGTTCCAAGCTTTCAATTTGTGTCAATAAATCAACAGTTTGGGTTAATAATTATTATGGTTATATATCTATTTCATAGCTAATAAAATTTTAAGGTTTCGAGTTCTAGAATGTTCCATTTTCTTTAAGTTTTTAGCTTGTTTTCATTGTTAGTTGTTGCCTATCATTATAAATTCTTCATTGGTTGGTTAACCTTTTCTAACTTACAGGAGCAGTATGGAGTTGCGTGTTCTTTTCTGGAATTGAGAGCTAGCCCTCGTGTACACAGATTCCAGGTAATTCTAGGAATGGGATGGTTGTCGGGGTTGGGGAAGTTCTCATGGGCTAAGATGAGTTATGTTTTTTTTTTTTTGGTTTAACAGTTATTTTATCTTGTAAAATGATTTGCCCTCAAAAAGTGACCACATGCTGTCCACAGTGCACATGACACTTGTTGATGGCAAATTAGATGGACTTTGTGAAAGTTGACGGCAAGTCCTGAATATATAGCAAGTCATTAATTTTTCACAATCTAGTGATAGTTTAAGGGGTAAAATGACAGTTTACTCTTTATACAATTAGTAATCCCATCTGTGTTCTCCCTCTCTCTTACATACACGCAGAGCTTTTCTTCTTTCCCCTTGTATCATTCAACTGAAATGGAACAGTGTTGTCTGTTTAAAATTTGCGACCCTAATATATTTCTTGGTATGTTGCCTAGGTGCTTGACGCATTGGTTAGTCTTTTTTGCCGTTCAAATATGTCTGCAGAGACATTATGGGATGGTGGTTGGCTTTTGCGCCAGTTACTTCCTTATAGCCAGGCAGAATTTAACAGCCATCATCTCAAGTTGCTGAATGTAAGCTCATTTCTTACGACAGACAGAATAGTAGAAGAATAGCATATTATCTGTGTTCGTTATATAGGTTTATAAAGAACCCCATATTATATGTATGGTACTTCTGTTGGTATATGACTAAAGTTCATGTTTTAGTGGATAAGAATTTAGGTACTAGCTAGGACATGGCAGTCTTAACAGTTTCATGTACTTTGTTTGAATTGGGTTAATGGAACCATCTATTGATGCCCTCTTTTTGGTATGAACTCTGTGTTTTTTTATCGTCTTTCTTTCATTTATGTTTCTATTGTTTATAATTTTGTTGTGTACTGTTTGGCAAGGTTTTTAAAATTTATGCTCGTAGGACTTATTTCCTTTCTTGGCATGGGGACCCTTTGTACTCTTATTTGTGGTTTTGTTATACCTTGCAGGCCTTATAGATTTAGGAGATGTCAATTAAGGGAGTGGACAATATTTCTTGAAAGTATTAAAATTGTTAATAGAAATGTGTCTTTTAAGGCTATGCAGGCCAATGTTTCTTCTACTTTTTGATCTGGAAGGGATCTTGATCCTAGACATTGTTTTTACATTTTTATGTTCCACCCATGGAGCATAGATGTAGACCTCCCCATATGAAAAGAACAACAATGCATAGGCTCAACAAGAAAAAACCTCTGTTTGAATTCTTATTGCATCTAAGTAGAGTCCATATTTTCCAAACTTTCCAGATAAAATACTTAAACATATTGCGTACAAATATTCTTTTTCTTATACAGGATTCGTACAAGAACTGTGCTAGTGCTCTTTTCAAAGAGACCAGAGGAATCTGGCCAGATCTACTTATTACAATTCTCTGTGATGAATGGAAAAGGTGCAAGAGAGGTAATTATAAAAAAAAATCTATGAATTATGAGTTGGTTTTTTAAAATGTTTTATTGATGTTTTTTCTGGAAACTTGTAGCAATAGAGGCCTCCTCCCCTCGGAAAGAGCCCAAGTGCATTCTGTTATCATCGCAGAAGTTCTCTTCTGAAGGTAGGATGGAGACCTATTGTGGATATTTAATTGAAGGATTTTGAAACCTCCAGTGTTGTTTTAAGGAGACGTTGAATTAATGTCTCTGTTTTCCTAACAGATGGTATAACCAGTGATTCATCGTTTGCTGCTGGTGAAAGGATGTGTGAATTGGTCAAGGTTTGTGTTGGTACTCTATAAAATTTTTATGATGTTGTCAGATAGATGATTATACTGGAGTTTCCATGAAGCTCAATATCAGTATTTTTGTCATTGGTCTGTGAATCTTGAATAAAGAAGTAAAAAGAGAACGTTATAGTTTATTCATCAAATACATAAGCATGTCAGATGCATTTGTCTTATGTAGCTCCTTGTGGTACCTGAAACATTGTTCTGGCGGCTAATCTTTATCATACTTCAGGTATTTGTGCTTCAACATCAACTTCAAATTTTCTGCGTTGGTAGATCTTTGCCTGAGAAACCTTCTATTAACCCTCAAGCTGATGTTTTTGAAAATTCCCGTGCACAAAGTGCTGGCGTAGATTCCTCAGGTCCAAAGCTTGGCACTGAGCTAAGGCTTGGTCAGTTCTCTATCGTGCACATATTTGTAAATTTAAGAAAGTTTAATAGTACATATGACCAGTACAATGTTAATTTAATTTTCTGACAGCCATCATACACTTCAACTTCATATAAAATATTTTATTTCTTTAACCCAACATGGAGTATTTCTTGATTAATTTCTGTTGCTGCCATATGCAGTTGATGCTGTGCCTTGTAGAATTGCGTTTGAGAGGGGTAAAGAACGTCATTTTTGCTTTCTAGCAATCTCTTTGGGTGCATCTGGGTGGGTTGTTTTAGCTGAAGAGTTACCCTTAAAGGAGCCTTATGGAGTTGTCCGTATGGTTGCACCTTTGGCTGGTACCGATGTATGTTTATAGCTGTAGTGCTTCATTTTCCTATTTTGATTTCACATTTTTGTGTAGCATTTATAGCATCAATGCTTCCTTTGCGTTTGTTTATATTCAATCTTATGGTTTTCTTAAGCTTAGAATATGTTCAGTATGTATATTATTTCTGTGGTACTCTCTTTACTGTTCCTATTGGTAAACAGTACCATATGTTTTCTGTGGAAGGTTTGTAATAATGACTTAGTTTATTTATTATTTTGAATAATTTCAGACTGCTATAGTTTCACATGTATCTAATCTTTTCTTGTCATTGCTTTCAGCCAAAAGTTGACGATAAGCATTCAAGATGGATGCACTTGCGGATCCGTCCATCCACTTTTCCCTTTGTGGAGTCTGCTAGATATGGTGCCTACGTGAAAGCGAAGACAAAAGCTTTGGTTGATGGCAGATGGACCCTAGCATTCAGGGATGAAGAATCTTGCAACTCTGCTTTGTCTATGATTTTGGAGGAGATAAGCCTACAAAGCAATGAGGTGGAGAGAAGACTAAAACCTTTACTTGACCTTGAAACCATTGTAGAATCTTCAAACTCTTCTCTAGGTCCTCCAAAGGCTACCTCTTCTTATTCAACACTTTCCAATTCTTTATAGGTCTCCAACGTTCTCGAGTTTCCCAATAATAGTTTGCTAAACTCACACGCTATCCTTTTTCAAACCTAGTCCCAATTCGAGATTCGAGATCGATATGTGCACACCCTTTGTATATTGCACCGGTTGGGCATGTTGGTAGTGATTGAGGGGGTCGAAGACCAAGAAGTGAGTTATTTATGGGGGGGGTGGGAATATTTAGTCACCCTTTGTATATTGTTCAAACAACCTTAGGCATACCCAAAATGTAGAGTAGCACCGTGATTTTTGTACCATTCTTTGTATAGTAGCTTTCCACTTGTCCTGATTATTGAGTTTATCCGCTTTTTCTTCTCATTCTTTAGCAGCTCCTCTAACCTTAGGCTTTTACTTCCATAATTTTGTTATCCCTGTAACAACATTGTATAAATGAGGTGATTTCTATAGTGAAGGCTTTTTGTGCATTTGTTTTCGTATGAGTGTTCTTTAAAGTGGGGCGTCCGTAGAGACTGAAAAATAATCCGATGCCACAGATTTTGATGATAAAACTCAAGTGAAAAAGGGAACACTCAGGTGATTGAAAATTTCATCAGTGAGGAAAATGAAATACAGCCCTACTCCTGAAATTTCCAGTTTCACCTTCTCTTTCATTCAATCACTCATTTGTAAAAGAAAAAAATAGATTCATCTGCCTTAGCAACACCTTCTCTCAAGACTCGAGCACTTTCCAACTGATTCATCTGCTCCTCTTTGAATAATCAAATGTATTCCGCTCTCATCTGCGTGGATGCAATGCTTTAATTTTTCTCCTTTCTCTTCACCAATGCCATCTACAATAATAATAATAGCTAGGCAAGCTTGTTGGTTGCTAATGCTTTGTGCCTCGAATTATATTTCTTATCTTCTTATGAATTTTATATGGGCTTGTGATATTAGATAATAGTATGGACTTGTGGCATGCATCAATAGTCCATGTAAAGTTAGATAATTTTTCCATCCATTTTGGTGCACACCTTCTCCTTTGAAAAATTCTTTTTTTGCATTTTTTTTTCTTAAAATGAGTTTGGGATCTTTTAAAAGTATTATTTGGGAATTCTAAATCTATTTTCAATTTTGATTTTCATGCTCATATGATTGAGTGATCATGCTTCAAAACTTTCTTAGGGTTTGATCTTGAAAAGCTATTGTTACAAGCTTTGAAACCCTTTAAAATTTTGTGGGTGGAAACATAATTTTTACGAGTCGAAAATGAAAAAGGGCTTTTTATCACAAAACGTCTCTGACGTTTGCGAAACTATCAGATTGCATCCTTTAAGTTTTTTTGTATCACTTATGATCCCTAACGTTAATATAGGTGCTCTTAAATAGTCCCTCTGTCAAAAAAACTGTTAAATCCAGGGATATAATCTTCAAATCAATCCAAAATTATAAAAATATATATTTGTTATTTCTTTCCCTTCTCTCTTTCTTTCTCCCTTTCTTTTCAATTTAATTAATTTAATCAAATTAATTTAATTTAATTAATTTAATCAATGTAAACTACATGAACGATTAGTGCAAATTGAAATAATAATATTTTTAATGCATCTGAGAGAAGTGTAAAATTCCCCTTGGTTTTGATAATATAAAGAGCAATGAAGTACAATTGTAATGATTATATGCCTTGTTCCTTTCCATTGTAACGACAAATAAATGCTCCTTAATTAACTTGCTACGTTTTTTCTTAAAAACAATTTATTATGCTCTTAACATTGTTAATGATCGAAGCTATTAATTAATACCTCTTTTGGAAGCCATTATTGAACAAACAAAAGTGGGGGGCCTATTACACTACTAAAGAAGCCTACCATGGAGGAAAATAAGACTCCCCATCATTACTAGACCTAACTATTTGATAAGAGAGATGATTCTCTACGAATTCTCTTCTAATAATAATCATTTAGACACTCCTATTGAAGCAGTGAAAGGTACATTAGCAAATAGCAACAAGACTATGACACTTGCAAACATTACAAAATTCAACCAATTAAACTTCATACTCTCATTTACCGATATACCGATATTTCGCTTCCCAATGCCAGATAAGGTCACATATTCGAATTCCAACAAATGACTAACAAACTCTTCAATATGATTAGCAAATATGTTAGCATTACTACCGACTAGCTATTAGTCGACTGGTATTTTTTTTTTGTAGATATAAGAGCATCTCCAATAGTAGTAGCAAATAAAACTCTTCAAATTGAAGTTTGTTGACCTACGTGGCAATTTGAAAAGCCTTATTTGCTACGTGAATAATTTTTGCTCCAATAGACTCTTCAATTCAATTAATGTAATGTCATGAAAAAGAATGAAAAATATGAAAACATGTGAAAAATGTTTATGTATTTATTATATGAAAATAAAAATTGCATGTTTTTAACATTTTCAAGGTAGGTTTTGTTTTTTCAAAGTAAAATTAAATGTTTGAAGAGCCAAAGTCAAC
Organism: Prunus padus; assembly: GCA_024362665.1. NCBI lineage: Eukaryota > Viridiplantae > Streptophyta > Magnoliopsida > Rosales > Rosaceae > Prunus > Prunus padus. The sequence continues at coordinate 5,596,756 of JANFAM010000020.1, forward strand.
TTACCAGTCCTGAAGAGAGAGAAAGAGGTTGCAGCTTTGATGACTGAGGTTGAAGAGGCTGTTGGAGAGAGTTTTTCTGATGTGGCTCACCTATTTTAGAATTCCAAAGCTGTTGAAGAGGCTGTTGGAGATGCTCTAATAGCATTACTATCAACCAGCTATTCATTTAACAATAGGTACCAAGTTGATTTCCCCTTATCAGATGGCATTATTACTGAAATTTAATAAAGATGATGATGGTGTTTTCTCCTTTCCTTTGCTGACTCCTCCCCATCTTATGAAAGGGTTTGTTATTATTATTTATTTTTGACAATTAATAATGTTATATTTTTTATTTTGGGCCTTTTTCTCTTATTATGTTCCACTAATTGTATGGGCCATGTGAGTGTTATTATGGTCCACTAATTGTATGGAAATATATGTTCATCATTCACCTATAATAGACCAGTCTTTTGATTACACTTCAACTTGGAAACTTTACTAAAGCAGGCCAAGAATAAAATTATCATATCATAAACTCACAAATATGAAAATATATGATCATGTGTTGTATGATAGGACGACAGTCCCCACATCCGCCGTTCGATACAATCATATGGTTTGCTATTATGAACCCTTTTAGGTCAAAGTAATCATATAGAATGGCAAGAAAAAAGAAAAAAAAATTTGAACCATAAAGTGTCATTGGCTTGTAGTGGAGATTGGAGACTAATATTTGTTTTGGAGGAAGCCCAATGAAATATGCAGTCATTGATTGTGGTCAAAAGAGTAAGGGGGAAAAAGACAATGGTGGTGAGGTTATATGATGCTACAACAGTACAATTTCTTAAAGTTTGAATTTTATTATTATTATTTTTCTATAACTTCTTTTGTTTTGTTTAGTACAAACATCATATAAGGGGAGGAGAAATTTAAACATAGAATCTCGAATGTAAAAATAAGTGTTCATAATCACTTGAATTACAAACTTCTTAAAACTTGAAATCTATTATTAAGAATGTGTTTTATTTGTTTATATTCTCAAACTGCTTTTTTTTAAACGGTGCACTCAGAGAGCCTATTTTTTGCTTACATAAATTCCATACTGATAACACGTGGTCATTATTCATCTTTCTCTTTATAACTAAAAGGTTAAGGTTTTCTTTGAAAAAAAAAAGTTCTTATTTGTTGTCCATATTACATATGTTAATCCATGTGTCATCAATATGGCTCTATGTAAAAGAGAAATGGGCCAACAAAGTGCTATGTCAAAAAAAAAAAAAACGAAAGTTAACTTCACGATTAGACTAACGAAGAGGTTAATGGTGTAAAGGTTCGTAACTATGTGGTTGTAAAGTGTTAATTTTAAAAATTTGAGGATGAAATTGAGTACAAACTGTAATTAACCAACCCTAAAATTTTATTTCTAGCTAATTATGTTATAATTGATTCTCTCTCCCTTTAAAAGTTAAAAATAAAAAATAAAAAAATACCATTAATTAGAAAGGTCATATTGAGCAAACGGTGATTGAGAAAAGCTGGGTGTCGACTGGTGAGTGGAAGTGGAACTCACCTCCCTAGGCTACAATCTTCCACTTTCGTAATCTTTTATAGAATAGTTGAGCTTAATTTATTTTCTTATGAATGGGAGTTGTTGTCTCAAAAAGTCATCATTGCTCGAAGGACATGGGCATTCTTTTTCTCTTCCCTTTTCCCTAACAAATTCTTTATAATTAGTTGATATGTCATGAGGATTATACAAATAATTTAGTATTACGATTGTAATGATGAACAAGATGAATGATTGTACTCCATCGTAACCTTATCTTGCAAACAAGTGTAGGACCATATATAATTTTAAAATGTCAAGTTTGTTAATGTCCATTAATGGTGTAATTAGTGTCTAAACAAAAAATTTATTTATAATGCCACAGGAATCAAATCTCTTTTTAGAGGATGGTGAGGGACTGCGGATTAGATAGCCTAGCTAGATAGATACACATACAGATTACATTTGTAAAGGAAAGATTTGCAATTTATATATGTGTTTATTAATTTAAGTACTTCCTCAAAAGCCTAAAAAGGTTCTTTGTGGTAGAGTTGTTGTGACTTGTGAATAAGCATGCTTGCTGAAAGGTTACGTTAGGATTTCACGGTTTCAATTTTATGATACGGCACCAATTCAATATGTATGGTTGGTACACACCAGAACACACACAACCCTAGATAGTTAGGAAGAGGGAGGGAGTGAGAAAACAGTCAAATTTGTTTTCTTCAAAGAGTACTTTTTTTCTTTTTGGTTATATTTATATTAAAGAGCATGATCTTTCAATCCATCCGAATCGGAACATTTTTTCCCACCCTTCTTCGCCACTAAGTTAGTCCTAAATTATAAAGAAACCACTAGTGTAATGGTTTGGAGTAGTTGCTCATTTAGCAAAGGTCATGGGTAGAATAATTGTAGTGTGTGTGAGTTTAGTGTGATCTCGCCCCTCTCAATACGAAAGATCTTCAAACCAAAAAAAAAAGTTAGCCCTAAATTACATGCACTCTAATTTCCGTGCCCTATAATTTAAACCATATATATATATAAGTTTTCTTCACATTTTATATAGTTAAAAACTTAAAACTATTTACCATGGACACAAAAAACTAAGGGCTCGTGTGGGACTGCTTATCTAAGAAGTACTTCTGCTTATAAATGTTTCTAGTAAAAGTACTTATATTATAAAGATGTTGAAATTTTCATAAGAAATCCAAGTGTTTTCTGGAAAAGCACTTGAGAGTGCTTCCTGAAGAAGCACATACTAGGTGCTTCTCCATAAAGTGTTTCTAGATCCATAAGTACTTCTAAATTTTTATGCCAAAAGCTCTCAAAAGTGCTTTTGGTTACCATAAAGCGCTTTTACCTCTTCCAAATGCACTCCCAAAGAAACCCTAAGATTTTCGGGCTCCTCTATGACAATACCTATTCTTCAGAGAGATTTGGGGACTAAACGAGTTTCGGTCCTCGGGAGCTTTAGGCTTTAATGTGTGAGAAAGTTTTGAGAATATTGGGGTTTTGGGTAAGAGTTGGAAATCTTTGCAATTGCTTTTGCTTAATGGGTAAGTATACCAAAAAAAAAAGTGTGTTCCTTCTTTCTCTTTGCATTTCTATACTTCTGCTGCATTGTTTGTGTGTTTTGTGTGAATCTTTTCAGAATAATATATATTTGAAAATTTTGAATTATTTGCTATGAGAGCACAAGAAGCTATGCTTTTGGTGATAATCTTTGTTCCTTATAATTTGGTGAAAAAAAAATGAAGGGGGAGAACAAAATTAATTAATTTGCAGTGGAAGATGGAAAAACAAAATATGGAGAAAACAGTGTGAATTAACAAGAAAAGAAAGAAGAAAAAAAACCCACATCCTATTTAGAAAATTAGCAGTTGTTACAGAAGCAGACAATATGGCTAGTTTTGTTCTTGAGAGAGGGATATATATATAATATAGCTCTCACTCAAGAAATTTGGATTTTCTTAGGAAGACAAGAACCCAAGAAACCCTCCAAAATGCCTTCTTCTTTGTCACCCAAACAGAGCCTTACAAGTATACCCTCTTTCCCACTAAGTTTAACCGCCCTCAACCTTGTTTGAAAAATGTCTTTCAGCCATTTCTCAAACAAGCTATTGGGAAAATAACCAGACCCATTACAAATCCCCTCTAACACCCTCTTATCCACACTAAAACTAACCACATTATGCTTCCCATATACCTCTTCAAAACACCCTTCAATCTTGGACATGAAGAGCTCGCTTATCTCTCGATCTCTAGCCGGACTTCGATTGAAAACAAACATGTTCTCGATCGATTCGAGGAACCCATGTGGGGTTTGGAGATCGGTGGTGGTTTCGCGAGTCAAGTCACTTGAAATGGGGCTCAGCTCCCCTGCCTTGTCTTCGATTTCATCGTCCTTTCCAGCCATGAGGTTGAGATCAAGGGTGTTGAAGCTTGATTGCCTTGAGAAGTCCTTGCTATTCACATTCTCAACAGCAACCACACTTAGATCTTCCTTCTCTTCAATTCTTGGAGTCTTGGTCTTGACTTGTAGCTCCCACTCAGCCTTTCGCTTGTGATCGAAGTTAACTCCCCCAAAACTTGGACTAGTACTATGTTTTTCGTCAACCTTCAATGTCATTTGGATTATAGATTTCAGGTACTTTGCCTTGTCTTCATATCTTGTGGAGTCACCCTTAGTCAAGATGAATATGGCTTGGCCTAAATTCCCTTCTCTTCTACTGACTTCTCCGAATTTTCGTGTTTCAAAACCATCAGCTAAAAATTTCAAGAACTGGGTGTCAGCCAAGTCAACATCTTCTACCAGCACAACAAGTTTCTCATTGGATTTCAAGGCTCTTCCTAGGACTTCTGCTCTTGGGTTCATCTCATTGCCTCTTTTGTTCATGTTGAAATGGAGAAGTGAATCAGCAGAACCCATAACTAATTCTGCAATTGCCTGCGCCAACCTTCTTTTTCCAATTGAGTCATTCCCCTGAATCAGCAACCAAGTCTCCTGCCGGGACGATTTGGAGTCAATGATGGCTTCTACTATTGAAGGAATGGATTCTGATTGCCAAGGAACATTCTCTTTCAATAGCTTACACATGTCAGCTCTCTGCATTGTTCTTTCACTTCTTTTTCTTTCCACCGATTTCCCTGAATCAGAAAACACAGAGTTGCCAAGAGCAAGGGTGATCTTTACTTCCTTGCCTTCAGTGCTTTTCAGAGAATCCAAACTTGGCTCCACCACTTGATTTTTTTGAACCCCATTATCGAAATTGAACTCAATTGTGCACGATTGTTGTCTCCTGAATCGAGGCACGAGATTAGAGCCATGGGTGGGGTCTGAAGCTGGATCATGACCAAAGGAGATTGAATTCAAATCCGGGGAGACCCCATTTCGGGTAGACCACCAAGGGTATGTTGAAGCATAAGAGTAGTTCTTTCCAACTAAGCCTTGATTGTTGTACAAATTAGCAGAGCTCAAATGATTCTGAACTGTATGCCTTCCTTGGTGCTGCAGACTGTAACATAATCTGTTCCACTTTCTCCTCAACTCAGCCACTTCATCCTGAAAATTATAATGATATATCAGAATTAAATTAAGGAAAAATAATAATAAATCAATCTTGCTGGCTCAGTTATCACTAGGTTTTCTTTTTTTCTTTTTCTAAAGTTGTGATCCATAAGTCAAAAAGTTCTTTCACAAATGTGAAATGGCACCTTTTGACGGGCTTCGGTGCCATGTGGTTGCAGCCAGGCAGGCAATTTCTGCTGGTCAGATTTCAGCTGCTGAGCTTCTTTTTCGTAATTTGAAGTGCATTCTTCACAGCAAGTGATCTTATGATCTTGTTCATCCTTTCTGTTGAATGGTCTTGGTTCTAGCACTTCAGATGGGCTCTGTGAGAAGATTATTCTTGAGTCATGGACACTGTCAAACATATAAAATGCAACACACATCAGCTTCTGTAAATAGCAGCTTCATTTATCAATGCTATATCAAGATCAAGTATTTAATTAATATGAAGCAGCTATCTAAAACTAAATAAAAAGAATTAACTATTTTTTCTTTTATTTTGCTAATACAAAATATAACTGTTTGAAGAGCATGCTTGATAAAGAATATATATATTGGACAGATGCAATTATCTCGAGAAAAACTTAGTTGCAATGGGGATAGCTCAATAATGTTATGTCACATGGAAGTGTTATCACACGTGTCATAGTGCTATTGGTTGGGGATAGCAAAATGATATCCCCATTTCATGAAATTCTTTCTCCATTATCTCAGACATCTGTACACCTTTGTACTTTTATGTTAGTTTTTTTTGCCCCTTGTCAATGGGGACAAATTCATTTAACTGAAAAAAAAAATTTATATATATATTTAGCTTTTAAGTAACTATAATGCTCTCAAGGGTTCTCCAAAATAGTTTGCTTAGTTAAGTTGGAACTTGCAGAGTCCCCTTTAAGTAAAGACAACCAAAATAAACAGAAACAGTTCTTTATTTTGAAATGTAAACAGGGCTTCTGATTTTTTATTTTTGTTTTGTTTTGTTTATTAAAGGCGAACAAAGGAAAAGAAGAAAAAAACAGACCTTGTAAACTCTTTTTGTTTTGTTTTTTACGTCTTAAACATCTATCAGTGAAAACTGTAATTTTGATCAGTAGCTATATACATCCTGACAAAACAAAGAGAAAAGAAAAGGACACTGGTTCGTTCGTATATCTGTCTCCCTTTGCCTCAGTGGTTCTGGTTTCATGCAGACCATGTAACAGAGTAGTACAAAAGCTTCAAGAACTGACCATCTATGGAGGACTTATGCATCATATATCAATAACAGACATGAAATAATAATAATAATAATATTATTATTATTAAATACAGTAGAGCTAGAGATGATGATTTACCTGGAACCATGGAGGCTCAAACCAAGTCCACCTGATGGAACAGAAACAGTTTGAAGACACCATTGGATCTCAAGAGGTGGTTGCCTCATTTGGCACCTCATGTATGTCTGGTAACTTGCAGTTGCCATCAACCAAACCTTTGGCTTTGAGCTTGAGTTTGAGCTATTTTCATAGTCTGAGACCAACCTTGAAATTTCTGCAACTAAATGCTCAACTGGGCTATAACCAGTTGAGGCTTGATCTCTTCTCTCATCATTATTAATAGTCCATTTCAAGTCTCCTGTGTAAATGATAGCACCTCCTCCTCCTCCTGCTGCACCTCCACCTGATGCAAGAGATGAGTCTATTTTTCTTTTCAGCTCTGAAAGATTTGCTTCAACATCCTCTCTTTTCATGAACCTCAGAGAAACTGGTGAGAATTGAAACTTGATGAAATGGGTTGATTTCAGTTCCTCAGGAACTTGTAGGCCTCTTTCTATCCTCCCCATCACCTCAGAAACAAGGCCTTCAGTTATGGATATAGAATCACCAACTATCACAGTGTTCCTCTTCTTCTTCCTCAACAAGACCTCAAACACCAACTTGATATCTTCCTTAGAAGCAGAGTGCTCTGTGAAAGTAGTAGTGGTACTGGTGGGGTTGATCAATGGAAGTTTTGTCTTTTGTGGGGAAAAAAGAACTGGGTTTTGCTCACAAGTGTAAGACAAGAAATGGGTTTGCCAAAAGTTACCAGGAATATTATTATTTTGATGGTGATGATGATGATGATGATCAGTGGGAGGAGAAGGTGAACAAGGAGAAGAGAAAACCCCACCTGAGCTACTATAACACTGAAAAACAGAAGAGGTTGATGTGTCCTCTAAGTTGTTCTTGACATTAGTGCTAGAGAAACCAGCTTCTCTCATAACCCTGCTGACACTTGGGTCATCAAGGATGGAGATGATAAGCTGCTCCAACTCAACTTTGATGGTTAAAAGTGGCTGCTGCTGCTGTTGTTCTATGCAGCCCCTTCTCTGGTGGGCTTGTGCTCTCTTGAGTGCCGCAATCAGAGCATTGGAGAGAGAGGGCTGGCCATGGAGCAGAGGGCCAGGAGTTGTTGGGAGCCTGTTGAGAGCCACATTGAAGCAAAGCTCAAGAGCTCTGCATTGGAGAGGATGAGAAGTTTGGTGTGGCTGAGATTTGAGACAAGCCCTCCTCAAAAGACTGGTCCTTGAGCTGAGCAAAGTGGCAGCCACATGAAGAGGAGTGACCTGAGCATGGCCTCTCCTCCTTGCCAAGCTGAGAGAGTGCTTCAAAACTGAAGCAGCCTCCGCTGTGAGGGTCTGCTGAACCGCACAAGCTCCTGAGCGCATCACTTGACCAAAACCCACCCCCCAACCCACCCCTTAGTTTGTGACAACTTATCTTGAGAACCAGAATATCACTCAGTTTCTTTTTTCCTTCTCTTATAATCCCCCTCTTCCTCAACACCACCCCCACCAACTATTAACCTGAGAAGAAGAAGCTAAGGAAAAAAAATGGAACTTTGGAAGGCTTCAAACTACTATCACACACCACCAGCTCAAGTAGAAGTAGAGAGAGAGAGAGAGAGAGATAGTGAGTTTTAGAAAGAAGAGCTTTCAGCAGATAGAGGGGAGTTTAGTTGAGCTTTAGAGAAAACCAGGCTAGACTAGGCCACCTTCTTTATACTTCCTGCTCTTGAGTTTTCTTTTTATTTTATTACTATTTATCTTTTCTTTTTTTGTGATTAGCTTTTGTTAGCTTTTTATTTCCACTCCATTGCTTCTTTCTCTCTCTTCTGTTCAGAGTTAACAGTACTGCGCCATCTTTTTATCACCCATTCTTATGTGATTAAGATTTTTGTTGTTGGAGACAATTAGTATAAAAGAAGTAACTTTTTATAATCATTTTCATCTGTTGGGACTTGCAAATCTCAATATACATGGTAAGTATTAATGGCATGATGCACTTATATATATATCTATATATATCTATCAAATAATTTTTCCCTTATTCATTATGATCATCAAAAGCTGCAAAAGGGAGATTTCAATCCTACCCTTACTCTTCTTTTTTTGTTTGTTACTTCAATGATAATAGTATCAATGTGCTTCATATATATTCACAACAAGAATAAAAAAATCTTAGGATATATACTATATAGTAACAGTATCAAGCCCTTTCTGCTGTGGAAGATGGTATCATTTTTATGCAAATGGGATTTCATCAAAAGGGTCCATTACAAGGGATGGGACCCAAAATTCAAATTTTTATCATGGCACAAGGAGAGAAAGAGAGCTTCCCTCCTTTTTACACATCAGCCTTTGAATGGACAGACAAAGCCAGCAGAAATTCAAAAACAGTACTAAAGGGGAAAGGTGGAAAGAAGCCAGCTGAGTGTGTGATGAAAGATAAAAAAGGCCACACTCCTATTTTATATTTATTTCATTGTTTTTCCCTTCCAAATTTTCCTTTCTCATGTTTATCATTTGTTCTTTACATGCATGACAGATATGTACAAATATTGGCTTGTTCTTAATCTTAACATATAGAGAGAGAGAGAGAGAGAGAGAGAGAGAGAGAGAGAGAGAGAGAGAGAAGAAAAGAAAAGGAGCCTCTCTCTTCACGCTAATCCTCGTAGAGAGACAGCATTTTATTCCCCAAGTACCCAAAAAGCAACGCTCTGTCTGCTATCCTACATAGCATTATTGCTTCTTTCTCAGGCTCTGAGGCTCTCAGCCTCTCTCTCTCTCTCTATCTCTCTCTCTCTCTCTCTCTCTCTCTCTCTCTCTCTCTCTCTCTCTCTCTCTCTCTCTCTGCTGTGCAAACTGCAAAATTACCTTTTGTTTTAATCCCATCTCGTTTCCAACCTCCCACTTATCAACTTTCATGTTTTACTAAATGAAGATAAGCAGAACCTACAGTTTTAATAAACCAGAAGATGTGTTCACCTTCTTTGTTCATGAAAGACTCACAACAACTCAAAACCTTTGGTTTGCCATACTCGTCGACCAGCAAACATGTCCTGTATGCAAACAATTTACTTACAGGATAACTTTTACTTAGTCACTTTTTTGACTGGTTTTTGGTATCATCTTTTCACCACCCTTTACTGACCACTTTGCTTTTTAAAACCTTCTCTTATTTGTTCTATAGTGCTTGCTTTATTTTTCATTAAATAATTCAAGGTTGAAGACAAATTGAACTGTCTGAATTTTTTTACTGTACCTCTTAGTTGAATTAATTAGTAACAGACAAAATGATCTGATGATGACCACTGAGATTTTACAGACCATGTTAATTAAGCTAGTTTAAACAATAATTTGCCATCTATCTGGTTGAAATATTTTGAAAGTTTAAAGCACAGAAGCTGTAATTTACACACAAAAAAGATGAAAAAAAAAAGAGGAGCAAAAGGCAAGACATATATATAGTCGAGCACTAGGCGTGCATTTCAAGAATAGCATCTAAATATGGGTGAGAGAAAGGAAGATATTGAAGGGTGATTTTCCCAGTTTCTATTGCATTAAAAGGAGCCAAAGGAAACTTGCTGAACCCAGCTAGCTAGCAAAGCAGGAGACCTATAGCTTCAGTTCAAAGTGTCTTGAAAGCATATTCAATCAATCTTATAAAAGATTGAAATGTACCAATATTCTAACCTCAACTGGTAATTTTTCACGAAAAGTAAATATGGGATAAAATATCCGGTCTTTCTCTAAGATTTCGAATAGTTGTCCCGAATTTATTTTCAATTACAAGCAAAATCAGAGTAATGATAATGAACTACTATTGCAATGTGTACACAAATAGTAGTACTGCAAGAGAAATGGAGCTTCATCATAAGCCAAAAGCACTTTTTGGGTCAAAAAAGTAGAAGCAGATATGGATCAAACAAGGTTTATGAGATCGAAGTTGAACTTTTGAGCTTAGTTTAACAATGAGCACCACTTTTGCAGTCAAAGTCATAGATATCGTCTAGCTAGCTAGGTTAAAATCTCATGCAAAATCCATGGCACTTACCGAAAATAATCTAATCAATTAATTTAATACCCTTTTATCTATATTTAATTTATGACTCCTTGTCATTTACATCCTATCTCATGATTGAAAACTTCATGTGTGAGATTTTCATTCTGTGATGATAAAGATAAAAAGTTTTTAAGACAGTGAGTAATAAATGTCATAATATATGATGAGTTTGGGGTATTTTTGTCTGTTTCTATGAGCACCCACATATTTTTAACAAATGGGGCACTTCATCATATGCAGCTTTATGCAATTATTATGCTTTACATAATAATTACAGGCTCATTGTGGGGTTATAATTCATCGATGCCCCTACCCCAAATTGAAGATATTATTTGTTATTTTATTTTTTGAGTGAAAAAAAGGGAGTGCCCAAATCATTGGAACATTATTTTTTTCAAAGTGGTGAGAATTGGGTTTTGCTCTAGTTTGAAGAAAAGTATCCCTTTATGAGATTAATTGGGATTACGAAATTTCGTGTGTTGTATGAATGCGTCATCTTATGATTTGGTTCACATTTTCCCTAACACGTTTTCAACAAAGCAACAAAGTATAAATTACAAGCTACACTATGTGAAACATTTTGGCCCACATGCCAAAAGCCAGTGTACCACCAGGTAACTCATTTACCCATTTACCACCCGGGTAAAATGTTTCCTTTTTTTTTTTTTTTTTTTTTGAAAACTGAAAAAATTATTACAACGAAGATCCTCTCAGGATCTTACACTCATGCAAGTCAAAATTAACCCTATTCAGTAGATCCAACGGGAAGTTACTAAACCATATACAAGAATTTGTAGTAGGTGCATGATATCTTCAATGATGGATCTTAAGGACCAAGGAGTTTGTATCTGTTTCTGCAAGACTTGTATAAGAATCTTCGAATCAAGATCATTTTAGCTAAGAAAGAATCAAGATCAGCTTTATGATAACTTAATTGTAATTTCGTAGCAGAATTAACAGTAAACTGCCCAGAAGAAGAATTGCCCCAAATTTACAAACTTGATCTTCAGTGGGAATAAGTGGAATATTAACAGCTTAGGTAAAACGTTTCCTATTTTCAACGGCTCTTTGAGGATATGCTAGAGTATGTTTCAGTAAAAGATTATTTTTAACGATTAGGATATGGGGGTAGAAAATAATTGGGGGGGTGTTGAGCATTTTAGGATATTTTAAGGGAGTTGTTATTGACATTCTAAAAATGTCATTTTACACTTTTCTCGTAGAGGAACGTAAGAGAGAAATTGCATCCAGAGGAGTACCGGATTATTTTTTGAAGTGCTCCTAGCTTATTAACAGTTCCCTACTATAATTCAATTTGCTTTGTTTTTTCTTTAGGTTTCTTGACAAGCAAAGCAATGGTGCTCGTGTCTTCCCTGATAATTGAAATTAAGTTGATCTGTTTGTCCAAAAAAAATGATTGATAGGGATAGCTATGGGTCTGACCTAAGACACCTAATTGGAGGCCCTCACCCAACTAGATAATAGCCTTATAAAAAAGCATGATGCAAGAAAATTCTTATTGCCAAGGTCATTTCGAGGAAGAGACACAATACAAATTAAATCGGGTCGTTGCCATAGGCTGTTGCTAGCTGATGAACAAAAATAAACCCCCTACCTTTCTGAATTCTAGATGGAATGTGACGAAAAGAAAGAAAAAGAGAGATGAGAATGTTGGTGCATGGGGTCACACATAGACAGTGTTTGATAACGAAAGCAAGTGGACCCTTTGATTCACGTGAACAATGCATCTTGCACAAAACGAAATTATATATATAGCGAAATGAATAATGCCAGATTAATTTTCCTTAACCACCAATTATGTTATGTTATCAAATTATACCAATTATGTTAGAGTTGACAATATAAACATGATATGGCCAACATGGATTGATTCAGTTGGTAAGGTGCGAGCTGTGCGTTGAGTCCCAACCGAATTTGATACTTTTTACTAGCAGTCTTATGTTGATGGGTAATCTAGAAAATGTCTTGTGTAATTCCATATCAGGAGCAGAGGGGAATAATGGTCTCTTACGTCAATCAACCGACTCTAAGTCGCAGGTTTGCCATGGCTCTAGGTGTGGGAGTAGCCTATCCCTCCCCTAAACTTTTCTATACCATAAAATATAAACATATTATGTTATCGGAGAATCTGGTAAAATGTAGTTTTGAGATATACTAAATATTTGAAGGTAAAACATGTTATGATAGTCACATTCATCACCTTTCACTAGTAAAAAAATACCCTTGCGCGACCAAATTTTGCGTGACGAAAAACAATTCGTCGCACAAAGTCACTTTGCGCGACGAAACTAAAAAATTCATCCCGTCAAATCTTGCGCGACTAAATTTTGCGCGACGAAATTAAATCGTCGCACAAAGTCACTTTGGGCGACAAACTTTTGCGCGACGAAATTAGATCGTCGCACAAAGTGACTTTGCGCGACGAAAAAGTAACTTCATCCCGCAAAGTCTTTACAAAAAAAAATTTTAAAATGCGCAACGAAATTAGATCGTCGCACAAAGTGACTTTGCGCGACGAACAAGTAACTTCGTCCCGCAAAGTCTTTACAAAAATTTCAAAAAAAATTTTAAAATTTTTGACTTTGCGCGACGAAATTAGATCGTCGCACAAAGTGACTTTGCTCGACGAACAAGTAACTTCATCCCGCAAAGTCTTTACAAAAATAAAAAATATATTTTTAAAATTTTTGACTTTGCGCGACGAAATTAGATCATCGCACAAAGTGATTTTGCGCGACGAAAAAGTAACTTCGTCCTGCAAAGTCTTTACAAAAATTTTTTTTAAAAAATTTTAAATTTTGACCCGGGAAATTTTTAAAATTTTTGTTTAAGACTTTGCGCGACCAATATTTCGTCGCGCAAAACTCTAAAAAATTGGTGGGCACCAAAAATAGGACGCGGGAATTTTTTTTAAAATCTTTTTTAAAGACTTTACTCGACCAATATTTCGTCGCGCAAAGTACCAAAAATTCGTCGCACAAAGTGATACGGTTTTTAAAACCAAAATAACTCCTCCACCATTTTCTCAATGTTTTTCTCTACTCTTACCTCTCCTCTCTCTTTCCCTCTCCCCAAATCCGACCCTTTCTCTTACACTTACTCTCTCATCTCTCTCTTCACTATCTCTCACTCTCACTCTCACTCACTCACTCACTCATCTTGAGGTTGGGGTTGACGGATTTGTTGGAGGACATTGATGCCGAGGATGATGAGAGCGTGGTGGTGACCTTGGTGCCCAAGTATGGGGCTGTCAAGATTGAGTTTGCTTCTTAGATTAATTGAAGCATAAACCCAATTTCTAATTCTTCATCAAATATGTTTTAGTCCTTTAATTTGGTGGTTTATTTTCTCTTCTTGTTTTTGAATAATCGAATGGGCGTGTACAAATAAACATGATGATGATATGGCACTTTGCTTGCAATGAATTATGAATTATTCAAATGATTTTGTTTTATTTATATTTCGCTAATTTCTATGCATTAATTATATTCATCCACTATACTTAGAGTGGAGGAGCCTCTACTTGTTCAAGACGTTCATGTAAAGCCTCCTACTTGTTCAAGACGTTCACGTAATACCAAAGACTTAAAGTGAGTTGACCAAAATGTGTAAAAGCTAATCAAAATGTGTAATTTTATTTTGAATATGTCAATTTCAATTAAATTAATTAAAAAAATAAAATCATACAATTAAATTAAATTTAAAAATAAAAATTGAAAAAAATCAATATAATTGAATTAATATAAGAGAAATAATAAAACAAAAAGTCAAAAACCTTGCGCGACAAATTTGAAATATTTCGTCAGGCGCAAAACTTTGCGACCAACAACGCTTTCGCGCCAAAACTTTGAGCGACCAACAACCCTTCTTGGCGCAAAGGTTTGCGCGACCAACAAGACTGTCGCGCAAAGGTTTGCCAGAACCAAAGAAGTTTGTCGCTCAAAGGTTTGCACGACCAACAACACTTGCGCAAAGTAGTTTTGCGTGACAAAAATTATTTTTCGTCGCGCAAACCCTTTCTTCACGACCTTTGCGCGACCAAAATTTTGTTGCGCTAGGTTTGCGAGACGAAATTTTACTTTGCGCGACCAACAATACTTCGTCGCGCAAAGTGTTTTTTGTAGTAGTGTTTACATACTAATCGCATTTAAACCCTAATTTGAATGTGAACATGTTATGAAAGTCACATCACATACTAATCGCATTTAACCCTAATAATGCATGTTGAACAAGAAGTTTTTGCATGATAAAAAAGTTAATGTTTGTGTAGAATATTTATATTTGAGGAAGGGATTTGCATAGCATAGTAGATGTGTACAATTCCAGTCAAAGAGTCACAGCTGAGTGGGTGACTGAAAAAGCAAATAATAGGGAATAGAGACAGATTTTTGAAGAGGTGAAAAGAAAGCGTGCAACTTTATACAATAAATGTCTCCGGACACAAATCCTATCATATGACATGTTCATGGCTGCCTCTGCCTTCTGCCTCTCTCTCTCTCTCTCTCTCTCTCTCTCCAATCCATCTTTTGCTTTTGCCCTTTTCTTTTCCAATTCCAACTCCAATTCCCCACCCTTTTTTACGTACTCACATTACATTCCAACTCCTTTGCCTCGGGGACTGCCTCCTTTATCTATTTTTCTTTTCTTTCTCAGTTTCATAATAAATAAATATGTTCTATTGGTTTTTAAATCTGTTAATAATTTGTGGTATCTCTTGCCTCAGGACCAGCTCTTTCGTCATCCTTTTCTTTTCCTTTTGAATGCCAAGATTATGGTCAAAATTGGTGTACACTATTTAGAAATTGTGAATGCCAAAACAGCAGCTTAAAAACTGAGCTTAGATTCCTTGGATTCACAAAGAAAACCAATCTGAAATCCAATAGTCATGGAGAAAATTCTCAAAATTATGCTATATATTATTATTGGTAGGGAAAAAGTAAGCAACATTTCACAACTTTGAGGCCATAAAAACTAGAATATTACAATATACCTAAGATAACTATACAATATTAAGATTTTATTAATACCTATTTGTTTGTATCATGGTTGACCGAGCATGACAAAATGGATTTTTCCTTGGAAAATTTGGATTGTCATTTGCCAGGAGGATTTGTCCGACCGAGCAACCTCACATGTCAAACAAACCACATTAGATGGACCCCGCATCCGTGTTGCTGAACGACACCACATGAGGAGCGCGGAGTCCTTTGGTGCCCACTCCGACTTAACGACATTCAGGCCGATTGCCCCTAAGACCCAATTTCATCCCAAGCAAAGGACTCAACTATTCATAGACATGTATCATCACCTCATGCCACATCTATAATCCCACATTGAAATATTACAAAAGGTCTCACACCCTTTCTCTATGTATAGGGCATCGCCACCCCCTCCCCCGGCCCCATGTACAATTTCAAGGGCATCCCCCACCCTTTCTCTATGTATAGGGCATCGCCCCCGGCCCCCATGTACGATTTCAAGGGCGCCATACGATTTCCTGGTAATGAGTTGCTACTCATATTTCTATTTGGACCTTGTCATATGAAAGCCTTGTTTAGTTCCCAAGTCAAATATGTTTGCCTTCATTTGATTGTTAAGGGAATTCAAGATTTAACATTGAATAGCATCTGAACTTGTGGTTAATTCAGACCATCTGAATTACAATGATTGTGCATTCTTTTGAAGGAGTCAGGACCTCTGGCCAGTTGGCAATAAGGCTCATGCGACCACAATGGGAATAAGGCCTTATTGGAAACCCTAATGAGCATTTACATAAGCTATTTCATTCTATTGTTTCTCTGAATTCTACTGTGAACTATATCACAACCCTTGAAAATGCTCAATTTCATTTTGTGTATTCTTTTCAGTTCCACTTTCAGATATTGTATTGTTGTGATCCTCACACTCACTTGTGGCCATATATAGTTGCTTACTGAGTTTTGTAGCTCACCTGTTTCCCTTCCATTTCAAATTAGCTCGGAATAGAAAATTGACTATTTTGATGATGTTTTGGCTCCTTTATAGAAGATCTGTTTGTTATTGGGAGACTTTAGATTGTAATGTTGTACTACTGCAAACACTATGCAGAAATGGAAATATTTGTTTAGATTTGAGAGTTTTATTTGGTAACCTTGCAGATTCTGGTAGTTCAAATTGAGCAATGTAATGAGTTTGACTTAATTGTTCTTTTAATGAATTTGGTGTGAATTTAGGGTGTGACAGTGGCTAACCCACCACCACTTTTCAGTGACCATTTCTTGTCTTCTTGCAGGATTCACAACTGAAACTCTTGTCACTTGGCCACTCCAGGTGACTCAAAACATACACCTCTGTAAAAAAAACTCGAGTAAGATAAGGAAAAGCTCTCGAGGGAAGTTGACTCATCCTGATTGGTTGAGCAAAAACCACGCATCAATAATTGTTTTTTAAGAATAAGTTTTCTCAACTTAAGACAAATAAAAGAATTTCGTCCAGAAAAATTTCATGATAGAATGTACATGAGAATGCCTATTTTAATACTCACACCACAAATATATATTGTATTACTTCCTTTTCCTAAACTACTTATAAAGTTATAACTTCTTGATAATGTGGCATGCACGTCTAGAATGGAGATCTGAAGACAGCCACTTTGACTGAAATAATTGAGTCCCACGTGTGGCATAATTATGTGATTATTCCAACCTTTTTCTTCATCTGAATTATAACATGGTAGACGTGCTTGAATTTTTTTAACTTGATCAAGAAATCATATCCTGAATCATTTGGTGAAAAAGCCCTAGAAATAAGACATGAACTGCAAAGAAGTATTTTGGTTTAATACCATAAATAAATAAATAAATTATTTGTTTGGCTTTTTCTTGACAATACCACTATTTCTAGCAACCACATAGGAGAAGAACTTAAATTAAATGCAACATGATGTCACTGTGGCGGTATCTTAAATCTATTATGCATTGTCAAGTCGAAAAGTTGCATTATCATATCGGAAAGTTAAAACACATGGCAATGAGTGATTGGCTCGAGATAGCGTCACAGTGATATTCATGATATAAGTAAGTTTTTCTCCAACATAAACAGCGACTGCATGCCCAATCCCATACAACGAGTCAAAACATAACTTAACATGTCACTTTGAACAACTAATTAATCAGGTAAGAATTTGATAAGTTGACTATAAATAAAGTCAAAATTTTCAGTCGAAAATTGAGCGAGTTTAAAAGGGTAGCGTTTAGAGTGTTTGAAAGGTAACAAGTTTCAATAAGATGGTAAATTAAATTAAATTTCATTGAAAATTTTCCATAAATGATCTAATCCATGCAAAGAGTTTATAAATTAAGGTGGGAATATTGGTGATATACACTCAAAGTATAATAGCTAGACAGATCGCTAGATGGAATAATAAGCCATGGAAAAAGGGGTAAAGGAAATTGAGAAAAAGAGGCCTCTTGCGGTGCAGTGCAGAGAGTTTTTAAAGCTTTTGTTACTGAAATCTAAGAGACCGATTAAAGTGGGTGACCGGAAAGTAAAGAAAGTGAAAGAAAACATAAAAAAGAAAAGAAAAAGGTATTTTGATCAAAGTATGTTCCTTTCCCTTCTTTGCTTTTTTTCTGTCTCCATTTTCTTTCTCCATTTTCTTTCAATTCTCTCTCTCTCTCTCTCTCTTGCATATTTGCATGCGATTGCCGATAGAAAAATATTTGACAGCCCAACCCATATCATCATTACTGCCAGTGTATCTTCTTTTGCTCCCTAATCCCCATGAAGTTTGAACATGAATTTTCTCTCACCCTTTTTCCTCTTTTTTGCTCCAAAAAGAAACAAAAGAATTTCATAAAATTTATGGAACAACTTGCTGACACCTATATCATACACCTTGGCTTTGATCGATGAAGGGAAAAGGAGATTCTGATGACTATAGTCTTACAGATATTGACACCCAAAAAAAAACAAGCTTGCCAAAGATGGCTTAACAGTTACATCTCCTCATCAAATGGATGAGATCAGCTTTTGTAAATTGATGATAAGTTTTAGTTATAATATTGAGGATTTGGGGAGTTTATAGATGAGTCTTAGTTATAAAGTTTCATTTGTGGAATCAATATATGCTTAAACAAAATTAGTAGAGGGCCTGCATGCATGAACTTATTTTGGCCATGATGACCAAAGGAAGAGCTTATTTCGGTCCTACAATTTGTTGAGTATCCTTGGCAAACTATTTTTTCCTTTCAAAATTCCCAAATTTTTTTTAACCCTTTGACTTAGATCAAACATTAACAAAATGAAATAAAAGAAAAAACGTAAGAAGAGGAACAAAATTCCCAATTAAAACTTACAATCCAAATCCCTGAGCAAGTAAAACACCAAAACAACCAAGTTCCTACGTCAACCCCCAAAAAAAAAAGGAAAAAAAGAGCAAGTTCCCAAATTCATGACTGTAGGACAGGTATATTTTTGTACATGTAGCCTGTTTTATTCTCTTTTGGGCATTTCTTTCTCTCCTATTATTCTAACAGAAAGATGGTCAGGCAGGCATGTAGCTAGGACTCTCCCGATATGCAGCTGTGAGCTGATAATAATTGATGGACAAAAGCTTACTTCCATGTCTGATCTGCTGAGCTAGCTACCTCCATTTATAATTGAAGGACAAAAGGCAGAGAAGTAGACATTGGGATGGCATATGTACACAACAAAACAAAGCCTAGCTAGCAAGTACCCTCTAAGTCTAAGCTTCTGGCTCAGCTAGCTGCTAGCTGCTAGCGCAAAGGCCACAACAAAACAAAACCTGCCTCAGACTTGTGCTGGTTTTAAAATAGACCCTTCAAACTGATCACTGCTCAGAAGTATGTGATGGGTTTAAACTAGGCCTTTCACACAATGTGTGTCAAGTTGCTAGCTTTGGAATAGACTTCTCACGGGGCTTGTTAGCAGTATATGTTGCGTAAATGAATCCCCCATTGCATTGCATGCCATACAATTAACATGGACCACCCCCAAATATATACATGTAATCTCGGTACGTAATAATAATGTTAGAGTAATCAAATTTGTTCACTAAATATGAGTGGATGAGATTTACCATATGATCGTACTATAGTACTATTCTATAATCGTCTTGATTAAACTACGCACACATATTAGATTCATCCAAAAATAGTAAAGCTTCCAAACTTGTAGCTACTGACAACACATAACCAATCAAGCATATAGGGGGTAATATGAACGGGCAATGTAGCTCATTGCTCAGCCTTTACCCCATACTTTAACGGAAGGAGAGAGCTTTTGGGTCAAAGTAAAAGAAGAATATTAAAAGGTGATGACCCAAATCAAAATAGTAAAATTAGGTCTTCTTGGTCAAATTTTTTTTTGTATTATATTATTATTGAATCGAAGAAGCAAAGAAGAGTTTTTTTTTTGGTCAATAGCTAGGAAGAGTTAAACAAAGGTGTTATCCGATGTCTCTGAAGGGACAAGAAGAACACGATGTTAATCTGAAAAGATTCCATAAAATTTACATCAACATATTGTCAATCGATCTCTGTCAAGAAAGAAAAGAGAACATATATAGAGTAAATCTCAGCGGGAATAAAAATCTGCATGTCACTGCCTGCATGCCTATATTTAATTCAGACCAGTCGGGGTGACATTGACAAAGATTTGAGAGATACCAACTACCCGTGGTACAAAATTCTTACCCTTAAATGAGAAGTAAAGATGATTGAGTGTAATACAATAGTTCTTACTATTTTTTTATATAAAAAAAACAGAATGAAGGCCTTGAGATTTTTGACTAGATGAAATATTTAAATTAAAGAAAATAATTAACATCTTTCAATTGAAATATAGATTAATGCCATCACAATAATGTTTGGTGCCATTGTACTAATTAAAACCTTGAATCAAGCTACAAGTAAAATACCTACGTATGTAATGACATTATGTACGAAGTTTACACTGCACTGCGAAAGTCCTTCTATTCGGTTTGAAAAACCACCTGATTTTAGTTTAGATGTTCTATTTGAGGATTGTAATAAGTATTTTTTTCGGGTATGATTCTAGGGGACTGGGGGTGCTCTATTAGGGCCAGTTTTGCAGTCAAGAGGGTAGGCCACTTGTTTAGTCTGACTACCGAACCTTTATGTATAAAGATGTTTGCCTAATCCTCTAGGACATAGCCCGGTTTTTGAACTTGTTTACTTCTTTCCATCAATAAAATTTATCGCTGATTCTACAAAAACAATAAAATAAAATAGAGAGGAGTCGATCTAGGGCTTATACAATTCCAATAGTAGAGTACTTATTCCTCACACTCATTATTGGTCAGAATTCAAGTTATAACTTTTATTTTTCCCTCCCTTGAATCAAAAGAAGAGAGGATCGAGCCTTTCAACTATTTAAGATGAAGACATAAAACATAAATGTTATAATATTCTTATGCACAACATGAACCTAATAGCTATGGAAATTCTTAAGTTGTAAAACACATGTCCAACTATTTAAGTTCAAGATGTTTCAACTTAATTACTATGAGATGGGATGGTTTGCAGCCACTACACTGCCTCGCACTATACTTCACATTGCTACACAGTTACCATTTTGGGGGCAGAATAAAGGACACCTATTGCATATGTCGCCAAGTCAACACATTTATAGGCAATATAGCCAATGATGGCACCCTATTCCCCTCTTCTCCTCGCAAGGACCATACATTTAAGTGCTTGGAAAAAGATAAGGAAAGGAAAAGGAAAAGAGCAACAAAATTTTATTCTATTTTCTGTATGTTTTACAACAAGAAGACTTAAATGTATTTCAAGTTAAATTTTAGCTAGGTATAACTGGAGATATAAAGAGAACCAAACACAAGTTTCCATCTCACATACTCACCCTTGCAATCATGGTGATCAATGTTAGAGTGAAAGCAAGAAAGAAAAGAGAAAGTGGATTTTTGTTATGAACGACTTGTACTAATGGCACTAGATAATCAGATATAAACCACATACAGTAATAATAGACTGTTTTTTTTGGTCAATTAGCAAACTAATTTCAAAGATATTTAAAACAGTTGTGTCCAGTTGATTTAAAGGATATTGCTTGTTTCCTTCCTGTAAATCACGGTTTGATACATGTACAAAAATAATTTATGAAAAACACAAAATACAAAACTTTTACACATGTCATTAGCAGTAAGAGTTTCTCCTTTGTATTATATTCAAAATACACACTTCTTCGAAGATCTACGATACCAAAAAATGTTTAATGACCAAATAATCCCTAATATATATGTAGCAGTAACTTTGAGGCAAAAGCTTTGGAGGTCACGTTATTCAATTAGGACCAAAAAGGTACTGTAAGTGTACAGACCACTATTATAGTCAAAAGTTTTCTTCCACCTTTTACATCTGTTTTTGGATCTCTTTATTCAGTAAATAATAATTATATTTCGGTTTTATTTTTATTTAAATCCTTGGATAGAGGATCGAATCGAAAAAAGCTTTATCCGTATCTCACATTTTTATGTCTTTGAGGCTCTCTATATATTGGGCTCTCCCTGCTATGTTAATTCCCTTTCTCTGTCTTAAACATGAATTCCCACTAAGAGGACAAAGCAATTAAAAAGAAGGGTTATTAGTAAAAGATCAATTAAAATTTTGTTACAATGTACCATTTTATAATCTAACTTTGTCAATAAAAATAGTATTTTAATCTTCAAAATACTGATAGAGCTTATCCGAAAATTATCAACACGAACGTGTATGGATTGTTATTGAATTAGCGTTTATACTTTAAACACAAAAACTGCACTTTTTTTTTAATGCAAGCAATATTGAGAGGGGGGGAATCGAATGTAGAACCGTAGATACATAAATAAATACTCTTAATCACTTGAGCTATAAACCCTTTTGCTACTGCACATATTATTATAGGTTACATAATAAATCAACTATAGAGAAAGATGAAATAAACCTTTGGAATGTGGGAGAATAGAAGGGAATGTGGGAAAACGCCAAAGGGAAAGAACCCAATTTCCCTAACATTCCTTAATGTCTCTGATGCCACACAACAAAACAAGGTCCCTTTGAAGTTTGAAGAACGCATGCCTTATCATGCTGACACAAAAACACACACACACACATCCCCCTAATGTAAAAATTGCCCATCTCTCTGTATCCCTCTCTCTTTCTCTCTCTCTCATGTATATATTGGCTCACCTTTTCAAGCTCCCAACATGGATTCTCTTTGCCAGTGCAAAACCCATCACCTCTCTCAAGAGATAGTACTAGATTCTATTATCACACTTTTTCTCCTTTCATAATCTTTAAATACTTATGGAGAGAGAGACAGAGAGAGAGAGAGTTTATATATTATATCGTCTACTTTTATTTTGCATGGGAATTTAAGGGCTAGCTAGTGATCATCGATCCTTTTGAGTCAGTATACAATAATATATAGAGAGCATATATAGTTGAAGAACTTTTATGTACAAGAGAGCCCCACTCCCACTCTTGAAGTCATCATTGCAAGTGAGGTGGGTGGGGATGGATGGGCTGCTTTTTGCTTTGTTCGATCATACTTTTTTTTTTTTGGTTCTATGGTATTGGTAGGGTTGTTGAAGGGAATGTCTCTTTGCTTGGGCTTGTAAATTTTCTCGATTTTATCTTTGAGCCTCCACTTGTCTTGGATTTGACCACCTGTGTGAAATGGAGGAACATTCAGGCACAAGCTCTGCTTGTCGCTACCTAATTAATTAATCATTAATTCGCAGTATTTATTTATATACAATTCTGATCATTTGCTCTGCCACTATTCCTTTGATCATTAACATTCTCTGATGATGTTGTGTTTCATTTGTTCATATATGAACAAAATACTGTGATGATGAAGTCAGATGTCACATTATTTGATGACCAAAATTCATGAAAGGTTTATTAACTAGTTCTTAATTAGGTGAGTGATATTTTAATTTCTTCCTTGTTAAAAAGAGGTCTTGAGTTCGAAACCCTAACTTGCAAAACCATTAATAATGATATGGGAACTGGGATTGTTTGTGGAAATTTTTTATGAGCACAAAGCGACTCCTTTCTGCAAAAAAAAAAAAGGGGAGAAAAACAAAGAAAGTGACTTCTTTGGCTGCAGTTACAGTTGTGAAATATGCAGTCACTCAGTTATGTACTGAGAGCATTCACAGTGGGGGGTGTATTTTCGGGGGTGTAAAGCCATTTTTACATCGTATTTACACATTCGGGGGTTGTAAATGTGATTTTTGCTCCAATGGGGAAGATGTATTTTCGAAGTGTAAAGCCACTTTTTCTCACTTTTTCTTATGTGGGTCCCACCCGTTTCTCACTTTTTCTCACTTTTTCTCATGTGGGTCCCACCTGCAAGGGATGTGAAAAAGATGTATATGTGCATCTAAATTTACATCTCCATGGTGGTGATGTAAATTTACATCCGTTTACATCTCCCCATTACGGGTGATTCCGATCACAAAAAATGTATATTTAACATACACCCCCTTATTCACCCCATTGTGGATGCTCTGATTACAAATCAACAGTTTTGATTCTTGTACAACTTTATACACATAAAAGCCATGCATAAAGCTGTATCTACATCATTGATATATACCATGTGTTTCTTGTAATTAAATTCTTAACTTTTGTTCACAGAAAATCAAGCATTACAAATTTTATTTGTGAAACATATTTATGCATATAGGCCTCTAGCTAAGCCCTTTAGAATAGGGCCGGTGACAGTGATGATCTTAAAAGAGAGAACAAAAAAGAAAAGAAAGAGAGAGAAACTGGCCTTGAGATCCCTTGCTTTTTTTTACATGAGTTTGGATCATAGTGTTCATAATCTATCTTATCGAATCCAATTGATCATAGAATAAGTGTTATATATGGTATTGAATCATCCGAATGTTTATTACACGGCATCCTTAATGTTTCTGTTCCTAAGATGTAAACCTCTGCAAGTACAACAATGCTGCTATAATATTCTAACAGAAATAGGATGGTCTACTTAAATTTTCTGTGATGATACAATGCTTATGGCCGAAACGAAATCTCTTAATCGTAGGGTTTGAGGTTTATAGGGTTTAGGATTTATATTGAAAAGAGAATGAAAGGCTGAAACGAAATCATGGATTTTCGCCATAAGCACATCATCAGAATAGAAATACAGAGGATTGAACCCGTTCTAATATTCTACAATCTATAGTTACACACCAAGTAGGAGCTGAAGGACAGCCCATCTGTTTCCAGCACAGCCGTTCACCATCACCCCTACATAACTGAATTGCTTGACTGCCTTCAAATCTGGTTGAAAATGGGGACCTATGGACTTGAAGTTTATCAAGTATGGGAACTAATTAGATCCTGACCGACCTTTCCTACCATGGAACCTTTCTTGTAATCTATCTTGTCCAATTGTACTATAAGTCTCTCCATTAGCATGTCGAGTCGCGATCCTTAGAGGGTGGGCTTCTGTGTTAAAAACCCATTCATCCAAAGAGATAAACGATGGAGGTGAAAAGAGGAGATAGATATACTTCAGCGTTTCTGCCAGGAAGAAGCTCTGCATCATATTGTCTTTCTCACCTGAACTCACCTGAGCAAAATTGGCTAAAATACTTCAGTATAAATATTAATGTATTCAGGGATGTAAACATATACATGTATAAACACAGAAGGAGAGAGTCCAACTCTTAACAATTTGGTTATTTATTTTGCAACCACATCAAGATATATACCATGAGAAATACAAGTGGTTCAGGGCATATATGCAGCACATCAAGGTATATGAGAAAATTTTCTTGTTCATGGCATGTATTAAGTTCACCAACAACCTAACTTAGTGCTGCATATATCTAAAAAGAGAGTACTCTTAAACATGCTGAAAATACAACTCAGATGTGGGAAGTCTCATTCAAACCAACCAGTCTGAGAAATTGCAATCTCCAATTCATGCAAGCAACCAAAACTCCATCCCAAACTGCACAGTCTAGTCAAGGGGCCAGCTACATTGCACATATATGGACACTTACAACACCATAGGAGTGAGGAGTAGCAAAGGGTTCCGGTACATTTATATGTAATCTTCCCTTATATTTCTTTCTTTCCTTCTATTTTCTATTGATTTATTTTTTGCATGAACGTAGTGAGGGTGCAGTAGGAGGCAACATAATGAAGTTTTCAAAATGAAAATAATAGTGCAAGATGATGAAAATCATTTAATCATGCGAGTCTTGATTATACGTGTGTTTGTATGTAGTACCTACCTCAGAATTCAAAGAAAATAACATAAAATTCAGTTCATGACATGTTCTTACATCTTTAAGTCCACTATATCCTGTATCTACTCGAGAGTTCTTTTCAAATGCTTGGAAAATATTCCAACCCCATTCTTGGTAAGTTTTGTTCCCAGTTAAACGCCATAGGTAAAAAAGTGACTCCAC
Source organism: Prunus padus (assembly GCA_024362665.1). Taxonomy (NCBI): domain Eukaryota; kingdom Viridiplantae; phylum Streptophyta; class Magnoliopsida; order Rosales; family Rosaceae; genus Prunus; species Prunus padus. Next base: position 5,622,693 of record JANFAM010000020.1, read on the forward strand.
CGTCTCCGGCCTCAAAATGCTCCATGATGTTCCAACGGTCATGTCCTGCAAAATTTTCTGATATCAAGCTAAAATTACTAAAACATCTTAGTGTAAAGTATCAGAAGCAAGGAAGTACAAGACCTGTCCAGCAGGGAAGTAATAGTTCTCTCCAGCCAATTTTGTAGGTGTTGTCTGGTAAAAGTTATAACATGTCCACGCAAGCTACATGATAAATAGCAATTCAAGACATAAGCTATTGGATACCTGATAAAATTATCGTTTGATTGTGCATATTAATCGTCGAAACTGGAATAGTAAAGGTTAAGAAGCTGTGAAACTTTGTTAGCCAAATTAGATAACAATCTGAAAGTAGCACTGTATAGTTTAGGTGGTTATAGACACTATAAGTTAAGTTTTAAGTAATCCTCTTCATTCGCAAATGAAATTTTAATTTTACCCCAGTCTAAAGGGTAAGTTATCCATAAACGATTGGATATAATAAGAGCAGGGTTTATCCATATCCATAATGTTATGGTTTATAGAATCTGAATGATGCAACATAACACACATTTGCAATCAATACAGACGAACAATTTTGGTTGCATACCAAGACAATAGGGTAGAGTTAAGGGTAAGATAATCCAAGACATTAGGGTAGACTGTACCAAGGTATGACAATGCACACTTCGTGCTCCTGTATCTACTGCTAATCCTCTAAAATCTCCAGTCCACTCTAGAACAGCTTTTTTCCCCTTCTTTTCTATCGATAACATTATTTTTTGCGGTAATCTTTAGGATTCTACAGAGAAAATCTCCCCCTTAAATGATGAAAAACGTTCAGTTTGATTTTCCTGTGTACACAGCCTTTTGTGGACTTATTCGTATTAAACCAACTTATTTTTTGACTTAATGTTTTTGTACAACATCATATGACCCCAAACCAAAACTGTTTTTATTTTATATGGCATTCCATACATACTTCTTCCACATCCCTCCCACTACCCTTCCTTCACCCTTCTTCATTCCTCTCTGTCTTCCACATACTTCCTCTCTATCTCTAACAAAAAATGAAAACTAAAAAATAAAACGAAAAGTTTACCAAATGGGCCCTTAAATTTGAATATTCTATTCAACTTTTGTGTCAGTCTCAAATAAAAGCAGGACTCTTACATGTTTTATGCAAGACAGAGCAGAAATTTATTCCTTACGCTCCTTGTATAAATCAGTGTACCCTGTACCTAATAAGAATTATGGAGCATCAGTTTACTACACTATAGTATTTAATACGTTTTCCTTTTTCTTTTTGGGTGACATGACAATTATTAATCAGGTGCTTCAAAACTTCCATGCATAAGAGGATAAACTGAGCCTACTCTAGCAAAACATGACCTCAAATACTTTCTCCAAAGTACCTCTTCAGCAAGGGATAAAAACTTTTCAGCTTCATCAGGGCCATAGCCGGTAGATCCTAAAGCCAACATTCCAGGAGCAAAGCAAGCTAATTCATCCATCTGCATACACCAAGCACAGCCCTCCAAAGTGTTCACAATTTAATTGACAAACACTACATTCTGCTAATTCGTACACTACCTTATCGGACAGCGAGCTTCCAGTCTTCTCACATATATATGCATATGAGGATGGTGTTGTCCTCCGAATCAAGCCTTTCAGACCTTTCATTGATGTCTCCCACATTTCTCTGATTCCAATATAGATAGGCAATGATTTTGTCATAACAGAGATTCAATTAACTGCCTCAGATGAGATTAATAAAGGTCATAACATATCGTCATAACTCATCAGAGAAAAGGAGAGCACACATGATCAGGCATGTGCAAAAGCAAAAGACTGACATATCTCAGCATTACCAACTGTGAAATGATGATCATTGTCTACATCTATTCATCAGGATCAACTGTCATTCAAAATACTACTAATGCATCATACTAACTGACATCTAAAGCTTCTCACCTGTAGTGCGTTACAGATTCAGTTTTGTTCCCTTGTATCCAAGCCTTGAGTAGATATTCATAGAAGCTGCATCCACAAAGACATTTTGTAAATTAATTGGCCAGCCATCCTTATGGATATAAACCATCCGAAAGTTACTGGGTAATACGTGCTTTCAAATTTGAGAATGTCAGATATAGAATGGACTTTTGGTCCTCCTTTTGTTACTTTATACTTTTCCATTATTTCCAATAATTTTTTTTGTTTCATCTCCAAAAATAGATAAATAAAGTAGAAAAACATCTGCCAGAATACTTTTCCCTAGTAATTTGTTTATAATTGAGAAACATGAAAAACTTCTAGAGATCATGACATCTGAAACTCATGACTGTCATGGTCTTCTACTATGAAGGTTTTAATAAACAATCCATAATTTGACTTCATATTTCACTAGGCAAATCAATCAAAAATTGATGGTTTTACCTTCATAACCTAAAACTTTCCTTCAACTTCTATCGACGTTGTTTAAAAATTATCTATAAATAATTATTCAATTTCAACTCATTACAGTTGAATCCCAATAATAGCACCAAAAATTCAATCTAATTCACAAAATACAATTTCAGGATCAAAGGTCAGGGAAGTAAGCACTAGCTTGAACTAGAGTCATAAACTGTGGTTTAACAGCCAATTCTTCTCAGAATCTGCAAGGCCTCAATCAATAGTAGAATTGTTGAATCACACATATAAAGCCTGGCATAGCTAACCTGTGATTCCTCTCCTTTAACAATAATAAATTTTCAAATTAAAAAAAATCATTTTAAAAAAATATGGTAACAATGATTCCTAAGTTTCAATACCTATCACCCATGGCACCAAAGGAAATTTTTGAGTATGAGGTAATTCCAGTGTGAGGATCAATATATATTGGAAGCAATCCATCAGCAGGGAAGGTTTTATGAAGCTCTTTGATGACATATTCCACCTGAAATAAAAGCATGCAAACAGTTATAGTGAGGAAAGGAAGCAAGGGGTTATTCTATCTATCATTTACAATGTTTGTGCATTCTAAAGAAATTAGCTTGAGATATGAGGATAAAAACAATAAGTCCATGGTAAGGATAATGCTATTCATCAAATAGGCAGGAATAAATCTACATTCTGAGCTACATTGTCAAAGCATAAAGAGCACCTTCTGCTGGTACTTGGGATCATTTGTCCTCTGAGATAGAGCAATAAATTCAAGCTGCTCTGAACCAGCATCTGCCAGAATACTTTTTCCCTAGTAACAGGAAATGTTTAAATAAACAAAAAAGATAATCTGATGATGTTAGAAAAAGATTCTTAACCAATGCCATTTAGATGCCTACTTCAACTTAGCAACATATAGTTACAACCCAGAAATTTAAACAGTAATTAGTGCGAATACAGACTTTACAACCTAGGTAACACCAAGCAGATGTATGGTTATTTAGATTTTTTTTTTAGGACATTCCTATTGAGAGGGGCGATAGCATACTAAACTCACACACACTATACGGATGCTAGGACTCGAACCCAAGACCTTGCCTGAGGGAGTAAATACTTCAAACCACTACACTAGTGGGTCCTTTGCGGTTATTTAGAGATTTAGTAGTTAATAGATCACGTAGTTCAAACTCGGAAGAAGACACCAAAGAGTATAGATTTGATAGATCATTTCTTCTCTTCAGGCATTTATAAAAAACAGAATTGAAAAATTACTTGAGCCATCTTTGACCTTGTAAATGATATTATTCAGTTACTAATAGTTTTAATTTTTTAAGACAAGCAAACAATAAAAATGATACAAACAATTTGATGTTCAGCTTAAAAAGTAAAAACAAAAAGGGGCAAGCAATGCCATAGATGGTCTGGGAAGAACAACCTAAGAATATCAATCAGCAAAGAAAAAGTTTCGAACTTACCCCTGTCCACCGAGGGTTATGGGCATTCCCATATCTCAAGTTTATTATGTTATAGGGGATTCCTGAGGGTGTATTCCATGCAGGCAGCAACCTATCTGCAATATCTCTAGCCTTTTCAAGGAACACTTTGTCATCAGAGAGATCATATGCGCTAAGAAGTCCACCTATAACTCTACATTCCACAAAAGTAGCCACAAAAGAGTAAGTCACTGGAGATGACCAGGAGCAATGGACATGTAATACAATATTCTGGAACTTGTCCAAATGAGGTAGGACCCCTTCTCCCACATCTGAGAAAAGAAATAAGTAACTTGGTATTTATATAGAATAAATTAAACCTTCTAATGCAACCTTATGGTTGTCTCAAAAACACTAGCCTCGTAATTCTTGTTGAAATTCAATGACTTTGCAACCCACCTGAAATTATTTAAGATTATCAATATTAGCCACCTCAAAGTGAAACTACTTCAAGAATGGAAAAAGTAAAACCTTAACCAGAATAATTAAAATAAATTCAGATATTACAGCTAAAACTAGTTGAGAAAACTAACCTGTCAAGAAAACCATTTGCAAATTACAATTGTGTTTTCTCAATCTGAATGTGTATTTTTACAGTTATATACATGTTACGTGTCAGCCATACATATGGAGAAACTATGATCTGTGGGGGAGATAAATTAAAACAGTTAGAAACTCACTCTCTAGCTCTTTGGAATTGCTCGTCAAGACCCATTATGTACAATGTATCAAGAGAATCCACTAGAGTTGCTCCTAGACCGCCAAAACTATCAACACCATCTCTTGTTTGTGGCTGTTTAGAATGAGAGTTTAAGTTATTAGAGTTGCAGTATTCATTCGGCAACACGTTGTCCCCATTGTGGTGCATGTTTATTATATAAAAAAAAAAAAAAACTAGAGTAGTAGTATTTGAATCCACTAATAAGCAAAAGCCTTAATAATGAAGCTATGTTACCAATGAAATTATGTTACCGCATTTATCGACCAATGTATATATTAGGAAATCTGTTACATGGAGCATTGATTGAGCATTAAAGCAGGAAGCATACCTGGAGTTCATCATGACCCCATGCGTACATCTCGTAACAAGTCCAGGCATGAATCATAGCCTCTTTAACTGCTCTTCTTCGTTCAACATTGAGAGGATCATCCTCCTCCTCAACAATGCTCCAACTTCTTATATGCTTCTTCAAATTCTTTAGCTACAATTTACCATTTTTCATCAATCATCACCCTAAAAAAAAAATTCTAAATTCCAATTAATTCCACCACACTCTAATATAATTAACTCATCTTTATCTGATTCTTCAAAGTTATCAGTTCCTTATTCAACCTCAAAACCACTACCTATTCAAATAAAAACGCCAGACATCACACATTTTCGAATTTCCTAAAATTACTCGTTAATTTCGTCCAATTATTTTGGAATATTTATACAAATAGCTGAATAGCATGAGCCTGGTGCATGCATAATTACATAAATGATTCAAAAAAGAAAAAGAAAAACCTGGTGCTCTACACTGAGAGATTCGAGACCAGAGAGCAGCCATGTGAGAGCAACGAAGGAGATAATGAAGAGTGCCAACAGCTGCGCCCTCCTCAGGTTATGCTGCGGGTGAAGATATCTCCACCCTCTCCACCACCACGATTGCGATGAAGAAGATAACGATTTTTTTCCCATTTTTGGGTTTATTTTTATTTGTTGAGAAAAAAATAAAAATTAAAAGAAAAATGAGTGAGATTTGAGGTAGAAATGAGAATGAAAGCTTTTTGCTTTTGGAGCTTTGATTGGCTGCCAAAATGGAAATGGAAAGTCGTTGGTTTGATTTTGAACTTGGAAGAATGGTGCCGTACTGAGTGGGACGGAGGGAGTCTACGTGGATTGGGCTGGAAACGTTTGGGCCTTACCAAACTTTGAACTTGGTTCCTAGCCCATAATTAAAAACTTTTTTAATATTTAGTGCTACGCGAGAGGGAATTCAAACTTTGGTGCAACGGAGAGGGTTTATTGTCCGGTGCATATTATACGGGTGATATTGAGGGATGGGTGAATACTCTTTAATCCCTTGAACTATATATGCTTCGTTTTGTTCCAGACATGTTTTAAATCATTACTTGCAATGTATTTCAACATTTTTAATCTTAGGGATTATCGGTGTTGGTTCATTTTCTTGGAGAAACAGTCAGTTTATTGCAACCATTCAAAATTATAAAAAAAGAGATTAACTAATGCACTTAGCCAACTACCCTCTGAGACTTCAAATTTCCGTAACCTCATTGTCCAAGTCGTGCAACAGAGAGGCAGGCCAAAGAGAGCCACTCAAACACCACAAAACCACCAATCTAGCATTTGACATATAGTACAGTACAATGAACTTGTTTCCACCCATCTACATCTAGCCCTCATCTGAATGAGGAAGCTTGCGCTTTAAGATCTCATTCTCCTTTCTCAGCTTCATAATCTTGGTCTTAAGTGTTTCAACCTGCCAAATCGAATTCGAATCTCGTTGCTGCACAACGAGCTTTGATCTGCTAACCAGCACTGAGTGTAGCACCAAACAAATCATTACCATGTATTAGTTTTTGGCAGGCCAAAACAACCACCAAGAAATGACATGTAAAATAATTTGAACAGCAAGAGAAACTGAAAGCAACCTCACACTCACATTCCTTTTGTAAGTCCTGGAGTTTTTTACTCAACTCATTTTTCTCCTCCTGTTCAATTGCAAGACAGTCCTTTAAATCCTGAATCTCCAGAATATCTGCAAAGGAACAATTATCCAATTGATCAACATGAACATGCTCTACCTGGTAGGTACTTGCTAACAGATATAATAGCTAAAGTTCATTGGGACCTCACATTTTGATTCCACATCTAACTGCACATGGTCCAACCTGCTTGCTAGAACATGCAGATGGGATTTATGAGCTGCTAAATCCCGTTCAAGGTGATCAATGGTTGCTTCATTTGTCGCCTTCTCAAGCATAAACCCTCTGATATAAGCAAACAGTTTTAACATTTTACATAGAGTAAATTTCTTTCGATACACATTCTAAGTTCGTCAAACTGTGGATTGAAACCATACTTTTAAACACGGTTTCATCTATATTCAATGATTCAAATTGACGGTCTAACAATGTAACATACCTGCTACGAAGTCTACTCTTAATACATGTAGATCAAAACCATATATTTAGACAAGATTTCATCTTGACAGTCAGATAACATCGCATACTTGCTTAAAAAAAAGATAGCAAAAGAAGCTTTCTTATATCCTTTAACATTTGCAACTTTAGCCAAAATTTGATACTCAAATGGTTAACTGAAAATGTTAAAAAACTATATTTTGGTATTCACTGAAAAACTCACCTAATTTGAGCCTCCAAGTCATCAACCTTGGCAGCACAGTCTTGCTTAGCCAATTCCATGGCCTTCCTATGCTCTTCTTCTTTACTGAGGCACTCCTCCCTCATCCTCTTCACCTCTTCTTTCAAGCCCTGGCTTGAGCTACGGCGTTCAAGCTGATCGGCAACGTTGTTCAAACACTCGGTGTACAATCTGGTCAATCGCTCATTTTCTGCAACATTATCAAATCAAATCAACGCTTTCCAATTCAGTAATCTGAAACACTGAACTCAAAAACGCTGCGTTTAATTATCAAGAAGAAGTGACCGGCCTTGCTTGAGATTGTTGCAGGTGAATTCCAGAGCCTCTCGCTTCTTGGCCTCGGCATTAGACGTGGACTTCACCGACTGGATCTCCGCCACGCCGCTCTTGAAATCCTGAGAATTCTGAGTTCGAATTAAGAAAGAAAAAGAAAATCATCGATCGGTTTGTTTGGCTGCCGAGAAAAGCTCGTTTTCTCTTCTTTTTTTTTCAGTGGTTTTCTAGGCAGCCAAACCGAATCGGAATATAGGATAGTCAGGAAGGGAGGAGGAAGAGGAAGATTTGTACCTACCTGGTAGATTTGATCCAAAGTGGAAAGCAGAGAATCCATTTCTTCGTCACTGGTTGCCGCCATTTTCTCTCCTTTTCCAATTACTGCACTTCAGCGCCTTTCTATTTCTTTCTATTTTTTGTTTTTGTTTTTGTTTTTCGTTTTTAATGTTTGGATATGGCCTGGATATGGCCTGGATTGGGCTGGGTTGGGTTGGGTTGAATTTGGTTAAAATTAATGCAGGAAATTTCAAGTAAATATAAAAATAAATAAATAAAAGAAAAAAATATATACCATTTATGAGAAAATTATATATATACTAAAATTGAATTCGGGGCATTGTTTCTAGGCTTATGGATGGCAATGAGTCGGGTAGGGGCCGAGTATAATAATACCATCCCCGTCCCCACTCTCCATTCCCGCTCTCATACCCAAATCAATCCCCGTTTAATAGGTTTCGGGGAATCCCCGTCCCCGTCTCTGTCGGGAGACTATCCCCCATACTCGCCCTGAATCCCAAATTTTTTTTGCATAAAATATATTTATCATACATTTTAACATTAAGTTTCATATTAAATTATTATTCAACACATCCAAATTAATTATAAAGTTCAACTCAACTATTCAAAATCACATCAATATGAAATTCCATAGGAAATTAGGAAGAATTAGGAGAGGGAGGTTAATTTATGGTTAAACATAAATATTATAATTATTTATTAAAATATAAACATATATATTTTCAGGTTTGATTCGGGGATGGGGAGGCCAATACCATCCCCTCCCCATATTCGTCGAGAATTTTTCAAGTTCAGGGATCCCCGTACCCGATACCCATTTGGCTCCAAAATTTTCCCCCATTAGAGTCGGAGATAGAGGTGTCAAACGGGCCGTGCCGGGCCGGCCCGTCCCATTTAAATTCGTGCTTTTAACATTTTCGTGCCGTGGGCCGGTCCATTTAATTTATCTGCCGTGCCGGCCCATTTAGTAAAATCATTGATCGGCCCGCCCAAAGCCCATGTCCACATTGAAACGGGCCGGCGGGGCTCGTGCCGTGCCGCGTGCTCGTGCTCGTGCCATAATCGGGCCCAAGAACCAACTCATTTAATTTGAATTTTTTTCACTTGATTTTTTTTCCCACTAGATAATTCAAATTATAAACATTAAAAATATAATTAGAGGCAAGAAATGATGAACTATTTGAAAACATTAATCAATCAAACATCCAAACAATATGAAATGGCGGAGGGCAAAAAGTGTCCAACTCCACAAAGTCCAGTTCAACTTTTTATCTTTAAACAATTTATTATTTTATATGTGAAGAAATGTCTTGTTTTGATTATAAAAGAAGCGTATATGTCATATGTACTAATTAGATATCAACTATAATATTGTTTAATTAATTTGTAGTTGATATGTTTAATTAATTAAGGACCCAAATAATTTCCCTAAAATGAAAGACATTAAATATATGTTTATGATTATAAAAAATAAAATAAAAACCATATAAACAATGACATTAGATGTTAAATTTTTGCATTTTGACTTTTGAGAAAGAAAAAAGTTAAGTGGGCCGTGCTTAAAGCGGGCTTGGGCTCGTCTTGGAGTGCTTGAAGCGGGCTCGTGCCAAGCCGGCCCATGTCGTGCCATGGGCGGCCCATTGGACCTCATTTTTGATCGGCGGCCCATGCTTTCGTGCCGTCTTGTCCGGCCATTTAATATTCGTCTTTCGTCGTGCCGTGCCTAATTTAAACGGGCTGGGCCGTCTTGTCTTGGCGGCCCGTCCCGTTTGACACCTCTAGTCGGAGACTCGACGGAGATCCGCCCCCGGGGATTTTTGCCATACTTAGTTAAGCTGTTCATCCTGAACAGTAAAAGTACGGTTTTGCCCCCCACTTATTTCTTTGTTCCTTTTTGTCCTATTCATCAGCACAGTAAAATGACCAGATTGCCCTTCGCTAATTGTTTTTCCCTTCTTGCCCCTTCCTCTTCGCGTCTCTTCTGTTCGCAAAGCCTCGTTCGCTCAGAGAAGGCATCTGTTTCCAATCGATTTAGAACCAGCTTGGTTGGGCTGGTTGGGAGGCAACCATGGAAGATTCGCGTTCATTGTTGGAGATCCGCCTGGAGCCGTCGATTTCTGTTGGGAGGCGCGCTGCGAATCCAGCCTCCTTCTGGTCGTCATCTCATCTTTGTTGGTGGAGAGATTTTTCATCATTTGCATCTTTGTTGGCCTCATCTCATTTGAGATTTTCCCAGAGTTACTGGAATGGTCTAACCGTATGTTACTGATGAACAAAGGGAGCGGTGGCGAGAGGGATGCAATAAGTAAGAAGCTCCTGGACCTAACCGGCTTGAAGGAGTCTCCTTCTTCTTCTTCTCTTTTTTTTAATTATAAATTTTATGCAAATTAATTGTTTTTAATCTTTCGTTAATTGTATGAAATTTGATAGCAAGAGCGGGTGTTCCTATGCAGGTGATGGGGTTGTTGCTCGGAGAGTTTCCCGACGAGTACAGAATCGACGTCGTCGACACCATTGAAATGCCGCAGAGTGGTACCGCTGTTAGTGTGGAAGCCATTGATGACGCCTTCCAGACTAAGATGCTCGACATGGTTAAGCAGACTGGACGGTACTAATCTTAGTTACACTTAGATTATCTAGCTTAATTACGCTTCTGCCTCCTTATAATTAGCTTAATCTTCTTCTGATTCAAACTGCAGGGCAGAGCAGGTTGTAGGGTGGTACCATTCACATCCTGGGTTTGGCTGCTGGTTATCTTCTGTGGATATGAACACCCAACAGGTTCTAGCTTTATACAATTTTTCTATGAGTATATGAATGCTGTGTTAGAAAATTCCATATGGTTGATAGAGATTATATTCTTTTGACTGTTCTGAATTGGTTTGATTAAATGGCTGCTTGCTGGTTAATTGTTAGTTGGTTCTTATCCTATGCCTGTAAATCTTCTCCAGAGCTTTGAAGCTTTGCATCCGCGTGCGGTGGCGGTGGTGGTGGATCCAATTCAGAGTGTGAAGGGGAAAGTAGTGATTGATGCCTTCCGCCTCATCAACCCACAAACAATGATGCTTGGCCAAGAACCAAGGCAGACAACATCCAATCTGGGGCATCTTAATAAGCCATCCATCCAAGTGAGCTTCTGAACAAGTTTAAATTGTAAATCCCATTCTTTTGCAAATTGTAATCACAAATTTTTGACCTCTTTATGTAATTTTTCTCTTCAGGGATTGATCCATGGGTTGAACAGGCATTATTACTCCATAGCTGTGGATTTCAGAAGGAATGAACTTGAGGAGAAAATGCTGCTTAGCCTTCGTCAGAAGAAATTGACTGATGGGTTGATGCCCAAGCCATTTGATGCTCATTCAAAAACAAATGAGCAAAGTATTCAGGTAAGAAAGTTCATCTCAATGATTTTAGTTTAATGTAATGGCTTGGCCTGTCACTGTCCAGAAATACTATGATTTTAGTTTTAGAAAAACCACTAAATCTTCATCTCAATGTTGTTTACCTGGTTAAAAGTTCGTGACAAAATGAAAACCTGTATGACAGAAGAAATAAGTGTTGGAATTTTGTCAGCATAGTTTAAAGTGTGAGCTGATTTGAATTGAGGTCTAGCGACGAACAATCCACCCATCTCAACCGTCAACTCCTCCATTTTTCAACGACGGCTTCCTCCCATATACATATTGCTCAGCTCTCCTCTCTCTCAACAGTGACAACGGCTTGATGCGCAACCATCTTCAATCTCATCTCATCCCAAGTATGATGTCTTCCTTGATTTTGTTTCATATTTCTTTTTTATTCTCTTCCTTTTCTTATTTCCTGGGTTTTATGTTCTATAGGGTTTTAGTTGAATTTTTTTTGTCATTCCAAGTTTACTTTATTATTAGTTAAATTAACTCTCCAGATCCTCCTGGTATGCAATTTTAGATTTAAATTTCATTTTTTGGTGGGTGAGTTTGAAGTTCTAGAAATAGTTTCTTTATTGTGATAAATTTATCATTCATGAATTTTGAACTTTACGCTACTGATTAAAAGTATTTAGCAATGATCTTCTCATAAATTTTGAAATTTCCATTTATATGAATTTTTTGTGTTGAATATGAATAGGGCCTGTGCAAGTTCATATTATACGGTTTATGCATCTTCTCATAAATTTTGAAATTTCTGTTGATATATATATTTTTGTATTGAATATGAATGGGACCTGTGCAAGTTTATAGCTGACCAACCAAGTTCCTCATAATTAATTTAAATGGAAATTGTTCAAAGACAGATGGCTATGACGCTGGGCTGGTTACTGAGGATTCATTTGAGGACTCAACTTTTGATGAAAGTGCTACTAGTGAGGGCCGGAGTAATTTGGATGCAAGAGAAAGAGAAAGAGAGAAGGTCCGTGTCACCGATATTATTAGAAGGCTGAAAGCACTGTGTCCATTATCTTCTCCCAGTGAGGACAATGATCATGATCAACAACAATCTACTGTCATTGCATCTTCGTGTAGAGAACGCGATCGCGAGAGGTCCCTTGGGTTTGATCAGACAGAGCAGCAGCATAAAGGGTTCTGTCTGGTTATAAGTTCACCAAGGATGATCAGAGGCAGGCAGGCATTTACTGATTTGCTTATGCATTTGGAGCGTGACAGGCATAAGGAGCTTGACACAATTGTAGACCGCAAAGCAGTTTCAAGATTTTCGTAAAGAGGCCGAATTCAGGTGGGTTAATTACTCATTCATTTCAACACAAATTTTCCAAAACAAGCTTAGTTATTAATTTACATTGTCTGAGTTGTATAACCCATTTTTTCTCTTTATACAAATTGCAATGCAACCACATACTTTGTATTATGTTTGTTTGCAATCATTGCTTCGGCTTAAACTGCTACAGCGGTGGATGGCAGTCATAGGTCAAGATGGACCGCGCCGGAAACCGGCAGCATCTCAAGTGAACAAATGGCCACAAAGGTCTGCTATCATGCATCTCAGGTACAGTCCATGTGCATTACAATATGGGATTGGAATTTGGATTAGTTTATATGACTCAATGAACTGATGAACATCTATTTGCAAGTCTATGTAATTAAATTCTGTGGTAAGTGGAAACAAATAGAATTAATGTGGCTTGGTCTTGGTTTGAATGTTATAATTAGGAGGGAGGATTATTTAAGTCACCCCATTGAAACATGTTGATGCTAGGTTGGCTTGCTCCTATTGTAGCTTAGTTCTCTGAGTGCCATTTTTCTAATTAGCTAAACCTTTAAAATTAGCTGAAGTTAAAGTCTTAATTGCACTGCTTTTATAGGATGGTGGAATGGAGCCAGAGTTTAAGCAACATATGAATGTTTGGTGGCTTTTTAAATGCTGAATAAATAGAGTTCAATCTGATATTGTATATGCTATGTGCCTTTCAATGAGCCAAGTTGGACTGAGTTATAGCTTACTGCAGATATCTGAGTTGCTTGAGTGAAGCTGATAACTGGGTGCATTGTAAGATTCACAATCCTTATTAGATGTTTTAAATGTAATGAACAAAACTATAACCTGTAGCTTGTTATTTCTGCCGTTATTCTACTTCTATAACCTATAGTTGTTTATAGATTATCACTGCTTCTACAGCTTACTTTTCCATTAGATTATCTTGATTTTGTAAAAAACTTGCTGATTAGGTCATTAGGTGTTCATAGGTTATTTAAATTTTAGTTTGTGCAGTTTATGTTGGCCTTAATTCTGTAACAATAGCCAATGTGTTCGCTAAAATTTTCTCATTTCCCTACACCAACACCTACCATTTTCCAAATTTATAGAACGAAATCAACACCCCTTCATTTGATTCTATTGAAGCTCAAGTGTTTTGGCTTAATTCACGTATACCTATTTAGTAATTCTCTTATACCTACGTAATTCTCTTTCACATAACAAGCACATAAAACGTGTTATTAGTTTATTTTTTGTAACTTAAGCTTGCTAAACTAAGTATGATACCACTATTTAGATCTCCATGTTTATATAAATAGTGTCATCTTCCCTGCATATTTTCATGACTTTATACACATTTTACACAATTTCAAAACCCGCAACATCGTGCGGGCACCTTTGCTAGTCATATCTAAATATCAATGGTTAGTTAAAATTTATGCAAGAGGTTTGTAACTCAAATGGTTAGTAGCAATTAAGTCACTCCATGTTGTGTTCGAATCTCTCTTTCCCCAATATCGCTTGTATATAAAAACAAAAACATGAATAGTTATGCTATCAACCATTATTTCCTTTTACATAAGAAAAAAAAATGGTCTTTTGAGAAATATTAAGGGGATAGGTGGCTATACTTGCGATTATAAATGAGGTACACTTTGCATATTGATTTAGGGTTTAGGGTTTTGGGAACTCAAGAGAAACTAGGAGACCGTACTAGGAGAATCTGAACGATAAGGAATTACCGCCCAAACTAAGAATGAAGGGTACAAGAACTCAGCCCAACATGAAAAAGTATACATAATTTCCAGGAAGCAATTGGTGGCCAAAAGAAATAAGAACGGAAGGAATTTGACAGGAAAAAAAAAACTAGTTCTTCCCATCAAATCATGCATTGCATCGCTCAATTTTCATGGAATAGTTGGTCTTTTTTATAAATTTTTTTAATGATTGCCAAAAGAAATAGTTTTTGTTTTTATTTTTATAATTGTGAGCTCTCGGGAAAATTAAAAAATAAATAGTACCTTGACGGGCGCTCAAGCACATGCCAATTGGTTTTTTTTTTTTTTTTTTTTATACTTCATGCTTCTAATAGGCATTTTTGATGACCATGGGAGGTATATATTATCCGAATAATTTAAAATATTTATGGTACCAAACAAAATAAATGTTTCAACGTAGCCAAGTGTACCAAAAAATACACAAAAACTAACAACGAAATTGTGCAAACATGGACAACCATGGCAATCCCGCGGTCACTAAACACTAAACCCTATTTCTTCTATTTCCAAGTGCCAGTTTTATTTTCATGAGCTTGGTCACCACATCCTTAATGTCCATTCTTTCCTCTGGCACTTGTTCACAACACCTCAAGCTTATTTCTATGATGGACAAAATGATATTTTTTGTGGCATTTACGTTTCTGCCCTCTTCTGTGCTCAATAAACCAGCATCCACTACTTGTAAACAATTGTTGGGGAGTGACTCATTTATCCATTGTCTCAAAGTCTGTTCTCCGGCAAACATTTCATCTGTGGGTTTCTTTCTCGTGATTATTTCCACCATCATTATCCCATAGCTATAAACATCACCTTTTGTAGACACTTTTCCTGTAGAACCGTATTCTGTGGACACACATCAATTGTAAAACAATTTTGAGTGTTAGAGTCAGTCTCACGCGGGGTGTGACACAATCTCAGTTGTTGATGATTAGTATGGGCTCCACAATCGATGATTGTGAATCCCGTCATAAGCATCAACAGTGGAAATTGTGTCACGAGCAATAGATATATGCTAGCATTTCCTATCAATTAATCTAAAAACGAGCGATCAATAATTCACCATCAAATTTCAGATTTGCATGAGTTAAGGACAATTAGTTTATCTTAGTAACTAAAATAAATAAATTACTTGCTTTACCTGGTGCAACGTAGCCAAGTGTACCAAGAGTTCTGGTTTGTGTTTCGTCTTTATTTTTTGCCAAGATTTTTGCAAGACCAAAGTCTCCCACATGTGCAACCATGTCTTCATCGAGAAGGATATTGCTGGGCTTCAAATCACAGTGCACCACAACTTCTTCTTGGCCATGGTGAAGATATTCCAGAGCTAAGGCAATATCAACCATCATGCTCACTCTTTGTACAAGATTCAGACAATAGTTGTGAGAGTATAACCACTTCTCAAGGCTGCCATTACACATGTATTGCAGCACCAAAGCTCTTACCTCATGGCTCGAGCATGAAGTTATGACCTTGACAAGATTTCTGTGCCGGATTGTTCTCCACACCTTACATTCCGCATCGAAACTTTTTAAGGCTCCCTCCATTTGCAAGTTTAGAACTTTGACAGCAACCGTTGTTCCATTAGACAGTATCCCCTTGTACACAGAACCAAAACTTCCTACTCCGAGTGCGTTGCTTTCGCAGAAATCGTTTGTAGCATGTCGAAGTTCTTGATATGATATCATTCTATGCTCTATCGCCGATAACGTGGGTTCAACTGAGCTTGGAAGGCCTGCATTTCTTTTTTTAGGGTACTTTATCAACCTATAAACAAGAGCTGCAAGGATCATCATGGAGGCAATGGCTGGAAGAATATACTTGAACAAATGAAGTGCTGCCTTAGAATTTTGAGTGCTTTGAGGGGTGCAATTTCGGACACCAAAATCTGGTCTCCCACAAAGTTCTCCATTCTCCAAAAATGATTGGGCAGTGAAGTTGGCAAAAGGTCCGCCAGAAGGAATCTGTCCCGACAGATGATTGAAAGAGAAATTCAAATGCTCGAGATATTTGAGTGTTTCCAGAGACTTTGGTATTGTGCCAGATAAACTGTTGTGTGATAGGTCCAAATCTTCCAACCCTTTCAGATCACCGAAAGTTTTTGGAACGTTTCCTACAAACAGGTTGTTTGACAAATTGAGAGAGCGTAGGCTTTGAAAAGCTCCAATGACGCTTGGAATGTTTCCAGCAATTTGGTTCCAAGATAAATCTATCACTTGAACAGCATTCAACTTTCTCATTCCTTGAGGTAAGTCGCCATTAAAAGAATTGAATGACAAATTTAAGACCAACAGACTTTCAAGGTTCCACAAGCTCATGGGTATCGATGATGTCAAGCTGTTGGAGTCTAGGAGAACTATTTGAAGGCGCCTGAGGTTTCCTATGCAATTTGGGATCAATCCAGAGATTTTGTTATTTGATAGCAATATTTCCCCTAGGTTCTTCAAGTGACAAAGCTCATTCGGAACGAACCCTTCAATACTATTGTTTTGAAGATACAATCTTTGCAAAGTTTCCAATCCTCTAATTGATGATGGTATTTTTCCACTCAGATTGTTGTGAGCTAAGTAAAGGAAGGTCAAGTTCCTCAAGGAACCAATGCTCTTGGGTATATGGCCTCTAATTTGGCATGCAGGTGCATAAATTACCTGGAGGGACTGAGAGAAGTTTCCAATGGAATCGGGTATGATGCCATTTAGAGGATTTTCATACAAAATTATATATTCCAGTGAACTAGAATTAAACAGAGAAGAAAGGAATCTAAGCTCATCGAACCCTGTTTCTCCTGTTAGCTGATTTCCTGCCAAATTAAGGAATTGGAGATGTTTCAAGCTACCAAGATTCATGGGTATTGGTCCATAGAGCAAGTTGTTGTAAGCATCAAGCTGAGTGAGCTCAGTAAAATTTGAAAAATAAGTTGGGATAGGTCCTGTAATTTGATTGGTATGAAAAAGTAAGGAAGTGAGGTTAGGAAGAAAAACTGCAGAGGATGGAAATTCTCCAGAAAGAGCATTGGATTGTATTTCTAAACCTTCCAAGGAGGAGATGTTGAAGATTACTTGAGGTATTGGACCTGTTAGGCTATTAAAAGCCAAGCCCAAAAAAGCTAGATTAGAAAGATGTCCCAAATTGCCTGGAATATTTCCCTCAATGTTATTGCGTCCCACAGCAAAACTCTTCAAGTTGGACATGTTTCCAATTGAAGGAGATATAGTACCTGTCAGCTTATTACCACCAAGGTATAGGATTTGAAGATGTTGCAAGCTCCAAACTTCTTCTGGGATGCTTCCAACAAAGCTATTGTATGACAGAGATAAGAGCTCAAGCTCGCTGCATTGACCAATTCTAGAAGGGATCTTGCCACTGAACTTGTTGAAAGAGAATGAAATGGATTGGATATTTGGCCAATAATGGCAAAGGTCCACAGGAAGACTTCCTGAGATGCTGTTCTTAGGTAGAGAAATCATTTCTAGAGAAGTTAGGTTAAGTAGAGCAGAAGAGAATGAACCTGTGAGGCTGCACTCTTGCAAGTTCAATTCTTCCAATGTTGAAATGTTACCAAGGGATGAAGGAATTGCACCACCCGTGAGATTATTCAGGCCGATGTATAACCTACGGAGTCTAGGTAGGAAACCCAACTCCCTAGGTATAGTACCTGTTAGCCTGTTTACTTCAAGGACTAGGACTTCGAGCTTCTGGCAATGGTACAAAGTTGGAGGGATGCTTCCTTGCAGCTGGTTGTTATGCAATAAAAGTGACCTCAGGCGATGTAAACGGCTGATTTCATTAGGCAAGGGCCCAAAGAAGCTGTTGTTTCGAAGATCGAGCGAGACGAGGAAGGAGAGGTTGCCAATATGAGGGGAAATGGTGCCTTGGAGAGCCATATAGGAAAGCCTTAAGGCTGTGACTCTTTGCCTGCGTTTGCTACAAAAGACCCCAACCCAATTACAGAAGCTTGTTTTGGTAGTCCAGTTACCACCCAAAACAATATTGGTGGGGTCAAAACTGAGTTTAGATTGGATGGCAAGAAGGGCAGATTGATCTGTGAAGTTGGAAGTTGGTGAAGATATGGCAGACTGAAGGAAGCATGAGTAGTGCAATAACACAACTCCAAAAAGAAAGAGAATTTTTGGGCATTTCATCATGAACATGATGGGCAGTTTGGATGCAATATTAAGGTAAAGGCTCAAGTTTGGTTTGATAGTGCTGCAAAGATGCGTGTGTGAATTTGCATGATCGGCCATCCGATTATATAATAGTAGTGACAAGATAGCCATTT
Source organism: Prunus padus (assembly GCA_024362665.1). Classification (NCBI taxonomy): domain Eukaryota; kingdom Viridiplantae; phylum Streptophyta; class Magnoliopsida; order Rosales; family Rosaceae; genus Prunus; species Prunus padus. The sequence continues at coordinate 5,641,296 of JANFAM010000020.1, forward strand.
CCTGGAGCTTTGACTTCAACAATTGACCCTTGTTTTCTTGCACTTCCATCAGCATCAAGAATTAACGAGTGGGATCATATAACTTATTAATAACCTTTTCTTTTTCTTTTTTTTTGTTAATTGGGTCAAAGTTTGGAAAGGGGAGAGGAGGTGTCATTGGAGTTTCGAACATGAGATCATTTATCTACACGCAAATGCTTTTATAATTGAGCTATGGACTTGTTGGCAACTTAATAATAACTAAATTAGTAAGCATATATATATACATGCATGGTTTTTTTAATACCACAGTGTCATGGGGTTCTAACCTGAGATCACTAGTCTGCAAATCAATACCTTTTTTTATTGGACTAGACCCTAGCTATTGGCTATATATGCATGTATTTAATCTCTAAACAATTCCTAATAATCATTAATATTCTAATTAAAATCTCGACAAACAGCCTCAAACAACCCTTAATTGGATCCAATGTCATGCATTCCACGCTACGCCAACATCCAACCTTAATATTGGGACAAATAAATCATCATGAAATGGTGAATTTGGATACACTCTTTTTTTTTTCTTCTCATGTTAATTGAACATAATCACATTGGGTGGTCTATTTCCACCAACTTGTCATATTTCATTAACATGGGAAACCAAAAAATTCTCCACATTGTGTTTCCATTGTCCATGTATAGGGCAGTCGTCTCTTGGGGTCTGAGGACCAAAGGGTCAGTCCTCTTAAGTCCCATCTAGGTGCTAGGGATCTTTGAAGACCAGCAAATTTATAGTCCTTGTCTATAGGTCGGCAGAGAAAATTGGAAAATTTGTTTGGAAAAGATGTCTCGCAATCTAAGCTGCAATGTAAACATGAGGGGCAAGCTCCAAATATAAATTTCATGGTTCAAGCTGAATGGACATGTACCAAATGCATGACTAAGACTTTTATACAGCAGATTGAATATTCAACTTTCTTGACTTGTCTTGAAGCAATTTGTGTGATGGAATGAAAGTCTCTCTCTTAAATCAACTTCCAATGAATTGACAAAAAGCGGAAAGTTGTGGAAAATTTCGTTGATTGTTGATAAATTTGTGGAACTATTGATTTACATAATCACATTTCGCGCCCGAAAATTTCCAAATATTTTGTTAAGCTCATAATAAAAATTTCACGGTCCAATTTGTGGTAATTTGGATTTTCATGAAATAACTATTGGTTTATTCAAGAGAGGATTTATTTCCCGATACTTTGAAGTTGGAATTTTAGTAATTTGATGTTATAGAAAAATAGTTTACATCGCTACGAGAGTGTGGTAATTTTTGGAGTCCGGATGAATTTTTAATGAATTATTGAAGTTGGACCAATGAGGAGGCGACACGTGGCAATTGAATTAAAAATAATAAAAGACTGTTCATGGTACTAATCACGTTACTATTGGGTACTGTTCACACGTGATTTTGCCGACACTTATCCTTTTTCTACTTTCTTCTTCCACGTCTGGTCTTCGTCTTCTTCATTTCATTTTAGAAGAAAATTTTTATTTTCTTCAAAAATCTTCTTAAATTCATAACTTTCTCTCTGGAGCTCGAATTGATAAACTGTTTTCACCTACGTGATCGTGAGAACGAGCTCTACAATCTAAGGTAAATTTTAAGGGCTGTTATGGAGATTTTGAAATTTCTACTATTTTGGATTATGGTGAATTAAGCTTCAATATCATGTTTTGATATGAATTTTGAGTAGATTGTGGTTGTGGGAAACTTAATTGATGATAATATATCATTTAAGATAGAGGGAACCCACTCTCGGACTTATATTTTGTGTATGTATGACATAGTATATATTGTTGTGTGCGAAAACTGCACTGTTTATGATCGCCATATTGTTTAGTTTTATGAATGCTTGGCTTTGGTTCTCCAAAGTTTTGAGGGTATACACCTACGGGTATTATCCTCGACGACTTGAGGGTGAAAGGGGCATAGCGACTTCCTTGGGTTTCGATTCCCTAAAACTCTGGAGGGGTTACGCGGACAAACTTTACCAATACCCTACGCGTGAGGTATAGTCTATGAGACGTAACAGATTGAAATGGACACTCTCGCTACCGTACCAGAGGAGTTAAATTTAATTATAATTTCTGGTAGGGGTAGTTGGCCTTAAAGGATTGGTTGTCAGACAAGCAGATACAGGAACGTTCTGAAAAATATTTACGAAAATTGCTTAAGCATGCCAATTGGTTTTGGATTCACAATAAATGGATATGGTTTGTGTTTGTGCATATTCTTTCACTGGTATCTATATCAAATCAAGAGCTCAATATATTATTATTATTTTCATTGTTTATTTTTAAACCTGGCCGGGAGCCTTCTACGGGACAAATGAACGTATATGATGCTCACCCCTACTTTTGTTGTAGATTACTTTCGTTGTTGACATCTGTGTGTGACCTCTTCACTTGTCAACATTTGGCTTGTGTCTCACGTTGTTGTCAAGTTGTGAACCCTATTCATCACAGCTGATCATGTTTCACCACATATGTAAAAAAAATCTGAATTCTAGATGGTTGGTATATTTTCATTATTAGTTTGTAAAACAATTTATGAGGTTGTTGATACTATTCCATGACCTCTGGGGTTCGTTTAACTCTCAAATAAATTTTGTATAATATTATAAATTATTTTTCTGCTATTGTTAAACACTCTGATTCAACCCATTTTAATTTATTTATAAAGGCTTAGCATATTTTGGGAATCTTGGGAGTATAACCCTTGGACTTAGGTGTTATATTTTCGGGATCCTCAAAATACGTGTTGTTGTCACATGTCTCGATTTTGAGGCGTGACATCAGCATTACCCAAGTACTAATAATTAATAACTCAACGAGACGCGTAAATTTTTATGAGCAAGTGGATAAAGCAAATACAATATGGAAGAAAAAATTTCTTCTTGTTTTGTAAACTATAGGTTTTAGTATCTTCAAAGAGCCTCTTTATATTGGCTCCTTAGCTAATTGGAGAGGATTGTGAGAAATGCATACTCCGACAGCCTTTTAAGGGCTCTTCATTTTATTTTTAATCTTTCATATAATATATTGGGCGATGGGGTAATATACGACTTCAAATGCATGAGTGAATACTCTTACTCACTTACTAAGGAGTATCTATTTTAAAACCATACTTTTCAGCTTTTTAAGTTTGAGGAGAGACTTAAAATATTTCATTTGCTCTCTACACTTTCTCAAGTACAAAAAGCTTTTTTCTTTTTTAAATAAGAAAAAATTATTCATTTCATATAGCTTTCTACATTTGTCAAGTACACTAACCCCCATTCATGAAAAAACAATTGTTGGAGTTGTCACTTGAGAAGTGGCTCGCTAAAATAAGCTTTAGCAATTTTCAACCTTAAACTTTTGTTAAAGTATAAAACACGACACAATTGCAAGTGAGATATTCAAAGATTTTTGAGTCTTTGTAAATTGCTTGACTTGGACTGAGTTTGTAGTGTATATAAAGATCGATCCACCACGTAGTCAACAAGTTCTGGCTTTGTTCACATTCACAGTCCTTGTTTGATAAAGACCTCTCACAAATCTAACTCCATCTCTCTCGACCAACCTGAGAGTCCCCAGATACTTATTTCTAATGTTTTCCGTTATAATTAAGTTCAAAACAAGGCAACCTTTATGATTCGCACATGTATCAATGGCGAGAAATTGCGGATGCGCTCAAGTACTAATTGACAATACAGTGCTAATTCTTCGTTTCGGACTACCCCACAATGTCATTTCATTATCTGAATCTTTCAAATTTTAGGTCATCATTTCAAGATCAGCCTTGCAAAAGTTTAGCCAAATCAAAATTATTTAACCATTTGATTATTATCGTTAATATTTTCATTGTTTTTAGTAAGTATTGTCTATATATTTTCTTATAGCTAGATGACTAAGTGTTGTCTAATTTGACTAATTTTTTACCTGGGTGATCTTTAATGATGACCTAATTATAATAGGGAGCATTTTCGCTCACCACTTTAACTATAGGCATTCCTCACCTCCATCCCCAACGCCGATACGTGTCAATAGCCTAACTATAGTTAACTTTACTTTGTATTTATGGAGCAATGGTTATACGTATGAGCATTATGTCGGCGTTGGGGATGGTGGTGAGGATCTGGCACATGGTTAAAGTAGTGGCAAGAAAATGCACCCAATTATAATACGTGAACAGTTCAAATCATAAAATAACGTGGTGAAGGAGCCCAAATGATTAGTTAGCTTACCATATTAACTTCCTAAACCGGTTGCACTTGAGCTCTCCACGCCCAAGCAAATATACCAAGTACTCCAGAAAAATCAACTATGCCGAACAAATTGTTTTTATAAAAACTAAATACCTCTAGTTTTGGAAAAAAAAAATACATATATATCATAGCACTTAATTGAATATACCTAAATCATATGAGTCAAGGTTGTTCACATACTGTGGTGGTGATGGTAGAAAACGTCGAGTTGAGGGAGGGTAGGGGAATAGATTCGCAGATACTAAAGCGATGAGATTTTTTTTTTTTTTTTGGTCAAAGTTGCAATTCATTGCAAACCCCCCAAAAAAGGTAGAGGATAGTACAAACAAAGCCGAGCAAAAGTACCGACCAGAAAACTAACAGGAACAAATCTAGCTAAAACCAGCACAGTATAGCATGAAGATCATGTTCCCGAGCCAAAAACTAAAACATCAAAAGCCAACAAAAAGGCATTTAGCCCACATAAAGGCATATAGCCCACAAAGAGGCATTACACCCACATTCAGCATAAAGCCCACATTAAACATAAAATAAAACACAGGAAACCTAGCCGCCACAACCAAAGAGAAACTCCAAGCAGCCACCACCAGCAAAGAGAAACTCCACGACTGTAGATGGACAAACCACCAATCACCACCATGAAGAGCCAAACACCCGTAGGTCAGCAAACCAAGCCAAAAATTCCTCAAAACATAGCCCACTCGAGATTCACTAACAGATCCAGAATTAACCCAACCAATACATCCAATAGACAGCAGCCAACAAAAAAAGAACGAGAAAACCCATTCCAAAGCCAGGAGGGAAAGAACCAAGAACCTGGAAGGAGGTGGTGCGAGCACCCGAGCTAGAGCTCTACACACCTTCCAATAAATACGCGCCAAAACACGTTTAAAATTTGCAGCTGCAAACCAAGGATGAGGCCAGATCAAAGGGAGGGTGAAGGAATCCAGATGAGCCATGGATTTTGGGTCGGTATGGAGCAGGACCTGCAGGGTAAAGATGGTAGTGATAGGGGAAATCATGCCCATGGTCTTCATCCCACCAGATTGGAAAAAGGGGGAGAAGGAGAGGAGTGTGATTCAAGGAGGGAGAAGGAGGAAAAGGAGGGTAGGGTAGGGGAGGGGAGGGGAGGGGAGGGGAGGAGGGGCAGACCACCTCCCCCCCAAGATGCGGCCCTGAAGGGGTGGGGGGGTTTTTGTTTATCTGCTAGGGTTAGAGAGAGATGCGGTCTGGCCCTTATTAAAAAAGCGATGAGATTAAGCTAAATAATTATACATAGTTCGTAGATAATTATGTAATCAAGGGGCACAAGAAAATGAAAGGAAAGTCTTTTCCACTCAATCAAGGGACCATTTTCAATGATAATATTGTACAACACTGTCTTGAAAACGATTAGTCGATACAATTGGCACATTGTTGATATGGCAAGGGGGAAAACATGACTAAATCTGATTTGAACTTTATCGTGTATAAGATTTGAACTCAGGACATCTTCGAACAAAATAGAGATTAAGTGTCACTAGACTAAATGATCATTGTCTTATAATATGCTTATCGTTCTAATTTTAAATCGAAGTGTCAAATCAAACACTAAATTTTGATGCTATTTTTACCTTTTTTTGCAGCCCTGCATGCTATGGAAATAATGTCAGTCTTTACAGTGGATGCAATTGCAGCAGCAAACAGAGTGATATGGAACCACAAGAAAGCATGCGGCAGTTTTTATGACGTGTTTTGCATTGGAGCTGTAAATAGTGCAATATCAAACTCTTGCAAGTATAGTAAGGATTTCGGTATTAAAGTTCAAATTGTTGATTATTGTGGAGGAAAAGGCTGTGGAACCATCAATCTTTCTGAGGAGAGTTTCAGATTGCTTGCTGATCCCAAGGCTGGGAGAATTAAGGTTAAGTATCATCCATCTGACCTTTAAACAGATTGAATTGGTTTATATCCAAATACATTTAGATTCATGTTATCAGATTATGATCCGAATTCGATTATCATAAACTTATTAGTCCTAGAGAAGCTTAAAAACATAATTCCAATTGTTGTATTTAACTAGTGTTGATTTTGAACCACCATAGTAAGTGAAATAGTTTTAAGTATACTATGAAGGCGCATATATTATCTTAGGTTTGATCGGATCTGATAGCTCTAGTCTATATTCGTTTTTTTAAGTTAATGAATTATAAATAACAGTACCATTCAAAGAAGTTGTGGTCACCCACCCTTAGATTAGATCTAAGGGTTGATAAAAAAAACTAATTTAAAAATTCAAATACAATTATTTTATTTTATTTTTACTGCATAATCTATTAGTTTCTCTCTTTTTTTATGAAAAAAAACGCGTTCTCAGTTGCAGCCATCGCTGCCCACATCCTCCTCCAACTCCATTGTTGTGGCTTCTTTTTTTTTTCTCTTTTTTTTTAATCTCTCACTGATTGTCAAAGAAAGAAGAGGCAACTTGGGTGTTATGAGTTTTCTTCTTCCTCTTCACCCTAGATCTGAATGATCAATGTGAATCCATGGATCTTAAATGGGCTAAATCCATACATCTTTTGGGTCCCCTTTACCTTTGCATTCAATTTTCTAATTTTCTACCTTTGGGCCCAAAAAACCCACAACTGGGTAGGACTTGGGCTAACTCCTCCCAACCCAGGGCTGGCCCAGCTCAACCAATTTTACAGCCCTAGTTTAGTTTATAGTTTATAAATTACACCCCAAAGATGTGTAGGAAAAAAAAAGCTTTTGGTAGAAATCTACAATAACTAATATCAGCGTACGTACATAATTCTATCGTGGAGAGCTCTTAGAGCATGACCAATGGGGAGGTGTATAAGGGGGTGTATAGCACATTTACATCTTATTTGGCCGGAAACACATGCAATGATTAGGTGTATATAGATGTAAAAATACATTGAGTGGCGGAGATGCAAAAAAATATGTATGTTTACATCTCTTTTTACATACAACGAGTAGGCCCCACAAGAGAGAAAGGATGAGAGAGGAGAGAGGAAAGAAGCTCAAAAGTTGCACTTGGTGGGCCGAAGGTTGTGGTTGAATGCTTGGTCACGTAATGCATTGTTGGGCAACTTGAGGGATAGTTGGGATTTAATATTTTTTTAAGATGGAGGGCTAGATTTCATTCAAATTGGAATGTGAAACAAATGGCTTCACTAATCAGAATTTTCAGATTTTTAGGTCAATTTCTTTGGAATTAATAATTAAACCTAACACAAATTAAATTAACACAAAATAAATTAACATATAACAAAAATTAACACAAAAACGAATTAATACAAGAAAATTGAATTTACATCTTCGAATTTTGCATCTAGCCCATTGAAGTAAAAAACATATTTACACCCACCGGAGTTATAAAGGGGATGTAAAAGTGACTTTACACCCTCGAAAATACACCTCTCCACTGGTGATGCTCTTACCGTTAAACCCGCAATCAACAAGGTTGATATTTGTGATGGTCAGGAGGGCAGACCCTCCGGAGCTAAAATCCTCCCGCGTGTTTTAAAAGGCATTCATCACGAATGCTTCCTGAGTAACTTCAAAATTTTGATTCAAGCGTGAGTAATGCGGGAGTCATGGATGTGGCTTTTCTTTTTTACTTTTTGTTTTGTGTAATTAGTTTTTTTTTAAAAAAAAAATTTGGCTCAGAAAACTCATATTTGCCCCCAAAATGCAGGTCATGTGCTTATTTTTAACGACAAAATTGACAGATTTACCGAAAAGGACCACTAGTGCAATACGTGATCTAATTGGAGGACTTGATCTAATTCGATTTTTAATTTTTCAATTTAAGTTGTCTTATCTTTTTATAAATTTGGTTTATTAATTATTTTAAAACATAATGAATTTCTTATGATTTTTTGTCCACATGGAGCACTTGTCCGCATTAGAGTTAAACTCACCTATACCACGTAAGCATTTAACGGAAAAATTAACAAATTCACTAATAGGGAGATCAATATGTAGGGATTACGTTAGTTCGTGTGCAAGTTTGCAAGATTTTAAAGGTTGGATATTAATTTGAAATGACCCAAACCAAACCATCTATTTTTCAAGGCCGCATTCATAGATCATCCTTTCCAAAATTAGACAAATCAAAAACCGTTTTGACATATAATTGTGTCATACAACATCGCTGAACTCGGTTCTTCAAGAAAGTACTAAACTTACAATAATTAAATGGCTAAACTAGTGAAATGCCCCCTAAACTTGTGCCTAATTTTCAATTGACCCCCTATCCTTTTTTTTTTGGAAAATTAAGGATATGAACTCTTTTTTTCTCCAATTTCTCCTCTGTGGTCTCAATCGTCAACATTTCATTCAATTTTCAATTAAATCATTAAAAAAAATATTTTTTCGGAAACAATTGAAGAAAAAGAGAACACAAAAAAAACTTGGGACCCCTTGACCCAAACCCATCCCCCATTTCTTCTCTTCACCATTCCCCCATGACCACCACCCACAGACACCTCCCCCTCCTCCCACCCCCCACCCCTTCCCCGATTTCTTCTCCGCTCTCCCTCCTTTCCCCACCGCAACCCACCCATACCCATTCCCCTCCTCCTCGACCCGTGCCCCTTCTCGCCCCTTTCCCCATTGCAAGCCACCCGAACCCACCCCCTACCGCCACGATTCATCTCTCCTATTCCCCATGACCACCACACGCAACCCACTCTAGAGAGAGAGAGAGAGAGAGAGAGAGAGAGAGAGAGAAAAAAAAATTAAAGTTTTACATTTTATTTTTCAGTATTTATTTATTTTTAACGTACAAAATGACCAATTTGCCCTCATATTTAATGGAAGATTAGATGAGATGTTGAGAATTTAGACAGCATGGGGGAAATTGGTAAAAAAAAAAGAAAGAGCTCATATCCTTAATTTTCACAAAAAATAAAAGAATAGGGGGCCAATTGAAAGGTGATCTTTGTAATATCGGATTCGAGTGGTCCAATGATATCAATTCAAGTATTTTTGTGCAAATATGATCTTTGTATAAATATCTATAAAATAGAAGGTTTGAATTAGTGAAATACAATGCGGAGTAAGCTTACAATGGTGTCCCTCATGATAAACTGTACATTATTTAGTTGATACATTTGAATGACTAAACGATCAACAATCTAGAGAGAGAGAGAGAGAGAGAGAGAGAGAGAGAGCACCAGAGAACAAATTTCTTTCTTTTTTTTCTTTCAAATATGGGATTATTGAGCAACACAACCACTGCTGATCATCCCATCTTTTTAGCCCGAATCTTACATTACAGGATCAAAAATAATCATACAACACAAATACAATTACTTTTACAGCAGAAAAACTGAAAGAGGATATACAACATAGTGCAGTGCCTATTCCAAAATTTCTATACCTGCACCAAAATTATACTGATGGCTCATATTCCCACAACAATTGCTCAGTAATCTTGCTCAGTTTATCATCGTCGAGATGCTTCCATGTCTTAATCCTCTCAACTCCCGTCCACCCTTTCTCCCCCTTCCCGAGTTCTGCCAATATGACCCTTGCTCTCCTTCGCCACCCTGCCTTTCCATAACCATGGTATCCAAAGCCCCCACCGTAACAAAACCAAATATTCTCCAGATCCCCACAAAAGTCATTGTTATGATCATGTCCCATGAACACAGCTTTCACATCTTGCATGGATACAAGGGTCTGTAAAACTCCTGAGTTCACCGATGAACATGCCACTGCCTCCTGAAACTGACCAACAATATTTTTGTACCACAGCTGCCGGACCTCTGGAATTGGGATATGGAAGAATGCAAGCGCCGGTGGTTTATCCTGAGGAAAAGCGTTTTCTGAGTTATCTTAATCTCAATTATGGCACTGTTAGTGTGTTACCTGCAACATCTTAATGAAACCTACATCTAAAGAAACCTCCCTTGCGGGAATTGGAAGAACATGCTGAGCAGCGGTGCACGTATAGCATGAACAACTTGATGCAGCTATGGAATTGTAATTTTACAAGTGTGTGGTTAAAATGATTTTACAACATATAAAACTCATTTGCACTAAATTAGGGAAAAGTATACGTGAATTTTAATGGAAAGGCCACTTCAAAAAGCAAGTGTAAAAAGTTTCTCAATTTGTTTCATAATAATCAGAACAATCTGAAATCAATCAGATAAAATGCAACAATATGCAGTCATAGTATCCTTGTTGATTGAATTTGTCGAATGTATACCTGATATCCCTGAGAAATGCCATGAAGCCAATCGAGTTGAGATTCCTTAATCCAACCATAAGTTCGAACTCCTTGAACAGTCTCCCTGTCTCCACTGTCAAGAAAGAAAAGATTGAGGATGCTGCTGTTTGCCAAATGGGAACCTGGGGCACCATATACTCTCAGATCATAATTTCCAAAGCCATCAATTTTTTTCCTGCTTCCTCTGGCAAGATTAGAGAGATCTTCAGCTGATGGATTAATTTGTGAAACTGAATAATCCATAAGGGAGATAAAAGACATCAGTTCTTCACGATTCATCGTAGATTCTTGGTCGTGGTTGCCTAAAATTGCTGCCCATGGAAGTCCTGATTCAATGGCAGGACCAAATGCTCTAAGCAAGGATTCAGCAGCATCAACAGAGCTTGACCCAAATATATTATCTCCTGTTTACAAACAGAGTCAAAATCAATACTTGGGAGAGAGAGAGAGAGGGAGAGAGAGAGAGTTGAGGACAAAGGGATCAGTACTAGCTTAGTTAGTTTTAGTTTAACTAAGTCAGATATAGTTGGGCCATGACACTACATGTAAAGTAACCTATATTCAGATAATTGATGCCTACATTCACTCAGAAACATTCACATAACTTAGAATTTACTGGAAGTTGGAACCATCCAGATACAGAGGATGCACAAACTAATCAAGTAAGCCCATTTTTAACTTTTCCCCACCTCTTAAATGCCGTATGAAGAACTTCGGCCCTGGTTAATTAGAAGGAAAGAGTCTAATAGCTGAAGATTAGAGGCTACAGCTGCATGCACCTAATAAGATAGGATACAGAACTTGAAGAAGTTTTAGCTTAAAGCATCATGCCTCTGCACCTTGATATGAATATTATATTGGGTCTAGATGTTTAATGAAGTTTGGTAACCAGTCAAGGTGGTTTAGTTTCTCATTTTTCAAACTAATTTCTATTATTTCCCGCAAATTTCACACGTTTAACTTAAAGCATTCATCCTTCGGGCCCTCGATATGAAAACTCCATGAAAAAGATATGGCACATAGGATGAGAACAATGTGGAATGTGTTCCAGTACCACTGACTTATATATGATTTTAAAACTTGAGTTCTAATATACACAAACTTCTTAATTTCAATAAGCCTGACTGAGTACAAGCATTCTTATAGGTAAAATTTTAAATCTTTTCATTTTTAAAGAGCTCAAAGCATGATAATTTATTTTTAGATTACCTAATGTGCAAATATAACTAGCCCCCCAAAATATTAACGTCCATCACCATAAGTAAATAAAAGAGTAAAAACAAACTAGAAAATATCTTAACAAATAACAACACTTGAAAACTAAAAACAAGAAAACCAAACCAATCTGTAAATTTCCAGGGAAAACGAGAAATGAAAAAAAAACAAAAAAAAACTGCACCTGTAAAGGCAATGAAATCAGGCTTTTCAGCTTCGATCATCCTCTTCAAGAAGCGAGACGTATTGAGATCAGAGCAGTGCTCAAACTCAGAGTCCAAAACGTCTCTGCAGCGAGTCAAGGCTCCATTTCCATAATGCATATCAGCCACCTTAATCACAGACAAAAACTCATTAACAAAAACTGCTTAACATCTTAATTACACAATAATTTCAAGCATCACATACATAATCAAAGCATCAGGTGAAGTACCTGCAGGATTTTGAAGGTGCCATCAGAGCGGAAGCGAAGGGGAAGATCTGGGCTGGTCTTCTTAACTCTCACAGGCCGATGGCCTATGAGTAAATTGTGAGAGATTTGGTTGTGGAGTAACCAGAGAAGTGAGTAGAGAAAACCCAGATAAAGAAACGAGTGCTTCCAGTTTGCTGCTGAGGACGATTCCATTGAAGGCCTCAGCTGAAGGTCCAGATTCTTCAGACAGTGGGGTGGGTTGCGGTCCGGTTCAGACGGACCGCTTATTGACTTTTTTTTTCGTCTCCCCACGGTCTATTGTTTTACTGTTTTGTAAAAGTTAGGGTCTTTTGATTTCTCCAGGGGTCTCTATAAAATATTAAAGTTATGAACTACCTAAAATAGCCTCGTCTTCTAACAAAAAATTGTTGGGAGAGTAATAAAATTGTTAATTTCTTCAAACAAATATTGTTGTAAAATGTTAAGCTCTCCTAACAAAATTATTTTGTTAGCAGAAAATACCTATATATTAAGGGTAAAATTGTATAAATAAAAGAATAAGTTAAAAAGGGATAGAAAACTAGTAGTCTTTTTATTTATTTCATACAAAATTCAGTTGCAAAAGAACAGCGGTACAGTTATCAAATGAAGAAATAAAGGGAAGAAAAAAGGTAACGGACAAAAGGGCGTAACAGGAGAAAACTAATTTAATCACCAAAAAAAAAACCAATTTGTTTATATTTCTTCATACTAAAATAATAAAATTGTGAACTTTTGTTTTGCAATTACAATAGATATGAGGTATTAAAAACCCAAAGCCATATTTTCAGTTTTAAATCTTTTGGAGTCAATGGATCTAGCTAAGTAGAAAATGACTTTAATTTGCACACCAATGATCTCTCGGCTTCCCCCCATGACACCTTAATAACATATCGTCCCGAAATTTAATTTAATTTTCAAAATTCTAAAGTGAAATGACGACTTTAACCTTATGGTTCCTTGTTGGTTTAGAGTTGACTTTTTGCTCGGGGCTAGTTTTGAAAATTTTCTTAGTTCTTTTGCCTAATGCTCGAGCTCATGAGTTCGTAGACACGTGGTGGGCATGAAGCCCATCTAAACTGTTGCTAATTGGTGTGTGGTTTACACCTTGTGCTTGCTGAATGTAGGGGTGGGCATCTCAATCGAAAAATCCGCGTACCGACTGTACCGTACCGACGGTTTGGTTTGGTTTGGTTAATTTATTATTTTATTATTATTTATTCTCCCGATCCGATCCGAACCGAAGCCTTTGGTTAAAGAACGGTTAACAATATGTCCAACCCGCGAAAACCCGTACCGAACCGCATATTAATAATATTTTATTATTTTAATACAAATATACATGTGTCAACATTTTATTGGCTTTGAGGAATATAGTGGTGGGCTGCGCAACACTTGAATAGCCCACTGAAACCCTAAAAACTTAACTAGCTAAGTCATTTCCCTCTCACATCTCCATTCAGCCGCACCACAGACAATATATTAGAATTGATCTCTCACCTCTCTGTGAACTCATCTCATATCACCCAAATTTGCGCCACTATCAACATCATCTCATCCTCATCAGCAGCAACACCACTCTAAATCTCCAAGAAGGTATTAACTAAAAACCCCAAATCTGCCAGAGTTTTAATGTTTATATTGTCTTGCTTTTCTTCTCTTTTTTTTTAAAAAGATTTTTTCCATATATACTTTGTATATCTATGCATGAATCATGCTATATATAATATATACAAACGACAACATAGATCCATTGATGTAAAAGTTTATATATATATTTGTGATGTAAATGGAAGGGTAGAGTGATAAACAAGATAATGATGGGAGCTGGGTCATAATCAAAATGGAGCTTCAAAGCCCCACAGCTCAGACCCATTTAATATGATAATAAATATTGGCTTTGATTTATGAAATGGTTGTTTAATATGAGAATATATATTGTCTTTGACTTATGACAGGGTAGGTGTCGTGATTTTACATGAATTCAAACCCAAGTTTTACTACACCACCCTCTGCACCAAATCTGCACAGTTCCGTTCCCTCACTTTCAACAACTAATAGCGTTGGAAAAAGAAAATGGTGGAAGCCTTGGTTTGCACAAGTGATTGGTTGAAAGCCGAAGAATTCTCTTTTTACAAAGAACCCACCAAGGAGGAACTTGAGTTTTATGACACTTTGGAGCAAATTGAAATAGGTAAAAACTTCTAATTTTTCTAATTTATTTTGGTTCTCAATTGCATTCATATGAAATATATGTTTTTCTAACTATCATTGTTAATTTAATCATGTAGAAGTGGACACTTTATCTCAAATGGCAGAGCTAGTGGCCACAACCTAATACTTTGTTGAAGCTTTGTATTGAAAATTGGCATCTGTTTTTATGAGATGTTGTATTTTGTTGCTGCATTTGACAGTTTGAAACTTTAAAATAGTTTCATGTTGGTTTGTAATACTATATGTCATTTTATTATTTGGATAATTTGGAGTATTTATTAATGAACTTAAGTTATGTGAAATGGTTATAAATTGTATTTTTATTACACGGTTAATAGGTACTTTGTTAATTGGTACTACCCGCGTACCGAACCAATCCGACCCGAAAATTTGGTTAACCAACCGAACGGTTAAATGGTTAAATGGTTGGTTAATGGAAGAGAAATTGTTCTACCGAAAGGTATGGTACGGTTAATGGAAGAGCCTTCTACCGTTCCAATCCCACCCGTGCCCACGCCTAGCTGAATGCTTGGGAAGTAATTGTGTTTGTTGTGCAGGTAGTTTTTTTTTATGGGTTTTGAGCCAGTTTCAAGGGAGGTTTTGCTGATTTTCCGGTAGAAGTCAAACTCTAAAGTTGTTTTGGAATTAGGGCAAAAAGGGTATTTTAGTAATTTTGGGCCGACACATGCCTGGTGTCGGATAGGGAGAGGGTTCATCACGGATTCCAATAGGGAATTCGAGGCAAGTCCTTTCAACCTTGATAGTGTATGTGTGTGAGAAACCCCCATCCACCTTTTTTTTTTATAAGAAAATTGTAGATTTCATTCCAATAAAGAGTGTGGAACATCGGGCATGTATTGCGTGGCCTCGTTAAAACTATCTCGGAAAATACCACATGGGAAAAATTCCGGAGTAGGAAAGAGTATCACACATGCCAAAGGAGTACATAAGGAAAAGGATTACAAAGCATCCACTAACAAAACATCCTGAAATTTTGTAGTTTAAACTATTGCTTATATTCAAAAAAAATCTTTTGAAGACTTCAACTAGCAAATATTTGTAAATTATTTAGATGCAATTACGGAAGCACAATTTTATTATGGGAGCATAAAATGAATTAGTAGGATTCAGTTTTGGACTGAATTGGTGAAGCCAATTTTTTTAATTTATCGGGTAATAGTTTAAGTTAAATTTTTTGAAACAAATATTACCATTGGCCAAGTTGGATAAATAGATTAAAGGGTTAAATTAGAAAAGAAATATTATGACGCTCCATCCCTGGTAGAGAACACTCATGCAGATGTATTGGCAAACCTAGAATCAACACTAGACACCCAGTTCAGACGCTCCATCCCGTTCAAACACCTTGACCAACCAAGCATCGAAGAGATAGAACAAATTGACTCAATGCAGATTGATGAGGACTCTAACTCGCAATACCCCATCATCGACTACTTGGCAAATGGAAATCTACCAAAGGAAAAGTCTAAAACTAGGAAGATCCAGCAGAAAGCCACAAGATACTACATGCAAGACAACAAGCTCATTCGCATATCATACTCCGGCCCTCATCCCATGTGCATAAAGTACCCTCAAACACTTGAGGTGTTCTGCAAAATTCACCATGGCGAGTGTGGCAACCACTCTGGGGGCAGGTCACTCGCCCAGGAGGCTCTAAACATAGGCTATTTCTAGCCTTCCATGCGTCATGACTCAACAGAGTATGTCAAAAGGTTGATCGCAGCCAACAGTACAAGCCGGTTCCAAACCTGCATGCCGAAGTATACCATCTGCAGAACAGTCTATGGCCATTCATGCAATGGGCCATTGACTTAATAGGCCCCATGTCATCAACACCTGCCAAGAAAGGCATGATGGTCGTTGACATCGACTACTTTACTAAATAGATCGAGGCCGAAGCTCTATCCTCTACCAAAGAAGCCAATGTGGGATGATTTGTCTGGAGAAACACTATCTCCCGATTTGGCTGCCCATAGTCGCTGGTTACCGATAATGGGTCACAATTCATCGGCAAGCAGATCACCACATACTTTGCAAAGTACGACATTAAGCAACACTTGTCTACCCTGAGGTATCAGCAGGGCAATGGCCAAGCCGAGGACGGAGCCCTGCCACTTCTGAAAAAGAAAAGCAACTATTGGAAATTTCAAGTTATTTATCCAGTTATTTTAATTTCAAATAAAGTGATGTAATCATACAAGCATCAATACAAGTTCAATTTTTCGTTCAATAGAAATGTGCAAATCTATGAAGCATCTTCCGAGAGACGTAGGTCAAGTAGACCATCGCCCATAAGCCGCATCTTTAGGGAGATGCAGGGTGAAAACTATGAAGTATCCTCCGGGACCATAGCCCATAAGCCGCATCCTCAAGGAGATGTAGGGTGAAAACTATGAAGCGTCATCTGGCACCATCACCCTTAAGCCGCATCCTCAGGGAGATGTAGGTTGAAAACTATGAAGCATCCTCTGGGACCATCACCCTTAAGCTGCATCATCAGGGAGATGCATGGTAAAAACTACGAAGCGTCCTCAAGAACTATCTCCCATAAGCCGCATCCTCAAGGAGTTACAAGGCAAAAATTATGAAGCGTCCTCAGGGAGACGCATGTCAAGCAGACCATTGCCCACAAGTCGCATCCTTAAGGAAATGTAGGGTGAAAACTATGAAGCGTCCTCTGGGACCATCGCCCATAAACCGCATCCTCGGGGAGATGCAAGGCGAAAACTATGAAGAGTCCTCAGAGAGACGTAGTCAAGAAGACTATCGCATATAAGCTGCGTCCTCAGGGAGACGCAAGACAAAAACTATGAAGCGTCCTAAGGGAAAAGCAGAATAGCACCCTTTAAGTAAGTGGTGAGTAAACATTCAAGTATCCTAAGGGAGATATAAAATCAAGGCACCAGCAACTCATTCAAGCAGTTCACAAGACATAATGCAAATTGGAGCTAAAGAAATAACTGAGATTTCCATAGCAAAGTAACCAACCGGATAAGTTTAACAAAAAAAATGGTCAAACACAACCAATTATTACAAATAAAAAAGCAAATTACAAAAAGCTTCAAAAGATAAAGGAGACTTCATCTAATCAGAGATATCGACAGGAGACCCTTGGTTAGCGACCTCTTCGACATCCATCTGATCAGCTACGCCTTCAGCAGCTCCAGCTATTTGCTCCATGATATCTGCCGTTATCTCATCAGATATGCCCTCCTCGGCATCATTCTTCTCGACTACAGTCTCGTCAATTGCCGGCTTTTCAGCTCCTTCTACATCTACAGCACTGACCTGCTCACTTTGAGAAGTGACCTACATCCACAGCACTGACCTCCCAGTTCGATCCTCAT
Source organism: Prunus padus (assembly GCA_024362665.1). NCBI lineage: Eukaryota > Viridiplantae > Streptophyta > Magnoliopsida > Rosales > Rosaceae > Prunus > Prunus padus. The sequence continues at coordinate 5,659,074 of JANFAM010000020.1, forward strand.
CTTTAACCGATACAGGCAACTTGAACTTCGGATAGGAATATCGGCATCTTCTTGTCTCTCGGCAGGTGAACTGGCCTAGGAGCGATCACAATTTCTGAGCTTGTCAGTAGGAGACTTGAGTTGAATGTCCCGAACATTTCTCATACCGCCGATCTTCTCACTATTTGCACCGATGAGATAACCTTAGCAGATGACGAGGGAGCAGTTCCTACTTGAGTCTTCTCAGCAGATGGGACATCTTTCTCCGAAGACATGGTCACGGCAATGGTCTGGACCATTATGCTTCCATCTCTCGACATCTTAGGCAGGGGGTAGACCACCAGTTTTCTTTCAATACTCGCTTAACAGCTAGTGCCACCACCTTAACCATGTCCGGCCCAAGATCCAGTTTATTGCAGATATCATTCTCTGCAAGCAAGCAGAAGACGGAAGTTAGTCAGTCACCCTTTAGGAAATTCAAATAAAAAGCAAGCATATCAAACAGTAATATGACGTACCGTCGCAGTAGGTGATAGGAACAAGTGGACCATCGCCAACCTCGTCTTCCCATCGTCCACTGACTTCCAGCACATCGACATGCCATACGTGATCTCCTTGGTTGAAGCTGTCAAACAGCTTGGCATTGCATATGTGAACCTGAGCATACTTCTTGTAACGCCTCACTTTGAAGAAGTACAAGAACTCTCGCACCGTTAGAACCAACTTGAATAAACGGCTCATATTTTCAAAGCACATGATCTCCCGGTAGACGTTCGAAGTACACTGACTTGGAGCACACTCCATAGCGTAGAACACATCCCTGAAAAACTTTGACAATGGGAACGTGAACCGAAGGATAAATAAAAGGGACGGAATGTGATGATTCTAACATATGGATCATTCACATCCACACAAGGTGCATCGTCAATCGAAGACTCCACCAGCTTGACATGCACGTCATTAGGAATTGTAAAAGCATAAGTGGCCCGCCACTTTTGGAACTGAGCTTCAGACGTAACACGATGCAGATTAGCCGCAAATATCTTCTTGTGCACTTTAGAACCTCCACATAGGTAAAAAGGTACTTGTAAGCTTGGTGATCGGCTAACCTTCTCAGAAGACATGATGGCTGAACAACTACAAGAAAAAACAAAATTTTTGCAGATCAAATACATGTCAAATCAACAAAAAAATTAAATAAAATAGGGCAGCTCGAAGGCCCAAGCTGCAAGTCCACAGCCCATTCGGATGGCCCACGCTACATCATCTTAAATGGGCTAGGCCCATGCTGCGACAAAAAAAGAAAAGGAAGGCGCAGCAACAGCAACCACTGATGTTCACCGTCGCTGATAGCATAATAGCCGCTACCACCAGCCTGCTCCCTCGCGAAGACAACCAGCAACTGCAGCCGCTGGTCCTTGCTGCAAGAATAAAAAAAATAAAAAAAATAGGAAGAAGGTCACAGCAGCCGCCATCGTCGCCACCACCATCGATCACGATGATAACCAGCCTTACCCTACCCAGCTGGTCCTCGCTGCGAAGAAGAAAAGTCAAATGCCTACCCTAATTGGGAGCCCAATTTGCAAAAGGAGTCCAACTCACAAAAGAAAGCCCAGACGCAGTTGTAAAGCCCAAAGAATATTTTTCATCACATACATGCCTCACAAGCACCATGAAGAAGCTGGGGGGCATTTGTGGGAACAAATATTTCGACTTCCAATTACAAGGTGCCACGTGGACAAGAAGAATATCTCATAGGTCAATTAATTGAGCCCATTTATTTGGCAAATTAATTGATACTAAAAAGATGGATATTATCTTCATTTTTAAAAAAAAAAATATCACCAATTTAAGATATTATCCTAATTTGGAGCAATCATCATCAATTAGTGATTTGATCCCAATCAAATCCCTAATTGACTCAATCTCTATAATTTGGGGAAAGAATATCTTCCTTCCAAATAAGAAGATATTCTTAGAGAAAACCCTAGATGCCTAGAGCTCTATAAATACATAGCTACATTCAACACACAAGGTAATCCTAAACCTAGCTAGAGATTATGATGAGAATTTACTTGTAAGAGTTGGGCTGATGGAAGAAGCTTAGGTGACTCTTGTTTTGAAAATGACGTTTTTAGCCCTCATTTTGACGGTTAAATTGATAGACTATCACGGTAGGACCCAATTGCAACTACTTGTTGTAATTGCTTTAAAAAAAAAGTTATAGGACTCAATTGAAACTCGAGGTAAAGCTTAGGGACCTCTAAAGTTAAAAACCGTTTATTAAAAACACGAAATACTGTTTTTAAGAAAAAGTAAAAATGTGAACACTCAAAATATGTTTTCCATGTTTTCAACGAATTTAAAGAGCACGCTATTTTCAAAAACACAGGATTCAAGTGCAATTCCTTTTTTCTTTGTTTCCTCGTGAGCTCTAAATCTTGCATGACTGATCTCCACCAAAACTAGAGCAATGCCAAGAAATCATGCAACGTCAAGCATGAATTATTCTTTGATTTCGAAGACTTGGAAATGGTTTTATATAATTATTGGACTCTAAAGTAATTAAATGGCAGCTAATTAAAGACTATCTTGCATGACTGATCTCCACCACAACTAGAGCAATGCCAAGAAATCATGCAACGTCAAGCATAAATTATTCTTTGATTTCGAAGACTTGGAAATGGTTTTATATATAATTATTGGATTCTAAAGTAATTAAATGGCAGCTAATCAACGACTAGAGAGAAGATTTTCAAAAGACGAATGATCTTCAAGCGGATATTCTCCTATGAGAATATTTACACAAACAATATATATCAATTTTACTATTTAGTGAGTACCTACAAGAAAACAGAAAATTATTACCAATTTGTGAAATAGTATGGCGGCTCTAAATCTCGTGTTTTTTTTAAAAACACGGAATTCAAGTGCAATTCCTATTTTCTTTGTTTCCTCATGAGCTCTAAATCTTCCATGACTGATCTCCACCACAACTAGAGCAATGCCAAGAAGTCATGCAACGTCAAGCATGAATTATTCTTTGATTTCGAAGACTTCGAAATGGTTTTATATAATTATTGGATTCTAAAGAAATTAAATGGCAGCTAATTAAAGACTAGAGAGAAGATGTGCTGGCAAGGGTACCTAATAATTTTTGTTTTCACCACAGATTTGGCTGGGCAGCTCACCCAGTCCTCTGTTCGGTTCGTCCCTGCCTACTTGTCACATGGCCAATTATTTCTTTGAAAAGTGATTTGAAAGAAATGATTTGTATTTGACATGTACGGAATTAGTTGAAGAAGTAAAAGAAAATGGTTTAATGGTTTAAACGCGGGTTTAATGGTTTAAACGTGTGTTTAATGAGGAGCAAATGGTTTTATGTGATGTTTTTTGTGGTGTCGTGTGGGTCAAATGGTTTAAACGCGTCACCTTGGTGAAAGTCAAATTGGTCTTATTCTCTTTTTTGTTGGTAATTATATAAATTTATTATATTTGGTCTTGCTCTCAATAGACAAGTATTTAATTAAGAACACTGTTGTTGCCAAGAATACAAAGAAAAAATAGCGGCTAGCGGATACATACATGTCATGCCAAGCAAGGCTACAATTTGGCGTGTGGGGAAGTCGTGGTACATACAGTTTACTATTTTCTCATGCAAACCTATAAGTGTTACAAATTTAACAAGCCCAAGCCCAACTAGCCCACTGCACTATCAAGCATTACATAAAACAAAGCTCAAGTCACTGCAATACAATAAAGCCCAAGTACAAGCACGCAATAACACACGATGCCAAGCAACTTCCTTTTATTGTCAAATTACCCGATAAGCTTACGTGGGCCTAAGCCACATATATGTCTGGGGCTTACTGAGCGGATTGTAGTGTGGATGGTTACAAAGATCCATAAGACTCATTAAAAGTTCAAAAGAATGAAGGTTTTGGGCTACTTAGGAGCCCCAAAATCAAAGCCATTTTCTTGAGCCCGCTAAATGGATAAGTAAAGAGATGAATTTGTTAGGTCGTCAGCACCCAACACCTACCCATATGTCTAGCCCGCTGAATGGGTATTTCTAGCCCTAAGTCGCCAAACAACAACGAGGACATTAGTTGGCATTGAAATTATTGTTTTTCTACCCCAAAGAGCAATTTCCTCTGACGGAAAGAGAAAAAGTGAGCAATTTGCAAGTGGTGCCCCATCGCGCCGAATAAATGGATTTATTTGGTCGCGCCGCTTTGAACAGAGCAGCAATCTCCTAAACACCATTGTATGAATGCACAGCACACTCTTGACGAATCTTCATCCGTTTTCAAGGCAACGGTTTCACTGGGTTTATGACGTCATAAAGAAAACGAGAGCTGACGTCACACATGGGGAGAGCTAATAAAGATGGCAGCAATGATTAAGGGAACATGTGCTTTTGGCCTTTTTACCCTTTTCTAGAGAGAATTGAAACTTTATCTCACCCTTTCCTACCATCTGATTGAATGATTGTTATCTATTAAGATGTCCGTATAGACCTGCCAAAATAATGTATAAAAGATGAACATATACGTATGAGAAATTAAATGTTTGGGTTAAATCTTATCATGTAGATCCATAACATGGTAATTAACAGGTGGATTAGTATTGATACTTGACACACGATAATATGAGAGATTATATAATGATATTGGAGTATGGTTATGTGGTATAATTTGTACACGTGTTATTCTAATATGAGTGGATAATGCAGTTGATATTTCCCTCTTTTAGGAAATAGTATAAAAAAAATATATGTTTATATTATAACACGTGGACAAGTTGATGTGGCTCACCTATTTTAGCATTCCGAAGTTGTTAATTAAAAAAACGGTTTGAGATGCTTTAATGTGTTTGACATAAGTTTTTATAGTATTTTAAGGCGTTTTCTTTATGTTATAATTGATATTCCAATGGGCTACTTAGGCCCCTCTTTGGTTTTTGATTTTGTCAAGGCCTTGGTCTTCCATGCCTATATTTTTGTTAGTGTTGGTTGGCTTTTGTGGTTCTTGGTACTGACTCTAGGTGGCTTCCAGTCTTTTAAGAATTACATTATACTTCTGCTCTATGAATTTTACAGTATAAAATGGGATATGGTGGGTGCCGAAGAGAAGATAGAGAAATTGGGAGAAAAGAGGAGGGTGGGGCTAGTATGAATACATTTTTTTTTCCGAAACCATGGCTAGAGATTATGATGTGTATTTACTTGGAAGAGTTGGACTGATGGAAGAAGCTTAGGAGACTATTGTTTTGAAAATGATGCTTTTAGCCCTCGTTTTGACAGTTAAACTGACAGACTATAACGGTAGAACTCAATTGCAACTACTTGTCGAGTTAAAGAATGTAATTGCCTCTAAAAAAAGTTACATGACTCAATTGAAACTCGAGGTAAAGTTCAAGGACCTCTAAAGTTAAAAACCTTTTTTAAAAAACACAGGATATTGTTTTTAGGAAAAAATAAAAATATGAACGCTCAAAATATGTTTTCCGTGTTTTCAACGAATACAGAAAGCACTATGTTTTCAAAAACACGGGATTCAAGTGCAATTCCTATTTTCTTCGTTTCCTTGTGCGCTCAAAATCTTTCATGACTGATCTCCAGCACAACTAGAGCAATGCCAAGAAGTCATGCAACGTCAAGCATGAATTATTCTTAGATTTCGAAGACTTGGAAATGGTTTTATATAATAATTATTGGATTCTAAAGTAATTAAATGGGAGCTAATTAAAGACTAGAGAGAAGATGTGCTGGCAAGGGTACCTAATAATTTTTGTTTTCACCACAGATTTGGCTGGGCAGCTCACCCAGTCCTCTGTTCGGTTCGTCCCTGCTTGCTTGTCACATGACCAACACACTATCAAAATTATAGACAATTATTTCTTTGAAAAGTGATTTGAAAGAAATGATTTGTATTTGACAAGAAGATTAGATTTGTCAAAAAAAGCTATGAAATAAGATCAACGTGTTTAATAACTAGATACAACGTATTTGAATTTACTACATGTAAGGAATTATTTGAAATTCATTTGTTTTTTTCTCTTCTTATTCAAATGTTGAAATACGTGAACCAGTCTACAATGTTCGGTATATCATTTGAAATTAATTTGCTTTTTTCTCTTCTTATTCAAATGTTGAAATACGTGAACCAATCTACAATATTCGGTACATCACATATTATCTCAATTGAGAATCGACAAAATATCAATAATATATCAAATATTGTGGATTGATATTGAGTACCAAACTATATATTCCCTAATTATGTTAGGCAACTGGGATCCACAAATTAAGAAAGAAGGATGGCCTTCACTGTAAGTGTCTGTGCCGTGGAGATAAAGAAGATTCCGATGCAATTCAGTCGTAGGTTAGATTCATGCACAACCCTCAATCCGTGGAATAGGGTATGAATTCATGACCAATCCCAAAGGTGGGCAATCATCATGTAACACGTGCTAGCTCCTTCAAAAATACATATCTAATGTCTCATGAATCTGGGCTTCATTCAATGTTTTGCCATCTTTTGTTTCCAGAAGTAAAAGAAAAGGGTCACATGAAACACAAGGATCAGTCATCAGGATGTAAATTTATGGGGATGGTTAGTGAGAAGCAAATGGTTTAATGGTTTAAACGCGTGCTTAATGAGGAGCAATTGGTTTTATGTGATGTTTTTTTTTTGTGGTGTCGTGTGGGTCAAATGGTTTAAACGCGTCACCTTGGTGAAAGTCAAATTGGTCTTGTTCTCAATAGATAAGTACTGAATTAAGAAGACTGTTGTTGCAAAGAAAACAAAGAAAAAACAGACACTTAAAATGGCGGCTTAGGTGATCCCACCTCACTAACATTTTTATTCTATTTCACCAAAATAAGAGTAATTAATTACTACTCTATGCATGAAGCATATTGCTCTTATAATTTCCGAAAATATATATATATAGTAGGTTTTTCCATGTTTTTTGTAAGATGATGTGGCTAACATTTAACCTCGACACTACAAAGGAAAACTTTATTAAATACTAGAAAAATGATAAATAATTTAATAGTTAAAACCATCAAATTAATAATTATCTCAATCATATAGCTTCTATCCTACCACACAACCCTAATAATATATTCATTAATCCATAAAACTTAATCGTTGTTTTCTGAAAAAACCCTAAAGAAAAATCTCGTCACCGTCGGAAGCAGCATCCACCCTTCCTACTCCACCCATTTCTTCTTCTCTCATCCCATTTCCTCTCATTCCATTTATTTTCCCAATAGAACTTTTTTGTGTGACATAGAAGCAGATGACGTGAAACATTGTCGTCGCCATGATATAGTTGTCGTCTTTTGGCCCACAAATGCAAAGATTTGGCTCCAGTTGTCAACCTTTGATATAAATTTGGAGCTACGAAGCAAAGATGATGTCGGGTTCGGGTTTAGCTGGTGGAACACTATGGGTTTAGTTGGTATAGCCCTATGGCTCTTTTCGGCTTGCCTAAGAGGGATGTGGAGCGGTGATCTTGTTTCTTAGTTCGTTTTAGTCTAATAATTCCCATGAACTCTTTAGGAGTTTGATATGGTTTGTTTCTTGTTTATGATATTTTATTTTCTTTTGGCTTTTGGCTTTCGTTAGGGATTTGTCATTTCCGCCGTTGTGCAGCAAATCTATATTGCATGTTTGAGTACATGTGCTTTTGGTTGCTAGTTCGAGGATTTTTATTAATCATTTTTTGGGCTGTGTGTATTCTCTCCAAATCAAATTTAACTTGTACTTGTACTTGTTTAGTGTTTGGTCACTAGAAAAATGGTATCCTTATTCGGCACCTTACTTTGTACTTGTTTTTGTTTTTTATTATTATTTTTTTATAATAAAAAACATCTCAATAATAACATCTCGATAGTATAGCGTTTTCAAACCCTAAATAATATCAGGATTTGAAGACTATATATATAGTCCTAGTGCAATCCAATTAATCAATTACAACTAACATAGCAATGTAAGTAGCGATTTCCCCAACCAACCACCCCGATTGAGTCTATTGAGCTATAACTATAAGGGTGCGTTTACTAATCCGTAATCAAATTGAGAGGAATTGAATTGAGGAGGAATTGAATTGAGGAGGAATTGAAATTAGGCGGAATCGAATCGATTCTGTTGAAGTTGTTTACTAAAATCGTATGGAATCGGAATAGAATTCCATAAAGTTGTTTACTAATTCAAGAATCGGAATATAAACCAGATGATTACTAAAATGCCCTTGTCCCAAATCAAATATTTTATATATATTTTTAATAAAATTTGATATAGTATATAATAGTAAGAAAAAAATTAAATTGCTTTTTTATTTCATAGACACACTAAATGATTTTGTTTATTTTTTTATTTATAAATTTAAATATTTCTAATAAGTATATTTTTTTTATAAATGTAATTATTTCTATTAAGTTTTTTTAAAAATAAATGTAAGTATTTCTATTAAGTATTTTTTTAAATTTATAAATGTAAGTATTTCTATTAGTTAATTCTTAATACTAAAATGATTTTGTTTTTATTTCTAGGATAAGGATAATCTTGGAAATAATGAAAGTAAGTGAGGGCATAAAGGGAAAAATTATCATTCCGATTACGGATGAAATCAGAATCCAAATCACCCAAATCTTGGAATTGAATTCCATTTTTTGTGTGGGCCCCGCGCACTATTGATTCCTCCTAATTTTAGTAAACACATGTATAATCCGTAATCGGAATCGGATTCCTTATTCTCATTCCGATTACGGGTTAGTAAACGTGCCATAAAAGGATTCGAAAGCACATCATTCAGTAGAGGTGTAAAATTCGATATAAAACTAGAACCAATTAATAATGCTTCATCTCGTGGAGAAATGATAGAACAGTACGGTATAGTACAATCACATGGTATAGTTTGTACATGTGTTATAATGTGAGTAGACGATAAGGTTGATATTTTCCTTTTTTAGGGAATAGTATCAATAATATCCACTTATATTATAACACGTGAACAAGTTATACCATGTGACCGAACTACTCTATGTAATGTTAGTATGACAATATTTATTTATTTTTAATAATTAAAAGATATAAGAAAAATGGAAAACAAATAATAAGTAGTTGTCCTAACCAATAATCAACTGGCTTTGATTGTTGATAAAGCAAAAATGATTCAAGAATAACTAGTAAACTAAATTAACTCCATCTAAAACACATGCGTTAGCATCAAGCATGAGGAAGCAAAAGGTTCCAAAAACTAAGAAACAAGAAGAAGACAAGCATGGGGGATTGTTGCAAAAATAAGGACTAGAAGAAGAGGGCAGGAGTTGTTAGTTAGTTACAATAAAAACCCAATTAAGAACACAAAGCAGGTTCTTTAATTAAAACACAAGTTAATTAAGATGCCTTCATCTTCATGTCTAAATAATGATATACTCCATAAGACAAGGCATTGGTTTGACGAAGAAAAGGTAAGACAAGGCATTGGAAAATTTGATCTGAGAATCGAATGAGGAGATTTTGTTTTAGGGTGTTTTTTTCTAGTGAAAAGACTTCTTTCCTGGTGGTCAGGCAACCAGTACTGAGAGACTTTTGCTATTATTTGGCACATCTCTTTGTCTCTTTTCATGCTTCTTTTTCAGCTTATCTCGGTTTTGTGTGTGTTTTTTATTCCATGTATTTAATCAATCCTTCAATTGAAACTTTTCCTTGATCAAGAAAAATACCTCGCAGTGTATTTTATTTATTTATCTGAAATGTCCGTCTTTTATGTGTCCTTTTCAAGATCATCTATTGGAAAAAAAAAAGAAGTTTAAACTAGAAAATAATTAAATTCAAAATAATACAAATAGGAACCAAAAAATACTTAATATTAGGGCATCATCTCACAAATATATTGGAATGTTATCTAATTTAATAAGTTTTTTTTGTTGCCAAAGTGAGGGAAAGGGAGGGGAAATTCAAACTCTTCCTTTTATGAAAAATCAACCTAGTTTTAAAAAAATCCCTAATTCTATCACTTTTCTCGATTTTTTTTTTAAACTTTTTCTCTGTAGAACCTAACACTCTTCTATAGTAACAAAATACATGCAATTGAAAAGAAATTTAGACATGAGAATGAAAGAGAAACAAAAAGAAGAGGGGGCATTTAAGAATTTTATAATATATTTGTACAAGATCACTAACATAAATATTTTCTATACAACAACATTTGAGAGGGGCTAATGCAAGTGTCATTTTTCATTGGACTAGAGACCTCGTTGGCATTCAATTTAATAAGTTCAATTTTAACATTTTAAAGTTTATCAAACAACGATTAAGACATTAGTCCCATTTATGTAAGTGTTTCTCTCATTTATCAAAGAAAAAGCATTTATAGTATTTCTAGTCCAAAGTCGCCAAAACAACGACCAAGACACTAGCTAGTAGTCCCGTTAATTGGCCTTGAAACTATTGTTTTTCTACACCAAAGAGCAATTTCCTCGGAAGGAACGAGAAGAGTTGAGCAATTTCCAAGTGGTGGCCATTGCGCCGAATAAACGAGTTTTATTTGGTCCAGCCCTAAGTCGCGCCGCTTTGAACAGAGCAGCAATCTCCTAAACTACATTCTATTAATGCACAGCACATTCTTGACGAATTTTCATCCCCTTTAAAGTCAATGATTTCACTGGGTTTATGACGTCATAAAGAAAACAAGAGCTGGCGTCACACATGGGGGGCTAATAAAGATGGCAGCAATGATTAAGGGAACATGTGCTTTTGGCCTTCCTATTATTTTCTAGGAGAAACATTTGGTTGGAATAGGGATATAACTGTTTTGCTATCTCTGTCCAATCACAGTTTGTCACGTGAAAAAATTTGTACGCTTGGCAGACTGTGATTGGAGGGGGATAGCAAAACAGTGATATCCCGTTCCAACCAAGTTTTTCTGCTTTTCTAGAGGGAATTGAAACTTTATCTCACCAGTTACTACCATATGATTGAATGCTTGTTATCTATTTGCAAAGATGCCCAAATACGTATGAGAAATTAAATGTTTGGGGTTAAATCTTATCATGTAGGATCCATAACATGGAAATTAATGGGTGGATTGGTATTGATACTTGACACACGATAATATGAGAGATTATAGAATGGTATTGGAGTACGATTATGTGGTATAACTTATATACATGTTATTATAGTATGAGTGGATAACACCGTTGATATTTCCCTCTTTTAAGGAATAGTATAAAACAAATATTCATTTATATTATAACACGAGACATTAGCATCTTCATGAGGGTCCCTAAAACAAGAGTTTTTTTTTTGTCCCTATCCCATACTCTGAGAGTTTTTGTGTAGATACTTGAAATAAAGATCGTTTCACAATAGTAAAACATATGATCAATGTGCATCTTCTTGTCTACATATAATTTACACGTTTTAGACCAACGATTATAATCTGTTTTGATTTTGACACAACTATGTTGGATTCCCATTGTAGATGTAGAGAAGCTAAATTCCTCTCAGCGCTAATCTCCTCATCTCTTCTTCTATAGAGAAGCTATAATTCACTTCATTAATTAAGTTTGATCATTTTGTTTTGACCAAAGATGGTCGGTTGGTCCTCACGTCTATGAATCATGGTCAATTATTCCTACAAATAGTATAGTGGCTATGCGTAATAATAAACGCCATCAGTGGGGTAGAATTCAGTTGATTTAACTATTCCACCTCTATCTATATGAGTAGAAATTCGAAATTCTCATCCACCCAATGAATATTTATATGTAAACTCCTCTCCCCTTATCACTTGGACTAGAAAAATAATAATAAAAGCAATCATATCAATTTTACTATTTCGTGAGTACCCACAAGAAAACAGAAAATTATTACCCATTTGTGAAATAGTATTGTGGCTGGTTATGCCTCAATTATAAAACTTTACACATCAATTAAATTTTATTTTAAAAAGTAACCAAAATTTAGACAGTTCAAAGATTTTTAGCCCAAATTTTAGATTTTGAGAATTTTAACCATTCGAGGGGGTTCGAGCATTGCTCAACGAGCCTCGAAAAGGATTGTGCATTGCTTGAAGAACTCGAATTACTATATTTCTAAATCTTGAAAAGGAAAAAAAAAGGTTAAAAGTCTTTTACGTGTTAGAAAAAAGGTTACATTTCCAAATTTCCCATTTTCTCACTATCTAAATAGTATACCTTGTAAAGGGGTTGGTCGAAATTGTTGAAAGTATTAGGTTTGTTGATTGTTTTCTAAGGTTCATTTGACATTCTTTCCTATGATAAGTCCTAATTTTATCTATACTAGTCCCTTGGCACGCGTGTGTTAATTGGTTATCTTTTTTTATTATTTTAGAATTAAAAAAGATAATGAGTAGTTGTGTTCCATTAAAATAGGATCTATTATCTAATGTTATTTTAAATTTTAAATTTTTTAATATGAAAAAGTGTTAATTTACCATATTATCCTCATTTAATTAATAATTTCAATTCTTAATGTTTGCATCAAGGACTAAAATATCGATGGTTTCGGAAATATCGATAGTCTAAAAACACGAAAATTTCGATGGAAATATCGGGATATTATCAATATCGATAAAAATTGAATAAAAACCATGGAAATTGTAAGAAAAATTTGGAAATTTTTATTGAAACTTTAGATGATGTTTATTTAGTCAATTATCAATTAGTTTATAAAAAAAATTGGAAGGAAATGCATTGCATTATGGGTTTAACTGATTTAAGTTGATTATATAGCGAGCTGACAAACACTGTAAGTGTAAAAAATATGAAGTAATTAATGAAAGCAGATTAAACACACCATATAAATATTTATATATAATAATTTACTACAATTTTTAACACTTTATACATTGCATTGTAAGATACATGAGTGACTTAGTACCACATAGAGTTCCTATGAGGTTCAAAATTTTCACTATCTTCATCATCTCTATGTGTAGTGTAATTGTATTGTGAAGAGTAGTCATCAAATGATAAATCCCCAAAATAGTTTTGCATGTAATTGTTAACATGTCATCCATATGGATCCGAGATTGATTGACGTTGTCCATACGCAAAATCATTTGAAGATTGGGTCTCAGATTCTTTCCATGAGCCGCTCGATTCCATCCCAAAAGGAATGGGATATGAAGAGTAGGGAAAGGCTTGGTTATGAGTATAACCATAGTTACTACTTCCCACTCCAACAGAGTCCGAATCGCCCTTGTGTGTGTGCTGTGTTTTTTTTCCCTTTCATGCACAAATCACGATATTTTCGATATTCTATTACATCGAAATTTTGACCAAATATTGCTTAAGTGTGACGAAAATTATCGACATCGAAATTTCCTCGATATTTTCGATATTTATACGATATGTGTATAGATACGTTTCGAAATATCCGTAACCTGAAAAAACCGAAATATCCTCAATATTTCGTCAATATTATCGATATTTCCGACTATAGTTTGCTTTGCATTAACCAATGCATTTTCTGGTATTTTGAATGTTTCATCATTCGCTGCATTTTACTTTATATATAAGATAAACAAAGAAAAAGGGTCTTAATATTTCTTGCCCCACTAATGCCCTTTATTATCCTCGGCCCAAAGTGCTCCTCTCCTCCCATACAACTAGACAGCATGTACTAAATTAAAGTTGATGTGTGCAACCATCCTAGGTAGATATTAGAACCATTGTTCTGGAACCACTCCCCTCTGTGCCAAGCCCTTTGGGCGAAGGATCCTGAGATGATGCCTGGAATGGAGGGCGGAGTCTTAATGAAGTTAGAAAATTTTCGTCTCAATTTCGTAAACAATTTGAAGGATCTCACTTGCATGTGCAAAAATGTGCTTTTATTGACCCTCGTTAACAACACCCACCATTAAAATCATGAAACATAAACTCAAAATTGACCCCTGTTTAATAAACGAAAAAGAAAATAGACAACAAATTTATCTAGAAAGAGAAGAAAATAAATTAGAATTAAATAAAAATTGGACCTAACTTTTACATTAGGGCAGGAATAAATTGACTTACATTAAAGTCTACGTCAAATGGAGTTTGTTCATATTTGGACTCGAATTCCGTTTTGTCTCAATGATCACTCGTATTCAAGTCTAAATCGAATCCAGTTGTTTCAATAAATCTTTGCATTTAAAGCCAACGAGATCTAGCTCAGCGCGAAAGGACATTCACTTGTAGACAAATATACATTTTTTTCTCTTTCCTTTTTCTAGTTAACGCCTTTGTGTTTCTTTTTTTAATACGAGAGATAATCTTAATAATAAGGAGAGTCGAGGTTTCACACACACTATTAAGTTGTTATGAGAGTTCGAACATTAGACCACTGATATGCAAATCAATGCATTTTTTCATTGAAGTAAGCCTTTTGTCTTTAAATATAGATAAAAACTTAAATCTCAGTTTGTGTAGACCCAAGCAAGGAATAAAATATCGATGGTATCAGAAATATCGGTAGTCCAAAAATACGGAAATTTCGATGGAAACATCGGGATATTATCGATATTTCGGTCCATGTTGTCAATATTATCAAGGAATAAAATATCGATGATATCAGAAATATTGGTAGTCCAAAAATACGCAAATTTCGATGGAAATATTGGGATATTATCGATATTTCGATCTATGTCATCAATATTATCGATATTTTGGTTTATGGATATCTAAAATATCGATGGTATCGGAAATATCGGTAGTCCAAAAATACGAAAATTTCGATGGAAATATCGGGATATTATGGATATTTTATTCCTTGAATATTATCGATATTTTGGTCCATGGAGATCTAAAATATCGATGGTATCGGAAATATCGGTAGTTCCAAAATACGAAAATTTCGATGAAAATATCGGGATATTATGGATATTTTTTTCCATGGACCCAAGTAATATATCAATATATATTTTCCTTTTGTTTTTCTTGGGTGATGATCCACACAAAGTTTATAAGAGCCACTAATGCAACGGGCGCATGGAAGAGTTTCTTCTGTACCACACCCAAAGAACAAAAATTTGGAAGTACCCCAATTATTGGGCGATTGAAAGCACGCGCCTTGTGGTAATAGATAGAGAGAGTAAAGGTAGCCAGCACAGTCATTTATTTATTTATTATTATTTAATATGTATTTGTCGTTTTGGTTGTTGTCGTTGCTAAAGGAGAAGGCAGTTCAGTTTTTTTGACGCGGCCTTGTAGACCAACATTTTCAATATTCATTCAGTCAATCGACGGTTCACAACATTCCAGGAAGAAGCATCATAGCTTCCTGCTTCCTTCTTCCCACGTGTGTGAACTCAGATTATTTCCCCACTTATAAAAATCCCCTCAACTCAGTCCCTCCCCCACTGTGACTAAAAAAACCCAAGTACCTTTGCTTCTTCATCAACAATACAAATCCCATCTCTCTCTCTCTCTCTCTCTCTCTCTCTCTCTCTCTCTCGTCAGACTCTCTGAGCAGCCATGGACAACATTGGTGATGAGTACAAACATTACTGGGAAACCAATATGTTCCTCCAAACTGAAGAGCTTGACAGGTTTATATATTATTAATTATGGAGCTTAATTTCTCTTAATATTCTAATAAGCTTTCATAATTTATATATATATATATATATCTGCTGTTTGTCACACCAATTTTTGTCATGGCAGCTGGGGATTGGATGAGGCTTTCTCTGGGTACTATGATTCGAGCTCACCAGATGGAGGAGCTTCTTCCATGGCCTCCAAAAACATTGTGTCTGAGAGGAACAGGAGGAAGAAGCTCAACGAAAGGCTCTTTGCTCTTAGAGCAGTGGTCCCCAAAATAAGCAAGGTTTTGGCCATACAATATTATTTCCTTAATTATTGCTTGCCCGTTATAATATATATTATCAATTATTAATATATGACCCATTGTTTTATTTTATTTTCAAGAAGAAGAAAAAAAAGTGTTAATGATGATTTGGGATTTTTTTTTTAAAATTTGGTTGGTTTGTTGGGTTTGGGGTACAGATGGATAAGGCTTCTATAATCAAGGACGCCATTGACTACATCCAGGAGCTACATGAACAAGAAAGAAGAATTCAGACAGAGATAGGGGAGCTAGAATCTGGGAGATCAAAGAAAAATCTGGGTTCTGAATTTGATCAAGAGCTACCCGTCTTGTTGAGGTCAAAGAAGAAGAAAATTGAGCAGCTCTATGATTCCGGAGGATCAAGAACTTCCACCATTGAAGTGCTTGAAGTAAGTCAATCATTCTCTGTTAAATCTTAACCAATTAAATGTATCGCCATCTAAGATACACTTGTGTGGAATGAGGATAACATTATTTCGCTATTCCGGTTTAATCACAGTATGTTATATTGTGATAAATTTTTCATTTTATATACCGTAATTGATTGTGAATAACAAAACAATGTTATCCCCGTTTCACACAAGGTTTTCTATCGAAAGCTTCATGCACTTCTGTCAAACGAGCACTGCGAGTATACTGTCATTGCAACGTCATTTGCACTTTCTAGAAGAGTGTATAATACAATTTGAGGGGGTGTGAATAGCACTATTCTTTTTGAAAACTATATTATAATGTAATATTATATGTAATTGATTGATTAATTAATTAATTAATTAATGGGGTGTTTGTGTTACACCTTACAGCTTAGGGTTACATATATGGGGGAAAAGACAGTGGTGGCTAGCTTGACATGCAGCAAAAGAACGGACACAATGGTAAAATTGTGTGAGGTCTTCGAATCTTTGAAGCTCAAAATCATTACCGCAAATATTACTGCTTTCTCTGGGAGAGTCTTGAAGACAGTCTTCATTGAGGTATTTAAACTCACTTTGCTTAATTAATTCTTACTTGTACTTAATTAAACTTCTTTTTTTCGGGGTGAGTTTATCCTTTACTTAGTTTAATATTTTTAGTGTTGGGGTTCTTGGTTGGCACTTGAAAATGGAAAGACTTTGTGGCAATGCAGCGTGGTTTAATTCCATATGCGCCCTAGGCACCGTACCAATTACAACATGTGATTTGGTACGGTCCCAAAAGAGTGCTCGCAAGAATTGAAGAAGGGGAATGAGAACAAAGGGCCTTCTTTTCTATATGATAGTGACTATACTTAATTTCTGATATGTTTGAAATATCTAAAGTAAAAGGGGTTTGGGTAAAAATCAAGGGCTTACGTGTGTATAGTAGGTTTCGATCTCAGATCTTAAGTATTTGGGTTTGATCATACTATATAATGTTTAATAAGTACACATTAACTGTTCAGAAAACGTATAAAAATGGGAAAATTTCATAAGTATTACTCGTAAACAAATTTGAACTTCAAAAAAAGAGGGAAACTAAGTTTTATTTGACCTAAATGAAGAACAAAACTTTAATTTAATCAAACTAACAAGAATAATTAGTTGATTAAAATAATGGCTAATAATAATAAAAATAAAGAGGTAGAATTTGAGGGTCCACAGGCACAAGAATTGGAAACCAATGGAGAGCACTTTTACTAAAGTGAATGATCCATTACATGATACGGGCTACTAAGGGCAATGATTGATTGGTGTAATCCAGAGTGTCCGAATGATACCAGTCGATGAGCAAAAGTGAGGAAACGACCCCATTTGGTTTGGATTTTCGCTTTAACATGTTTTCCCCCTTTTGCTCCAACTTCATTTTCATCACCTCTCTTGCTCTCGTCTCTTCCTCGTCAATTGCCTTTTATTTTGGTAATTAAGAAAATGAGCATATTGTTTGGGCGACTGTTCCTAGCAAAGTCTATAAAAAAATCCCATAACGCACTTTTTTATTAGATATAGAAATTTGGAGATCAAACCGAGTTTTCTTGTACGTCCGTGAGACCGAAAAACTTAGGGCATATAGTTTTTTTTTTATATATATATTGTGAGATGAAGGTCCGTGAAATACTTTTCGTTTTTTTCAATAAGATGTTTTTTTTGTTTAACTTTTATGTTTGATAATCGAAGCTGAATACATCAATTATTCCCCAAGCCAACAAAAAGGAAATCTCGTACTTGAAATTGTTGTGGAAGTGTGATGTCAATGGTCAATGGATAAGCTTTGGTCAATGGTTACAAAGAAACATGTTTCCCATATGGGTAAAGTTTCCTAGAAAATACCAGCAACCAAACAAAAATTGGATGGTTGGACAAATTTGGAGACCTCGTGGGGAATTTATTTTAACATATAATAATGATGCTCCACTATGAATTTTTGGTACTAGTTTTTATTTTTGTCTTTCATTACAACTACCAATTTTGCTTTAGATGGGTTGCTTGTTAAGTTCCTCTTGGTTTAGATTTGTGACACGATATTTGGCACAAAAGACTATGATAGTGATGGAACTTACAGTTGACTCTCAATCGTTAATTCACGCGGAGTTCATTTTAATTCTGGATCGAAAATCGTTCACACGGAACATATGAAAGTAAGTATAAAAAATTTAAGGTGCGGTCATATCAACATCATGTATACTAGTCTCGTTACGAAAAATGTTGAATGTCCAACTTATTAGGTTAGCCCTCAAAGTAGGGAAAGGGATGGTGTCAAAATCATACGTTGATAATTTGATAAGTACATTTTGTATTGTAAGCTTTCCCTCTGGTTATGTCTTGGGTGAATAAGGTTTCCTAATCCTTGAATCTTCAGCGAAAACATTACTAATAGTCCCAAGTTGTACCTTCTGTGATATGAATTATTGTTGCAATTTATTTTTCTTGTCTTGTTTTTGTTCTTTTCTCCAGGGCAAAATCCAGACACACTTCAAAAGTATGATGGTTACATCTACACATTTATGCTCCTAATATTCCCTTTGCATAAATTTTTTTAAATTATAAAGTTTTTAAATGGATTTTGGTTGAACTGTAATTAGTACAACAAAAACTATGATTCTGTGTCCACACCATCACCCCTCTTACTTTTTTTTTATTTTTAAATTATATATTTTCTCTCAATTTTGTTTGAATATTATGTCTTTTTCCCCTTGTCTTTGTTCATATATATATTCAACATCTGGAAGTGGCAAATGACGAAAATAATCAAAACACGCTTTGAATACTTTATGTTTGTGATGACGGCATCATGATCATTCTTTCAATGAGTCATGTTTTAAAGATTTTAAGTTTCGTCCACATGATGAAATTGGAACTTCCCCATATGCCCAAACACAAAAATATTGCATCACCACCTTCGTCATCATCATATAATAAAATTCTATCGCCTTTTTATCAAAAAATCATCGTATAATATGCGGCCGGGGCACCTAAGATGTATTACATGTCATTAATTTTGTCTTCATAGAGCTTTAATCAATTTTAATTAACTTGTGAATTTGGTGTGTTTTTTGCAGGCAGATGAAGAAGAAAAAGATCATTTGAAGATTAAAATTGAAACAGCCATTGCAGCTTTGAATGATCCACAAAGCCCCATGAGCATATAATTATGACAACAAACTCATCCATGAATGAAGTTCCATTTTTCACATCACTGCTGTTAGTGTTGTTGTTGGTTGTCACCATCTCCATCTTCTTCTTCTTACAGAAATGTCTTCTCTCCTTATTGGGTTTTTTTTTCCTTGATGAAAGGCCTTCCTTTGGTCTTGGTTTAGCTTCTGAGAAAATCAACCTAGTTTTTTTTTGGTTCAAAGCCAGTGTTAAATAATTGCATGATCATGCTGTAACAAACATGTCTTTGAATTGAATAATTGGTTGTCTAAAATGCTCAAAGAAAACCCCTTTTGTTAGACTATTTAACCAATCATAAATGGGAGTGGAGACCAAAAAACATCAAATGGCAAAAAGGAAAAAAACTAGCACAAATACAAGCCCACAACCTGCAACACTCAAAAGTCTTGGGTTGAATCCCCGCACAATCAGTTCAGCTAACACTTTGGGTCTGATTTAGGTCCAGTCAATTTTATCCAGGGGCTGGGACTAGGAGACAACAAGAAAGTTGACGTAATAAAGGAAAATTGAGGATTATTATCTAGGGTATGAATACAAATGTGGTATCTCTAGTATTACTCTTTAATTTTGAATTAAAGTACTATGTTTAAGGAAAAAAGAAAATATGAAGGAAGTTGAGGTTCTACCCCAAAATCAATTCGCCATGGAGCAACTCCATATAAGTAGTTGTTAGGTTTCTCAACTTTCCAATATGGGACATTTTTCACCTTCACATTCTCACACGCCCCTGTACTTGTGGTGAATTTTAAAGTCTAACACGTAGACAACACATATTAGTGACGTGAAGCATGTGTGGTCGTTGGGCTTTCATAAGTGGGCAAACCCACTCTGATATCATGAAGAAAGTTGAGGTTCAACTTCAAAACCAATTTAGAAAAATTTGTCTTTCTTTTTCATGTGGAAACTATGAATATATACAAAAGGACTTCTTTGTAGTCTCTCGTCCTGGACCTCCAAAAAACTTAAGACCGGTCTTGAAATAATCGGAGTCTGCATGGCAACAACCCAGAGGCACAAAATGTTTAAAGTTGGCCCCCACATATTGAGAAACACTTACATGAAACGGGGTTAACACTACTTTGTTATTCTTGGCCATTCACAGTATGCCACGCATAATAACTTTTCCACGTGACTGCCCGTGATTGATCAGGGATAAAAAACTAGGATGGGCCTCCAAAAACTTAGAACCGGCCCTTGAATAATTAAGTCCTCATTACTCGAAACTTTAGAATAATAAATTTCAAGTACTTCTATGGCATTTGAAAGCAAACAGACAGATGAATTGAGCAAGATTGTACCACAACATATGCAATTTAAAGTTAGAGAGACATGGAGCATCATGTTAGAAAATTTAGCCATTAATCTCCTAGAAAGAACAAGTGTGAAATAATATAAATATGATTGAGAAAGACAAAAGTAAACAAACACACAGTATAAGAATTTGTTAACGAGGTTCATTCAATATGAGCAGCTACATCCCCAATTGCTAAAGATTCATTATAAAAGTAGAAGAGAAAAACAATTACAAGCACTCAAGTTTTTTCCTCACACTCACTAGTAATGTGGTTCTTAACCACACTCATACACACACCCAAAATTATGGCTTCCTAAAGGTAGTGGATAAGACCTAGGGTTACATGGGTAGAAAATTAGATTGAAATAGGAATTGTAAACCAAGTTTAGGGTTTATCAAATAACAAAGACCAAACTAATTTATGGGCCAAAATGAGAACTTTTAAAAAGTTGAAGGCCTATTGATAATAAAAAGTCCATATGAATTATGAGAGTTGGTGCTAAAGCCGGATAATTTTGTTTTTAAACCACAAAATTTCAGAGCATCCTGCATTCCGTTCGTAAAATTCTTGAAATCCAAAAATTTCAGAGCTTTTCTCTTCTCTTTCATCTTCTCTCTTCTCCATTCTCGCTCTCTCATGGACTCTCTGCTAGCTAACTACGCCTCTTCTGACGAAGAAGAAGATCAACAACAACGTCCCAAACCCACAGCTTTGCCCTCAAAACCCAGCTCTGAACCTTCTTCCTCTTCCTCTTCCTCTCTCTTTTCTTCTCTACCCAAACCCAAACTCCAAACTTCCTCTCTCTTCCAGTCCCTTCCCCAACCGAAACAAACCCAAACTAAACCATCAAATCTTCGTCATGATGATGACGACGATGATGAAGACCAAGATTCAAAACCCACCTCCAAACCCTTGTTCTCTACGCTTCCTCCGCCCAAATCCCAAATCCCAAATCAACCCATTACCAATATCTCATCCTCAGACCGAAACCCTAAAAGGGTCGTCCAATTCAAGCCTCCCATTAGCTCTTATTCGATGAAGTCGTCCCAATTGGACGACGAAGATGACGATGATGATGAAGAAGAAGAAAGGCGAAGGCGAAAAGCGTCTGAATACTCCGCTCAAACATCGTCCGGGAAGTCCATATTTTCTCTTCCAGCGCCTAGGTACTCCGCCACATTGGGTGCGAGTTCGGGTTTGGGTTCGGGCAGAAGAGCCATTCTTGAAACGGAATCAGTTGGTTCTAAAGTGAAGAGCGATGCAGGGGTGGATCAAAATGTTGCTAGTTACGAGAATCACCAATCAAGTATTGATCAGAATGCAGTTAACTATGAAAGCTGTGGCGGTTATGAGAGTTACCAATCTGGTATTGATCAAAATGCAGTTAACTATGAAAGCTATGGTGGTTATGAGAGTTACCAATCTGGCATTGATCAAAATGTGGATGTTGGGGTTCAATTACAGGCAGGAATTAGCGGTAGTGATGCTTCAAATTATGGTAGTTATGATGTTTATGGGAGTAATGCTGGTTATAGTGGTTATGGGCAGTATGGGAATGATTGGGTTGGTGGGTCTGAAACTGCAGCGCTGGCGATTCCAGGAACAGATGTAAGTGGGATTAAAGTGAGTAAAAAGAGAGGGAGGAATGAAGTGCCAACTGAAATAGTTGAGGTTAAGCAGGACGAGTTGATGAAGAATCGGCCAAGGGAGGACCAGGCCAAGTCAACCGGAATAGCTTTTGGGCCTTCTTATCAGGTATCACCACTTATAGGTTCTTGCTGTTTTTGATCATTTGGTTTTATAGTGATTATGAATTTTAATTTTTTTCATTAACTGGTCTGCATCCTTTTATTCATTTATAACGTTGAGAACTCAAGACATTGTTTTGCTACATTTTAGTGCATACTGAAATTATTAGCAGTATGCTTTTAGTCCAGTGTTATGAACCTGAGTGAGATATATCTTTTACTTTAGCTTTATGTTATTGATAGTTTTTTAGGGAGAATTTGATATCTGTGAAACGGTTCATTAAATTCTTTCCATTAAAGAAGATGATAAGAGTCATAAGGAACTGTCTTTTTTCTTTTGAGAACCATTCTTGATGAAAAAGACTGAAGTTCCACTTTATATAAGTTATCTTTTGTGTATATTAAACTTTTCGTGCATTACTCTTGGACAACATAACCTGGTAGTTTAATGACCTTTGCATGTACTTTAGCAAAAGCAATACGATCACTAAGTCAATATCAGTGGAACAAAGTCTATGAAATGGGATGTGGGAACTGTGACCTGTCAATTTCCATTGAGATATATTACTATCATAGGATTAGCTTGCTACCTTGTTTTTATGTAATCTAATCCATTTTCATAATGGAGATGTTTGGATGGGGTGATCATTTTGAATACTAGGTAACATGACATGAATACAGTAGAAAATTAGCAGGTTAGGATTGATTATTACAACACGAAGCCAAAAGTGACATGACCTTATAACACATGTAATAAACAGGTCATGTTACTGTCAACTCGATTTTGGCAAGACATACGTGTCTAACTGGTATTGCATAGAGAAAAAATCTTGTTTTTTCTCTCCATCTTCTCACTCTCAAGTGAGAAGGATTTTTATCAATTGAAAGGAAAAACTAAGAGAGGAAAACATGTCACTCAAGAATCATACAGGATAATGGTCAAATACAAGACTGATGTTAGCTCAAAATGTGTAAATTTTCTCTTTGGCTGTTCTAGTGCTTTGTTTTGTTTGGCTTGTGGATGCCTTATCCACTTCTTCTAATATATTGTTTCTATTCAAAAAAAAAAAAAAAGTGTAAATTATTCAGAAAGGAAAAAGACTGAGGCAGCCTTCCAAAGCATGGCTTAAATTAATATTTAGAAGCTTTACACATGGGAAATCTCAGAAGATGATGCTTCTCATGAATCTGACAAGAAAAAGGTGCCTCTGGTAACAATGCTGGAGTGTTTTCCTTAGAATGAAGAACTGGCAGGACTGTGGAACTTGCTTTGTTAAATTATTCTGGCTTAGAGCTGTATTGTTTTGATATCTGCTAACAAACTGATAGAGCATGTTTGGGGTCTAAAGTAGGGCATTGCAGAACTTGGGTTTTAACTATAATTCTTGTATAACTGCATTGGAACTTGGCAAGCACTGAGGAGGACCCTTTCCCAACTTGACTTTGAATTATCAAAATCCACCTTAGAGAAATTTTTTGGTCATACTCTTTGCTAAGATCTTAACAATCCTTAACCTCCGCCCTAATGAATGTGCTTGCAAACATCATGAGGAGTTGATGTATCATTTTAATGAAGTTCTATGTATCTCATGATTCCCCGAGATTGGAAGCAATGAGATTATGGTGTCAGAAGATGGGATCATGTTGAGATGAAAATATTGTTGAGGCTGTTTATAGAGAATTTTATATATCTATTTTTCAAAAAATAAAGATATAATTATATATGTTACTAGCTTTTTGGGTGTTCTGTCATTTTCCTTGGTTCAATGTTTTTTTCCCTTTTTATTTTTTGCTTATTTGTTGCTTAGTTCTGCCTGATTGAGCACCTAGTACATCTTGTGCAGTTACATAGTACTTGATATTGTTTGAAACTTAGAAATGGCTTCAGTCTACTTTTCAATCAGACGTTATTGCAAGTTCCATTCGAAAGAAAGGAAGTCTGAATCACTATTCGTTTTGTTCATCTTCGGCAATGACTAGACTGCTTTACTATTTTTGTGGATTATGTATATATTTACACTAATTTGTTCTAGTTTATGCGTTGACATATTTATTTG
The DNA here is from genome assembly GCA_024362665.1 of Prunus padus. NCBI lineage: Eukaryota > Viridiplantae > Streptophyta > Magnoliopsida > Rosales > Rosaceae > Prunus > Prunus padus. The sequence continues at coordinate 5,683,651 of JANFAM010000020.1, forward strand.
TGTTTGTTCCATTCAGCCTGTTTCAACGAAGGGAAGCCTACAAAGCTGCATAAGAGGAAGCATCAGATTGGTTCTCTATACTTTGATATGAGGCAGAAGGAGATGGAACTTGTGGAGCGACGTTCAAAAGGCTTCCTCACAAAAGCTGAAACACAAGCCAAGTATGGATGGTGATCCTGGGATAATTCTTCATATGTTGTACACTGAAACTGTATTTCAAAATAGTGACATAAAAAAGAAGAAAATTTCTCTTCATAATGCTGGCTCAAAGTTCTGTTCTTTCTAAAGATTTGTATCCATCATCAAAGTATAATCATGTTTTCCATTCTAATTTTGTAAAACTTTGATATTTGGATTTATTTCATGAGAAGCTATTGAATTTTAGGCTGCTGTTAGCTAATCCTATTTCTTCAATAATGGGAAGACCAGTTTCTTGGAACTACATTCTATGCTGTCATAATGTGTAAATGTTATAAATGAAAGATGATGTGAATTTTCATCCTTGTGGTGGGTCGGGGGAGGAGGACAGAAAGGAAACCAAAGCCATGGAGACAGTAAATCATAATGGAAATTCTAGTCAAACGGCATAATTAGATGACAAACATCCATCATCCGTGTCTTTTGTGACCCAAAAAGCGACAATGCCCACAACTGATGAGAAATGAGTCTAGAGAAAGGCAAGAAAGTGTCTCAGTTTGTATTGACATATAATTTATGTACAAGACATTCAAAAGCCCAACTAATCCACAGTCCTTGATTGTAACATATATACTGAACAGAGACAGTAAACCGATGCAGAAAACAATTTACCAATCCTTGAGCAGCTCACCAGCAACATCCTTGTAGCTAACTTTCTTTTTCTTTGAAGGTACTGCATTCAGATCTACTGCTGGTTTTTCCTTTTCAATACTTGTATTTGTAGGTTCAACTTTCTTCATAGCAAGACTTGGAATCATGTCAAACAACATGGCTTGAACAGGATCAGCCATAACTTCAAGTTTCTCCGGCTTTCCACTGTCTTCGATATTACGCTTCTCAATCATTTCGACATCAGGAATTTGATAAGAATGGTCCTCAAACCTAATGTCTTCAGCAACCTCTTGCACAGCTGCATTGTCTCTTTGTAATGATTCTAAATCTTTAATTGCATCATTTTCTTGGATGTCTAAACTTGCGTCACTCATCATTCCATGTTTCCTTTCTTCCATATCAACCTCTTCCGCAAGTAATGTGGTATCATGAGAGCCACCTTCATCTGACTCATTTCCTGATATCTTAGCAGGCTTCCTTCCAATGTGCACCCGTGTTCTCCGAGCTTGGTTGACACCAGTTTTTCCTTTGTTCATGCTTGTGAGAGCAGGTCTTCCTCTTTTCCTTTTGCTTTCCCTCTCAGGTGAGGCCAAGACCCTATAGTTTTCTGGAGCTTCTTTGCCTCCTATCTCTTTCCCTTCTTGGTCAGGAGAAGAAGAATTGTTGATTTGCAGAGTGTCCACATCAGAGGGTGCTTCTTCTAGATCCATGTCATGTTTCCTAGAAATAACATGAGCAGAACAAAAATGTTAACCACCCTGAAATCCCCCCTACGTACTCTGTTATCATAATTGATATTATAGGGAACCCCACACATGCACACCCCTAGCAAGTCTGCACTTCACCCATCAGAGATGTACAATACCTTCCCCGTAAAACTTCTTCCCCTTGCTATGTTTATGATACAAACCGAATACAAAATAAAAGACACAACTCCCCTTCGTATGAGGAATTTTTCTATGCATGTCATTTTCAGACAGTCTACCATTTCTTTGTGCCGTGAATCCATTCCTGTATTAGTTTACTTTCTCTTAGTAGTTTATTTCCAAGAATGACTATCTAGCTTCATTTCAAAAAAAAGAATGACTATCTAGACCAGTATTGCGTCTCCATCATTCAGTGGAAAAATAAAATTAAAAAAAGAATAAAAGATGAAACAGCTAGCTTTTAGCAATCATTCTTTCTATTTTATTTTGTAAGGATAACGATGGAGACACTACATAATGAACAGGTAACATCCAGCACAAAAGGACGTTACGCCGGGGGCAGAAGTAAGCATCGGCTTGGGTGGGCTAGCCCAATGTAAAAATGAAAATGAATATATAGCATGTCCACTCCAACCCAGAAGAAATTAGCCCACCCCTCAGAGAAGAAATTATGCCATCCCATATCTAAAGCCTGCATTCTCCCACTCAAGTTCTCAACCCAGCAGCTCTCAAGATAGAAATCACCAACTGAAAATACTAGCCCACCCCTGTGAAAATTTATGGTTCTGCCCTTGGCAACGTCCACTAATGAGCAAAGGTAAATCTCATAAATACCTCAAGATAATAGTCCAATATCAGTCACCTGTGTTCAAGGACTTAAGAAAGAATTTTGATGGTCTTGACAAAGAATAAGATGGGGGTTTCAGAAACTGGATTTTAAGCATTTACTTTTGCTAAAAAACAGGTTTTAAGTGACAGGTGATCCCATCAGGGACCGTTGGCTTCCATGTCCTAAATCTGAAATTGAATTATGAGTGAAACTTCTCGTTACTATTATACCTAATTTTGTATCATAACCCAAATCAACTGATTTGATTTTATATGCGTATTATAACTCAGCGGAATACCACATCCAAGTGCAATATTATAATAATTGAACTCACCACTCTTCAATGCTGAATTCTTCCAACCCATTGGGTTTTAAGCTATATGTTTCTTCTTGCAGTCTCTGGTCCCTTTCCAAGCAGTCTTCCAACCATTGAGATCCAACAATATGCAACTTTTTGTTATGCAGAAATCGTTTCTCTGATTCAGTGAAACTGTAACAGAGAAAGCAGTGAGAAAAGATAAAGGAGAAAAGGTCATGGACTGTATTGATGTTGATAACAGCTGTAATGAGGAAAGGGGTCAGACGGGTGGGCAAAGCTATTTCTGTTGTAGTGTAAGAAAAAAATATCCAAGAACTGGGGAATAGAACAGAGCAAACAAATCATGCTCCTATAATGGTCATATCTAAATCAGGTGAATAAAGCCTTATAGTAGCATTTTTTTTAAATGCAGTAAATCATCCATAGATTGAAAGAAGAAATTAAAATTGTCCTCTTTTCTGTTTCTTAACATGATACTTGATAATTTCAAAATGCACGAGATATTAAACATCATATTTGATAGTTTTGTTATAAAAACAAAACATGATACTTGATAATTATAATTGAACTGTTACATTGGCTATTATAAAAACCATGCATATGGCTGTGTTGAGAAAAAAATGGCACCCTCAATTTGTTGTAGACAAATCGTACTACACAAACATACATAAATTATCCTGAATAATCAACTATCTCACCAAAATCTTGTCAATCAATTCATGCCAGAAAAAGAACCTCTGCCAACTTCAATGGAAAGCATATCAATGAACTTATGGTAAGATATTTGACAAAAAATCAAAACAATCATGTGATGATTTAATCATCAATAATAATTCCACATATCTTATTGATCAGGAGATGCAAGCACTTATCCTCCATTAGAGACTGAGAATAATTACTCATGTAACTCGCAACATTATGAACTATAGGTTACCTTTGCAATAAAGTTTCAAAATCAACATCAAGACCCTGCACTGACAAGACTACCAAATGAGTCGCATGAGCAATACTGTCAGTGACTCTGCCACCACTTATGAGAACTTGAATCTTCAACCTTCTGAGTGTGAATCGTAAAAGGACTTCCCAATCCGGTTTCCTTTAAGCAAAGGTTAATCAGAAATCCATAAATAGTAAATTTAGAATGTGAAAAACAAAGAAAGCCTAATATAATCCGTGTATTGAGAAAGCCTAATATAACCAACAGATCTTACGAGGAATGAGTTGATGGGTTAAAGTAAATGCAGCAGCCATGAAAGCGAGACCATTTCTCCATTGGACAGTATTTTTTCTTGTAATGGTCGATAGTTTTGGAATCCTCGGATCTATACATGTTGCTTAAAAGCTGAAAAGAATCAAATAAACAAATTGCCTATCAAAAGTTCTCTGTGTTACCTCCAATAGAACCAGTATTAAATAGTTCACTGGTAAACATAGCACTTAAAACTTGCTTCTTTTCCTTTTTTCTTATATGCTTTGATATATAATACAGCAAATTCACCGTTTGGAGAGCAACTAAGAATGCTATGTATATTTACCTGCTTGATGTCTGCAAGGTCAAGATCCCAGTAGTATGAGTCAGAAAATTCATCAATTTCTTCTTGTAACTTCTTTTTTGAAGATTCAGATATGAAGAGATAGTACCTTCATGAGAAAAATATTTGAAGCATTGTACAATCAAAAAAGGAGTCACATTTTACAATGTCTTTTCAATACGAATAGATTAGATAGTGCCACTAACTTTGGCTGTAAAGCAAGAAGTCTCTTTTGAGAACAACAATCCAATACCCAAGAGAAATGAATTATATCTCCATGACGCTTTGCTGCCTGATATTTAATCCCTGTCAAATAACATTATTATTAGTATTACAGCCAATTGAAATTGTCTGTGTGTGTGCGTGTAACTGAGTTACATAAAAATAGAGAGAGAGAGAGACCTTTGCTATCAGCTGCAACACAGTGTGTAACTGCGTTATTCAAATTCATAGAGAAAGTACCCCCATTCTCAACAAGAAGTTTGTGCAAGGAATCAAGAGAATTAGTGGGAGGCACATTAACAAAGTCTGGACGTGTCAAGGACAACATGGTAAAGCAGAATAAATAGATGCAATTATATGGTTACTAGTATGCTCAAAATATCCAATTTTGTTGGTTCCAAATGCATCCTTATAGCATTGCCTTTGTCTTGTATTCAGTTTGTATCTGCGGGGATTATCTACAGTGAACGCTTTGAGGAAATATGTTAAACAATAATTTCTTCAGGTTATTAAACACACGCACGTCTTCTCTCATCCAGCTAATACACAAACCCAAACCCCTTATGGAAAAAGGAGACTAAGTACAAAATGCAGAAAGTATGACTGTTGGAAATAATACGTACACGAGAAGAAAAAAATCATTATTAGTATTATTATATGATGCAAAATGCAGATTGAAAGATCAAGCAAATTTTTAAATGACTTGACTCAGATCTTAAACAAGTAACTCCGAGAAAACCTCACAGGATACAAAACATCATATTTGAAAATAGTAATGTGTCCTCCTTGACGCTGGAAACATCAGTCTGAACTAAATGAGAGGGAACAACAGATAGATTTCTTTTTTCTTCCTTTCTAGAGGATTTCATGTGTTTCGTTTTAGTATCCTGCAGAGCACCGTAATCCGTTCCCCTTTGTGTGGTTCCATTGCTTGAATGTACAAGCTCTATAAATGCTGCAAAAGTAGAAAATCAAATAACCAAAATTTAAAACACGTGATAGTTAAGAGCTTACCCCATCTTTGAATGCTGAAACTAAGGAAATGGAGAGGAATCCTTGTTTATAAAATTAGAAATATGCCAGCCACTATAAGTAGAGCTAGAATAAGAATCCTAGGATGCATTTGGAATAAATTTGATCCTCTTACATTCCACATCAAGACATTCATGCCAAGGTTTATCATATCTAACTCGATCAATACGTGGAAACCTCAGGCCGTATGGTGCAGAAAAAACCTGCAAGAACACAACAGCCAATGAATCAATAAAGTCATCAAGTCAAACTAATACAACTTATACTGTGACACCCTAGGAGATCTACATGTAAATATCTGATTAATAAATGAATCACAAAAGATACTATAGCTGTTAGGACACACCTCAGACCTTATAGTTCTGATGTCACTCGTTATAGAAAGTATTATTGATCTGCAATACACAAGGGGCAAAAGGAAAAAAAAGATAATTGATATATATGCTGAAAATTAATATATCACAGACCTATCCAGGAAATCATACTAACTTCTCGGGGCTTTCAACCCAAACATCTGGTCTCTCTTTTGAATTGTTTGTTACTTGATAAAAACTTGGAGGAGCCTTTTTTGGGTACTCATATTTCCTGACAGAACAGAGAGAAAATCAACATATATTTGCAGAGATAAGGAAAGAATAACACCTAATAAGGTATTGTATTTGACCATATAAACAGACTTATTTTCACAGTACCAGTAAATTAGTAATCAGTAAAAAAATGTCCCATGTGGGTGTTGGCTCCAAGCATTATCTCAAGTTTTCAACAGCATTTCTCATTCATGATAAAATAAATCAAACTGATGCGTCCTAGAATTACAAAACTACACTGAAAAATCACTAATGCTAACAATTTTTTGTCTAAAACCATAAACTGCATGGCCATCTGGTCACAGCACAAACTGTTCTGGTTGCCCTAAAGGTTATTTCATGTTGCTCATTGGATATTTTCTTGATAAACCCCCTTGAGGAGCTACCACAGTGTTGTTATAAAACAAAATACCTCAAATAAGGCTTTAATTTGGTTGCAACAGCTTCTAGATCCTCATCAGAAAGTCCAGTGCCCACTCTGCAAAAGGATACAAATCTGCAAAATGAAAACCTAGTCAGAAACATTCACTTACCCGTTGTGGATACAAGGATTATAAGCACCAATGAGGATTTAGGATCTCTGGTGCATCAAACTACTCTACCAAAAAAATTAGCACCAACAAACAATATGGCACACGCATGCAACCAATGGCTTGTTAATTGTTTAAGTATCAATATATTAGCAGCAAGCTAACTCTGACTCAGCCAAAGTCATACTCAAAATCTACTATAAATGGCCAGGCAAGAATCCAACCTGAGAGATAAAGGTTGACAAGAGAAAGCAATCAACTTGTTTATTTTTAAAGAGATAGTAGCAGTAAGCTACGTAAGAGTCAGCTTAATTCATATCACACTCTAGTATAAAAGGACCCGGGCATTGATCCAACCAAATAGATAAGACCAACCAAAATTACATAATTAAAAGAAAAAAAGCAATCAAGGCTAGAATAGCACATGCTGATCTCATCCCAGTTAATCAAAGAGAGGGTCAAAGAATGACCTCTTAGAAAGTGAATCCGAAGGGCCTAGAAAGGGCTTCTTTTCGACGTGAATCAGATAGAGGATTCTAAGACAAACAATTGACCCTGGAGGAGAATTGGAATAATGAGAGGAAGAGGCCCCTGGAATCATGGTAGTACACCTCAAGATTGGAATGAGGGGAAGGAATGGAAAGATAAATGGATGGGAAATAACCCTATGTGCTGAGAATAAGAGGAGCCGCCTTGCTTGGACTTGATCCCACCAAATTGAGGTATGACCCGTACTCAGGAATTTAACCTTCGCACACCTTGGATAACTTCTCCACGCTACTTAGCCAATCAAGAAAGTCATTGGGATGCAATTGGCCATGAGGCGATTCATGACTCCAGCATAAAAAAACAGCACATTAATCTCGGAGCTGTGGATGATTGAGAAAGCTCTAAGATCTTGTTCGTGGTTTCCGTTTAAAAAGTTGTACTCATTGGTTTTCCGGCCCTATCGAGTGGATCAACTGCTTTAGCAGCTAGGCCCTTCACTGCAGAGCATCCAATTCCCAACTAATCTATTCCAAATGGAAGCGATCGATCGAATGGATTAGAACAAACAAATTGGATTAAAATTAGAAATATTTTACTTTGCATTGATCAACAAAAAAGAGACAAAAGGCGGCGAATCTAAGATAAACATTTGTCGGAGAATCCGCTGAAGTAGCTCTTTTGAATCTTCATAGACTGGCTTCCACCAATCAAAGTTTCGCACATTTCAGATGGTAAAGTGAGACCACATAAAGAGCTCTTCCTCAGTCAGTCTGAGTATTCAGTAAGATATGGTTTGACCCCTTTTCTTTTTGTTTGAATCTTCATATAGAAAGCAGAATCAGTTGGTCAAGAAAAGAGTAAAAGAGGCCAAGGAAAAGGAGGAGGATAACCACATGATCACCAAACCTTATCCGGCTTGGATAGATTCTGTGTTGAATACGGAGGAATACAATGAAATCAGAACAAAATAGACCAAGCAAGCTTACAAAATTCAGGAATTAGAACTCAGAATAAGCTCTTTTGACCAAAATAGAGTTAAGTAATTTAGAGTCATATCAGGTTGGCTTTAAAATGGTGGATGAACATGTCCAAGAACCATATTAGTTCATAGCTTGTAAGGCCATCTCCACTCATAGGGCTAAATGTAGTCAGGGCTAAAAATTTAGTCCTCCAAAATATTAATTTTTATAGAATAGTAGAAGGCTAAAATTTTCCATCTCCAAAGTAGTAGGGCTATATTTTAGGAACCTTCATATTTTATTATTTTGAGAAGCATAGGGCCCACAAAAAGTGGATGGATTTCAATGTGCAATATAAAAGCAAATGCATGGGGCCCACAAAAATTTGGCCTAGGCCAAAGCTAGGCTAAATGTGGCCTAGTTGGAGGCTAAAGGCCAAATGTGGCCTCCAAATTTGGCCAAAATTTTATGTAGCCCATGACCTGGAGATGGTTTTTGCATTATTTTAGGGCTATATTTGGGATATAGCCTATGGCTGGAGATGGCCTAAGTTATTATCGATCGCAAAAGCCAAATCTGTTAACAGACCCAAAAATGTATATCAATCTGAATCCATCACACTAACAAATAGTATATGCATCAATCATTGCAACTCCAATAGTTAAATACACCCCTGAAATCATCTATTCACGATGGTTCAAGTAATCTATTGGTGCTTGCTTATATTTTGTTAACTCAAGGTCACAACTTCCACATTAAGCCAGAACATGACTTCAATAAGTTTACCATCAAGAGAAACATAAGATAACAATATGGTTACACTGTTGGTAACATCAAATTTTATATATTTTATATTATGAGTGTTATTGTGTTTAACTTGATCAGGGTTTAAACAAATTCAAACAGATAATGAGAAAATTAACTGTTCTCTCTCTCTCTCTCTCTCTCTCTCTCTGTGTAAAGTATTCAACTAACTCTTTGCCTGCCTGCCCACAAGTCAATTTGCGCCATCATTTCACAATATGAAAACAATATGGTTACACTGTTGGTAACATCAAATTTTTATATTTTACATTATGAGTGTTATTGTGTTTAATTTGATCAGGGTTTAAACAAAGTCAAAGAGATAATGAGAAAATTAACTGCTCTCTCTCTCTCTCTCTCTGTAAAGTATTCAACTAACTCTTTGCTCGTCTGCCCACAAGTCAATTTGCGCCATCATTTCACAATATGAAAACAATATGGTTACACTGTTGGTAATATCAAATTTTTTATATTTTACATTATGAGTGTTATTGTGTTTAATTTGATCAGGGTTTAAACAAAGTCAAAGAGATAATGAGAAAATTAACTGTTCGCTCGCTCTCTCTCTCTCTCTCTCTCTCTCTCTCTCTCTCTCTCTCTCTCTCTCTCTCTCTCTCTCTGTGTAAAGTATTCAACTAACTCTTTGCTTGTCTGCCCACAAGTCATTTGCGCCATCATTTCACATAAGATATGGTTTGGGCAATCAGTTTCAACAAAATGCATTTAATTAACTCGTTGATGCCCTTTTTTATTATTATTTTTCTCAACTTACCAAATAATTGATTTACTCACAAATATGACTAACCTTTATTTAAATAAGACAATACAGAATCCAAGTTACTACTCAAATATTTTCATTCATTGAAGCCAACCAATCTATATAGATCAACCATTGAAAAATTCTTACCTTCTAGGATATGTATTTGGTACTGGACGTTCAGCAAGACCCACCAAGAATTGAGCTACCTGCAATAATAAATTTATTACTAGAACTAAAAGTCAATCATATATAACTACATATATATATATATATGTAGACACCCACAATTTTTCTCTCCTAAGGTCCTTAAATAGAGTCGTGTTTCTCAACCCTTGTGCATGCATATCAGTTGTCTACACATTATCTAAAAGGTCGAGAAACATAACCTTATTAAGGGATCTTATTTGAGCAAGAGAGTTATTGGTACACGCATGCACACACATCTATGTTTGGGTTGGAACGGAAATAAACTAGTATATGAGCAAGCATTGCAAACTGACCTCCCCTCCACGACGTCCAGAACCGTAGTATCCGCCTAAATACAAGTGTGCAGACATTTAATTAAAAACTATAGCAGATATGACAAATATGTTGGTTCGAGGTAGATAAGAGAGTTTAAGAAAAAGAAATAACAAACCTATGATAAGAACATCCAAATCAGAGCCTGCACGTATGTAATCTGGCTTTAATTTTAACCACTTTCCACTCCGATCACTAGGTTCCCATTTAGAACCAAGGTCCTTCAAAACAATCCCCTCATCTCTAACAGGATAAAAATGATATATAAGCTTAAGGAAACAACTGGCCAAATGATGCGTGAACAACTCAATTTGGTAAAGTACAAATAAGACATTTAGGTCAAAGAACTATATATTCAACACATAAAATAGGAGAGAACAATGATTCTGTACATCAATGGATATGATCCTTGTAAGACTCTATTACAATATGGGAAAGAGGTTATAGTATCGGATTTTACTCCTAAGTGACATCAATCGGTATGATCCTTGTATGATTTTGAAGGTAATTTGCAAGTAGTGTGGGATTAAATCATCATGAATCTTAGCTGATAATTTAAAGTTCTAGTTGTTTGTGCAGGGTAAAAGGTGGAATTTGGACAAAAATGGTACACGTGATTTTAAATTTTTGGATTAATTTTTGTGAACAAATTAGTCTAATTTCAGTTTTACAAATCTAAAACCCTGGAATTAGTGCTAAAACTTTCTTCTATTTGATGGGGAAAGATTAAAAATTTATTGAAATTGGAAATTGAAGAGAGAGAGAGAGAGAGAGAGAGAGAGAGAGTATAGGAAAATAACATCAATCTTAGTAGACAAATTACGCCGAAAGAATGTATGTGATAAACAACAATCATAGTCCACTCGAACTAACAAGAATGCTGAAGCTATGCAAACCTATTTTCGATGGTTTCTTTGAAAAACCTCTCGACATCATCCACACTACAAGCAATAAGCGACCAACAAGGTTCCCCTGCATGACCAACACAGGTAAGACACTGATGTACTGGTAAATGTTAAACTATTTGACAGGATTAGCTTTAGAGAAAAATAAATAGCACTATATTCATATGTCTGGAATTACCAATGGTGGAGAGGTGAACATAATAACCCATCATTGTACTAACAACAGACAATAATGATGGGCATCTTGTCATTCATTCTGTATTTCATCTTTCTTCTTTAGTGAAATGTTTTATCTCGTACAGAAAATATCTTTTACTTGGATGAAAATTTTCCAAAAAGCCCAGATGAATCACATAGCAAGTTTACATACATAACTTCTACAGGTTAGAGATATTCTCATCAAAGATTATTCTCACAAGCTTCTCTCAATGCTGGATATAATAGTTAGGAGGTTTTATACCTCCATAGGATTCAATAGCTATTTAGATGGAGTTCACTGGCAAGAGCAGGGGGCAGTCCCATCACAGCATGCTAGACTTCATAGAGGATTAATTCTATCAACAGATGTGGGTGCTTACTTTGTGAATTAAGTGATAGAGGCAGCAAATCAGTTAACATGCGGTGAATTATGACAATTGATAATGGTGTATTAAAATTAAAACTGGCATTCCATCAAATAAGTTGGAATAAGAAGTCACAATAAAGAAATAAGGTTATATTTGTTTGTGCTTCAGTGACATGAGAGTAATCTAGCACGAGAGAAGTTTGACCATCACATCACCCCAAACCTCCACCCTCCTAATGATCATATGTGTCAATTTGGACTTCATACATGTCAATTTGGATTTCATAGAACTCAAAATTTTAGTCAAGACTCAGGACTTCATGACTTCAGTATGACAACCAAAAAACATTGAATGTCCAATATATCATAAACAGAGTTGAGTCAATCCTCATCTGTCATGTTGAACAGAATTTGGATTAGTTTAGGTTGGTTCCTTAAAACTAAATATCTTAGACTAAACCTTTGCTACACCTAGAACGCAATCTAGAGCATAGGTTGCACACATCACTTGTTCTCGTCTACACTAAATCAACCCACTAGCAAGCAAATGAAAATATAAAAAATGCCAACTAAACCAACAAAATCCACTAAATCAAACACAATGCATAGGATAAATTCTTTTACTACATTGGAAAAAAAACATAGGAACAAATTCTGAAATCTGTAAAAATATTTTTACCTTCAGAACGGTGAGTGTTAAGACCACCATTAGGTACTAAAATTTCTAAACGACCCTTCAAAGGTTTCACAACTTTCTGGAGAAGCTCATGCCGTTCCTTCAAGCTCTGGTGAATTACACTAGTATCTCCAACATAGAGGATATCGAATGCAACATCTAGTCAATCTCATGTCAAGGTACACAAAATCAACATTTTTCAACTGTCCTTCACATTTTTAATTTTCAGTTTCTATGATTTATCACCACCACCAATAACATTGAAATGCTTGCAAAGCCGGACTTCAACCTCAACTTTGAGCAAGGTCAGACACAAAAAGGATACAGCACAACTGCATGAGGAGGGGAGCATAAAGTGTAAGCTGGACTCTAACTTGGTAGTTTCTAAAAATAGAAAAAGAATATCATAAAAAGAAAACCTGTCTATCACTGTCAAGTCCATCCCTTGCTGCCTTGGCTGTAAAATAAAACAAGGAAAACAAATTTATTAGTGACAATCAAAAAATGCAAACAGTCAACAGATCCTATCAAGAAAAAAATAATTAATTAGAAAAGAAAACCTATTTCTTGATTTGAACCAAACTCAGCAAAACGATTGGAAGATGTGTCCCAGACCAACATCTCACCATCAAGAATACACCTACCAACATTGCAAGGGGAAGAATTCATATGGATTAAGTTGATTGCAAAATATTAGGTGAAAAAGCAACTGTGTGCATTTTCGCACACCAACATGTATGGGGGATTTTGACTGTAAATGATACACAGCTTGTTAAACCTGTTGAAAATTGGCTCACCATAGAAGGAAGGATGGAATCCTTATCAGATTTGGACTAGGTTTTCTCATTGTTTAGGAATCCTTGTCGATTTAGATTGGATCTTCTAATTGTTTTGGGATCCCTTAGGTTTCCTATTCCTTGTATGATTGTACTAAAGCCCTATACTTATAAATAGGCACTTTAGGACTAGGTTTTTTAGAAGCACAAGACAAGCACAAATAGAGAGGAAAATTCAAGAGTGAATTTTCAAGGGAGAAACACAAGACAGAATTCAAGGGTGAATTCTTGAGTATTTCCAAAGGTGAGAGAAAAGAGATCTAGGGTTCTTGTGAGAGCTAAGGGGGTTCTTGATTGTAACCAAAGTTGTTCTTACATACTAGTGAATTTCTCGGGTGGATCACCAAGAGGACGTAGGCAGGAGGCCGAACCTCTATAAATCTTTGTGTTCTTGTGGGTGTGTTTGCTTTGTGGTTTGGTGTGTGTTTTATTCTCAAGGGGTTTGTGTGTGTGCCGTCGCATAGTCCATCAACGACAAGGTCTTGGAGTGTTTTCGCTCAACAAAACCAAAGGCCTTCGCAAACTACACAGGTTGCAGGCATATAAGAATTTCAAAACATAGTATTCAGACATTGATCCGTTAACAAATAAGGGCACTGTTAAAGTTGCCCCTATAGGCATCTCTTGGTGTTCACCAAAACGAACTGAAGAGCCTTTGAGAGAATGAAGCTTTCTAAAATTGAGATTGTGATGGTTGCTCAAATGGACGTAAAGGACAGCATGTCCATTTAACTCATTTTAATATGGTCATTGTACTTTTCCCCCAGAAACATACAAAGACACCTAAAAGGTTGCAATGGCAGGACAAAAGTTGGTATCCTATGCCTGACCAAAATAACAAAAATTAGTACCACCTATATGCAAAACAAGTTTGTTGTGAATGATATAAGAGTTGTTCATCTTTCTAGTCTCATTTGTGTGCATGCAGGGGTGCATGTATGTGTTTTTTGCATAACAAAGGTATCTCTTGGCTAGTACCTCCAGCATATTTTCCCCATGATTCTTTTCTTCTCACTCTTTCTCTAAATCCTTTTGTACAATTATACCAAAACTATGCAAACAAATAAAAGAAGGATTATCCATATAACAGAGTACTTTATCAAGATACTTCACAACACAGGAAGCACCTTAGACAATACAAGCTATTTTTCCTTTGTGATAGTTTAACTTGTTACAAAATTCTAAGTTTTGGCATATCTTCTCTATTTTGTAGCTTGATAAATTAATAATTTAACAATCACTCATACTAGCAAAATAAGAGAACATATGTTAGACTGGTAATAAGGGAGGAAGAATTGAAAGGGTTATTGCTGATAGTAAGAGAGACAGAGAGAAAAAAATAAAGAGGGAAATGAGATTCAAGTTTTGGGAGCAATTTTGTAATCAATCTCCATTAAGCAATAATATATATATATATATATATATATATATATATATATATATACATATGATTTTAAAAAACAAAATCAGAAATAACAAGGGAAGGGGTTGATAGGGGCACGTGCCTTCTGGTCATTGTGCCTTTGCCCCTTCGTCAAATTCACAAACCAAGCAAGAAAAGAAACAGAAAAGGCCAACAAACCAAGACTTGTCATAACTAGTATAAATTATAGTAGAGCTACGAGAAAATAAGATAAAGGAAGCCAAAAATAACAAAATTCTAGAAATGACAATTTGATGTAGATATATTTACCTATCAGCCAGAACATTTTGTATAACAATGTCTGACATTGCATGTCCATATTCAGGGTGATCAAGAAAATTCCTGCACAAGGGAAACAACTTATGACCAAAATATTTTGCCTAAGGAACCACCGAGATGACAACGACCCAAGCTTTACATAAATTTCAATGGTTAAATCAAATTCTCTTATTGAGAAATCCTGCCATATTGTGAGCCTAAATTTGTAATCAAATTAAATAATGCCCATGAGAATAAAAGGAAACACTTAAAAGATAAAGATTGAAAAGATTAATAAAATTGCCAGGAAGGTTTGCAATTACTGATTAAATTTGCCTCTACCTTGAGAAGTAATGTATTTCAGCTCCGTTCTTATGAATTTGGATGCGATCCCCATCAAATTTACACTCAACAACCACTTCCTTACCATGAAGCTGAGAATGTGGGGAAAGAAATTAAGAGAGCTATTAATGGAGTTAGACATATGAAATAGCATCACCAAACATATATGTGTGAATAATTTGTGTATCCATCTACTATATAAAACCTTTTTCCATGCAATAGTTGCATCACCAACTCTCATAGCTAGTTGTGGGCGTACAGCTTTTCCAACTTCAATGTCCTGCAATTGATGCAAAGTAGTGTCATTAATTCAGAAGCTATGTAGTTTGCACATGTATAAGCAAATTTATAATATATAAAAAAATTAAAAACACACACAATACACCAGAATACCAAATCGTCTCTAGTAAGTACTGCAATTTTGAAATCATTAACTTCAAGAAGAGCTCTTTGTATAAATGAGAGCTTCTTAAGATATGTTCTTCACAAACAAATCACCAAAATGACCAAAGGTTTTCATATCTTTGGCATGCAACAATACCTTAAAATAATTTTCTCCGTAGTAGCTTCAATTAGTGGGTAGTAAATTTTAGGAAAATACCATATTAATGTTGCTACACCATAAAATTATTAAAGAGATGTACAAAATTGTTTCAGACTTAATGAGAGACCTTGCGTTTATGACGCTGATTTCTATCCCTCAGCTTTTCACAAACCAATTTCAAGTCACATGTGACATTAAACAAGTCTTCAGCATCTGGATGAAATTCATGAAAAATGCTCTTTTCACTAGTTCCCAGCTTCAGATCTACAGGAGATATAAAAACATGAAAAATTGAAACTTAACATAATGGATATTAAAAAATGCATATCATGACCTTTGTAGACAACACCTTTAAGAATAATCATGACAATCCACTTCATTTCCTGTGCATTTGTCTTCTTTATCAACGTAGAAAGAACTGATGTCTTCTCTGCCCTGTTGACATCGTTGTGTCATTTTAGGTGTTATAGAAAGACTTGAGAGCCAAACAATGTTTTCATACAATAAACTTAAAGCACGTAGGGAAGATATATTATATAAGCGATTTAAATTAACACTTCAAACAAACTTTCAAGAAAGATTACTGAGAAGAAGCTAAATAAGTGTGAAAGAAATATACTTAAACATTTACACTTAGTTCAATCTAGAGGGCCTAACTTATTTGCCCCAGTAGGCTATTTAACTTAAGTTCAACAGAAAAAGTACCTAAATAAATTATACTAATGTTGTCCAGTAAAAGTTAAAATAACAAGTTACATAAGACAGACGACATCACCAGCTTAGACCTTCCACACAGAAAAGTGAGGGTGACAAAAGAAAGAAGGTGGCAGCGTAGAGAAACATGTTCACAAGCAAGGCAGAGACTTTCTGGTATAATTAGGCTAGAGCTCTCATGGTGCACTTGAGTTTGCCAACACCCATGACAGCAAACAAGCAAACCCAATTTCTAATCTAGATCAAACAAGAACTTTTCATAAAAAAGATTTGATACACAAGGATTTCATAGTTAATCAAGTTCTGTTTGTCAAGAGATGTTAATCACTGCCCAAACCTAACTTACTATCTCATAGGCATATTTTTTACCATTATTGAAAACAAAGAGTACATATATATATATATATATATATATATATATATATGTGTGTGTGTGTGTGAGAGAGAGAGAGAGAGAGAGGAAATGGAAGAAGAAAAAGCCAATTCTAGATTTGTGTTTAGCATATATCAATGCAAACTTGGTTAAAATATGCCTCATAATCGATGTTAAGCATTTACAAGCTCCTGTTAGGAATTAGGAAATGAACACTATAGTAATATACCTATTTTCACTTGAAGCTAAACGATCAAGCAAGTCATTTAACTCCTTGATTGTTAATCCACCTGAACTCACTCCTTGTCTACGTTGCAGCACCTGATTCATAAATAACAAATGCCAAACAGTTATAAACACATAAAACCAAAGGAATCATACAGTAAAACCATCTACCAAAGTCCAAGCATACTAGACCAGAGGACTTTGAGTCACTAACGTCCAAAATCAACAGATAACAATTTACTGCAACTAAGTCGTTTCAAAAATCATTTTTGTAATTCATTTCAAATGAGTTGTTAGGGCCCAGTCTCATGTTTCATTAGTAACCAGAGGAAAAGTGATTATCAATCCCCAAAAAAATTGGTTGGTTTCATTTCTTCTAATCCATGCAAGTGAACTCTTATTTACAACAAACCATTATAAGCACACAAAATTCAGAAGCTTGAAAAAGCATACCCCGCCAAATTCCAAACAAAAAAATACAAACTTTCACTGACCCAGATACCAAAAACTCCCAAATTCCACAAAACCAAAACAAGCCCAGAAAAAATCAATCAACAAATAACAAAAACCAAAAGCCAAAAAGCGTACCTCGGCGGCCACGAGCGAGAAGTTGCCGGCATTGACACCAGTCTTGGCGCCGCCTTTGCGCCAATTGATGAGGCGAAGAGCGTCCTCGGAGTCTCTGGCCATGCCGAGAGCGTCAATGAGGCAGGTGGCGAGCACAGACTCCTTAAGGCCATAGCTGCCGCGCTCGCGGTCGAGGCTGGGAAGAATTAGGCGAATCGAATCGAAATAATCAGCGGGTTTACAGAAAGTGTCGAGAAATTTGCGGAATTTGGAGCGCTTTAGGGTTGAGGTTTTGCTTCTTTGCATCCAGTTGAAGAGGCTGCATAGGACGCTGAACTTGGTCTCCTCACTCATTTTGAAGCTTGTTTGGTACTCTTCTGTTATGAGTTTGAACTTTGGGTCTTATATAACAAGTTGACAACAGAAGAACCGCTATGTATGTGTCTGTGTCTATGTGTCTATGTGTCTATGTGTCTATGTGTCTATGTGTCTGTGTAGGGATGGCAACGACCGGTTAAGGGTTGGGTATGGCAATACCGTCCCCGCCCCTGTCCCGTCTAAAAAAATCAGGAATCCCCATCCCCGGGCTATTTCCCAATTCAATTTAACAAAATTAAATATATATTATATCATAATCATACATGGTTATATTATATTATATATTAATTAAAAATAAATATATTACTTATCGGACTGTGTTTGAGGATGGAGATAACAATATTATCTCCGGCCAGTTCCCGACCGGAGGTTTTTCGAGAATCCCGTACCCGCTCCTGATTTTCCCCCAAAATCTCCCTTCATCAAGGTCGGGAATCCAGCCCAACAGGAATTTATGTCATCCCTACATGTAGACCTGGTAAATTGGTCAAGTTTGTTGTATTGGTGTTGTATGCTTGTTGTGTTCGTTCATGTCATATGCTTATTATGTGTGTTTATTTATGCGATTTATCTGCTGTTACCGTTATCATTTACCCTTGTTTTTTTTTTGTCTTGCCAGCTTACGCTTGTTAATTATTTTCATTATGTAATTTTCTGTTCTTTTTTTGGCTATGTCCCCTTTATAAATTGCTCCATATGGTTGGGATTATATGGTTGTTTTTATATATAAAAAAAAGTTTGTTATTCTTCCTTTACTAAAAGTATTGCAAGTTGTCCAATTACATGAACAAAAGTTTGATAAGTTAAAGGTGTGCGAAGAGTATAATTTAGTCAAGTAGTTTACATTTCATTGAAGAAAGTTATGTGTTCCAATCTCAAGACGACAGTTGTCGATAATTTTTTTTTAAAAAAAGTAGTATTTACCACGAATAGATTAAAATTAATATGTACACATCTCTTCATATATCAAAGCCCATATTACATAATGTAAATAGACTTGATTATGCTTATGCCCACAAACAATGCGTCTCACTTTACATCCCAAAACTTATTTTGCCTCGTTTATCATCCTAAAACCTCGCTTTCATGTCTAACTTTGCCCAATTCCGACAACTCTGACAAGAAATTCGTTAGCCACGGCTTTCTGACGATGAAGTTGTGGATATTGACCCTGGCCTTTCAAGGTGTGTTCAAGAGGTGGTGCTGCAGTGGCGGTTAAAGGATTCCAAAGCCGGTTGGGCAAAACTTACATACTAAATTCGACGGTACGAGTGAATTTCATTAATAAACATAAAAAGATACACTTAGTCAGGGAAAATCATTAGCCTTACCCTCAAATGCATATCTATCCATAAAAAAAAGTTCAACAAATACCAAAGTTAAAACTAAAACCAAAAGTAAATGCAATGCAATACAAAACAATACTATTTAAATATAAAACTTAACCCTGCGAGGCTTGAAACTCTTAAATTCCTCAATTATCGATGCATTATAGATATTATTAACAAACTCTTTTTCGATGTGGAGGATCATACAATCAGCAAGAAATTCATCAACTATGGTGCTTCGAAGTCGATTCTTAATAATTTTCATACATGAGAAAGCTCGTTATGTTGTTTTTGAAACAGGAAGAGTTAACACCAGCTGAATCAACCTGTCAAGGAAAATGTAGTTTTCTGTCAAAGTTGGAATTCGACATAATAAAAGATAGCCTATGAATAATATGTAGAATTAATCAAATATACCAACAAAAAATAAAACAAATTCTCATAATAGCATCTCAACAATACCAAACCACAAAGTTATAATTCATCCATAATTCAACCATTGAATACTCAATTTTAACAAAATTCAAAATCAAAGCCCAAGAATAATTCATCCCTAATCAAAGCCCTAATTAATTTCAACAAAATCCCAAAATTATAATTCATCCCTAATTAAACCCCAGAATACTCAATTTTAAATTAAAACTATAATTAAAGATATATAGCAAAGGAGAGAATGAGAATAATACTTGTTGTTGACAAAAGGAGAGGAGAAGATGTTGTTGCCAAGTTGCCCACCCAAGATAATAGAAGATGTAGCCAATAAAGGGAGAATTTGACCCCAAAAAAAAGGGAGAAGTTAGGTAGCAAAGAGAGAGAGAGAGAGAGAGAGAGAGAGAAGCAAAATGTCTAATAGCCAAAAGATGAGAGAGAAGATATGGGAGAACTACTTGGATGGACAACATATGTGTAAGGTTTGGTTTTAATTTTGGGCTGGACTTAGAACACATGTAGGTATTTTATTTTTTAAAAAAAAATTGGGCTGGGCAGGCACCCAGCCTGCCCTGTGCATAGCACCGCCCATGGTGGTGCAGCTTCTCCAACATGATGACTGCTTGGCTGTTGGGTGGGCTTGTTGAAGAAATACATTCTCTTCTGTGCCGGTTTCAAATTTATTTCCTTTTAGTTTTGTCCCTACGGCTGCTCACAAATTTAACTCATTTTGCCCATGCCATCTCTAACGGTGATCTGGAATGAAGCAGGAACCAGATTGGTTCACCTCCACTATCCAAGACCATATGGCTCCTTGCCATTAATAAAATAAGTAAAAGAGAACTTTAGACGACTGCTAAAAGCAAAAAGCCTTGAGAATTTTAGACCGCTACTAAAATGCAAAGCCTTGAGCTCATAACATATAAGCACCATCTAACTTCTATATCTCGGTTTAATCAGTTTAAATTTCATGTATGGCATAATACACAACTGGCTATTTCTGATTTGAATAACACTTTAAATTTCATCAGAGAATACAAACTAAAGAGTTTTCTTTTTACGTAAAAGAAAATTACAACTGAGGGAGAGAATAAGCCATTAGCCAGCCTCACCTTCTACACTTCATAGAAACGTTAGCCAAGAACAGTGGTGATCAAAATGTTGAGCCGTTAAACCCAAAGAAGGGCCGCTGGAGCAGAAAAGGATGATTATATAAACTAGTTAGTACCTGATGAACAGATTAATACTACAAACAGCATTTCAACATTAGATAAATATTCATTTTAATTGAATTATCGGTTTAAATATACCACCCGCATCTAACTAATAACATCATGCTCAAACGATAATCTCTCAAATGATAGAGGCTTGCTTACAAGAATTAAGTTACTAGCTAATAAAAGCATCAATTTATGTGAAAAGTGATTTAACTAACTTTAACTACTTTAGCTTTGACCAATTTGCAAATCAATGAGAGGTGAAGATACAATGGGTTCAGTGGATACTTGCTACAGGAGTTCACTACGACAAAAGACTATAATAGAATGAGTTATTTGGTAGAAGCTTCTTAGAGTCGGTCCGTCTTGCAGCCTGGTGGCTTTGTGACAAACCAAGCTTCTTAGAGAAATGTTGTGAATGGACTTTGAGAGAAATGGAATCTCCGCACCTCCTTAGTGCACAGGGGGTTTAGCTCCAAGAGAGGAGCCACACTTCAGCCCGAAGTGGCAGTGACCCTTCTAAACTCTAGCATTTCATGTAAAATTTATATTAAACTTCTTTAATTGTTTGAAAAATATAGAAAAATCTATATTATTGACTTCCCAAGCAATAGATCTGTATTGTTCTGTTCCTTCCCAAGAAATGGAAGCTAATTCTACCACTGGTTGGGACAATAATCGAATTGTTCTCGTGGGTTTGGAGATAAAGTGCTGTACCACTAGAACTAGAAGTACCACAGAAAAGGGTAATATTTGGAAGGCCAGATAAAAGTAATTTATGCTTTATGCAATATGAAGAGTAGTATTCTTCATTTGTAGTATACAACAAGTAGATTGAAGCTGTAAAATTTAGGCAATCTAATGTAACAAACAAATAATTGGGCTCACCTCAACGTCATAAAATTTGATATAGAAGCGGGAGCTATCGATGGAAAGCTTGGTTTCCAGAATTTCTGCAATAGTTGAACTCAGTTTTCCATTAACACTCGGTCCAATGCCCCCAATGGAGATTAATTCTCCGTAGGCTGCCGGTTCTTCCGTGCCCGCAAATGCCATAGGCACTGACCCGTTCAGCAAAATCATCACATACTGAAGAATATGAAACCAAAAAACAAAGTGAATATGTAATTTATAATGCAAGCCACTAATACCATATTGATAAAGTTTATTATTTCATTGAGTATTTTCATCGAACAGTTTATGTTCATACCAAATACATCAACAAAAAGAACACAAGAAGAGGAAAAGGGAGAGACTTAACAGACTCGGGTTTGCCAATGATTTTAGAAACGGCTTTGGTGGCGTCCTTGAGAATGTCAGAGGCCACCACTGCATCCACTGGCAGATTTGTGAACAAATTCAACGTCGGCATTTCTTTTTTCTTTTGAATTTGAGAGCAAATGATTTGAACAAGGCCTTTTCTCCTTTCCTAGAATGCCAGGATGAGTGGTTTCAAAAAGAGAAGGCTGTAACTTGTAGATAACGCCCGTTTATATCGTCTTATTATATGACAACTTGACAAGGAATGTTGTCTTCTCATTTCAACTCCAAGTGCAGCTGAACTGGGACCTTTCAAATAAGTCACATACTTCACTCTAAATCTAAATAAATAACCTGAACTTTGTTGGGCTCATCCCTCCTTACATGCAAATCAAACTTGACGCCTATACTGAAATTATTGAAAATAATAATAATAATATATGCATATATATATATCAGAGTGTGATTACGTTGATCGGATGATTGTTATTACATGTTTCTTTATCTTCTTGTTTCAACAATCAAACTATCGTCTATAAGATTTGAATTTAGGTTAGGACCTAGCAAAATAAAGACTGAATGTCACTTGGATTTGAATTTAGGAATTAGCAAAATAAAGACTGAATGTCACTTAGATTTGAATTTAGGAATTAGTAAAATGACGACGGAATGACAATAGACCATATGGCCATTGGCATATACAGAACAAGATGACACATGTTATGTTAGTGATCATTCCCCTTTTGTTAAACATGCTTTAGAACGTTAACATAAGTATCTTTATAAACCATCTTCTCATAGAAACAGCATGCTTCAATTCTTTCTCTTGATAATGATTAACATCTCTTCTTCTTATGTGATGATAAATTTGTGGGAATGAAAAGAGGGCATTTGGGTGAAAGGGATCAGTTTTGAGATCGTAACAAACAAATTCAAGAGTTAAAAAAAGCAAAACCAATGCACATCAAAGTTTGAGAAAATTAACCGAGGAAAAAAAAACCCAAATGCAACAGCCTCATTTAACTTCAAAATTAATGCTTAATGCACAAATTCATGAAGGAAAACGAAAATCACTAATATTTCATTACAATCTTCTTCTATATCCCTTTCAAGCTTGGCTACCCAACAGATCAAATCTGATGATATCAGATAACATTGTAGACCCCTTTCCTCTGGCAACTTTACAAATGCTACACTCCAGACGTCAATTTTGTCTCTAATATGTGGACTAATTGGAAATAACTTGTTGGTCCAAGCAGAGAAGCCACTATTAGTCTTTTGGTTAACAATCAAATCAAAGCCTGAAAGTGCTGTAGCCTCCTCCTAGACCAGAAGATCCATACCCACCACCATACGGTTGTGACGGTAATGAAGATGAAGGGTAAGATGAAGCACCTAACTGACTGTAGGATGACCTCATTCCAGTATCTATCCTGCCATAGCTACCTGTAACTGGTTCCTTGCGACTGTTTATAACTTCCTGAAAATAAAGAAGAAGAAAAATACCAGCATGCTTAAACTTTCCAAGCAGGGGTTCACTTTTTCCTTATTGAAGTCACAAGTTTTTCATTTTTGCTGGCTTGCCAAATATATGCAAACTTTTTTCTCATGGAAAATTTACATATAAACCAGGAAACCACCCACCTTCTGTAACTAAAACATTGTAGTTACATAAGCCTTCATAATTTTTTTATTTTTGGTAAATATAACTTTCATCTTTAATTATCTCAAAGTTATGTAACAGGTCTTTTATATAAAATAAATTTAAAAATTTGTTAATCCCTCCTTTTACTAGATATAAATGGAAAAGAAAGATCATTGGTAAGCGTACCTGAATCAGTTGCTGAGCCATTTGAACCTGTGATGAGGTGCCTTTTATTTCTACGGTAATTTCATCAGGTAGTCCCCTGCTCTCTTGCACAGTTAAGATGGCTCCGCTACTACGGCGAATGAATGCAATATTCGAACCTTCAACCCCAATAATGTCCTCGGCATAAGATAGAGGAATTTGCATTGTTTGTGCAATCTGATTATAGAATGCAACAGAGAAAATATTGTTACCGAAACTATAAATAGAGAAAGAAAGTACAACAATATGAAGCAGAATATTGCACTCTAATTTGTTTTCATGAACAATCAGAGTATACATGCAGAAGCTGACGTACGTAACACAGACCTGATGCAATCTGGTACACTTTAGGTTTCCGATTGACAACAACTCTTCATAATACGTCATACATCAAGACAATTTTTTTCTCAAATAGACGAGTCAGTTGGTAAGACATAAAAACTTAGTTATTCAGAGTCTTAAACAAACTGTATATATTACTACTGTTTATAAGTAAATTAAGACAAGGACTAGATAGTAACGGATCCCCTACCACCCTTCTAGCAAAGCAAAAAACATACTTGGCCCTATTTATTTTAATTACAAGTTACAACCAAGCTAGACCGCCTTTGTGTGTTGAGTATGCATGTGAAAACCCAAATGAGCTCATTAAGTAGGAAGTTCAGCTAAAAATATGAAACAGTTAGAACAACCAACCTGAGTAACAATAGGAGCACCAGGCCGACCAATCCCTGAAGAACGGATAGAAGAAAGAGAAGGATCTTGTCCATAAATAGAAGGATCTTGCCCATAAATAGATGGATCTTTTCCATAAATAGAAGGATCTTTTCCATAGATAGAAGGATCTTTTCCATAAATTGAAATGCCAGCAGAAGGGAGTTGTGATTCTAATTGAGTTTCACGATCCAAAAACAAAGATTCCCTTTTTGCTGAGTGAGAATAATTAGTGCTAACTCCAGTTTGAGAAGCAGTATGCAGCAACGATTTGTCAGTCCAGGTATCTGGTTGGCGCTCTTGTGAGATGGTTGCATTGTACTAAAGATGCACGTTCCAATAATCAATACATAGCAATGAAAAGAAATGAAATTACACCAGACACTATTGGGAATTAAGCTTACCATCTTCTCAAAAAGTGGAAGAACACTATGATCAACCAAAAACTTCCTCAGGTGAGCCACTACTGCTTCTACAGCTTTGAGAACCTTTAAAGCTTCTCCCTGCAATTCAACAATCCTTTCGTCTGCAGCAGCATAGAATGGAACCTCATCTGCAAGAACAAAAATAAGTATCAGATGCCTTCTTTGGAGAAGGAAGAAAGGTTTATAGCATGGAAAGAGGTAAGGCCACTTGAGAAAGAAAACGAATGTGAATACAGGAAAAAAGGGGCAGAGACATTAGTTGCATCAAATTATAAAGAATCTGAATACATTGATTGAAGAAGGATGAGTAGAGCATTTCTAAAAGGGATAACGAATATAACCAAGGCTTGTTTTTCAAATTAACAGCTATATCAAATATTTTAAGAGTGGCTGCATAACATGATATGAAGACATACTGTGATTTAGAATCACATATGTACATACCCATCATACATTCCGAAGTTAAAGGACTCTAACATGGAAAACTGACCTAGAACTCAGATGCCAGAAAGGAAAGAGGGAGCAGAATGTAAGCTCATTTACACACTATATTAAGCACATCAATACAATTATCTTCACTATCACTAGCATGATCATTAAACCTAGATTACCAATAGAAAATCTAAGCCTCCAAAAGTAAGATCACAAAAGTAATTAGAAAGGAAAACCCACACACGAGAACTTAATTTCATTATAAACCACATAAACAGCAACAAGCACATTATACTTTGCATTGGGAAAAAGGTGATAAGATGATGGAGATATTTCCAACCATTGATATTCTACTGAATAGAGAAAAGTTGTATTATGCAACAATGAGAGCATACCCCCAGACAATACTCGCACAGAAGCCCCGGTACTCTCCTGTATAGATTTGATTAATGACCCTTGTTTTCCAATTAAATTAATTGCTTGTGTGGATGCTACCAACAAGCGGATGGAACAGAATGCAACTCCAGCAGGACCGGACACTTTTGCATCACCCTCACTATCAGCTAAGCCAGAGATACGTTTAAATATTCTTATTACAGCATCCATTGCAGGGGACAGAGGAGCCTCTGGCTCTTCCCTTCCAGAGATCAGCACCTAAAAAGAAAAGTGTGTTAGAAAGATTTTAGCATAGAATGGTATCACCATAGACACATGTCTAGTGAAGGGATAATTGCAGACATAATGTCTGGTTGAAGGGATATGCATGTGTGGAATGGTTGGAGGACTGTGTCACCTCAGGAGCCGAACATGAAAGCAATGAAAGCAAAGGAAACTTCAATCCCCCCGTTTGCTTTCTGTGCAATTTTTTTGAAAAATATGCAGCTGTTTACGGGGGCATTTGTTCTTAGATCGCTCTTGTTTTTAAAGGTTTTGATGTTTTTTTAGAGTTCTCTTGTTCTTTGCTACTGTGGACATTTTGTGCATTGTTTTGTACTTTCTCTTTCTTAGTGAAATTTTGTTTCCTATTAAAGAAACACCTTCTACTCCAAATGGAGTACTAGTGAAATTTGAACAAAATATCCAACACTAATACAACAGAAATTAACGAAGTTCCACAGACATAATTCATTAAACATGACTAAAAAGCACAAAAGCGTGTGCAAACGCAGAGCGCTATCTCACCCAAGCAAGTGCAAGGAAGGCCCACAACCAGTAAATTGTGGAGTGAGACTTCCACAGGTAGAGAAGGTACAGAACAAGAGATTGGTACAAGCAAGCAAGAAAAAAACGATGATGGTCGAAAAGTAATCAGGGCTGCAGCATTGGTAAAGAAGTTAATATGGCTTCATGATATTGACAACCATGGAAAATCTGTTACGAAGGTATCAAATCTTATTACTATCAATCAGACGATTCTTAGAAACACAGATAAAGATTTAGTTTTATAACTAGATGTTTATAAAAATTCAAGACACTTACTCATATTATGCCCATTACTAATAAATTCAGTGTTTGAATAAAACTATGAGCCATATGCAAAGGACTTCACATGACAACAGGTCATCTTTGCCTAGCAGAATACCCAATACTGATCAAGTGTCATTCTCAGATTTCATATTGTTTTATAACAAGATGTTCATAAAAATTTAAGGCTGTTACTCATCGTATGCCCATTACTAACAAATTGAATGTTTGCATAAAACTATGAGAGGGATACAAAGGATTTTGCTGACAATGGGTCAACTTCACATAGTAGAATACTCAAGAAGTCTTATTCTCAGATTTGAGATTGTATAACCAGATCTTTATAAATATTCACGGCAGTTACTCATCTTATGCCCATTATAAGCCTACGAATCAGATCCAAATGATTTTTCAAACATGGGTCATCTTCACATAGCAGAATACCAGATACAGATTGTCTCATTCTCAGATATCAGAGACTAGATGTTTATAGAAAGAAAAAAAAAATCGAGACAGTTACTCATCCTATGCCCATTGCTAATATATTGAGCGTTCAAATAAAACTACGAGAAGGGATCATCTTCAAATAGCAGAATACCCAATACTGATTAAGCCCCATTCTCAGATTTCAGATTGTTTGGGGTGTCTTTTAGAACCAAAAACCAAAACTTAAACCCCCACTCCAAAAGACCATTCCTTTCATAGCATTTTGTAAGCAACAAAACCTAAGTACCTAAGAACCAAATACTAGGCACTAGACTTTAGGGGTTTCTATTACCTCATGACACAAATACTATTGAATTTGCATGATTTAAACTTAAATTTTCAATTTTTAATCTCCTCAAACACTTTTAGCAACCCCGAAGCATAACTAGAATCCCTAAATAACCATAAAGCCACAATTACACAGAGGGCAGCACAAGTTCTAGCACCAACGGAAGCTAAAAAGCACAAACCCTAGAGCTCAAAACAACAAAAGCAAAAGAGAGCACGTTTCAGAATACATAACAAGACGAGTAAACCCTAGACAGAGAGAGAAAACAGGCACAACTCACGATGCGATCAGGAGTTCCAACGGCGCCGTCGAGGACCCGAATGCGAGCTCGGGTCTCCTCACACATCTTCTTAATGAGCTCGCCTTTTCGGCCGATAATGCTACCGACCTTGAGAACCGGCACAATTAGCCGAAACACACAGTCCCCGGGCCAACCCGGCCATCTTTTATCGGCGATTGAGGTGGCATCGCCGCTAACGGTCGTTGTAGTTTCCTGGGCGCCGGGCTCCGGTTGGGGACCCGAGTCGGGTTCAGGATTTTGGTTGGGATTGTTATCTGCCGTTGCGGTGGTGGCTGTTTGGTCGGACTCGGGTACGGTAATTGGGGCGGTGGTGGTTTCGGATGTGGGTTGTTGCGGGTCGGGTTCCGTAGCCTTGGCGGAGCCGTTCTCGGTGGGCTGGGCGGTGGCCATGTTCTGTATATAGAGGGGGGGTGTTAGGGTAAGAGGTTTTATTGGACAGCGATGCCTGAAAACGGGAGAAGGGTTTTGTTGTTGCAGCTGGGTGTTGCAAAACAAAACTATCGGTTGTTTGGACACTATGGACTATCAATATGGATGGCACGTGCGGGAGCATGTGAGCTCACACTTCTCCTACTCCAAGACCAAGAGAACAAGACTTCCAATTCTGTGTAAATTGCTATGTGCTATCTATATGTACCTCCATCAAAAGAAACAATTTGTGTTGTATGTGCATGTTTAAAATTTAGGGCTTCTTAGATCTAGGTCTAAAACAATTAGCTTTTATTGGATTTAGTCCTCACATTTTTTTTGTTTTAAATGTAAGTCCTTTGATATTTATTATTCTTTTTGTTGCGTCGATTTAACCATTTGAGGTAGATAAGGAAAGCACATCGAAAATCTAAATTTAATTCATTATTTCCTTGTAATTGAATTACAGAATTTAAATTTTGAATTCTTTCCTTGATAATATTCCTAATATATGGACAAAATACAATTTAATCAATAAATGCATGTCTAAAATTTAGGACTTCTTAGATCTAGGTCTAAAACGATTAGCTGTCATTGGGTTTAGTCCTCACATTTTTTTATTTTAGATGTAGGTCCTTTGACATTTATTACTCTTTTTGTTGCATCGATTTTAACTTTTGAGGTAAATAAGGAAAACACATTGTTAAGCATTATTTCCTTGTAATTGAATTACAGAATTTAAATTTTGAATTCTTTCCTTGATAATATTCCTAATATA
Organism: Prunus padus; assembly: GCA_024362665.1. Taxonomy (NCBI): domain Eukaryota; kingdom Viridiplantae; phylum Streptophyta; class Magnoliopsida; order Rosales; family Rosaceae; genus Prunus; species Prunus padus. The sequence continues at coordinate 5,712,936 of JANFAM010000020.1, forward strand.
TGGATAAAATATAATTTAATCAATAAAAAGTAAAGACCCACATATTATACCATTCGATCAAACAAGCACCCACATTAAATTATGTACTTGAGATATAGGTAAATAATGTTATTATTAGCAACGAAACAAACTTAGTGATAAATCGTGTTACCTATAAGCTAGAAACATAAATTAGAAGACTATCAATACGTTAGGAACATAAATTAGAAGACTACTTATAAATCAGATACACAAATAGACAAAATAAAATTGTATGTTACCTATAAAAAAAGGTACATAAAATATTTATAAATATATATATATATATATATATATATATATATATATATATATATATATCTATCTATCTATCTATCTATCTATGCAATAGGCGATAGGCAATATGACATAAATGACTATTACTCGATTCAAGTCATAAGGGGCAACATTGGAACAAAAATGATTGTAAAAATAAAATAATAAAAAGATTACATCAGAAAATATTTAAAAAATGAATGTAATTCTATGTGGCACAAAAGTCAAAAGACGTGGATCAAAGTCACCAAATCCGAGGATTAAACCTAACTCCTGAAGGGGAATTTGGATCTATATCAACTTTTCTATAAAATTTATAACAAGAAAATACAAGGATGTCGAACAATTGTGTGCAATGTGATGAAGATTAAAGTAGAAAGAAATAAGGGAATGAGAGTAGAATGATAGGAAGAAAAGAAAAAAAAATAGTGAAATAGCAAGCATGTATTTAATATCTTTTGGTACCTTCTTAAAAAAGTTTGGGGAAAATCTTGTTAGGAGAAACTATCCTTTTACAGTTTCTAATATATCAAGTAACGTGTAAGAACATGCTCTTTCGGAAGGGAACAATGATTGTAAACGGTTGCTAATTCCCTATAAACTAAGGAGCAAAAGGTGAAATTCACGTAGGTCAGTCGGCGAGAATGAATTATCTAATTCTATACATAAGCTTATTTGACAATTCTCAAAGCTACAGAACTTATTATGCACATTTGAACTCTGAACACATTCTAAAATAACTTTTTGATAACACCACATCACTCCAATTACCTTCTTTTCTAGGATTTTCACTTTGAAGGTCTTCATATATCCAGCTAGCTCCGGTTGGGCTCTAAGATTAGAGGGATCCATTTTTTGCATTAGGCTATATATGTAGCAATCCCATGGTGATTAAAGCCCTTTTACGGCCCCCATTGGAGATGACCTTATTAGAGTAATTTGAAGAGTCCCCAATCCACATTTAACAAAGTTCATAAAAAGTTGATATTGCTTCATTACTACCCACCAATCAATCACTCTTTATCATTTGAATTGTTATGTATGTCTTAGTAGCAAAAAACCCTAAAGTTCATCGGCCATCTACCTGCCTTGGTGTCTAGAGCTTACAGCGACATAAATCGTTCACTATTTCACTATATTCTCCTTATCACCATAACAAGCTTCTCTTCCTAAAGTTCCCAAGAATCCCTCTAGAACTTCCAATGACATAAATCTCTCACCATTTCACTATATTCTCACCATAGCCATAACCACCTTATCTTCCTCCTTTGCCTAGCTCTTCCATCATTCGTAAAAATTGTTTTCTGCTCTCTCTCATGTTGGAAACAAACTTAGCCCTCCAATGAGAGCTCATTGAGCATGCAACTACTGAAATAGTTCAGGGCCACATTCCTTACCTCGAACAATATAGGCCCATGATCATCAGCAATGTCGTCCATTTGCTCGTTCAATTCTAATACTTAGGTCTGACTAGGGGTAGGTTTCAGAAAGGATAACCTATGGTTTTTGTGATTGATGGCACAATTCCTACCTTGTATAAAGGCAATGTTTACAGCATCCCAGTAGATATATGGGTTCCAATTGGTTATCCTATGGACTCGCTGAAGGCGTGCGTGGTGTCTATTCACAAAGAGACAATGTCAATCAAGTTAAGTCATTCGTATGTCGACGCTAGAGCTGGTGGTCTCGTAAATGTGTCGTACATGCATACCTAGTTTGAAGCACACTCGGATCAAACTCTTGTAGGTCTAGTAACTAGCATGTGTGTATGTTTTAGTGCATACCCACCCTTCCAACAGGGTGCAAGGGCAAGCAAGTAGATCGATGATGCTAACTTTTGAGTCAAGTTTGCAGCAGCTAGGGCCCACTCTTGCTCCAGCTATATGTGGCAAACCCATGGTGGTTAAGGCTCTTTAAAGGCCCCCATTGGGGATGACCTTACTAGAGTAATTTTTAGAGTCCCCCAACTCGTCTTTAACATAGTTGATAAAAATTTGGTATTGCTTCATTACTATCCATCAGTTATCATTTATCATTTGTATTGTTATGGTTGTTTTGGCAGCCAAAAAAAAACCCTAAAGTTCATCGGCCTTCTAGCTGCCTTTGTCTCTAGAGCTTCCAGTGACTTAACTCGTTCACTATTTCACTATATTCTCCTCATCACCATAACAAGTTTCTCTTCTTAAAAGTATCTAGGTAAGCTTTTATGAAAGTTAAAAATATCTAGAACATTTTTTATTTCAAGCAATGGTAAGCCAAAACAACATTAACAAAAAGAAATTTATTTGTGACAAATTTAAGTTGAAATTCACAAATTTCTATAGTTTCCAAACGAGATATGGATAACTATTAGTACCTCCAACAACTATTCTTTGTTTCCAAGATTGCTGGTTTATAAATATACCACTTGCTGCTCTTGCGTTCACTTTACTTCACCTGTCCGAGATCAAAATATTTGATCAAATAAGGAAACAAAACAAATAGTGCACTTCAGTTAAACGAGAAAGAAGGTCTCTTTTCTCTTTCTCTCCCCTGTTAGCAGCTAATTATGGTGTGCTGCAGTTGGACGTCAGGTTCTGATTCCGCCCCATAGCCTAAGAAATCATCTAATTCTTTCCGTACAAGATGGTGAAAATGCCTCTGAATTTGATGTGTGAACCCCTCACAGATTTTGAAAGACTACGGAGGTGACCAACTCTATGATCAAGACTAGTACTTCATCTCCCACCTCCAGAGGAACGGCTCGCACATCCTACCAAGACTGGCTGCGACAGTGGTTGGAGCAAAACTGAAACTTACGAAGATGATCAAGTGATGGATGAGATTAACAGAAACTCTAACTCTAATCCTCATCTTATAGGGAGAAGACGAAAATTCCTCTACAAGAACGACAAGACTTCCGAGGACCACGATGGCTAGCTTTTAGATGAATACATCATTTTCAAAAAGGCTTGCAAGAATCGCACAAGTACCACTTATGATCAAGAATATTTGATCCATATACTGATTATCAGAGCTTCATCATTGATGAATTGTTTGAAGAACTAGAACACGAGTTTTCGTTGTTACTATCGCAATAGCTGCCTCAAATTGAAGAAAGCCAAGAAGTGGCTTTGCCAACTTTTGGGCTCTGTGTTGACCAATTTTATGGAGCAGTAGAGAATAATGGCAATCAAGTAGCAGGATCAATAGGGTCATATAATATGAATCTCTATTATCAGGATCCGAATTTATTCTTCGACATTGATGAATTATTTGGAGAAGTAGAAGAAGCTAAGATCACTGGAACCCAACAAAAGCCTATGTCAACTTCTAATCAGAATCTGGATTTATTCTTCGACATCGATGAATTATTTGGAGCAGTAGAAGAAGCTAAGATTGTTGGAACCCCACAAGAGCCTCTGTCAACTTCTGATCAGGATACAAATTTATTCTTTGACATCGATGAGTTAATTGGAAAAGCAGAGGAAGCTAAGATCGCTGGAAGCCAACAAGAGCCTTTGTCAACTTTTGATCTCAGTGCTATTTATAATGGAGAAGAGGGAGAACTACTGGTCCAAATCCTTTATGGATCAGACTAACCATTCCTATATATACTCATTAATAGAGGAGGAGATCATGACTAATAATTAGATTTTGTACAAGTTTAACTTGTTGTAGATCTGGCTGTAACAATATTTTGACTACTAGCTGTAATTTCCATTCTAAATACATGATATTGTTTCTTTCTTTGAATAATGTGTATTTTTCTCAATGAATTTATGCATGCAAATTACTTAATACCAATATAAAACTAATTACTACCTATTAGTAAGTGAGCAAGTAATAATAGGTGAACCAATATGCATTGGCAATATAAACTTTGCTCTATATTAAACCAAATTGGTAGAAAAGAAGCCCCCCCAAAAAAAAAAATTGTCTAATTTTGTAAAGGGAGATGTAAAGGACATTTACACCTAAAGTTGTCGGAAGTTGATCCAATGGTGGGGTGACAATGAATGAAAATATAGCATTTGGCTGGAAAATGTTAAAAAAAAAATTGGACATTTACATTTGATTTTGCATCCCCATTTCTTGGGCCCCTCATGCTTAAAAGTGATGGACTCTACACATATAAAAGGTGAGACCGCTACTAAAGTACCATAAATATCTGTTTGCCTCAACTTGATGTAAAATCATTTCTCTTCATATGAATGAGATGTAAAGATGGTTTTACATCCGCAAATTTACATATCTCCAATGGAGATGCTCTAAGAGCAATTTTAATGGTTGTATGTAAATTCGGAATGTAAAGCCACATTTACATCCCTTTTACACCTCCAGGGCATGCAAATATGGTTTTTCATCCAATGGGAAGAGATGTAAATCTTAATAAGCAAAGTCAATTTTGTGTATTAGTTAGTTTTGAGTTTTTTTTTTGTTTTGTTAACTTTTCTTTTAAAAAAAATTGTATGTGTTAGGTTTATTTTTTTTTATTTTTAAATTGATCTAAAAAATTTTAAATTCGGAGAATATATGATTTCATCCAATATAAACCATTGGAAGAAGAAATATGAGCCATTTAATCTATATTGCCTTTATAATTGAGGGAAAGTGAGAAGAAATCAAGGCATGTTGTTTTGAAATTGGATGAACTACAACCTTTGGATAAATACCCGTTTGGGAGTCAAAGGAGCCGTTGAAGACCCACTCAATGGGTTGACGTTAGAGGCCCACAAGATTTCTCCAATAGGTCCGATGCATTGGCTTCCTCTACAACTACATCATTTATCGCGCGACAAATCCCTTGAGTGTTATGCAGTTGCCCATATTTTATTAACTCCTCTCTCCTCTATCTCCTTGCACCATTAAGCCGGGCTGACAAGCTCGGATGCAAAATCAGATGCGATTGTGCATCTTTTTTGCAACTTCCCAGGAATATGCATATTTGCATTCCCTTTATATCTCTCTATTGGAGGATTTTATGGCGAACTTGGAGCTAACATACATCGCCATATACATACAACCATTAAAGTTGCTATAATAAGCTTATCTTCCTCTTTTGGCTAGATCTTCTCTCTTTGGGCAAGGGAAATTGACATACAAGAGTGAATATGGTGTTGTACAGTAATAACAGCAGAATATGAGGAAGTGACAATAATACTTGCCACACACATAGCTAGAATACTTGGATTACTCTGATTTTTGGATATGTCATAGTTATCAAACTGAGGAACAACTTTAGAGAAGGAAAGTTTGTCAAACAAGCAATAGAGACTAAAGAAAAATGTTGAAAACTTAGCTGCAGAGAACTCACTAACAATGGATGAACACGGAAAGTTCATAGTAGGTTTGAGGTAGCTAAACTCGTCTGATGATGCTGATTTTTGGATACGTTATAGTCCTCGAGCAGGTGAACAACTTTTATGAAGAAGCTTTTCTGATTTGAGCTTTAGAGATGGGAGTTCTATATTGATGAACAGTGTCCACCATTTTGGTTTCTGAAGAGGGAGAAGAAGTGGAAGAAGAAGAAAATGAAAAAGTGAAAGGGAAAAATTAAAGAGAAATAAAAGGGAAAATGATAAGAGTAGGATAAGAAGTGTCGGCAGCCCGTGTGTGTATAGTGCCGCACAATAATTTATCGCTTTCTTTTCTTTTCCTTTTTAACTTCTTCCCAACTTCCGAAACTCGCCAAAAATACTTCCGAGTTCTGAATAATTCTCCAAAAAATACCACATGCTCGTATGAACATCTACTATTTTTAAATGACAACAAATTACCAAAATTCCAACTCCAAAGTATTAGGAAATAGATCCTCCCTTGAATAAATTAATACTTAATTCATGAAAATATTCATGAAAATCCAAATTACAATCAATTGGATTGGGAAATTTTTATTGTGAGCTTAAACAAAATATTTGGAAATTTTCGGGGCGTCACAACTCAAATAGGTCAGGGCCACATTCTTTACCTCAAACAACATAGGCCCACGACCATCAGCAATGTCATCCATTTAATCGTTTAGTTCCTTTACTTAGGTCTGATGAGGTGTAGGTTTCAGACATGAGAACCTGTCGTTTTGGTGATCGATGACACAATTTAAAAAGTCAGCCAATTTAACACCTGAATTAATTAAAATAGACAATTTAACACATGTCGTTAGATTCTATCACATTTCATCCATAATTGCGTCAAAAGTGGCACGTAAGACACATGTTCAACATAATTTCAGGAAAATATAGTCCTTCAAACCCATTTCCCTTCGAATCTTCATCTTCCCTAATAGTTGGCACCAAATTAAAAATAGAGCAACCCTAATTTCACAAATTCGACCATTACCAACAATTGATTCAACATAACCAACCCATTGTAGACAATTGAGAAGGAGAATAAGAAGAAGATACGAAGGAACATACTTGGAGGCAGCCATATTAAATAGAAGCACTCAAGCTACCCCAATTTTGGCATTTTATCAGCAATAAACTTATACCCATTAATAAAGCTAAACTGAGATACAAGAAAGCAAGCCATAAATAATGAAGGAGAATATGGGCTTAGTCGTACTTTTCTCCCCAAGAGAAAACAAGGAAGAAAACCTAAAAGGCTGCCAACACTACATCGATGACTGTCTATCTCAGCTCAGCCGATCCCAAGCAAGGTCATCCACCCTCCGCTCGAAGTAGGACTGTTACAGCAACATGAAAACATGCAGCACCGTACACCCTTTGGCGAATAAGCTCTGGAACTCGTGATCCTTCACGAATGACACCATGTGCAGCAAGAACCTGATTGTGAACAAGAGCAACCTGGAAAAGGAGTCGGAGGTCCGAATCAAGAGCTAGTTGTGAGGCGTGGACGGGAGCAACTTCTTTGTAGTCTTGATCCCAACCAAGACAATCGAATTGAATGTAAGCAAAATTGGTAAATTGCCCAAATTTTTTTCCTGAAGGTTTATGGGTTTATGGTAAGGTTGAAATTGCCTTCTAATTTTGTTCCATGTGTACCTCACATGACACTTTGGACGGAATTATGGATGAAATCCAATGAAAACTAACGGTAAGGGTGAAATTGGCTATATTTATTAATTCGGGGGACTAAATTAGCTAATTTTTTAGTTTAGGGAGTTAAGTTCAATAGGGGTCATAGTTGAGGGGGTAAAACGGCTGAAATCCTATTCTCCTAATCATTATAACAAGCTTCTCTTCCTAAAGTTCCCACGAATCCCTCTAGAACTTCTAAAGGCATAACAAGCATATCTTCCTCCTTTGGCTAGCTCCTCCCTTGGTCTAGTTGTCAAAATTGTTTTTTTCGCTCTCTCATTCCATAGTCAAATTTATTCCTCCATCAAGAGTTCATTGAGAATGGAACTATTGAAATAGGTTACGGCCACACTCCTTACCCTAAAAAACATAAGCTCATGATCATCAGTGATGTCGTCCATTTTCTCGTTCCCTTGCCTTCCTTAGGTTTGATGAGGGGTAGGTTTTAGACAAAAGAACCTATGGTTTTGGTAATCGATGGCATAATTCTCGCCTTTTATAATGTCGATCAAGTTATGGCATCTGTATGTCGATGCTCGAGCTAGTGGTCTTGTAAATGTGTTGTACATGCATGCCTGGTTCGAAGCACACTCGATCCGAACACTTCTGGGTCTTGTAATAACCAAGGAATAAAATATCGATGATATCGGAAATATCGGTAGTCCAAAAATACAGAAATTTCGATGGAAATATCGGGATATTATCGATATTTCGGTCTATGTCGTCAATATTATCAATATTTTGGTTCATGGATATTTAAAATATCGATGGTATCGGAAATATCAGTAGTCCAAAAATACAGAAATTTCGTGGAAATATCGGAGATATTATGGATATTTTATTCCTTGGTAATAACATGTGTGAATGTTTTAATGTAAATAAACCCTTTCGGCAAGGGGCAGGGGTAGGTGAGTGGAACGATGTTGCTGACTTTTGCATCAGCTTTGCAGCAGCTATGGCCCACTCTTGCTCTATGGCTCTATGAGGGTCTCCATATATCCAACTAGCTTCGGTTGGGCTCTATGCTTTAGAGACCCAAATTCATCCATTTGGGATGCCTTTTTCGCTTGGGCTCTATATGTAGTAACCCAATGGTGGTTGAGACCCTTTTAGGGCCCCTATCGTAGATGACCTTACTAGAGTAATTTCTTGAGCCCCCAACTAGCAATTAACACGATTGTGAAAAAGTTGGTATTACTTAACTCGCCAGTCACCCTTTATTTCACCGGCCTTCTACATGCCTTTGTGTTTAGAACTTCTAGTGACATAACTCTTTCACCATTTGATTATATTCTCCTCATCACCATAACAAGCTTCTCTTCCTAAAATTCCCAAGAATCCATCTATAACTTCAAACGACATAAATCTCTCGCCATTTCACTATATTCTCATCATCACCATAACAAGTTTATCTTCCTCCTTTTGCTAGCTCTTCCTATGAACCAGCCATCAATATTATTTTTTCACTCTCTTATTTCAGATCCAAACTTAGCCCTCCAGCAAGAGCTCATTGAGCATGCAACTACTGAATTAAGTTAGGGCCACATTCTTTACCCCATACAACATAAGCCCATGATCATCAATGGTGTCTTCTAGTTGCTCGTTCAGTTCCCTTACTTAGGTTTGACAAGAGGTGGGTTTCAAATAGGAGAACTTGTGGTTTTGGTGATTGATTTCACAATTTATGCTTTTATAAAGGCGATGTTTACAATATCACAGTCAATATATGGGTTACACTCAGTTATCCAATGGCTCTCCGAAGGTGCGCTTGGGTAATGACCAAGAGACAATATCGATCAAGTTTCTTCATATGTATGTTCACGCCAGAGCTGGTGGTCTTATAAATGTGTCATACATGCATGCTTGGTTTGAAGCATATTAGACCGAACTCTCGTGGATCTGGTAACCAACATGTGTGAATGTTTTGGTGTAGATCCACCCTTCCAACAGGGAAGGGCAAGTAGAACAATAGTGCTAACTTTTGTGTCAACTTTGCAGCAATTAGGGCCCCTTGAGCTCTATGAAGGTCTCTATATATCCAGCTAACTCCACTTGGGCTTTAAGATTTATAAACCCAAATGCATACCATTTGGGATGCCTTTGTTGCATTAGACTCTATATGTAGCAACCCCATGGTGGTTGAGCCCCTTTTAAGGCCCCTATTGGGGATGACCTTATAAAGATAGGGCATATCGCACAATCCTTATGATCCCAAATTCTCACTCCTAGGCATGTGATTGTACTTAGTGTACTATGGCCGTTTCCATAATATAGATGGTCCGGCCTCCAACTATTCTCTTTTCATTTATTTTATAGCAAAATCCATCTATGCTTTTCACATCTCAGAAGTTCAATTCTTAAGGAAGATAGGCCAGATGGGTGTCGCTCACATTAGCCTTGAAGTTGCAAAACATCTAGCGAAGAGCATTCACAATGGGCTCCCTATACCATCTCTTTAGACAAATTTTAATTAGGGAGGAATTGGAAAAATAAAACTCCAACCATGCTCCCTATCTACCTCCTAAAATAGGGAGACCTCTAGGAGCTCCTAAATCTGAGGAGAGAGAAAGGACTTCTAATGGCTCCCTATAATTTAATGTTACTTTGTTTTATGCATAGTTTAAACTTTTAATTAATGTTAACTTTTTTTTTTTATAGAGATGGACCAATCATATTGAATTAAAAAATAACTATAGTATTTATAATTCCCTAAACTAGGGAGTATGATTGGAGTTCAAATTTTATAAAAAGCTCCTAAAATAACTTTTGTGTGTTTTTAGCTAAATTTAACTGAAAAAATAGAGAGTATAATTGTAAATGCTCTAAGCTAATGGCTATCTTGAAAAGAATAGAGCATTGCGTTTGGAATTTAGCATGACTGACATTTTCAATGCCCACGTTCCAGAAACTCAACACTCTTCGTGAATTGTGTCTTTTCTTGAAATTACTATTTTATGACAATCATATAAACAAACATTGTTTTATTTTATGAAAAAGATAAACTAGAGTTCAAATTTAATCTTATAGCTCCGTCACTTGATTATATCATACTGTTTAAAAAATTTGTACTGAAACGAGGATAATTAATTTATTCATTCTTGAATAAGAAAGGTTAGACATTTAATCTTAAAATTAAAATTAAAAGGCTTAGAAACTTAAATCCAACCATTAAATTGGTTTAATCAAATCTCTAGTATTGAAAAATATTCTTTTTTTTCCTTCTTTATATTCATGATTAATTTTTATTTACATGTGCTTCATTATATTTCAATTTTAATTAAGCCGAGCTAAACATAGACTTGACCTCATTTCAAAAACAAGTTGAGCCGAGCTTGAGCACAACTTTGTTTGAGTTTGAGCCAAGCTTGAGCTCGAATAATATCATCCGAGCTTTAGCACAACTTTGTTAGAGTTTGAGTCAAGCTTGAGCTCGAATAATATCATCCAACCTTGAGGTTATTGGAGATCAAAAACCTTCTTTTGAATCCAAATCTCCATTTGGGTTTGATTTTTAGGTATGCATGGGAGATGGCCTAACAATGTGTTACCTACCAAGAAATAGAATGGTGAACCAAAAGGAAATCTGTTTTCAATTTGAAGATTAATCTGTTTGATAGAAAAGTGAGTTGAGAGGTGATGAAAAGACTCGTGATTCAACGATGATATGGTATGCTACTCTCTCTCTCTCTCTCTCTCTCTCTCTCTCTCTCTCCATCATGTGATGTTGAAGATAATGTATGCTCATCATCAAAAAAGAAAAAAGAACAAAAAGTTTGAAAATAAATACGATAAAACAATAATACTGGCCTAACCTAATTGGCTTACCGTACGAAGGAATTAAAGAGTCATATGTTACATGAAATTTCCAATATCCATAGCTCATACTGTTTATCCAATTTCAAGGGCTGTGGGATTTCCAGGTCACCTTGTGAAGATAAGGGTGTGGTCACTCAGTCATTCTTTTGATGAGGAGGATATGCTCTTCTCTTGCAGTCTTCAGACTCTTGCGGTCAGAAGAACAAGGACATGTCCTTGGCCCAGTTGCTGCCTCTTTTACCATTTTGTTTAAATTCTTCCAAATTCAAACTCCTTTTGAACATGCTTCTGATTCTGAATATGCTCTCAAGTTTTTATTTTTTACACTCACGATTTATTTTTTTAAAAACTTTTTTTTACCATTTTATCCTTGGGATTCTAAGAAAAATATTTTTTCCGGTCTCAATTATTTGTACTTCCTTTCTTTTTTCCTTTTGGGCTGATTTGACTTTCTAATCATTATTATTATTTTGTGAATGAAGAACTTGTTTGTTTGTAGCAGTTGTTGGCTCTCCATGTTTTATATGCTTGTGTGTATTTGATATTTGGCTGTAGGCCATCCGGAGTAGCAAAGGTCCGCAAACATGCTTCTCCAACCCTTCTTGTTTTTTCTTCTTCTTAATTTCATGATTAAAGGTTAATACTTCATGAGGTTTTCGGTGTTTTCAAATTAAGATGTCAGTGGGTTATAGCTCAATTGGTTGAGTTTTTCTACCTCCACTCATTTGAGTAAAGGTTCGAAACCCCCAGCAACCCAATGAATAGTTGTGTAAACCATCCTCCCTCAATGCTTGTACTAAAAAAAACTAAGATTTTTTTTCACTGTTATTTTGTCTTGAATTTATATTTTAATAAATTAATTATAAAAAAAAAAGTATGCAAAAAAGAAATTATGACGACTTGTAATGGAGGAGGAAAACTTAGTTGCAACAGGGATAACACTGTTTTACTATCCTCGACCAATAATGTTATGTCATGTGGAAGTGTTATCACGCGTCATAACTTTATTGGCCGGAAATAGCAAAATAGTGATATCCCAGTCAAAAATGTCAATTGCAGTGTTATGAATTGTTAACTTTTATTTTATTGTATTTTATTGACTGAAAACTTTTATTTTATTATAGAATCTAGTAGCTATGCAGATTTATAAAAAAAAGTCCCATAACAAATAAACTCTTCTTTTTTTTCTAAAAATATTTTATGCAGATATATAATCCTTTCACTTAGATATTCAAGGCAAAAAAAAAAAATTACCTTCCATTTTGTATAGCACCAGAGGACGATGATGTATTACTATTAGAGGAATGCTAGTAACCTTCTATCTAACCTTCTCTTTTGGACATTCTCCATTCTCTTTATGACACGTGTTAATTCCTTTATACTTAAAACCATGTCATTAATGCAAAGGACCCACTATATTGTTTTAAATGTAAGAAAATTGACACGTGTCAGAAGGAGAAGGGAGAAAATCCAAAAGAAAATGTTAGAGAGAATGTTACTAACATTCCCCTTACTATTACCTGGATATTGCGGAACATATCTTTGACAAGATAATTCGAGTACCAGAGTGGGAATCCAAAAAAGCGCCATACATGTTGACTTTTGTCATTTGTCTCCTATAAAGAGTGAATATGTATTTGAATATTTTGAGAGTAATTCTTCCTTTATTTTCATATTTTGAGAGTGCGAAGTTCACTTTGAACATCTTTCAGCAAAATAACGAGCGATATCACACTGCATAAATAACTAGTTAGTGACACTATATATGTGCCGCTAAATAATAGAATCGGATAATCGGTACTTAATTACAGTTGACAATTTAACAACGTATCATATCAAAATATAAGAATAATCTGTCATTTTTCTACTGACGGATGATTATCCATCTTTTATGGTGCAAATTTCATATATTTGGGTGTGGCAAAAACCATAAGAAATTGATATTGTAATCTCAAGTTATTGAACCTAATAAGCTCAACGTATGATTGCCATGGACCGCACATTAACATTGCAAAAGACACCAAAAAGGTTCAAATCATTGCTCTCCTTATTTCCTTGATACACGTGAATATCTTCCAACCCATAAACGAATTCCAGTCAGCCCTAAAAATCTCAAGCACCCAATCAGACCTTGCCACCTCAGCAGATAAGAAAAGGGTTTCCATAAAATCTCAAGTAACTTTGCAGGTGGTATGGGTGGCATACTAACAATCATCCACACAACAACACAACACATCCATGCTTGTCCCATGGTTAGGATGAGAATATCTGGATCACCATTTTTCACCACATGCCCATGCTCTTTTATCTTTTCTATATTTTTGTATCTTATTATTCTAATTATTGTTATTTTCATTTTTTTTTTGCTTAAATCCGTTAACGCCCGCATTAATTATATATTTTGCTAAAGTTAGGAAGGGAGATGAAGGTTTTTTCACACTGTTAAGGTGTCATGGAAGTTCGAATCTATAATCAATGTCATTTTCCACTAGGCTATATCAGATTGACAATTATATTTGTTTTCATTTACATGAATAGTTTGAAATTCAAATTATATCACTAGAATTTTGCACTATTCCCTAGGGATAGAATCATAATTACAATGTGAGAGAAATAGAAAATGAAAAGGCTTGCAAGTAACTAGAGAATTCATTTTGAAAAAATATAATTAAAAAAATGATTTTATTTAAATTAATTGAAAAAACCATCTCTCTTTTTTAATTGTTATTTATTTTTGTTTTGATCACTTGAGAAAGCCCGTTTAAGTTGTTCTCAATGATTGGGTTGTTGTTGATCGAATCATATATAAAACTTGTAAATAATTGCACACTTTTTAAATCCAAAAAAAGAAAGGAGATATAAAGGTGTGGTTGCATGTGATACATCTCATGTAAACACAAGTTGAGTGAGAAAACTCCAAAAAAAAAATCAATGTTTATGTTTTTAATTTGAAGCAAATGATTTCAATCAAGCCATATAGAAAACAAAAATCATAAACACAATATATTTTATTAATAACCATTTGAACAAAGTTAAGGCCAAAAGAAAAGCATTAGAAAAAAGCTGGAACATGACATTTGTTTACTCCTTTTTTTTTTGGGTTTACTTATGTATATATCTTTTTATAATAAAACCTTTTCTTCTTTTTGAAAATTGAATATGAATTTATTGATAGAAATTAATAAATTAGACCAAATTGTATTTCATTAAAATGTTCTCAAATATTATTTAGTTTGAGGTGCTCTTGATTTTACTTAAGATGCCCTAATATGTGATTTGTTAAGTCGGATCAGGCGTGTTACTATAACAAAATTCTCTAATAACAACATTACTATTTGAGAATTCATTACAGTAATAATAGTATTGCAGCATCCTCAAAAAGTATAGAAAATAATTATTTCCTCACAAAATGAATTAAAAAAATATGAAGAAAGTGGGCAGCAAAAGCAGGAGAACAAGGCCAATATAGTAAAATAAGCAAAGATAAAATGATTGAAGTGGTAAAAAGAAGAGAGAAATAAAACAAAAAAAGGCAGAAAAAGAAAAACGGTCCCACAGCCAGAACTGCTGAAACTGGAGTATTGTCTCTTCTCCTGTCTCATCTCCATCACTCATACATAGGCACTTCTCAGTCTCTCAGTCCCCTCTGGTGAGAGAGAGACGGCGAGAGAGAGAGAGAGAGGATCTGTGTCTCTTCATATGCTACTTCTAGTATTTACAGGCTTCCCAACGGTTCTTTCCTCCTTTTATTTGGTTGGCCTTGTGACCTACTCTGCAAAAACACCACCTCCTCTATCTGCTACTCTCTCTATCCCTCTGTTTTATGCTGAATTTCCACAGTATAATATACACTTCTTCGGTTCCTTTATTGGGTAACTTTCCTTTCTGAGATATTTCCATTCCTTCTTGCCCAATACCCAGTTACTTCCCTTTGAGTATCTGGTTGCTTTCTAGGGTTTTGGGATACTCTGTTTTTTTAAGAGAAACAGTTGTGGGAGGAAATAGGAACTTTTTTCTAATTCTTATGCAAATCTCTGGGATTTGCTTTCTTGGGTTTTTTTGAAACCTTCCTACAAGTGTCCCATGAAGTTTTGATTCCTTGTTCCAAGTTGGAATTTCAGCAAAAAAAGACCCATTTCTCAAGGGTTCTAGTGTGTTCCCCTTTCTATTTTATTCCCAAAACTGCTTGGCCTTTTCCTACTATTCATTTCAAGCCAGTACTTTTGTTTCTTCTACTTTTAGGGTTTAGGGTTTTGCACCCTTTTTTCTTTCTGTCTTCTTTTCGGCAAAGATTTTGGCTTTTTTAGTCTTCCAAGTCTACTTGTTGAGCAGCCACAGCTCGAATTCAATCTGAATTTTGGGTTTTACTTTAGTTCCTCAGCTCTATGAGTTCATCTCCTCTGTTTCTTCTGGGCTTTAACTCAACAGCCACCTGAATTTTGGGGATTTTCAATTCAATTCCTCTGCTTTTTGTTCCTCGAAATCATCCACAAATGTCTTCGTGCTTCAGCGGTGGCGGAAGAACCTATGCATTTGAGCTTGACATAGTCAAATCCCCATCCACATCAACCCGAACCTCCACATCTTCTCCTTCTTCAACTCTCTCAGAATCAAGCAACTCAGGCCTCGCAATCTCCACTCGAAAGCCCCGAACCGCCCGAAAACGCCCCAACCAGACTTACAATGAAGCCGCCGCATTGCTCTCCACAGCTTACCCCAACATCTTCTCCTCCAAAAACTTCACAAATCCTCGGAAATTCACCAAGCCCCACGACTCGTTCTTGGAACAATCTGCAGAATTGCTCTTGCCCTTCCGAGTCGTCGATGACGGAAGCTCCGGTTTCTTAATCGGCCAGCCAATCGGACAAAAACCCAATTCTCAGTTCGAGCCCAAAGCCCTGAATTCGTTCGAAAAGATGTGTCAGAGTCCAGGGGAATTCGATTCCCAGGCGAATTGTAATTCCAATTCCAATTCTATGGAGATGTGTGAAAGCTACCATCACCAAGACGAAGATTTCGACGCCGAGTCGATTCTCGACGAGGAGATTGAAGAGGGGATTGACAGCATCATGGGAATTTTGAGTGTGAACATGGATTCAGTCGACGAGTCTAACAATGGCGGCTGCGGCGGCGGCGGCGGGCAAATGAATTCTAACCCGAATCCGAATTCCTCGAATTCTTGTTACGGGTACCCGATGGGGTTGGGATTTGGCGGGAAATTCGAATTCGGGTTTGGGTTAAGAAGAGGAGGAGTGAGACCATTGAGGCATGTTGATGATGGGAATTGGTGGAGCTTCCCCACCGTCGATGTTCTTGAAATCTCTCCCAGATTCAACAAATCTCAGTCTTCTTCTACCCCAGCTCCGGCTTCGTTGGCCTCGGCCGGGAAGAAGAAGAAAAAGAAAGTGGAAAAACTATCGGTTTTGGAAGCGAAAGCCGCCGCGCAATTGCCCAAGGAGGCGAATCCGATTCCGAAGGCGGAGGAGCCTGGGCTGATGCTGAAATTGGACTACGACGACGTTTTGAATGCCTGGTCAGACAAAGCGTCGCCGTTTTCGGAGGAAATGCCAGGATCTGATGTGCCCGGAAACGACGTCTCTGTATGTTTCTCATCTCTCGCCGGGAAATCAAATTCCAGGAAAAAATAAACGTTGTTCAAAGTTTGAAGCTTGAAAAAAACGAGTTGCTCCTGTTTTTTTTCCTGTCAGGCCAGTAAAGTCGGTGCGCTTTAAGCACTTTATTCTGCGTTTTAATGAGAGTAGAGAACTCCGTTTTCTATTGGTGCTTTTTCTATTTTTCTCTTTTTTGCATTAATTTCATTTTGCTACCAATCTCACAATTTCTCTTTCTTTTTTTTTCCTTTTTTCAAAAGCACAAAGATTTTTTTTTTCCTTCTGCTTTTGGTGTTTATAAAATTAATTATAATGGCTCTAACTCTTTTTTAAAAAAAGAATTGAGTTAGTTGTCATGTCTTAAAATCCCACTTTTAATTTCCAAAAATTTGAAGGTGTAAAAGTTCGTTTAGCATCATTCTACTTACGTTTACGTATTTTGTGTGTGTTTCTGAATACGCTAATAATGAGAAGGAAAAAACACTTTATGTATGTTTCACTTTAAAAAATAAATTCCCAATCAATGAATAAAAAAAAGATTATTTCTCACCAACCATGACTCATAAGTTTGATATTTTTACCAATTCCGCTGCTTTGCCGTAATGTCAAATTACTTATTACTCTAAAAAAAACAAGAATATATGTTTTTTTATTAGTATATTTACTACTTTTTTTTTAATGAGACTTTATAGGAGGCGGTATCAGTCCTTTTCTAGGTCGATATAGTTGCTTACTCTATTGGGACAATCCAGAATGTATGAGAAAATGACAGAATTGTCCTTTTTTAAAAATTTCTATATAATTATTTGTGAATTATGGTACCAAAATTTCATAAGAGTGTGTGTGGTGCATAGCACTGAATGAATTTGTTGATGATTTGGCTTTGTTTGGGGCAGGCCAGGCTAGCGCAGATTGATTTATTCTCGGACGCCGGAGGATTGAGAGAGGCTAGCGTGATGCGCTACAAGGAAAAACGGCGTACACGCCTCTTCTCTAAGAAGATCAGGTACCAAGTCAGAAAAGTCAACGCGGATCGACGGCCCAGAATGAAGGTACTTCTTTTTCTAAAACATTCTTGGTCGTTGATTTTTTTATCTTTTATCTTTTACGAGAGTTATTCATCGTTGATGAAGTCACTTTTTAAAATATATATGGAATATCAAGGATTTATGTCTCCTATTTTTATTTTATTTTTTGAAAAAAGTGTTATAAATTCCTCATTGTTGAGTCCAAATAAAAATAAAATAAAATAATGGCATGATGGGTTTGATAATTTACATTACAACACAAGTCACATGAAAAGATAAAGATACAATGCAATCAAACTACTTTAAATTCTATTTCCTCCTATTTATGTCTTCTCCTTTTCTCCTTTTTCTTTTTTGTCCCTCTCTATCCCTCTATTTACTAGCTTGTTTTTGTTTTTTTGGTTAAAATTTACTAGCTAGTGTGAATAATCCAAGTTTTTGTGCTTTTCAATAAATCTAATTCTAAAGCTCAAAATTGCGAATTTTTTTCATAAGGAAAAGAAAAACATTATAAGGAAAAAAAATTCTAGGGCACCCAACAACTAAAATAGTCCCAATTACAAGTTCGCCCAGAATGAAACTAAATTTACACCCCCCATCTCGTAATTATACTCAGGGATGGATTCAAGATTTGAAAACAGAGTTGGCTAAATTTACCTTACGTATAAATATTTTAAAAAATATAAAATTCGACTGTACAAATGAATTTCATTGATAAAACAAAATACCTTAATGAGGAGTACATATAAATAGAAACTAGAAAAACAAAAAAGACTACCATTAAATCAATGTTTTATTTGAAAATAAGATGGACATTCCTTTACTTTTAGTTGATGTAGTCCTAAGAGAATATATACTCCTAATTATACTATAGGAAAGGGTTGACTATTGTAACAAAACAAAAGCAAAAAAAAAACGGGAAGAAGGGGTTTATTTATGCGCAAGTGGGGTGGGATGATATTTTATTTTGGCCTTAAAGAAATGAAACTCAAGGAAATGTTTGGCTATTGCAACAGAACAAACAAAAAAAAGGAAGAAGGGGATGCGTAAAGTGTGGAAACCTATACTTGGGTGGGCTAATGTTTTAGTTTAGGCTTAAAAACATACAAGTCACCTGGGCTATAGCCCAGTTGCCCTCTTCTAAGGTCCGTCCAAGATTGTCCCCTTCTAAGGTCCGTCCCTGATTCAACTTCTAAATTAACTTCTTGAAAAATATATTTAAAGGAGATAAGCACGTCAGCCTCTCAATGTTTTTTTAAAGGAGTTAAAATCAAAACATTTGTGAATTCTTGTATATTGAGATTCTTAGACATAAAATTCAATTTTTTTTCTCATTAACAAGGAAAAGTTCAATTGAAACTTTAAATATAATAACTTGTTCCCTATCATAGTAAGTCTATTTGTCTGATCTCTTTGTCTAACTCAGATGGGTCTTCCTTGTTTCGTTTCAGGGACGATTTGTTAGAAGGCCTCATTCTAGCACCAATGGTCAAAGACAGAAGGAAATAGCATAAATGCTTGTTTTGGATTGTGGCCATCACACTTCTGGTCTCTTTTCCCCTTTTTCATTTTCTTGTATTAATTTCTTCTTTTATTTTTATATTTCTCTCACTCTACGAAGCCAAAGAGATGGAGACTAGTTAAGTAAAGAAGGGGAGCATGGAGAATCACCAACATCTTTTAGTCTAGGTTCTCATTTTTATACATGTATCTCTTTTTTTTTTCTTTTCCTTCTTCTAGTCTTACAAAGATACCTAATTTTCTACTTGGTTCTAAAGTCATGCATACCTTTTGATAGGTCAAGAGATTTTGTTGTTGGAGGCAAAAGTAGCACATAAATGAAGTTATGTTACTTGAAATTCAAGTGGGTTGTTTTCTTCTATATGAGGTTTTAGGTTTTTGAATGCTTATTTATTTTTTAGAGTTTAACATATAAGCCCATAAATGGGCCCTAAATTATAAACAAACTCTATAATACTTAAATTATAGGGAAAACCCCAATTGATTTTTCAATGGGGTCAAATATACCAAGCCTTGAAAAACTTAAAACTTACAACACTGCTACCGAAGTTTGTGTCTCTTAAAATAATATTGCAAGGATACTAATGGCATTTTACACCTCATTTAATTTAAAAAATAGGACAGCTAGCCCTTTTTGGGCTTTTTTTTTCCTTCACTTTATAGGTTGTAGAGTTTTATATATAAAATAAATGCTAGAAATGGAGTTTGTCATAAATATCTATTTATTTTTTTATTGGGAAATTGGGATCTTGTCATTTTTTCTTTATATGCATCATCCAAGGCTTTCTCCATTACGGAGTCCAATAGTGCGGAGTCATTATGGACTTCTATTATTGACTATTCGATGATTTGTACGTTGTAGATTTAAAACATGAATATGAGAACTCGTTTTCATATCCAGCTATACCAAAGGTTTTCAGTCTTTGCATCCGAGCCAAAATTTCCCGTGCTTCTTAGAACCCCATGTGGTCATGGTGTAAATGTTCCAAAGAAAATTTAAGAGAGTATTATTTTTTTTAGGGAGCTTTAGTTTAAAATCAATAGGGAGTTTCATATTTTGATAGATAGGAAACTAATTTGACATAATTTGCTTGAGGTCAAAGACTAATAAATGTACCTAAAATTACTAAACTACAACTAATAAATCCTATAAGTAAGAAACCCAAATGAAAATAAGTAATTTATTTTTTCGTTTTTACACAATAGAATTAAATCAGTAACATATTTAAATATTCACTAAAAAAATAATAAATAATAAATAATTACTAATTAAAGTAATTCAAAAAGGCTAAGATATTACTTAATCACACATATTAAATAAAAGAAGTGGGCCGAAAAACAAAAGTAAAGAAACTAATTTTATGTAGAGAATGAAAAAAAAAAAAAAAAAACTGTCTTACGAAATTTCGTCGGAAGAGATCTACATATTTGCCGGCATAGGCCTAAACCGAAGAAACTTCGTCGGGAGAGGTGTTTTCACAGTTACATGGTATAGCCGGGCGGCTATACTTTAAAATATTTTTTTTGGGGTATAGCCGTGCGGCTATACTGTTCAGATATTCTATTTTGGGGTATAGCCGCACGGCTATACTATTCAAAGGTATAGAATATTCTATTTTGGAGTATAGCCGAACGGCTATACTTATAAAATATTCAAAATATTATATTTTGGAGTACAGCCGTGCGGTTATACTAATAAAATATTCTATTTTGGGGTATAGCCGCACGGCTACACTATTTAAAGGCATAGAATATTCTATTTTGGAGTATAGCCGAACGGCTATACTTATAAAATATTCTAAATATTATATTTTGGAGTACAGCCGTGCGGCTATACTATTAAAATATTCTATTTTGAGGTATAGCCGCACGGCTACACTATTTGAAGGTATAGAATTTTCTATTTTGGAGTATAGCCGGCTATACCTATAAAATATTCTAAATATTATATTTTCGAGTACAGCCGTGCGGCTATACTATTAAAATATTATATTTATGGGGTATAGCCGCACGGCTATATTATTTAAAGGTATAGAATAGTAAATAGAATATTTTAAAGGTACTATACTCTTTGAATATATTATATTTTAAATACTTTTATTTATTTAATGAAGAATTGTTATTAAAATATTTTAATTAATTTCATAAAAATTACTTAATAAATACTAATTAATTATGTTAATTATCTTAAATAATTTTGGGGAAATTTAAAATTATTTTTATAATAGTTTCAATTTTATACTTAATCACACATATTAAACAAAAGTAAAGAAACTAAATTTATATGTAGAGAATGAGAAAAAAGAAAAAAAACCTCTGCCGACGAAATTTCGTCGGGAGAGATCAAAATATTTGCCGGGTTATGCCTGTGCCGACGAAACTTCGTCGGGAGAGGTGTTTTCAAAATTACAGGGTATAGCCGGGCGGCCATACTTTAAAATATTCTTTTTTGGGGTATAGGTGTTCGGCTATACTGTTAAGATATTCTATTTTGGGGTACAGCCTGGCGGCGATACTTTAAAATATTCTTTTTTGGTGTATAGCCGTGCGGCTATACTTCAAGATATTCTATTTTGGGTTATAGCCCCATCAAAGGTATAGAATATTCTATTTTGGAGTATAGCCGGCTATACTTATAAAATATTCTAAATATTATATTTTAGAGTACAGCCGTTCGGCTATACTATTAAAATATTCTATTTTGGGGTATAGCCGCACGGCTACACTATTTAAAGGTATAGAATATTCTATTTTGGAGTGTAGCCGCACGGCTATACGTATCAAATATTCTAAATATTATATTTTGGAGTACAGCCGTGCGGCTATACTATTAAAACATTCTATTTTGGGGTATAGCCGCACGGCTATACTATTTAAAGGTATAGAATAGTAAATAGAATATTTTAAATGTACTATACTCTTTGAATATATTATATTTTAATTACTTTTATTTATTTAATGAAGAATTGGTATTAAAATATTTTAATTAATTTCATAAAAATTACTTAATAAATACTAATTAATTATATTTAATTATCTTAAATAATTTTTGGGAAATTTAAAATTATTTTCAAAATAGGTTCAATTATTTAAAAATTCTAGAAAATTATTTTTGTATTCTAAAAATGGAATTTTCGTCTGCAAACCCTATACCCAAGTCTCAAACCAAAAACCATAGCGTTCGAACTTATCCGGACTTGTTCCATAACCGTTCGCAAGCCTCGAACCCTAATTGTTAACCAAATGTAGGGCATTTTGGACTCGATTAAGCTTGGATAATCAGGTAACTCGACCTAGGGCTTTACGATTTAGGTTTCACTCTCAATCTTGGGTTAGTATGATGTAACCGAACCTAAACTAGACATGCCTCGGCGAATTTTATCGAGATGGACCTAGCCCGACGAACTTTAAATCGATTTGGGCATTAAATATTATATAGATAATACATAATATTTAATTATAAAAAAGATGGGACTTGGGCTATGGGGAAAATTAATTAAGACACCCAAACGAAAATAAGTAATTTATTTTTTCGTTTTTGCACAACAGAATTAAATCAGTAACATATTTAAATATTCACTAAAGAAATAAGAAATAATTACTAATTAAAGTAATTCAAAATGGCTAAGATATTACTTAATCACACATATTAAATAAAAGAAGTG
Organism: Prunus padus; assembly: GCA_024362665.1. Taxonomy (NCBI): domain Eukaryota; kingdom Viridiplantae; phylum Streptophyta; class Magnoliopsida; order Rosales; family Rosaceae; genus Prunus; species Prunus padus. Next base: position 5,735,891 of record JANFAM010000020.1, read on the forward strand.
GGCCCAAAAACAAAAGAAAAGAAACTAATTTTATATGTAGAGAATGAAAAAAAGGAAAAAAAAACCTGTGCCGACGAAATTTCGTCTGGAGAGATCTACATATTTGCCGGAATAGACTTGCGCCGACGAAACTTCGTCGGGAGAGGTGTTTTCATAGTTACAGGGTATAGCTGGGCAGCTATACTTTAAAATATTCTTTTTTGGGGTATAGCCGTGCGGCTATATTGTTAAGATATTCTATTTTGGGGTATAGCCGCACGTCTATACTATTCAAAGGTATAGAATATTCTATTTTGGAGTATAGACGCACGGCTATACTTATAAAATATTCTAAATATTATATTTTGGAGTACAGCCGTGCGGCTATACTATTAAAACATTCTATTTTGGGGTATAGCCGCACGGCTACACTATTTAAAGGTGTAGAATATTCTATTTTGGAGTATAGCCGCACGGCTATACTTATAAAATATTCTAAATTTTATATTTTGGAGTACACTTCTTATCGCTTTGAGACTCAAGGAATCTGGATAAAAATAAAAGGGTAGAAACGTAATTCTAACTACTAATTAAACAGACTCTAAAGCCTTTGTGAAAGCCCATTGACCTCAAGCTAACAACAATTTAAAAACATATGACTAAGCCCAAAACAGAACTAGCTTATTGATTATATCCTTATTATTTTCCATTTTATTGAGTGTAACCAATTTTTTTATAAAAAAATCTTATTTTTCTCTTCCAAATATTATTCCTTTCTTGGACAAATATACTTGAATGATTTTAATATGCTATTTTTTCAATTTATGCTTTTGAGTGATTTCAATTTGTAAAATTTCAAACAAACCTATGCCAATTAACCAAAAAATAATAATAGTGGCGCAATAATAGGTGGTGGACGGCGGCATAACTCTGACGGTAGTGTCAACACATTGGTGGCATTATAGTAGGTGGGGATTAGGGAGGTTGGGGTTAGGGTTTGAAGAGAGAATAATAGAAAGTGGGGGTTTTGGGGGTGATTATCGAATGGGCTTTGAGGGGTGCGGGAAAGCTAAAGGAAAACCTTCATTATTTTAAACAATGACTTGACTCAAAACGACGTCGATTTTGCCAAGTCATTTAAAAAAAAATTAACTGAGCCAAAACAATGTTGTTTTGCTCAGGGAGTTTTGTATAGGCTTAATTATACCAATACCCTCTTGAACTACGGTCAAATCTCACATTGCCCCCTTAAACTTAAAATGACCCACTTATCCCCCTTAATCGTGGTTTGGTGACCCACTTTGCCACCTGCTGTTAACTCCATCCAAAACTCTGTTATATCTGATGACGTGGTATGAGCTTTTTGGTAATTTCATCCATGTGGCCCTTTTAAAATAATTTAAAGAAAATTTTATAAGAGCCTAAATTAAAATAAAAAATAAAAGCCAGCAACCACCGTCTTCTCCACATCGCACCACCAACCCCGTCAGCAAACCCAGCAGCACTAGCCCACCCCAAATTCTAGCCCTACACCTTCGCAATCCAATCTCCACCATCGACACCGAACTTCAAGAACTAGCAAGAATCAAGGGGCATATAATCCAGATCTGCCGCCCCTCAATCTCTCTCTTTTTTACTTTTCTTCACAACCTCTCAATCTCCTCTTTTGGACTATGGTGAGGGAGCCTACGTTGTTGAGTTGTGGGGGTGGGCCACCTGTGATGAGAAAAAGAGATAAAGAGGAAGGGATGGTGCTGCCCCTTCTCTCCCCTTTCGCTCCACCTTCTCCCTTAATTGACATGCTAATCTCGTAAAAGGAGATAGCATACAAATGAGGTTTTTTGCTTTTGGTTTCTGGATATTCATGGGTTTTGATCCATTTGTTATGTGGCGAATTGGTTGTGTGTATGGGTTGTGAATGATTGGATCTGGCGGGGGATGGCAATTTCCAGGTTTGTAGGGGGAATTGTGGTCTACCATGGGCGGGTTGCAGGTGGGGATGAAGTTCAACTTGAGGGTGGCGTGGGAAAGATTGGGGTAGATACTGGTTGTAGGGAAGAAGGTTGGGGCTGTGGGGAAAAGGATAGGGGCTGCGAATTTAATTTCTTATTAATATTTTTTGAAATTTTTTCTTCTGGCTTTATGAATTTTTATTATTGTTTGACTAGTTTATTGCTTATGCGGAGTCCATGTAAGCATAAAACAGTCAACGTGTACAAAATTACTCAAACACCCATCAGATTTAATAGAGTTTATTTTTTTTTTAATAAATAGTATAGCCGGGCTCTACTACTAATATGCTTAAAGAGTATAGCCGTGCGGCTATACTACGGTTTTTTATTGTTTTGAGCGCTAGGCGGGTCCCTTTTTTTAACAAAATAGTATAGCCGCTCGGCTATACCCCTTTTTAAATACTCCCTTTAAATATAATATGCTTAAAGAGTATAGCCGCCCGGCTATACTATGATATTTTTTTATAAAAAATAGTATAGCCGCGCGGCTATACCCTCAAGGTGGGTAGGTACTAGGTGGGCCACTTTAAGTTTGAAGGGGTAAGTGGGCTTGGTTTAAGTTGGAGGGGAATGTGAGATTTGACCGTTGGTGTAATTAAGCCTTAAAAAAATTGAAGCGCAGAACGCTTCTTTCTTCCTCAGGCGCAGCTCCTTCTTCTTCCTCAGGCAAAACATCGAGCAGTTGGAAGGCAGTCCATAGGGTCGCACCACCGGTTCAGGTAGACCTCCAAGCCTATTTCCATGGCTTTCTTAGGGTCGTTTGACCCCAGTGACCCCACTGTGGTTCCGTCTCTGCTTCTGCACCTCGAATCCACTAACCTGTGTTTCTATCTTCCACCACAACAGCTTCTCTTCCACGTGCTTTCGTCCCTGGCAGTATCATAGCTGCTCCTCCAGGTTAGAATATTTTTATCATAGCTGCTCCTCTTCGTTTTTTTTAATTTTTAATATTTTGGTTTCTGATATATCGGTGGGTATTTTCCATTTTGCTTATACAAAGTTTTCTAATTCTCTTTATGGTATGGGATTGCTTACTAAAAAGATTTGGGTTTCGCTGGAGATGACTAAGGTTGGAATCAAGAAAATAGAAAGCACTGATGTATGGGTTGTATGGATTTGGCTAGTAATTGGTCTTTGTTTTATGGTTTTGGCTAAGTTATTATTATTTTTTTTAATATCAAAAGTTTATCTATAATTCAAGTTTGACTAATTGGATCATTATTCCTACAATTAGTTTTGCAGTAAAAGAGGAAGAAATAGAGACTGAAAAACAAACCCAACGCGTTTGACAGAGTCAAAAAGAGCGTTAACCGCCGTCGTCACTGCTGCCAAAGTAAGTCTTAAAGTAATTTTCTTTTATTTAAAAAAGAAAAGCTTTAGATAGTTTAATCCAATTCTTCAAATGGGTTCTGAGAATTTTTTGTGTTATGAGGTTGGTTGAAAACATTTTGGGTGTTTGGTGTTGAGGTTGTTGATTGAAAGAGAGCATGCACCCAACACCCTTCTGGAGAAAAACACTCGAAAGAATGTCACTTTGCATTTATATTCTAGTTTTATTGGTGATTTTTCATGTTATTTTTGCATATAACTTGCACATTTCATGTATGTAATGTAATCTTAGAGTCTGAGGAGGAGGCAGGCCTCCATCACCTCAATATCTGTGGTTAAAATTACTCCTGAATCAACATGCAAAATTTCCCAGCACATGAGTTATTGTGCTTCCCCATTTAGGGAAAATTTGATTATATTAATATATCATGAATATGTTTTGAGATAGATTTGGCAATTGGTTACTAGGAGGCTAACCAAGAAGCTTTTAAGGGACCATCCATGGTTGTCCCAAACTAGTGCTCCATTTTGATCCTTTTGTAAGTGGGGTTACTGGTAATGTTATGTCTCCTTTTCTGAAGGAAATCACACGCATTAACCCTCTTGTGAGCCACTAGCCCAAACTCAAAATCTTCACCTTAGTCGGAACTTTTTGTTCCCAAATCGCTTCAGCTGGATCAAAGGCTGGTAGATCCGAATTATCAACTAAAATTCTCTGAAATAAGATTTTTATGAGAAATCCCCTGAATGTTCCAGCTTCTAATGGCTCAAATCCTTATTACCCCTTGTAATTGGTGACAAATTAGGCTTGAGAGAGCCCGAGTATGCAATTTGGCGTATTTCAAGCCAAACTAAAGTTTATTCTGTAGTTACAGTAGAATTGTCTCTCCTTTTGTTCTATTATCTTCTAACTGCTTGTATGTTTTGCCTTTTCAGTCTTCCCCTGTGTATTTTTCATAGATGTCATCTCTCGGGGAAGAGTACCCTGACGATACTCTTACATTTATGCTTCTTGCTATAGAACAGGTAATTCCGAGGCTTCCTCCTTGCAGGCTGCAATATTAAATTAGTGTTTGATTGTAATAGAAAGGACTAAATTTACGATAGATACATAACATAAACATCCTGACCTATGGCATGGTAGGGGCTTATAAACTGTGGGAGTTGATTTGGCTTCAATTTCCAGGATATTAAGTTGTGAAAATATTGTGTTCCTTACAAATACCCAAATTTGATGTATCAATGATGGACTGGCCTGCTTATGTTAGTAATTTTTTATCTGCAAATGCCATTCACTGAGATTTCTTTACATTTCTGAGCCAAAATGAGTGCAAAGTTGGCTTTTATTTCCCCAATTTTATAGTAGGATTGAGTCTGGTGTTTGTTGTTTATCTTTGTCCATTTGTGTTATCATTAGTTCCAATCATCTAACAGAAATTTGTGTTTCAGCTGATGGCAACACTATGCATCATGTAGATTCAACTGCTGTGCACACAATGTCTTTACTTTATTATTTTTCATTGTCATTTTGGGTGCTTAAATTTGCTACCCTTGCAGGTATATAACTTTCATATTTGGTCTTGCTTTCTTATTGTAGGCAAAGGTGGCTATGGACTGCCTCGAAGTTCCTGTTGGGTAAGATTTCTGGTAATTGTATAATTGTCCTGGTTTTAGGAGTCTTTATTTATTTGGGTTTTATACTCACCTTTTTTGGCCTTTTTCTTTAATCATATAACATCTGGAAATGTTCAGCTTTACCTTGTTCCTAAGTATATAGTTTAGTGAAAAATATTATTTTCTTCTGAATTTTGAAAGCATGCCTGTCACTCATTATTTAAGTATCATATGCCTATCTTATGTATTGATCCTATCACATTATTGAAACCCTATTGATCACATCATTGAAATTTCATACAGTATGCTTGAAATTTGCTTCTTTTGTTAGAAGTCAAGAGTGTGACTATGTCAGTGCATCTTCTAATCAATAAATTTGATTGATCAGCTGTGTGATTGTTGAAGATGGCAAGGTCATAGCATCTGGAAGAAATCGAACAACTGAGACACGAAATGTAAATTTACCATTGGTTCCTCTCGCTTTTTTTTTCCTTGGTTCTTGTTGGTAACTTTATCTATATACAGACTGTTTTTAAACTGAAGAAGCAATTGTTCCTGTGTTTTTGAATTTTTGAGGCTTCTCATTTAACGACTAGCCACGCCTCTCTAGTTTGCTTCATAAGGATAATCTCTCGCATTTCAATTGCATCTTTCTCCGAAATACAGTTTTCCTTGGAACCACATAAAAAAGATGGGGTCCAGTTAATGCATTTTCTCGGTGATCTAAATTATTTTTTGTGGGATGACTGAGGCTAATTCAACTAATTGGAGCTAGACCGTAAGTTATATGTGATTATCATTAAGAACGTAATGCATTCTTTAGGGTTTTCTTGTAAGTATTTTTTTTCTTCTTAAATTATTATAATAATTTATAAGATGTGATCTCTGTTTGGCACTTCTTTGCTTTGTTTTATGTCCAGGAAGTCTGCTTCATATGTAAGCCTTTGGAAATTTAGTTTCTAGCTTAATGTGCTTGCCATAAAAATGCAGGCTACAAGGCATGCAGAGATGGAAGCCATTGATACTCTTCTTGAGCAGTGGAGAGAAAAGAGGCTTTCACAGTCCGAAGTAGCCAAAACTTTTTCGAAATGTAAACTCTATGTTACATGTGAGCCATGTATAATGTGTGCAGCGGCTTTATCATTCATTGGTATGCCCCTTTTCTTAAAATTTTGTTAATAAATTTCGACACTTTTTTCTCTTTCCTCTTGCCACTAATATAGGTGACTCTTCTTCCCTTCTTTAGGAATAAAGGAAGTATTTTATGGCTGTGCCAATGATAAATTTGGCGGGTGTGGATCAATATTGTCATTGCACTCAAGTAGCTCTGAGCCACTCATTAGGTTTCTTTCTGAACCGAACCTCACAACAAGAATTAACTGATTTTTTGTGGTGTCTTCACTAGTCGTTACTTTTTTTACAAATTGTTTCCTTGACACACACTCACTCACACACCGAGATTCATGGACAGAACACATTTTATCCCTATGTGCGCATAATTGCATCTACAATTTAATATGACAAGATATGAAATATTTTTACCAAAGATGGTGTGTTTAGGATGCCTGATGAAATCTTTTCATTTTCGAGATTATGCTGATTTTTGTTGTAGGAATGTGCTGATGAGAATAGTTCAGGCATATTTGTGTAAATACACTCTGTAAATGAAATTTTTAAGTGCCTTTAGCAACCATAAAAAAAACACACGAGTTATAGTCTCGACACTGCATTCTCTGAGTGTTTCGAATATTTTTTTTTACTTGTTATGTCTGTCATTGCTGTGTTTGTGCAGTATACTCTAAACGAAAATTACTAATGCAGTATAATGTTCTTTCTCTGATCTTATTCAACATGATTGTTGCATCACACCATTCATGTGGTGGGGCTTTCTCAGTTTTTACTTTCCCTTTGTTGTAGTGGTGGAGCTCCACGAGGTAAAGGTTTCAAATGCAATGGAGGGATAATGGCATCAGAAGCAGTCTCTCTTTTTCGTAGTTTTTACGAGCAGGGAAATCCTAATGGTATCTAGTTTATTCATGATTTAAGTTTTTTTGGACATCATGCCTCATTAGGGAATTGTTAATTTGTTTTAGTTTGTCAACTCCTTTTCTCATTGAGTCCAATAGCATGTAGAAAAATTAATGTTATGCTGACCCACCTTTGTTAGTTGTTAACATATATTTGTTGCTTAGAATTTTCATTTTCTAGCTGAAGTATTTAATTGATTGTGTTCTTTGGTTTCTTTCAGCCCCAAAGCCTCATAGGCCTCTTGCTCAACAGTGAACAATGGTGAGGCTGAGTATGTTGAAGTTCATTTCTCTTTGTATTTGATTGTTTGCTTGCTTTACAGTTTTTGTTTTTGTTACCTTCTATTTATCACCTTTTTTTTACGGTTCAGTCTGCTTAACCTGATAAAAATTGTTTATTTGGATTAACAGTTCAAATAAAGTTCTGGACCTTCTTAAGGTTTGCACAAGCCTGAGCTCAATACTTCAGGATTTTGAAACGGAAAGTGGATGGAAACTTTGAGAGAAGTTCAGAAAATATGCGTCTCTCTTCAAACCTTTTTTCCATTATCACTAGAATATTATAAGTTCAAAATGTACTTTTTCCAGTAAAATATATAGAGACTTGTGATTATTTATATTTATCACAAAATTAGTATGAATGTCTATGAAATTAGTATGAATAGTAGACTAATGCTAATAACAATGGGATTAATGGTAATGCAGCTAATGCTGAACCCAACTACAGTGCAAGCAGAATTAGGAAAATCTCCTTCCATTTTAAAAGTATAGCCGCCCGGCTATACTACACTAAGAAGAGTATAGCCACCTATCTATAGTATTTAAATATTCGGATATATTTAAATAGCATAGAATAATATTTAAAATAGTATAGCCGCGCGGCTATACGTAAAAATAAAAATAACACAATGCGGCTATACTTAAAAATAATAAAAAATGGTATAGCCGAGCGGCTATACTATACTTAAAATAAATAAAAAATAGTATAGCCGCGGGCTATACTAAAGAATATTAAAACGTATAGCCGCTCGGCTATACGTAAAAATAAAATAAAAAAATTAGTATAGCCGGGCGGCTATACTATTTAAATATTCTAATATATTTAAGGGTAATTTTATTTACACCCCATTATTTGTTCTTTACACCCCACATTCTCTTTATACCCCATTAAATTTTAGTCAAATTTAAAAATACTCACTACACCCCATATTTCTTCCTAAATTACCCTCACTACACCCCATTCATACAAGGTCGCTGGAACTATGATCGCTGGGGTGGGTTTGATCCCATATCAAGCAACAATGCAAAGCCTCCTGGAGTTGAGTTGTGGGCTGCATTTGATGTCCCTCTTGAACAGGTGGATGATTCTTGGAAGAATTTAATCCATGCTCTTTCGGGTCTCTTTTGTGCTTCAATCAACTTCCTAGATTCGTCTACATCATATTCTGCTCCTGAATGGGGATATCGCCCAGCGCCAGGAAGTCTGAGGTATGGTACATTGCCCCGTGAGGCTGTTTTCTTCGAGAACCTAACTTCATGGCTGAAGCTCCTATTTGCAAAAAGAAAATGAGATATCCAGTGCTGGTAAATCTGCCTATGAAGGTGTTATGAGTAACCCTGGCTTTGAATTGTCTGTTCAGGGTATTAAAAGAACTTAATGGATTTGAACAGAAGAACTCATCTGTTCTATATGAATTTTCTATGGAGAAGTACAACCATTTGATTTAGGCCTAACTTGGAAGCTTCCTGTAGTGGGTGAAGAATTCAACACTGTTACTCTATCTATATTTCCAATTCCGATATTTTTTTCCCCACATTTGGATTTGGCAAGATATATTCCATGAGTATCAGAAATTTAATTTATGTGGGGTGTAGTGAGTAATTTTTATTTTTACTTTAAATATTTTTTTGTTCATAACGGTAATTATGTATAAGGATAAAATAGGTTATTCATGTTTAAAATTAGTATGGGGTGTAAAGAGCAAATAATGGGGTGCTAATAAAATCACCCTATATTTAAAACGCATAGCCGCGCCGCTATACTTCAAAATAAAACATAAAAATAGTATAGCCGCACGGCTATACTATACTTAAAAATAAAAAAATAGTATAGCCGCATGGCTATACGGAAGCGCCACTGTACTTAAAAATAAAAGTGAAAAATAGTATAGCCCGGCTATACTATTTTTTAAAATATTCTTTTTTTCCTGACTTCAAAGATAACCCGATTCTTACATCATTTGGCCTTTCATGAGATGAAGTTGGTTCTATATGAAGGAAAATAAGATTGTTTCATAAAATTAATAGACTAGTTTAAAGGATTGTTGTGGCTTTACTCATTTTAAGTAATACTAAGAGTAATTTATAAAACGTAATAATCTTTCAATTTGATTCTAGAAGTGGACAAGAAAATTTGAATGGTGGGAAAAAAATAATGTCCAACCAAGCTATATATTTAATTAGTTGAGGCTTGAACTAGCGGTTAGGTCTCGTTTCATGACTAGTATTGGATTGAGTTGGATAACTCCTTATATTTAAAGCATATGTTTAAGGAACTGTTGGAAGTTTGAATGAAGTTCACGGACTTTTGTCCCACATTGGTAGAAATAAGAAAAAGTGAAGTCTTTATAAGTGTGGTAGTCCCACACTTAGTAATTGGAAGTTGGGAAAGGAAACGACGATGGGAATGACAAACTAAACATGAAAATGATGATGGGATTGGGAATGCATCTAATGCTGATCCCAACTATAGTGCAAGGAGATTCTTCTTCTGCTTCACCTTCAACTTCTTACCAAAAAAACTATGGGTTCAATGGAGGATGGACTTAATATCAACAAACCTCTCACCCAAAAACTCTTCAAATATTATAAATGTGCGCCTGCTAAAGTTGCACCTTGTCGTCACTTTTTATCTGATCCTGAGAGATTAGCTGTTTGTGTTTTTATAACTTTGAAAGAGTGCCTTGGTGAAGAAGTTGAAGCCATGTACCTTTGTAATGCTGATTGTTTAAATTCGATGAGTATAAGTTTGAAATATGGTATACAGACTCTAACATTACACTCTCTTATATGTATATATACCTTACTTCTGCTCAATTTTCTTCAACTTTGTTTGAAATATGTCATCTGTTGACATGATTACGATGATCAATTCTCGGAAGACCATGCTATGTAATCTAATTTACATTTAGATAATAAATGCTCTTACATTTATGGCAAGCACATTAAACTAAGGCTTACACATGAAGCAGACTTCCTGGACATAAAACAAAGCAAAGAAGTGCCAAACAGAAATCACATCTTATAAATTATTATAATAATTTAAGAAGAAAAAAAATACTTACAAGAAAACCCCAAAGAATGCATTACATTCTTAATGATAATCACATATAACTTAATGCCACACAGGGCCATAGATAGTCGGGCTTAATCGCCTCAAATTTAATAACCAAGTACATCACTCATAACTCAACTTGCAAACCCAAATTCTCCTGAAGAGAAACCACAACCACACATTAAACTCAACAGAGTTGATGCACTTATTGGACCAAAACAAAAACTGCCAACGCCAACCCATGACTATGGCTTGAAAGAAGACCAAAGCCGCCATCGTCGGTGTCGTCGATGTCACCGCTACTGCCACTATCACAACCCAACCAAGTACCTACAACAAGAACACACAAAAAACAACCCAACAAACCCAAGATCCAAACATATCTGGCTAGAAAAGCCAAGATCTAGGTAAATCTTGGTACAGATCTAAACTCCCCAGCTCCTAAACTCCACCTCCACAATCCAGTCAAGTTTTCCCCACAAGGAGAGCAGCAAGCTAGAAGTGGGAGAGATTGAGAAAGGAAGAGAGAGGAGAAGGAGGAGGAGTGGCCTCCTCCCCCTCCCCCTCTCACACCATGCTTGAAGGGAAATGAGAAGAGAAGGTTTGAGAAGAGAGAGACGAAGGGTCTAGAAGATTATGAATAATTTCACTAAATTTTTATGATAAATAAGATGGATTAAGTTCAAATAAATAAGATGCATCAAATACTTTATCTTACTTAATATTATAGAAAAGTAACATATCCCTCATAACTAACCAGTCATTTGGTCATATTCCACAATGTGATCTCATGAATCTCAACATACTGTCATGCTCAAGACATCGATGACATCACACATAGACGAAAACAGGTCGCCCAATCTAGCCCCATGTGCCTTCACCGAGTGTAGGTGTCGTGAGAACATTTCGGCGACATAAAAGTCAAAATCGCCGGTCACCACTTATGCTAAATTGAAGAGCTCAATAAGTAGAACAAGTTTCATACATGGGTCGACTTGAGATTCCGTCCAGTTTGGCCATAATCTGAGATTGAATGCACGATAACACTGCCAAACTTTGGAGGCTCGCCACTAATTAACCAGAGCTCCAATCACGACAAGGCCAACTAGGTTATAATCGCATCATTGAGATCTTTCAAACGGGGTGGTGGCGTGCACCTCGACCAAAAAAGTTGGGTTAGGTTGTTTGGAAATCACTCAGTAATCGGGTCTTGAATTAGGAAAAAGGGTCAGGGCGAAATTGTAAATTGAATTTCTGATTATGGGTATTTATAATAATTCCAAACTACAGTTTGGCACCTCAAACTTCTAACGCGCATAACTTCTTCGTTTCAACTCCGATTTTCAATAGTTTGTGCTTACACTCTTATGAGCTCAAGCTTTATTTTTCTATTCAAGAATCTTAATTTTCAACTTCAATTTCTCAAAGATCCTTAATGACACTTCAATAAATCACAAAAGGGAATTTTCGTCTAACTTTTCTGTAAACACACTTATATCGAATATTATCAATCCAAATATAATTGATAAAATACCCGAAATCATTCTTGAACATAATATTATTTTTCACCAAAAGAAGAAAAATAATAGGCAATTTTTCAGGTTATTACATCTTTATGGGAGTTTGTGGAACGAGCCTGATCATAATGTTACCGTTGTTGACTATGGGATCAGTGCTGATAGAACCAAATATTGGTTGGTGAAGAACTCATGGGGACATAATGAGGTGAAGAAGGTTACATAAGAATGCAAAGAGATGAGGCAAAGGAAGGTCTTTGTGGCATTGCTATGGAAGCCTTCTTATCCCTCTGCATAAGTTGGATAACCATAAAAATGAAATAATTTATGTTGCGGCTGCACCTAGGTTCCTAGGTTGCCTACGTACCCTTACTAAGGGATCAAGCCACATGTAGTTCTTTTACTCAAGAATCACAATTACTAGTACACAGTCACTTTAAGTAATATCAACCATCCAAATCAGATTCATTGTCAGTTTCAATTTCACAAGGCATGAAACTAAAACAATTTACAAATCTCTTTCCTCCCCTGATTCATAATTTGAAAACCATTTCCAATTCTCAAAACACACCTTTAAAAAGGTATAACCAAAGCTCATACATGTGCAGAGCAGTCTCAAGCACATACTTAGAAACCTAACCTGGAAAACAGTCCACAATTGTACCCACATGCATACTTACAAACTTACGTATAAGCAAAACCGAGTTTAAGGACAAGATATCTCAAATACTCGATATAGCAAATTTACATATATAAGTAAGATCATTGCACCCAACTTGTACTGGGGAAACAATCCAACCTGGGGATTGTTTGGCTAGATCATGAGACAACATCACATCATCCCGTGACTAGGGTTAAGCCATCCAACCGGGGGATTGATACTCAGTAGCACACACGCCGGCATCGCATCGCACGCATGGTCAATCACAAGTCCTAAGCGCGCAGACTGCTCGGCAAGGGTGTTCGATAACACCCCGTCAAGGGTGCCCGAGACATAACCATTATCCATCAATTCCATCATTTCCAAGTATCCATAACATGTGAGGTACATATCTTGGCGTACACAATGTATCGGGGGAAACAATCCAATCAGGGGATTGTTTGGCTACACAACGGGACAACATCGCATCATCCCGTGACTAAGGTTGAGCCGTCCAACCGGGGGCTGATGCTCAATAGCATACACGCTGGCATCGCATCACACGTGTAGCTGAATCAAGTCTAGCGCGAGCTGACTGCCCCACCAAGGGCCTACGACACACCCGATCAAAGGCGTCTAGACCTTTACTATACGCCGGAAATTTCTAACGCCACGTATAGTAAAGTAACAGTAATCGAAATGAGCCTCATACGCTGGAATTTCCAACGCCACGTGTGGGCAACGTAACTAAGGGGTACATACCATGGTGCAATACCCACCATTCATATAACAACTTTCCCATAACAAAACCGAATCCCAAAGATTCCATTTTTCCAACAATCGTTTCCATAACCAAACACATAAACATCTGGACAATAATAGAGTTCGTACTCACTACCCAAATATTTAGTCGACGTATAGATAACAACTCTTAAAAACGTAAAGTCCAAACCCATCCTTCATACCATAATTGAATCGCAATACCATTTACCAAAATAAAATGATAATAATAATAGTAATAATAATGATGATGATGATAATAATAATAATAATAATATATACTCGGAAAGTCTCGTGTCACAAGGTAAAGGCCAAAACTGCATAAACCAAATACCAAACAATTCTACTCCCACCAATAACACTTCTACACCCAGTATCACCACAACAAATAAATCCGAGTTTTCAACAATACTTCAAAACCATGATCCAAAATCCTTTCTAACATTTAATTATCAAAATTCACAGGTTACACCTCCACTAGACATATAAAAATCATCCATTTTAGTCAATCAAAATACATTCAGAGATTATGCAAATCATGGCTCCAAGCCTCTTAAGAACTCAGCAAAGAGTGATGAGGAGGAACAAAATATTGTCAATGCATGTGATAATACCGTTCTGAACTAGTGCATTGCACAACTATCAAGATAAGTATATTAAAAACTACACCCAAATGAAAGCAGGTGAACGGAGTTGAGATTAATGATCCAAAATGAACAGAACCCAATACAATTAATTAATATCTTAAACATGGTAGTTCTTGCTGATTTTGGACCATTCCTCACTGTCCGGGAATCATAAGATACCTAATCAAGGGTATTGTATCACTGTAAAGTATTTATCAGAGAAAGCAACATAGTCTAGATAATATCTAGTTGCTTTAGAGAAAAGTAACCAAACAAGAACTTAGACAGAAGCTAGTTAATAAGTACATATTGAAACTGAAAACCCATTTGCTTAATCTTTGAGACTCAATCTATTTGGTTCTGGTTTTTTGTTAATGAACACCCAAAATCCATTAGGCAGAGCAAACCAAACAAGGGATAGACAGAGCCAACAAAACTCTCTCAACTATCAAACACCACAACAAAGAGTTAGTACTCGAAATGAAATTCCAAATAATCACAAAACGCAAGATTGATGTATATAAATCCATCTACACAAAAGAAGAAAAAGAAAATAACCTCTCACTTGGAATTTCATATCCAGAAGCCTTATATGCTTTTAGATCATCAAGATTATGCTCCCTCTCAATTGCCTGATGCGTCGGGGCTGAGATCTCTGCTGAACTCTCCACCGAGCTTTCCACTGAGCTCTCCGAGCTCTCCACTGAGCTTGGCTCTAGAGAGGCAGGTTCTTCTAGATCTGCTTGATGATTTGATTCAATCATTGCAAACAACATTTTTTTCTCTCTCTCTCTCTCTCTTTATTATCTCTGAGACTCTCTAAACCCTAAGACTTAATACACTTTTAGGAAACGGGCTAAATCTTCGAGGGGTTTTACAAAGGAGGGCTGGGGAGGTGTTTTGGAAGTGGTGGCACCACGGAGTTGGCCGGAAAACCAACTGGAACAGCCGGTTTCTCGATGGCAATTTTGGGTTGATTTTTTGTTCAATTTTCAGGGCAAACTCCAAGAATCAATGTGAGAAATTTATATGGATGTGAAGAGGAGATAAAGGGGACGAGAATGGAGGTGGTGGCGCCACCAGCCGTGGCCAAACAGCGGCGAACAGTCCGGCCAAAGGGCATGTGCTGTTTCTCGAAGATAGAGAAAAATGGGGTATCGGGTTGGGAGAGAGAGAAGGCGAGTGGGATTGTGTACTCCCGTGCTGATTGGGTATTGGGGTATTTTAGGGTTTTAAAAGTCAAATTTCATAATTACCTATATGTCCCTTAGGTTTTAAGATGTTTCCGAGCTCATTTTAACTCGGAATCGAGCTTGCCGCGTGTCTACGAAGTCATATCGACGAGCCGGACGCAACGACGCCACTCGTTTCCCCAAATTATTTTCCAAACTTAAAATGACCTTTTTGCCCTTTTAAATATTAAATAATATTTTAATTCCAACATTTATTAATTAATTGAAATTATTTTATTTAATTTCCCTTATTTCTGGTTCGGGATGTTGCACCTTATTTATTACAAGAAATGAAAAATGAATAAAGAATATACAAATAGACTCCAATTATTAGGAATCAAGTAAGAATTACTCAAAGTATGGATTAATCATTTCACATGATGTACAAGAGTTACGACACTATTCCCAAAACAGTATTGAAGTCGAAATGCTCCCACAAAAATATTGGTGTTGCCATGCTTTTTGCTAGTTTGGGTAAGCAATCCACCTAAGATAATGTTTGGTAAATTAGTAGGTCTCGCAATCTCGCAATAGTATGACTCTTAATCATCGTTATACTCTTTTTTTGTTTTGATACTCAATTTTGTTTTTTGGTTGAAACATCGATATTGATACATATCATTCTTGATAATCAACACTCTTGATAACTATCGATCCACCATCAAACTACGATTTTATCCATATAGCTTAAGAAGCCAATGCAGCTACCATCAAAATGATCAGGGTAAGATCTTGCACAACTTCCTAAAGAAATGTCTATCAAACATCACAAAGAAATAAAATAATATTACAATAGCACAAATTTATCGTCTTCTTCATCTTTTTTTTTCCTAATTATTTCCAATACATAAAGCTCAGAAATTTACAAAGCAAAACTTACCCATAATTTAAATGAGGAAAAGAGAAATATACATTTGGAGGTGTGCTTCTCTGGTTGCATTACAATTCATATTTGTTGGGGTTTTATTTATTTATTTATTTACTGGGATTCATCTTTGGAGTTAATGTGTAGGTCATTAGCGGTGGTAGACGAGTTGAGGTCTCAATTTATGATCTTGTTGTTGGTGATGTTGTACCCCTTAACATCGGCGATTAGGTATGGGTGTTTGTCAGTAAACTTTTGTTGTATATTTTACAATTGTATTTCAAATGCAAAACTTATTAATATTCTTATTCTATCTTTAGGTCCTTGCTGATGGCATTTTAATAAGCGGTCACTTACTTGCGATAGATGAGTCAAGCATGATAGGAAAGAGCAAGATTATGAGCCTTTATGCCTGTTATGCAGCCTTGTTTGAACATTGCCTTTTCTATTGTCTGTGAATTATATTTTTGTTGCAGGTGCGTAAGGACTCCAAAGAACCATTTCTAATGTCTTGCTGCAAAGTAGTAGATGGCAATGGTAGCATGCTGGTAAAGATTCAGATATCTATCTTCTCCTTTTTCATGCTTGCAACAATTTTCCCTTCTTTCCTGTAGTGCACTATCTTGAAAGCTATGGAGTCATATCTAGGTTATTAAAGGCTGCTTAGGATATAATATTTTTCCCAGCACCACCCTAGTTATGTTTTATAAAAAACAACATAGATGTAGCACATGTATTGCTGGTCAACCATCTTTTGATCTTCGCATGATGTGTGGGTTATACAGGATATATATATATATATATATATAAATTAGTACACACATTTTTTACTCCTTTCGTCTTTTCAAGGATATGTGTTTGTTTCGAAGTCACTTTTCCGTTTTAGTAAACCAACATCATCTCCATGAATTCCCTTATCTAGATTTGTTTTCAATAAATCTCCCAACCCTTTGACCTGATATTAGAAAACAACCAAATAAAAATATAAGCAACAATGTTTATGTATCAAGTATGTCACACCCCGAATTTTCAACCACAAATAACTCTTAGGTTATTACAAAACAAACCAATCCGGGATGCGAAGCTTGGAACCTTACAATAAGGGTATGAGGAAAATTTTCTTTTCCTAATACAATACAACCCGTTTTGAACCTACAATATAAATACAAACTCCACGCTTCTAAGTCAAATCTTACATCACACCAATTACATAATAAATTGAATAATCAACCTAGGACATAAATCACTTTTCCGTTTTAGTAAATCAACATCATCTCCATGAATACCCTTGTCTAGATTTGTTTTCAATAAATCATTTCACAAGAAGTACAAGAGATACGGACACTATTCCCACAACAGTATTGAAGTCGAAATGCTCCCACAAAAGTATTGGTGTTAACATGCTTCCTGCTAGTTTGAGTAAGCAATCCACCTAAGATAGCATTTGGTAAACTAGTAGGTCTTGCAGTCTCACAACAACATGACTCTTAATCATTGGTATATTTTTTTTTCGACAAATCGATATTGATACTCAATTTTATTTTTTGGTTGAAACATCGATATTGATACATATCATTTTTGATAATCAACACTCTTGATAACTATCGTTCCACCATCAAACTACGATTTTATAATCTTCGTTCTTGATAGGGAATTGAAAAGTTACTGAGAACTACCATTTTGATGTCACCATCGATTAAGAGGATGAACTCAAGTTAAATACTTCACAGATGAAGTCGTACTTTGTACATAAGAGGATTGAACTCAAGTTAAATACTTCACATCTTCAAAAGTTTTTAGTCCAATTTGGGGCTTTTTAGCCCGATCTAGGGCTAAACCTTCAAGAACACCTTTGTACCAGCGCTTATAAGTAGAATATTGAAGTCCTTAAAACTTACAATGCATTGAAAAGAACTAATCTAAGCTAGTTACTCACTCATAGCACAATGACTTGATTAGAAGTTAAGATTATTAAACACAAATCACTAAAATCATACTACAAATTAACCTATCTCTTTCTATTGGGCTTATAGCGAAGTTATAGTGGTATGACTATCAAACAAAACAGTTGGATCACTCAAGGGCATGTTGCTTGAGCCTTAAGCTAACTCTTCTTTATGAGTTTGATCCAACATAGTAGATGCTAGAATATTGTTCATAGTGTGTCTGGTCCCACTTTCTCTGGGGGGAACATAGCCTATTTGTAACAATGAAGAAAAGAATTAATCAATCAACAAATACAAGCTTCTTGATCCGTTTTGGGTTGCTTGTGTTGGAATTCATCAAATACAAGCGCTTAATGGTTCCTATGTGTCAAGTACTTTAGCAACAAAATTATCGCAAAAATCATTTCGCAAGAGGGAGAATTTTGTCAATGACCAATAGAAGATAACAAAGACTTGATGTTCAACTTGTTATGCATGTCAAAATGATCTTCATTCGCAACAAATAACACCATATAAACTTACTCGGTAAAACCAAGATAACAAAGACTTGACTTGTGAGAATTGTTCCCACTATTCCCAAAAAGAGCTAGTTTGAAGTAATCCACTTCTTAGGCTTCGATAGTATACTTGTCTTTTGAGCTTCCAATTGATGGATAATCTGTGATTTGAAAAATTGAGATTCATTGAAATCATAATGTAACATAATCTCATCCAATATGGAACGAGGTACATGAAGGGCTATGGCGTTGTTTTCCCTTTTGAAAGACATAGAAGAAACGAGATTCGAACTTTAAATCTCTTCCAACACTAGAAAGAAAATAGGATGACACTAATAGCTAGTTGGTATGACGGGCTTTGTTTAAAAGAGCTCAAATTAATGAAAAATTATGCTCGAACTTTAGACCAAAACTAACTATTCAATTGAAACAGATTAACTTTTTCATTTGACTTTGGTTATATGTGACAAAATGGGGGGGAAGCTAATTAAGACTAATTACTTACTTAACAAACAACAAATGTATTGAACATCATTGTATCCTTCACTTTGGTGGCATGACCGCTTGTATAACTTTTCAATAAATTCCTTCCTTGAAAATTGATGAAAAGAATGGCATCAATTTGGTACACGCTCTAAAATTTCCAAATCAAATTTAGAATGAGAATTTATGAGAAAGACAACTGGAATGCGAAAAATATCAAATAATAATTTTGGGGTTAAACATTAAAGCAAGAGAAAACATCCATGCACCTGAAAACCCAGTCTCGTCCAGTTTATATATCTTTTAGGAGGTTGTTTGTAAAACATTGTCCCACGAGAAGATCAAATATATGCCCGCCAACAATTCAGTTTAATTAGTTAGTTAACTCAAAATTCAAGAGATATATAATCAATAGTTAACATAACATAATCAAATGTCCCAACCCTAATCAAAGAAATGTTACCCAGGTTCCACAAGGAGTCCCTGCATCACTTCATCTGGTGGAGGTTCAGTAACCAATGATAGTGGTACAAGAGCTACTATGAGTAGGTTCACCCAGAGAAGCTGCACAAAGCACAAGCAAAAAATAATCCTAAATCATAACTACAATTCTTCTAGTAACAAGTAGAGAGAAAGGGAGCAACACAAACACAGAGAGAGAGAAATTACTTGAACAACATTTAATGGGATGTGACCATAGAAAATCGCCGCCATGAAATTTGTACTAGTGCTACAACATTGACTGTAAGCTGCAATTGCATAAACTTGATAATATTTGCACATACATCGCCCCCATTTAAAAGCCTGCATCCATTAAACCAATTCCAATGTTATATAATGATCAGCATTAACTATTTTCAATTAACAACAAAATTAAAAAAAATTCAGTTCAAGCATATGACAAGATTATGTTGGGATCTATCTTACAAAAACAAACCACAGATTATCCATCAATTTGGCCTTTGGACACAAGTTACTTAAGACACAAGTTATTATTTATTAATCAATCTAGTAGACTTTCTCGAATGCTAATAGTGGCATGCTTGCATCTCACACAATTTCTTGACCTATTGCTACGGCCAGAGCTATTTGGGGTAAACAATAATTGGTTAAACAACATGATCATGCAGCCAATGTCTTTTTACTCTTATTAGGGATAGTCACGCTTGATGTGCAAGATCTGTTCTTTTATAGAGGATAACTTTGTTGCCGGTCATGTGATTAAGTTTAGCCTCATTGTAGAATTAAATTATTATGTTCTATTGATACATCTACAACTAGTTCTCTTTTTTAGGCTGTAAAATAGTGTTAAGGTGACTCAGCCCAAAGGTTTGGTCACTGGGTTTTACATGAAAATTCAATTTGGTCACTAATAAAAAAAATTTAGCAAAATTGGTCACTGTGTTTCCCAAAGTTTACAATTTATAGACATTCCATTATCTTTCGTTAAATGCAGTTTTTATTTTTAGTTTTCTAGGAAGCTTGTTCAATCTTGTTCCTCTATTATATTTTGGTGCTCTATATTGAAGTGTGAATCGATTAAGTGAGAATCCTATTGCAACTTCGAATGGCAATAATGAAACCTAATCAAGGTGATAGGGCATCAAAATATATTGGTAAATTTTTGATTTCATTTTAATTTGGTTTAGCTTTTTTATTTTCCTTATACTTCACAATTTTGATTTCAACCCAAGATTTCCCTCAATTTGTTCAACCCTAATAGCACAATATACCACAGCTAATTGAGTTAGAGAAAGAAGATTGAATGTGCTTCATAAGGAAATAAAAATAAAAAATTGCACTTGATGGAAGATAATAGAATGTCTATAAATTGTAAACTTTAGGAAATATAATGACCAATTTTGCAATATTTTTTAGTGACCAAATTGAATTTTCGTATAAAACCCAATGACCAAAAAAGTATTTAACCCTTTATAATATTTTACTTTCAATTTAGATACAAATTGAAAAAGAAAAAAAAATCAATTAAACTTTTTTGGGTTAAATTGGTTAATTAGTTTGGTTTTTGAACAATATCAAAGAAAACCCCATAAAACCCATCTCCCACCGTCTTCGTTTGTTTCCGTAAACCCTTGTTCCTCTTCTCTGTCTGTCAACAGAACAGCCAAATGCTCCTCTGCAACATTCACATTTCTAGTTGAAAGCGTTCAAGAAACGAAAAAGTTCCTCTTCTTCTCTGTGTTGGGCCTTTGGATTGGCCATCCATGGTAATGTTGTGCCAATTTCATTTTCTTTTTCTTGTTCTTCGTTTTCTTAGTTTAGTTTGATATGCTTTACTCTTTGTTGCATGTCATAGTTTTGCCCTACGAATTTGTTCGATTAATTGCAATCATTGATGCCATTTATTGTTGGAATTGAGATAAACCCCATTTGAGATACGGATTTGGGCTCGCTTGACCCCTTTGGGATTGTCGAAATTGGGTCCATTTGCATGTCTCTGCCCATCAGTTATTAGATGGAATTCACACTAACTTGGTTTAGTTTTGATATAAGAACAAAGGAAAAGAGAATCTGTAACCTTTGTTTCTGGTGCCTGAAATTGTTGTTGAATCTCACTTACTATCAGAAGCAGACTTCAGTAGGTGTGTGTGGAACAGTTTGAGTGATTGAGTTTTCTGTGGTCTTTGTATTTATTTCCTATCCATCACGGTGTCTATGAAGAAAGCATTGGAAAAGTAGAGAATTTGGCAAGTTTATGTTCTTCAAACATTTTTAAGATTTGGTTAGAGTCACTGTAATGCTGTTTTCTTTCTATATTCTGTTTGATATATATAGCTATTTCGTGCATGTTTTTACTTTATAGAAGCTCGAAAATTTGGTAAAATTGTAATTGCATGTATGTATCTAGATTTCCTATTGGTGTCATATAAACAGTTTCCTTTTAAGTAGTAATACTTGAATGCAAAGAATCTGTATTTTTCAATGTATTAATTTTTCAAGCACTACGAGAAAATAAAGAAATGGTCTAAGCATGTGCAGGAAACTAGTGAAGGAAACATGTGGTGTTCTACGATATTGCATAAGAGACCTGTTGAATTTAAAATTGTGTATAGATTTACACGCTACCCAACCCACCTTGAATTTGGTCTTGGTAGCATGCCTCCTTGGAATTTGTGAAATAGATATACTAAGTTTTAGTCCATATAGCATTCCTGAGTAAATAAGTGTCAAATCTGTCTAATTAATGATGCGGACGTCCATAACAAACCTCTTAAGGTTTATCAACGAAGGAAGAAATGATCAGCCAATCCAACATTATCATTATGGTTGGGTTGAAATTTTAGAGCAGCTTTCCTTCTTTGTTAGTTTCCTAGGTTCTCTAGTTTTCCACATTTCATTAGTATTTTTAGTTTTCCAGATCTCAATAGGATTTCTAGTTTTATCAAGGGATTTTTATCCTATTGTCTCTAGGTTTTAGTTTGCTATAAATACCTAGTTCTTTGGAATTCAGAGTTGAGTTATTGAGTAAAGTTTTACTGCATTATGTTTACAGGTGGACATGCCAGTTGAATTTTTGAAGTTACGTGTTGCATTACACAATAATTCACTCACCTTGAATTTGGTGTTTGTAGCAGACTGCATTTTTATTACATATAGCATTTCTCAATGTTTAGTTTGTCTAATTATTATGCTTTTTAATTAGATTATGCATCTGAAAAAGAAAAAGGAAAATGTTGCACTGAGTGCAGTAGATGATGAGGTATTGAATATCAGTAGAAGTTCTAGGAAAATCCTCTTGGAGGTTTAAGTTAAATTTATCCCGATATTTCATTTTATTGCAAATAGATATCATGGATTTCTCCAATCCAAGATGTCAACATGGGAAGTTGACGAAAACAACCAAAATTTCTTCTTATAGTTATGTTTTTTGAGTTGGTGTCTCATGCCATGCCTTAATTTTATGTTAGTTATTCTCTTCCAGCTACATATTACATTGTTGACTTTGTGTTAACCAGAAATTTAGGTGTTGCATGTGTCAACTATGGTGATTTTATGGCATGCTACAAGGTGATTACTTTTCTATCATCCAAGGTGGTATGGAACATATGCATGTTCTCGGTCTTTTGTCATTCACAGGGCTCATTTGGGTTATTAACTGAAACTGTTGCAGTGGATTACTGCTCTTCTTTTAGGAGTTTTGAAATTTGAAGCAATTTGATGGGTTGATGAACTGCTTGCCTCTTGGGCAGAATGGGGGTTTGGAATCTGGAAGCTTTGCTTTTATGCTGTGGACTTGCAGTGCTTGTGGACATCTTTTTTGGAAAAAAATTATGAAGAGGAGTTTGGTGGCTGTAGCACAAAGACTGTTTATCACATGGTAGAGGATTATGGATTTCAGATAACAGTTGGTAGGCAAGTGCATTTTTTTCATGGTATGCAGTGTCTAATTGCCCCTTTGAAGAATGTTTTTCCTGATTTGGCAGCTGATAAATTGGTTGTGTGTGATGGAGATGGTATCTCTCAGATCCCTATATTTTTAGAGAATCTGAATGAATGAGAGCTGGTTTTTGTGTTGGATTCCTTTTAAGACTTCAATAGTGGTGAAGGTTGTAGAATTGGGGTTCGATGACTAATTGAGATGGACTCTTAATAGGGGAAGAAATTTGATGCAAAGGCCTTTTTAAAATTCTTTTCACTGGAAAAGTTTGGGACGGCACATCCCCCCCAACTTTTTACTTGGATTGTGCTCATTAGAGAGTTTTGATGATTACTTGATGACAATGGGAAGCTTCTGGTTAGTGTTAATAGATGCTGTGTGTAAGAGCTAAAATGAACTATGTATCATTTACATTTTTATTGTTCAGTGCCCAGGGAGTTATGGGATTACATATGTTATTTCTTTGTGATCTCATGCTGATGCTGAAAAGTGTCATTGACATTCAATTGCAGGTTTATTATAATAGAGAGGTTTGGTAGGCAGTACCTTTTCATTTGTCCTTGTGTTTGTGTTAAGAGAAATATCATATAGCATTTGAAGAGTAGCACTGTGTCATGGAGTTAAAGGAAATTCATCGAGAGGATTATTCTATTTCTAGGCGACATATAAATACTTTTGTTTTTTTTTTAATTGGGTCTTCTTCTCTTTACAATTTCAATGGGATGCACCGTCTCTATATGACTTATGTTAGCACCTCGTAACAATTTTATTTTAATTATTTATGAGGTGTTTTTAATTTTTTCAAACTTCTCTTAGGGAGTAATATTGGAGGTGAGGGGATGAAATGGGGTTTATCCAAAATGGGGGTGTTTAAGGATAAACCATACTAAAGGGAATCCATTTGGTGTTCAATCCTTGCTCTTTCCGTGGAAAGAAGTTTTGTGTAATGCTGCCCCACCTTAGGCATCTTCTTTTGCTTGTACAGCATCTTTGGGTAAGGTTTTAACAATAGATACTGTAATTGGACAACTCGCTCTTGTCCATCAGTTGTGTATGTGAAAGCAAGCAGAGGAATCTGTAAATCACTATTTCTTTGTTGCATGTTTGCTAGGAAATGATGCTATTTTTCATCCTCTCTCTCTCTCTCTCTCTCTCTCTCTCTCTCTCTCTCTCTCTCTCTCTCTCTCTATCTCTCTCACACACACACGCACACTGTCTTTTTGGAATTCCTTAGGTGATGTTAGCTACAGCTGATGTGTTTGTGGAGTTCATGTATGGTTTGTCAAGAAGACTAATAACATAAGTTGGAGTCCACTGTTGCGTTCTTCATGGTGTCTGTGGCTGGAGCAAATTTTTTGTTATTTTGAGGGGATAGAGCATTCATTATGGAAGTGAAACATGACTTTTTTAGGTTACCATTTGATTGGAAGATGAAGATAGTCTGACTTTTTCTTTTTCTTTATTCCCCATTTTGGATTACGTTCTTCCTTGCGCTCGCTTGGTGTTTTGAAATTTAAACCTTATGCATTGAAAAACTTGTCATAAAAATTCAAAGGAGGTGCATGAAGTTCTAGAGTTTGATTCCTGTGTTTAAACTGACATTTTTTTTCCTTCTTGGAAACAGAGGTTGGTGCAATAGAATGGAGAAGACTTTTGGGGATGGCTCTTCAGTAATATATGAAACTCCTATTTCAAACATATAAGAGGGTGAATTGCTCTGGGACTTTATAAGAACGTGCACCAGATATTAGTGAGGTTGTTTCAGGTGAAAATGTTAATACAGAGTTCCCTTCCTAGTTCAATTGAAGCTGCTCTATTTTGTGTATCTAACAATGGGTTACAAGATGTCTTATGTAATCGGGTGTGCTGAAACTTGGCAGATGTGTACAAAATGCGACTCTCATTGCAGCTGCAGAAAAGCTCAACTAAACTCAAAGGAAAACAAGAATACTGATGATTTGCCCTCCTTACTTTTTCCAAGAGGTTCTTCCCAGCTGTCAGCAGTCAGTATAATGTCTGAAAGTAGTGCACCTAATCTCGTATATAAAAGGAGGAAATTACGAAGAAACTCTGTCACCATATTTTCAGAAGATCCAGAAAAGGAAGAGAGAAAGAAGAGAGAAAGATCCTAACCATAATTATCATAATTTATATCAAATTGATCACATTGATCCCAAATAGAATTCCAAACCAGTTGACAACTCATGCGAAATTTTACCATAGCCTTGCTTTTGGTATAATTTCTAGTTGATGATCAATCCCATATGTAATTCTTGTTTCTCTACTGCAGCTAGTCAGTCCAAATTAACAACTCTTCGGCCAAATCCGGTTTTGATTGCTTTCTTTCAGTTTAATGTGGTTTGTTTTCATGTTATGTATCCATTCCATAACAAGATTTGTTGCTATTACTTTTATAGTGGTGATTCAGACTTTGTTATTCTATTTCGTAACTGTTTATGATTGAATCGAATTCGCTATTTCTTATTTACATAAAATAATAATCCTTAAATAGATAGGAACCAATCTATGCTAGTTCCCCACTCGGAATTCAGTAGTTTGATTGAGTGTCAGGTTACTTAAGACGCAAGTTATTATTTATTAATCAATCTATTAGAGTGTCTCGACTCTCGATTACTAATAGTGGCATGCTCGCATCTCACACAATTTCTTGACCTATTGCTACGGAGAGAGCCATTTGGGGTAAACAATAATTGGTTAAACAACATGATCATGCATGCCAATCTCTTTTTACTCTTATTAGGGATAGTCACGCTTGATGTGCAAGATCTGTTCTTTTATAGAGGATAACTTTGTTGCCGGTCATGTGATTAAGTTTAGCCTCATTGTAGAATTAAATTATTATGCTCTTGATACGTCTACAACCAATTTTCTTTTTTAGGCTGGAAAATAGTATTAAGGTGACTCGGCCCAAAGGTATTTATAATAGTTTAATTTCAATTTAGATACAAATTGAGAGAAAAAAAAAAGAATAAATAAATTTAAATTGATTGGGTTAAATTGGTTAATCAAATTAGTTTAGTTTTTGAACTACCAAAGAAAAAACCCAAAGCCAAAGTGTAAAGGCCATAAAACCCATCTCCCACCGTCTTCGTTTGTTTCCGTAAACCCCCGTTCTTCTTCTCTGTATGTCAACAGAACAGAACAGAACAGCCAAATGCTCCTCTGCAACATTCTCATTTCTAGTTGAAAGCGTTCAAGAAACGAAAAGGTTCCTCTTCTTCTCTGTGTTGGGCCTTACATCCATGGTAATGTTGTGACAATTTTTTTTTTTTCCTTGTTCTTCGTTTTCTTAGTTTAGTTTGATATGCTTTACTCTTTGTTGCATGTCATAATTTTGCCCTATGAATTTGGTCGATTAATTGCAATCATTGATGCCATTTATTGTTGGAATTGAGATAAACGGTTTATTATAAACCCCATTTCAGATACGGATCTGGGCTCGCTTTTCCCTTTGGGGTTGACGAAATTGGGTCCATTTGTATGTCTCTGCCCATCAGTTATTAGATGGAATTCACACTAAGTTGGTTTAGTTTTGATATAAGAACAAAGGAAAAGAGAATCTGTAACCTTTGTTTCTGGTGCCTGAAATTGTTGTTGTATCTCAGTTATTATCAGAAGCAGATTTCAGTAGGTGTGTGTGGAACAGTTTGAGTGATTAAGTTTTATGTGGTCTTTGTATTTATTTCCCATTCATCACGGTGTCTATGAAGAAAGCATTGCAAAAGTAGAGAATTTGGCAAGTTTATGTTCTCCAAACATTTTTAAGATTTGGTTAGAGTCACTGTAATGCTGTTTTTCCTTCTATATTCTGTTTGATATATATAGCTATTTCGTGCATGTTTTTACTATATAGAAGCTCCAAAATTCGGTAAAATTGTAATTGCATGTATGTATCTAGATTCCCTATTGGTGTCATATAAACAGTTTCCTTTTAAGTAGTAATACTTGAATGCAAAGAATCTGTATTTTCAATGTTATTAAATTTTCAAGCACTACGAGAAAATAAAGACATGCGTCTAAGCATGTGCAGGAAATTAGTGAAGGAAACATGTGGTGTTCTACGATATTGCATAAGAGACGTGTTGAATTTAAAGTTGTGTATTGCATTACACACTACCCAACCCACCTTGAATTTGGTCTTGGTAGCATGCCTCCTTGCAATTTGTGAAATAGATATACTAAGTTTTAGTCCATATAGCATTTCTGAGTAAATAAGTGTCAAATCTGTCTAATTAATGATGCGGACATCCATAACAAACCTCCTAAGGTTTATCAACAAAGGAGGAAACGATCAGCCAATCCAACATTATCATTATGGTTGGGTTGAAATTTTAGAGCAGCTTTCCTTCTTTGTTAGTTTCCTAGGTTCTCTAGTTTTCCACATTTAAGTAGGATTTTTGGTTTTCCAGATCTCAGTAGGATTTCTAGTTTTTCCAGATTTCTAGTTTCCTGATTTATTTGGGTTAGGATTTCAGTTTTATCAAGGGATTTTTATCCTATTGTCTCTAGGTTTTAGTTTGCTATAAATACCTCTCATGTAGTTCTTTGGAATTCAGAGTTGAGTTATTGAGTAAAGTTTATTTTCAAGAGATTGGAATTCTGGTTTGAAGCCAAACCCCTTAGTGTGAAGCCAAGGACAAGTGTGAAGCCCCTGGAGTGATTCCATACCTGATGCAGGGGCCTCTACGAAGCTCTCTAAGATTACTTAGGCCCATCACTCAATTGGGCTAGGGTTCTATTTACTTTAAATTATTAGTTACTTCTTTTGTTTTCCTATTCTTACTAGGATTTGGTTTAATTTCATGTTTAGGTTTTTAATTTCCTATGTCAATTACGTTTTCTATATTCTAGTATAAATAGGCTATTTAGAGACTCTTGTATTTAGTTTTTAATCAATATAATTTCAGACTTCAGTCTAAAGAGTTTTCTTTGGCAATTTAGCCCTAGAACTCAATTATCTTCGTTCCAACTTCAATTCTACAGCTATATTCTTCTATTCTCTGTATTTTGGGTACATTTGGGTTGCTGGACAGCAGCTTATAGCCGCTGCCCTGCATCAATACCTATCTTTATTCATTTAATTTTCTGTTTTCATTGTTTTCGCTTCTGCTAATCTGCCTAAATCTACAGTTCACCCATATTCTTTTCTATTTATTGTGCATCTGGAAGAAAAAACGAGAAAATTATGCATTCACCGCAGTAGATGATGGGTTATTGACTATATGGAGAAGTTCTAGGCAAATAGACTGCACATATTTGTCCAAGACATAGATAATATGTTGAGTTGACAAAAAGAACCAAAAGTTTTACTTATGGTTATGCTTTATGAGTTGGTGGCTCATGCCCACAACCTTATTCTGTTTTAGGTATTCTCTTCTGGTTACATTTTGCACAGTCAAGTTTATTATTTCTTTTAGTCTTAACGAGAAACTTTGGTGTGTCAAATATGTTGATTGTAGATGGAAATAAGATGGTGCTGATACTGGTTGCTGTATTGATGTAACAATTTATTATTAATATATACCTGGTGTCAATTTGGACAAATTTTGGTGTATCATCTTGGATATGGCATGCTACAAAGTGAGTGCTTTATGTTGTCCTTGTGCTTACATATTGTAAGTTATGGGTCTTTCCAGTATCCATAGGGCTTGTTATGATTAATAACTAAATCATTGCAGTGCATCACTTATCTTTTTCTAGGGGTTTGAAAATTTGGAATAATTTGATGGGTTGAAGTACTAGTTGCCTCCTAAGGAAGAACAGGGGCTTGGAAAACTGGAAGTTCAGTTGCTTTTATGCTGAGGACTTGGAGAGCTTGTGGAGATATGATTTGGAAAAGAATTCTGATGAGGAGCTCGGTGCTTGGACGACAAAGGTTGTTATATCAAGTGGTAGCAGATTACGGATTTCAGATAACAGTTGGTAGGCAAGTGCATTTTATGCGTCATATGTGGTGTGGAAATACCCCTTGTTTTATTTTGCAGCTGATGAGAATGGTTTGGTGTATGATGGAGTTGTACCTATTGAAATCCTATGTTTGAACGTCTAAGAAAATTTGAATAACTAGGAACTGGGTTTGGTGAAGGATTTCTTTTAAGACTTTAATTGGAGGAAAGGTTGGTGGACTGGGGGACGGTTGGTGAGGTGGAGTTTTAATGGGGCGCGAAGACTTTTGTTTGTGCTCTTTTGGGTTTGAATCCAGACTCTTTTCACTAGAAAGATTTGGGACAGGGAACATCATTCATTATAGGATTCTGATGATCGAATATTTGATCTAAACGGGATGGTACTAGTTAATCGATTCTATATGTGCAAGAACATTTTATTTTTTGCTATCATGCAAATAGTTTCCTTGTAAGTGGCATTCCTTAAATATAAACAATCTTAATTTTCAATTTTATTAGGTTTCCAAGTATTGGAATAGAAAAAGATGTTCATCTAAGTACGTGCAGGAAATAAATGAGGGAAATATTTAGAGTTGTACAAAGTTTTACTGCATTATGTTTACAGGTGGACATGCAAGTTGAATTTTTGAAGTTACGTGTTGCATTACACTATAACTCACTCACCTTGAATTTGGTGTTTGTAGAAGACTGCATTTTTATTACATATAGCATTTCTCAAAGTTTTAGTTTGTCTAATTATTATGATTTTTAATTAGATTACGCATCTGAAAAAGAAAAAGAAAAATGTTTCACTGAGTGCAGTAGATGATTGGGTCTTCCTCTAGGGGGAAATCCCAGAGCTCTTTCATTCTGGAATCCGGTAGTAGAAAAGGTGGAAAAAAGACTACAAAAATGGAAGAGGGCTTGTTTATCTAAAGGTGGTAGGTTAACGCTTATCCAAGCTGTCTTGTGTAGCATTCCATCTTATTATATGTCCTTATTCAAGATGCCTAGAGGTGTGGCTGCCAAAATTGAACAGCTGATGCGTAACTTTTTATGGGAAGGTTTAGAAGACGAAAAGAAAAGCCATTTGGTGAAGTGGGAGACAGTTATTAAATCTAAAGAGGATGGTGGGCTCGGAATTGGGTCTCTAAGAGAAAGAAATGATGCACTAAGAGCCAAATGGTTGTGGAGATTTCCACTTGAAACCAACTCGACGTGGCACAGGGTCATCAAGAGCAAGTACGGAGTTGATTCAAATGGCTGGGATACGAAACGAGCAACCAATGTGTCCTGTAGGAATCCATGGCGTGAGATCTCAAAGGGATATGATTCTTTCCTTCAGTGTTGCAGGTTCTCTGTCGGCAACGGAGAAAAAATCAGATTTTGGGAGGACTTTTGGCTGAAAAAAGGGTTACTGAAAAATTTGTTCCCCAGACTATTTTCCTTGTCCCGGAAGAAGAATCTAAACATCTCAAGTTTTGTTAACTCTCATGATCAGCCCCTTACTTGGGACTTTGGTTTCCGAAGGAATTTGTCCGAGGTGGAGATCAATGAAGCAGTAATTCTGCTGGACATATTGGGGAAGGTAAGATTAAGCAATTCTAGATTAGACCGGAGGTTATGGGACATTGAGGATAACGGGCTGTTTTCGTGCAAGTCTTTTAGGTCCTTTCTTTCTTCTCATGGCGTCAGGGACAGTTTTTCCCCTTTCACCTCAATCTGGAAGGCGAAGACTCCCCCGAAAATCCAGGTTTTTGCGTGGCTAGTCGCGAATGGCAAGGTTAATACTTGCGATTTTATCCAAAGGAGGCATCCAAATTTGTGTCTATCTCCTTCTTGGTGCGTTCTCTGCAAGGAGAACGCAGAAAACACTGATCACTTATTCATTCACTGCCCATATTCATTAAAATTATGGTGGAAGATGCTGTGCACTTTAGGAGCGGAATGGGTGACCCCTAAAGGGTGTTTTCAGCTCCTAAGTATCAAGTTGGTGGTGTCGGGAAGGGGGAAGAGAGCTCGAATCCTACGAGATTGTCTTTTTCAAGCTATTTTGTGGAATATTTGGTTGGAACGCAATAGAAGAATCTTTCAGGGTCATTTAGGTGTAAGACCTGAGGAGTTATGGGATAGGGCTAAATTTTGGGCGGCTCTGTGGGCTTCTGTCTCCGACCAGTTCAAAGACTACCATTATTCCATAATTATGAGAGATATGGCGGCTGTTTTAAGATGATTTTTATATAGTTTTTTTAGCTCAGTTTCCTACATGGGTTCCGTAGTCTAGCTTTTTTCTTCCTTTTTCTGTTGTGTTCTGTTTACTGTTTTCTCTTTTGTTGTATGATCAAGGAC
Source organism: Prunus padus (assembly GCA_024362665.1). Lineage (NCBI taxonomy): Eukaryota > Viridiplantae > Streptophyta > Magnoliopsida > Rosales > Rosaceae > Prunus > Prunus padus. The sequence continues at coordinate 5,767,426 of JANFAM010000020.1, forward strand.
ATCTTGTCTTTTGATTATCAATACAATTGTCTCTATTCAAAAAAAAATATCAGTAGAAGTTCTAGGAAAATCCTCTTGGAGGTCCACGTTAAATTTATCCTGATATTTCATTATATTGCAAATAGATATCATGGATTTCTCCAATCCAAGACATCAACAACATGGGAAGTTGACGAAAACAACCAAAATTTCTTCTTATAGTTATGCTTTTTGAGTTGGTGTCTCCTTTGTGTTAACCAGATGCGTCAACTATTGTGATTTTAGATGGTGCTATGATTATGCTGATACTGGTTGTATTGATATCAATATACCCAGCACAAATTTCAACAAAATTTGTATATTATGGCATGCTACAAGGTGATTACTTTTATGTCATCCAAGGTGGTATGGAACATATGCTTGTTCTCGGTCTTTTGTCATGCACAGGGCTCGTTTGGGTCATTAACTGAAACTATTGCAGTGGACTACTGCTCTTCTTATAGGAGTTTTGAAATTTGGAGCAATTTGATGGGTTGATGGACTGCTTGCATCTTGAGGCAGAATGGGGGCTTGGAATCTGGAAGCTTTTCTTTTATGCTGTGGACTTGCAGAGCTTGTGGAGATCTTTTTTGGAAAAGAATTCTGAAGTAGAGTTTGGTGGTTGTAGCACAAAGACTGTTATATCACATGGTAGAAGATTATGGATTTCAGATAACAGTTGGTAGGCAAGTGCATTTTTTTAATGGTATGCAGTGTCTAATTGCCCCTTGAATGCTTTTCTTGATTTGGCAGCTGATAAAAATGGTTGTGTGTGATGGAGATGGTATCTCTCAGATCCCTATATTTTCAGAGAATCTGAATGAATGAGAGCTGGTTTTTGTGCTGGATTCCTTTTCAGACTTTAATAGTGGTGACGGTGGTAGAATTGGGGTTTGATGACTAATTGAGTTGGATTCTCAATAGGGGAAGAAATTTGATGCAAAGACCTATTTAAAATTCTTTTCACTGGAAAAGTTTGGGACAGGCACATCCCCCCCAACTTTTTATTTGGATAGTGCTCATTAGAGAGTTCTGATGATTACTTGATGAAAATGGGAAGCATCTGGTTAGTGTTAATAGATGCTATGTGTAAGAGCTAAAATGAACCATGTATCATTTACATTTTTATTGTTCAGTGCCCAGGGAGCTATGGGATTACATATGTTATTTCTTTGGGGTCTCATGCTGATGCTGAAAAGTGTCATTGACATTCAATTGCAGGTTTATTATAATAGAGAGGTTTGGTAGGCAGTACCTTTTCATTTGTCCTTGTGTTTGTGTTAAGAGAAATATCATATAGAATTTGAAGAGTAGCACTGTGTTATGGAGTTAAAGGAAAGTCATCGAGAGGACTATTCTATTTCTAGGGGACGTATAAATACTTTTGTTTTTTTTTAAAATTGGGTCTTCTCTTTACAATTTCAATGGGATGCACCGTCTCTTTATGACTTATGTTAGCACCTCTTAACAATTTTATTTTAATTATTTATGAGGTGTTTTAAATTTTTTCAAACTTCTCTTAGGGAGTAATATTGGAGGTGAGGGGATGAAATGGGGTTTATCCAAAATGGGGGTGTTTAAAGATAAACCATACTAAAGGGGATCCATTTGGTGTTCAATCCTTGCTCTTTCTGCGGAAAGAAATTTTGTGTAATGCTGCCCCACCTAAGGCATCTTCTTTTGCTTGTACAGCATCTTTGGGTAAGGTTTTAACAATAGATAATGTAATTGGACAACTCGCTCTTGTCCTTCAGTTGTGTATGTGAAAGCAAACAGAGGAATCTGTAAATCACTATTTCTTTGTTGCATGTTTGCTAGGAAAGGATGCTATTTTTCATCTTCTCTCTCTCTCTCTCTCACACACACACACACACACACTGTTGTTTTGGAATTCCATCAGTGATGATAGCTACAGCTGATGTGTTTGTGGAGTTCATGTATGGTTTTTCAAGAAGACTAATAACATAAGTTGGAGTCCACTGTTGCGTTCTTCATGGTGTCTGTGGCTGGAGCAAATTTTTTGTTATTTTGCAGGGATAGAGCATTCATTATGGAAGTGAAACATGACTTTTTTAGGTTACTAGTTGATTGGAAGATGAAGATAGTCTGACTTTTTCTTTTTCTTTCTTCCCCATTTTGGATTACGTTCTTCCTTGTGCTCACTTGGTGTTTTGAAATTAAAACCTTTTGCATTGAAAAACTTGTCTTAAAAATTCAAAGGAAGTGCATGAAGTTCTAGAGTTCGATTCCTGTGTTTAAACTGACATTTTTTTCTTCTTCTTGGAATCAGAGGTTGGTGCAATAGAATGGAGAAAACTTTTGGGGATGCCTCTTTCAGTAATATATGAAACTCCTATTTCAAACATATACGAGGGTGAATTACTCTGGGACTTTATAAGAACGTGCACCAGATATTAGTGAGGTTTCAGGTGAAAATGTTAATACAGAGTTCCCATGCTAGTTCAATTGAAGCTGCTCTATTTTGTGTATCTAACCATGGGTTACAAGATGTCTTATGTAATTGGGTGCCTGGTGCTGAAACTTGGCAGATGTGTACAAAATGCTACTCTCATTGCAGCTGCAGAAAAGCTCAACTAAACTCAAAGGAAAACAAGAATACTGATTATTTGCCCTCCTTACTTTTTCCAAGAGGTTCTTCCCAGCAGTCAGCAGTCAGTATAATGTCTGAAAGTAGAGCACCTAATCTCGTATATAAAAGGAGGAAATTACGAGGAAACTCTGTCACCATATTTTCAGAAGATCGAGGAAACACAAGAACTGGTGATCATCTTTCTTTTGTAAATTTTAATGTTCCTTCAGAAGATCGAGAAAACACAAGAACTGGTAAGAAACAACTTGTTGATTTGCACATAGAGCATGAAACTAAAGCCACTCGAGCGTCTCCTCATTTATGCAATAGAGAGTCTCATGTTTTAAATTCAGAATCTTTTAATGGATGTTCTGTTGGTGAGGAATTAATTTCTGATGAAGCACCTAAAAACAATGTGCAAAAAGTTTTAGAGGTAAACAGCGTAAATGATAGTTGCTCATCATCAAAGTCAAATATGGAGCATCTGTCAGCAGTCAGATTAATGTCTGAAAGTAGTGCACCTAATCTCGTATATAAAAGGAAGAAATTAGGAGGAAACTCTGTCACCATCTTTTCAGAAGATCGAGAAAACACAAGAACTGGTGATTATCGTTCTTTTGTAAATTTTATCGTTCCTTCAATTGCTGCTAAGAAACAACTTGTTGATTCGCACATAGAGCATGAAACTAAAGCCACTCGAGCATCTCCTCATTTATGCAATAGAGAGTCTCATGTTTTAAGTTCAGAATCTTTTAATGGATGTTCTGTTGGTGAGGAATTAGTTTCTGATGAAGCACTTAAAAACAATGTGCGAAAAGAGTTTGAGGTAAACAGCGTAAATGATAGTTGCTCATCATCAAAGTCAAATATGGAGCATGCTTCAACTTCAATGAAGAATGAAGTAGATGAAAATGGTGAGTGCTCCTCGTCTAGTGTGATAGTCATGGAGGCAGTGGGAGACCTGTCTGAAAAGGATCTATGCATCTCTATTCTTAGAAGCCATGGACTGCTTGGGGATGTTCAGGCTACCAGGATTTGTCGTTCTGCTGAAGACACTGGTACCAGTAGCAGTGACAGCTGTCATCGGTCATGCAAAATGTGTAGTCGTGCAGGAACTGCTCAGAAAATGCTGATTTGTGATAATTGTGAAGAGGCATTTCACATGTCATGCTGCCACCCCCGTATAAAGAAAATACCTTTTGATGAATGGTTCTGCCATTCTTGTTTGATAAAGAAGCAAATTTTAAAGGAGAAAGTGGCTAGAAAATCACCGAATATCACCAGTGTCATGTGTAGGAATGCATCATCTAAAGGCCAAGTGAATCCTATACTGTTAATGTTAAGAGACAGTGAGCCGTATGCAACCAGTGTTCGGTTTGGCAAAGGGTTTCAAGCGGAAGTTCCTGACTGGTCAGGCCCAATAAATGAGTATGTTCATTCAATAATTTATTCTTAACTTTTTGAAACTTTTGATGCAGGTTAAATGCATACTGCCTTCACAAATTGGATGGATAACCTTGTTAAATTTTAGGCTGCCTTCTTTCCTTGTCACTCTTCCTTTCCACTATAAGTTACAGTTGAATTGGTACTTTGACTTTCTGATTGTTCCATTATGTGGTTTATAGTAGCGTAAGTAGTTTTCCTTAGTTATTCTGTCATATATCCTTGTTTTCAAAGCACTTAGCACGCCAGGTAGGAAAGATCTCCTTCTGTGTGCTGGTTGTATTCCTGAACAATTTGTTGATTGTCCTTCTTCATAGCTATTTGTGTGGGATCTTCTGTTTTCATGCGCATTATGGAAAGAAACATTTTCATCATCTCCTGCCCTTTTTTGAATCGCTATTTTCTCTCTTTTGGCATGCTGCTTACAAGTTACAGTTTTTATTGTTTTGTTTGATATAGTGATATTGATGGCATTGGCGAACCATTGGAATTAGATTCTTTGGAGTATGTTAGATTGAATGTAAGTCCTTGATGTGTCTGTGCATTTGTAATCAGCATTTTCATTTGGCAAGGATGATTTGGAAAGTATTGAGCAATGGCCATTTTTCATTGTAGGCGCTGAATTGCAATAAACCTTCTAGAGTTAGCTCTATAGGTAATTGGCTTCAATGTCAAGAAGTTGTAGATAGTGCAAATGGAACTATTTGTGGAAAGTGGCGCAGGTAATTTGTTTATGGTTTTATGTTAACTTAGCACTTAATTGGAACCTGTGATGGTTATGATTTGACTGTTTGGTTGGAAATTTTTCTGAAAAATATGTATAGTATTATTATATTTGGCAAAATTACTTTAATGGAGAACATGAAACACTGATATAAATGAAGAAAAGTTGTTTGTGACTTGTCAAATTTAGTTATTTGACTGTCCCCAGTGCAATTGCAATCTTTTCTTATGTTAATATTTAGGTACTGGCATATTGTACAAAGTTGAAGCTGCACTTCTCCCCCTTCTTTTCTCTCTGGGGATTTTTGTTGTTGTCGTGTCTTGTACATATAATTTGAGTTCTGATGTGGCAATGATAGGCCGTCTGAGTAAAAACAGAGGTATGATCAATCATAGAATATTTGTCAAACAGATCAATAATTGGGCATGGATGAGGAAGTGAAGAGTAGCATGGGATGCTAAGTCAAACATGTAGTGATTTTTACTCTAAAATGGGCATGATTCATGAGTCTTAGCTCAAGTGGCATGGATAAAGAGCTGGATGCAAGCAAACATAAAATAAATAATGGGCATGAAAGATGGGGAGAAAAGCTACAAGAACTTACTGTAAGCAAATAAGTAATATCGAAGAACTTGCAAAGTTAAGGTAGAGATAAACTAAAAATTGTAATAATGTTAAATGATAAAGAGTGGTGAGAACGATGGAAGGTCATTGAAGGATGATTATATGAAAGTTTTTCCTTGGATCAAGGAAGATGGAACAGAAAGGGTTTTAGGACCAGATGGAATTCTGATTGACCCGCAGATATATTTAGGAGATGAGGGTGTCTCTTGGCAAACAAAATTACTTTATAATAGTATGATGGTAAGGAAATGCTTGAGTGGCAAAAATTGATGATTCATATTCACCCAAAAGGAAAATGATGAGTCATAGTATGAAACTTTGGAAGAGTGATTGAAACTTTATGATTTCTCTCGTTTCTTTCCATCCAAATAACCCAAATTACAGGTAACACACTACAACCTCAATGACTCGAACCTTCTTCCCACCCCCAAAATGCTGTGCTTTCACTTAAAAAAGGTTTTGTTACAAATTCAGAACTTGTTTTATACTATTTGATCAAAATTTGTGTTATATCTCTTTCACTCTCTTAGATTGATTTTCTACTTCTTGTTGATTATGTTATACATCTTTAACATTGTGGGAAATTCTCATATAGCAGGGCTCCTCTTTTTGAAGTCCAAACTGATGACTGGGAGTGCTTCTGCTCTATCCTTTGGGATCCAAGCCATGCTGATTGTAATGTTCCTCAGGTGGACATATCACTGACTGTCTTCATATGTCTCAGTTTTTTAGATTATTTTTGGATATTTAGACCATATCATGAAACTCTTAGAGCACTTCCAGCAACAAGGGCTGGGGGTGTTTAGGCCCAAAACCCATTTCCAGCAGCAAGGGCTGGCCCTGGCAGGAGGTGGGGGCCACGAGACTGGGCTGGCCCGAGGGGAGTTCAGCCTGAGTTCAAGCCCGAGTTTGCTGATGTCAGCAACAAATTTTTTAAAAAAATCTACAAAAAATACAAAAAATTTCAGATTTTTTTAAAAATAAATACTTAGTCATATTTTTCACTTCCCACACCAAAACTCTACACAAATTTCTCTCCTCATATCTCATGTGAATAGTTGTTGTCATGGCAATTGGTGGAAACACCACAACCTTTTGCAAGGGCAGCTACTATTCACGTGAATAGTAGCTGCCCTAGCTCCCCCCTTGCCATGACAAAGGGCTAACTGCTGGAAGTGCTCTTAGAAGAAAAGGAATAGCAAATTTCTACTCACTGGGTCCTCAAATGTGCTCACATTTTGCAACTGCTAGATTCTGTGGTCTTCACCACAGTATTCCTACTCAAGCCTCTACTGCCTAAATCTTTAAAGCCATCAGTATTCAGTACCATTGGTATCCTCCATTACCGCCATCATCTCCAAACCAAAGTTATCTTAATTGTTTCACAAAAACATATCTGAGTTTGTTGAAGAGTTAACTACTATAACTATATCTTATGTTAAAACCTTTCTTGTTCCTCTGTTACTTCTATTATCCGAAACACCGAAATTCTCTTGATTTTTTTTCATAAAAAGACAATGATGTGAAGGTTGTTTTTAGTTCATGGGTTAGAAACTTAGAATATCTTTGATTCTATACTTGGTTAGGATTTTTGAGGTTGTCATTGTTGAGTTTTTGGGTAAGAGATACTTGAATGAGAGGAATCTGGTGAAGGTATGCAACTTCACCTTCAATGTTTAGTCTTGGCAGCAAATTTTTATTGTGAAAAAGCTTGGTAGAAAACACTTCACTATCATTTTATCTTTTTTATGCCTATCAGATTTTGTTGATAGTTTTATAGTCTGTTCTATAGTATTTCTATTATTAACTCTAATGCAAACTCTCCTTTTGTGTCTGTCTCAGGAACTGGGAACGGATCAAGTTCTAAAGCAACTGAAGTATATTGAGACGGTCAGTGTAAATAATTCAATGAAACTACTGAAATTTTAAAGGATAACCCAAAGAAAAAAAAATGAAAAGAAAAAGGTTGATATATTTCCAGAGTATGTTGAAATATTTGGGTAACGGAGAAACTCAGATGGTATGGGCCAAAATAAATAAAAATGAGCTAATGGTTGGTACATACAAGAATGTACAGTTCAAGTTACATGTGTTCATTTTTTCCAGGGGAGGTATGGATAGATTCAGTGAGAGAATTGAGATGAGACATTAAATTTTACTATTGAATTGATGATTACTAATTCCTTTGCAAACTTATTGGGGGAAACATCTGTTTTGTAGTGAATTTCTAGCATATCTAAACTTACATAATGTTTCATAGTTTTAAATTCATTTGCTTTTGTCGGAACAAAGTTCCTGAAAATCCTTTTTAAAATTTACAAAGTTCTTGAAATTCCCTTTTAAAATTCTCTCAAAAATGTGCTAATGGCTAACTGAAGTGTAATACATCAGTTTGTGTACTGTTTTTTTTCCTTCTGGTTTGTCTTTGGGTTCTTATTATTTCGTATAACATGCAGCTGAGGCCCCGGCTATCTGCAAAACGGCATACTTTGGATGGCACCAAGAGTACTGGTGATTTACAAAACCCCATAACAGATGCAAAAAGTATACAAACTCTATGATATGATGAGAACTCATTAAAAGTGTCGATACAAACCCAGCTTGTTACTCATGTTGTGCATTTATTTCATATATAACAAATTGGGTTAGAAATTTTCACCGCAGTTGAATGTGTTATGATATAGGCAAGTATATGTTCATTAGCCTTATGCGCCTCTCTTTTTAAAGTTTCTAACCTCCTTAGCAGTGTTGTTTGATTTTCATCTTTTAATGGATGGACGAAGAACTACAAAACTAAATTGTGAATATCATATTTTTCATGATTTTCATAACGACAAATATACGACCTAGGATTTTCAGCTCTCTTGGGAAAGCTTGTAGTAAGTATAAATGTGTCCTTGATTTTATTCCATTAAAGTTTCGTTCTCTGATTAACACTACGTATAAGCTTTTGTGACAAGTCTTGGTGGATTTCATCATAAGTTGAAGGTATTTGTTGATTGGTGGATTTCAGAGTGAAACGACAACAGAGTGAGATTTCCTGGTCTAGTTTATTTGAGGATGAGCATTTTCCACAAAACAGAATTTCAGGCATTGTTTCCAGTGTAGCGTGATATCCAGATGAAACTAAAAATGGTTCCATTCTGAGGTTGCAAAAAGTATCGTCTCCAATAAAATTTCGTTGGAAAAAGATAAATGCAATTGCATTGTTCAAGTCTAAAAGTCTAAACCTCTAGTCTCTATCCTAAATTTCTGTATTAAAAAAAAAGTTTGTCAACGGTCTATCCTAATTGAAAAAAGGTCATGACTTACAGACTAGTCGTCCAGATTCAAACCCCCAAGGCACCTTTGGTAGTGTGTGTGAGTTGTAATTTAGACTATCGCTTGGACTTCAAATAAAAATAAAAGTTTGAAACTGCTGCTGATAGTTATTGCTAACAAGTTATTTGGTAAGATATTGGTGTCGTAAATGTTTTGGAAAGAGAAGTTGCCTCCTGTGAGGTGGTTGCATATTGCCACGTCGAATTTTATCTATTCAACGAAATTAATAATTTGAACTTGATTGCAAACCAAATCAAACTATATAGGACTGGATTTATCAAATTTGAAATGGAAAAAAAGCGTGAAACTACTAGGACAAAAAGGGAAAAAGAAACCAAATACAACAGGATGTTCAACTTGAAGTTAAATCGGAGCCCAAGTCTCAAAACTATTTTTCACTTTTGAAAGATAACTTGAGAGAGAGAGAGAGAGAGAGAGAGAGAGAGAGAGAGAGAGAGAGAGAGAGAGAGAGAGAGAGAGTATTCTTGTACAAGAAGAAAAAATTGATACACAACACGTTAAATTTGAAGTTAGTGCGAGGCATTTGGAATTAAGAAACACCCAATGACTGAGATGACAAAAATGCTATATGAAAATTCACAACATTTCAGAATATCAAACTTTTTCCTTTAGTTCTGCTATTGGAACATAAACCACAGACTGTTCATGCAAGAGAGATTTATTTGACTTCTTTGCCTTGGCATTTTGAAATTTCAGTAATTTCTGTCTCATATTTTCTAGCCTACCTTTGGCTTTACATAGTCTCTCCATTTCCAGTTCTGCAACTCGACATCCACCTCCAGCAATAAGGTTGGCCTTCTTCTCCTTTGTTCTTGCTTTCAAAAGCTTCTTCAAGCTCACATTATCACTCAACTCCTTTCCATCCTATATGAAAGCAAACAAACACATGAGTCAACTTTATTATTATTCAAGTTATCCAACATACATAACGAGGGGTAAATATACTATCTATCTAAAAAAATCATACTGTCATCTGTCACAAAAGTTCAACAAAAATAAGTTGAGGTAGGCACACAATTTTCTATACCCTTACTAACACACCGACAAAAATAAAGGTAAGTCGCAAATGTTTAAAAGAAGATTTAAGGCATGTGAAATAGTTGAGGATGACAAAGTGGGGTTGTTCCTGAAGAACTCCATGATACACCAGAATTCTTCCACACAAAACAAAGTTGATGAGAGTAAGAAATGGGGACTGATTGAGATCACAAGTCTGTTGAAGTGCAGTTGATTTCTATCAGTAGGTTGTGACTATCTGTAGGACACTTAAAGATTTTTGGATAAAAAAGGGAGGTTGCAAATTTACAAAAACTCAAAACTCTTGTTCTGAAGGAAAAGATCCACAATTAAGAAACTAAGGAAATCTCAAGTCTCACAAGCAAAATAACTACTTTACTATTTTACTGATAAACTCGTGGCCACAATGATGGCCAAAACACAGTAACCCTTAAAATAACCATAATACCAATGACCCTGGAATAATCAGAAATTTCCTAAATTTTATCAATTATGATAGGCCAAGACCTTGTTTCTCTTTGCAGGTGACCCACATGAAGATCCTTTCTGTTGATTTTTCCTCAAAGAGCTGTTTAATGATTTTGGGTGCTTTCTCCGGAAGGACTTCTTAACATTTCTTGGAGAATGGACCACAGTTTCAGCTAAGAAATCATCTGAATCTGATGCCATGAGATCAGCAGCTTTTTCAGTCACATTTTCATCTGTGGATTCCTTGGAGATTCCAGGAGTAAAAGTGTGAAGGTTTGTAGCACTCTCTTCCTGTTGCGCAAAAGATCCATCATACTCTTTGTTGAAAATATTTCCAAAAATATACCATTGATTTTTATTTAGCAGTGAAAACTCAAAGAGGCTAAAACAGATAAACGAAGAAAGAAAAAACACAGTGATAGATATGAAGAAAAATTCAGAGACTACTAGCTCACCTTTCTGGTTTTGAGGGCTAAGTAACGTGCGTTCTTGAACCATTTACTAACCTGGAAATTGCAACTTAAAAAGGATTAAAACAATGGAAAATGTAAGAAAAGCATAAGCTTCAATCCTGTATTAATATCCAAGTGACACTGACTTCACATATAAGATACCACAAAACTCACGCCTACGCATTTAAATTCTCTGAGACTTGAACCAAAACTTCCAATAAAGTAAAATCCAGAAAGGCAATATTTGACTGGATGAAAAACATCGGTAACTTTTAAACTAATTTTTTCTCGATCCAATATGGCACGCAGTAAGACTTATAGAGCAACAAACTAGGGTTCATCAATCGCCATTACCTTCTCAGGATCTAGTCCCAACTCTTTTGAAAGATTCTCTTTCACATCTCTAGAAGGAAGTTCATTCTCAGAAAACACTTGGCGCAGCTTCTGGAATAGGAAATTACAGCACAGAATTTTAGTAAAGAAAATATCAAGTACTGCCTTTAGATTTATAAATACCCCTGCCTGAAAGCGTAAAGAGACAGAGAGAGAGAAGGGAGAGTCATGTTCTAATACCTCTACTGCCTTGCGAGGTATTCGGAAACATGCCCTTCTAACTTGAGTATCTGGAGGATGTTTACTTTTCACTTCTGTAGGGGCGACATCTGGAATTCTCTCGCTTTCATAGAGAGTCATAAGGGTGCTGGCTGCATCAGATTCCTTTTCTCTCCGCTTTCTTTTAACAGGACCCCAGTCTTCATCATCACTAATTTGTTCGTGCAACGGACCATCTTTTCCAAACATTTCCTTGTAGGGGAAAGAAATATGTATTATATGGTGAATATCTGACCTTTACCTCAAAAAACTGGTGATGTAACAACAAAATGGGGAACTGTACCCCATAATTTTGCATGAAAAAGAAATTTATAATAAATCCCAAAGAGATCTATATTGATTACATTATGATACAAGAAATTCATAGGTTGACAATATATCTAAACAGACTGTTTTATATGCCAAGGTGACTGCAAGCAAACAACTGTTGGGGTCAAATTATTGGTTTCTAAGTAATTTCATTTTCCGGAAACTTAGCATTCTCCTTCTGTCAGACCCAAATGCGGCATCCAATTGAAATTAAATCTGTAAAGGTACAAAGAATCAAAGGTCATGCTCTAATTAGAAAATTAGACATTACATTTCTGTTTTCAGACTAGCGTTTTTAGGAGCTTTTCAAAAGACTCAAGAGTCTTCTGCAGCTTTATGTTGTCAAATTGGAGTCCTATTATTAGTGGGAGCAGGGTACAGTTCAAGAGTCAAGATTCCTTTCTGTTTGTACTTGAGGAAGACAATGCTATCTAGAGTATTCTATATGTCTCTCTCTGCCTACATGAAGTTTCCTCATGTAACCACAAGATGACTAAAATGCATACATTTAATTTTCTCAAAGTCCCACCAATAATTCATCTCTATTCTATTTTTCAGGGAACAAGTAAAAAAAAGCTCGAAAAATTTGGGCTGCAATCTCACATCATATAACTTCTTATAATCAACATGTCTTCTCTGTCTGCGGCCAGAAACAACTTCCCCATCAGTAGACTCATCAGAACCTACACTGACATCAGTTGACAATTCGTCATCTGATGCATTGTCATCGGTGCCTCCCATGCTGAAGCTGCAGCTGTTCTCGTTCCTTTCAGGATTATAATCATCATCTTCAGAATCATCTGAAGGCCATTCTTCATCTGGGTTTAATAACGAATTCTCACCATCGGGAAAGCGGCTTCTTCCTTGAAGACATCCTATCCCATGGAGAGCCAGTAATTACACGAATTACTAAATTCTGTAATCAAAAGTAAAAAGTGGGGGAAAAGTTGGCATTTCTAGATGATTCTGGTAATGACTAACCTGCCAACCACAGTCATTGGAAAAGCAGGTCCCAAGATGAGCATTGACTACTTCTAGTATTTCCATTTTACACTCGCAAAATTTGCAAAACCAGCCTTGATCTCCTCGAGGAACTGTAGATTATCAAATAAACTTAAAGTAACTGTTTGCTAACAAAATCTAATTGGTATGTCACCAAAAGGTCCAAAACAAATTCAGAAAAGATGAGAAACTTACTATTTTCAGTATCCAAGGGAGGATCCAGACATTTTTGGTGGAATGCAGAATTGCACGTCCCATCACACAGTATAATATCATTATCGGGGAACGCTTCATTCAACTTGCACTTTGCACAGAATATCTAACAATAACAAAAACTAGTATATAAATAAGCATGCAACCAAGACAATGTGGCAACACCTCATACGAGGTAATATATCAAAGGCAAAACCATTCTTGCTGACCTAAAACCACAGAACCATTCTTGCAAACCCAAAACCATTTCATTAGTATCCTAGGCTTTGGAGCTGTCTGAAAAGCAAGACCTTAGCCAAGACCGCAAGGATCACTCATTCTTTAATTCTCAATCTATTGCATGCTTTTGCAAAAGTTTCTAGCACAATTGGTTATTCCAAATGGCCCCTTTCAGCACACATCCACACAAACAGAATGTGTGTTGCTTTATTTTCTTGTTTCTTTGTCTAGGAAGCATGAGTTGAATATCTCATCCTCTGCGGTCACTGATACTGTCCCTCACAGTTGGGATTTTGGGTTTAGGAGGAATCTCAATGAGGTAGAAATTGGGGAGGTGGTGAGAATGATGGACGTTCTTAACGGTGTAAGGCGGGTGCCCTCTAGATTGGATAAAAGAAGGTGGAAGTGCGATCCTTCGAGGACTTTCTCTTGCCATTCTTTCAGTTCTATCGTTGAGAATGCGGGGAAGGGGAGGTCTTTTCTCCTTACCATCAAATCTGGAAAGCAAATGCTCCTCCGAAGGTCAAGTTTTTTGTTTGGCAGGCAGTGTTGGGTAAAATTAATAATTGTGATGTGTTACAGGGATATCGTCCCCATATGTACCTCTGTCCCCACTGGTGTTCCTTGTGCAAGTTGGAGGGAGAAAGTGTGGATCACATCCTCATTCACTGCCCTTTCTCTCTAAAGTTGTGGTGGCTGGTTCTGAAGGAAATTAATACGATGTGGGTGATTCCTAAGGGTTGTTTTGAGCTGTTTTCCATCAGGTTTGACGCGTTGGGAAGGGGGAAGAAAGCTAAAACGCTGTGGGGCTGCCTGATGCAGGCTGTTATTTGGAACCTTTGGCTGGAGCGTAACAGAAGGATCTTTGAGGATTACAAGGGAGTGGGAGTGGAGGAATTGTGGGATAGAGTAAAGTTTTGGGCAGCTCTTTGGGCTTCGGCTATGCCTGTGTTCAAGGACATCTCTTACCCTACCATAATGCGCAACTTGCTTGCGTTTGTGACTTAGTTTGTGCTGGTTCTGTTTGGTGTTTGTTTGTCTGTTCTTGTTTTGGTTGTGTCTTTATTCTGCTGGTTTTCTGCTGTTTGTTTCTGCTGTTTGTTTCCTTGTTTTTGTGGGTGGTTTCCTTGTCCACTCTTGTACTCTCTTTTCCTTTTATCTATTAAAGTTTCTATTCAAAAAAAAAAAAAAAAAATTAGATTCTTGAGAGAGAGAGAGAGAGAGAGAGAGAGAGAGAGAGTCAGAGAGTGAGAGAAACCAAATGGATAGTAATGACATCTCCTTACATGTTCATGATAAACAGATCCATCTGCAGCAATAACAGAATCTGCCATGCTACCCACTGAACTCAGAGAATACAGTTGATGAATAGCATCACGGATTCCAAGCTTACATTTCAATATCTGTTTCTTAGCTCTTTGTAGTTCCTTTTCTGGCTTAATCTTTTCTCGGCTGTGACAGAAATAAAAAATTAAAAGAATTACAACATTGAGCTATTTGCTGAAGAAAAGAGCTCAAGAAAACACACAATCTAATAAAATGATATAAATTTTAAATTCAATCCAATAATATCAAAGAATTCCAACACTATCCAGTCGCATCTTTATTACATTCCTCTTAACATAAACACTTATTGTTGAGAAACCAGAGCATGCATGGTTCAAATGGTTACTTTATCAAATCTTCAAAATTTCAATCCTCTCTTTCTAAGTCTAGCTTAAACATTGATAATTAAGTTAATTTTATCATACCTCTGACCCTTCCAACCTTCACCAGAATAAGCATCAATTAGGTTCTGCTCCAGCTTTATTTTAATCAGCAGGTATCTTGTCCTCCTCTGGAAGCGAGAAGTTTCATCTAACTCCACCTTATCCTTTTGTAATTTCTTCTTTCTTCTCCTTTTTATTCTAAGTTTGACTTCCCCATCAGCATTTTCCCCTTTCTTGTCAGAGCCCTTGAATGAGAACTTCTCATCCTGAAGTTTCACAGAAGACAGCTTTTTGGAAGAATTTGTATCATGTACCTTATGAACTCCTTTTCTACTCATCAACTTTTTATCAGTATCATTATTCCTAGACCCCTTCCTTGAAGAGTCAGCACCTCTCTTCTTTGACAAGCATGAAGCAATAATAGTTTTGGACTTTGGTTTTATTTTTTTAACATGGGAAACTTTGCCACCTTTTCTAAATTTTGGTGATGAAATCAGCTTTGCCACAGAATTGGAATAACGAGGTTTTCCTGACTCCTTGAGGGATGACTTTTTTCCAAGACCATGCATTCTGCTAATCAATGTATCAATACTGAAAATCCATACACAAAATGGGTTAGTATTAGCTTTTAAAGATAGAAAAGAAAAAAAAAAGGACCAGAAACAATGACAGGATAGAGCAGAGAAAACTTTTACAGCACAAAATTGACATATAATACAATAGAAAAATCTCAAGAGTTATCAGGTTAATTTAGTTTTGCAGAGTTTACATGTTTTAATTGCTGGCATCCCCTACTTCAAACATTTTTAACAAAGTTTGTCTGTGCATTGAAATTCTGGAAAGAATTCATGACAACTAGATGAATAAAGCGCCTCTTGGCCAAGTGAAGTTAATTACTGAATATAAAAGAACAGCTTCAAGAAAGAAAAGACAGTGCAAATTAGCCAAAGAAAAAGATGAAGTCAAATTCCATCATCTTTCCAGAAAAGAGGGCACCTTCTTTCGTCAGCTGATATGGAATTGTCACAAGTGTGAGTAATGTGTGTAGATATATCATAACAGATTACTAAACAAAGCAATGAAACATAATGTCA
Organism: Prunus padus; assembly: GCA_024362665.1. Classification (NCBI taxonomy): domain Eukaryota; kingdom Viridiplantae; phylum Streptophyta; class Magnoliopsida; order Rosales; family Rosaceae; genus Prunus; species Prunus padus. The sequence goes on from JANFAM010000020.1 coordinate 5,783,262, forward strand.
TCTCAAAAGAGACAAGTCATTGTAAGGAGACTTCTTTTGTTAGAAGCAGAAGCTCAATGCAAACTCACAAGAACAGTGATCTTGTGCCTCCCAATTGGAGGATTTGATTTTGAAAGCTCAGATCATAACATAACAAAAACTGGAACAGAGCGCAAAAGATTCAAGCTTCAAACCAATTGCAGTCAAGTAAGCAAATTGAGAGGTAAAGGCAACATGGGAAGCTCACCTGAAAAATAATAGAGATCTATGAACTGTTGGGTTTGAAGCTGCTACAAAACATACATAAATATATACACCACGTATACATTCATATATACAAGTAAAGAAGCATTGGAATTGTCGAGTTATTGATGGGTTTTGGATTAATTGCTCCAAGGATTTCAAATTTTGAAAAAATTTGGGTTCTTGGGTTTTTCCCCAATGGTGCTCTCTGGGCAGTTCTGCTCTCCTCCCCGAAGCGCCACCCAACGGTCTCTCTCTCTCTCTCTCTCTCTAAAAGTCCTGTCTATTTATAGTCTTCTTCACTTAGGGAATGATCAATCAATCATATGTGCCTAATAAGTTTCTGTTTTCGAATCGATGAATTCTTGTACAAAGAGGATACAAATCTGTTATGATTCATGCATCCCTTTTCTCGCTACACTAGAAAATCAATAAAAATAAAAATAAAAATTCTTGGAGCAATGCCTATATAGAATATATAAATAATAGCCCCCACCCTTTTGTCAATTTTAACTGCATTTTCTGTTTGGTTTGTTGCTTAACTTTCTTTCATGTCTTTTCTCAAAAATAAAAATTTCTTTCATGTCTTTGTTTTTTTTCCTTTTGGTTTTTGCTCGATTCACCTTTTTTTCATGTATTTGAATGACTTTAACTGAAATAATTAAGGGATATGTAGCAAAATATTCTCTTGTTGGAGAACAAATTTATGCTCTTTGGAATTACGATTGTAACTTGTAAGATGAGCAAACTCGAGGACTGAAAAGATATTGATGTGGTGCCAACCAATGATTCTTCAACGGTCAATTAATTAGTAATTTTGATAGAATTAAACTAAAGTAGTAGGATTAGAGCTTAAAGTATTGCGTAACTTAGATTGGTATGTATTCTACCATGGAGGAGTCTCAGTTCTTAGGCAAGTCTCAGTTCTTAGCCATTTTGGCTTTATTCAGACTTCTGATCTTAGAGCATCTCCAGGAGAGTCTCCAAATTTTACCTAAATTCTAGCTAAAATAGCTAACCACTTAAAAGTGGTTCCTCCAGCAATGCTTTCTATTTTATCTAACCTCAAATATTTTTTAAGTCATTAAAATTTTTTAAAAAAATAACCCAAAATGAAAAGTAGCCCCCCACTGAACCTTTCTTTTTCTTCTCTCTCTTTCCCTCTCTCTCTCTTCCGCAGCTTTCGTATTTGGCGAGCCTTGAATTTCTCTCTCCTCATTGCTAGATGTAGCAAGCTAAAATGGCGAGAGAGGTAGCGACGCTGCTGGAGCGTTGTTTTCCCTTCTTTTTTGCTAAAATAGCTAAGGATGAGAGAGTAGAGAGTCTCTTGCAAGATGCTCTTAGTCTCAATTCTTAGGCAAGACAAGTACATAATGGCTATCGCATTATGTACTTCGACTTCCATAACTTATGTTTCTTGATGTCATAGTCCTTTGTTGAGTTTGGGTATATTGAGCACAAGTTTATTAGCCTCAGGTTAGATTTTGTTTTTTTTGGGTCAAATGCACTTTCATTCCAGATAAAGAGAAGTACAACAGATTTATAGATAAAGTATGGCCTCATCTGAGGGTATTTGTGTCTTTTCCTCTTTTTATTTATTTTTATTTTATTGTAACCTATTCTTCTTGGTCCCATAAGGAAAGTTATATACCCAATAGTGCAATATATTATGTAAATTCTTAGGCTCGATTTGAAAGAAATGAAGGATTTGGATTTGATAACGATGTTAAATTTGCTATAAAACAAAAACTGCATTAGATTGAATGTATTTGAAATAACTAATGTTTAATTTTTAAAATGACTATATCTCATCTAAGGAATCATTTGGAATCCATTTGTTTTCTTGTCTAAATTTTGACATACATGGATTGTAAGAGTCTAAACAAACAATTTTACCTCATAATCGTATCTAAATCCATAGATTTTGAATTCATCAATCCAAATGAAGTCTTGTTGTTTTGTTACATTTGAGGGGACCGAACTCTTTAAACTATACCTCTTGAATATGTGGTATAGATTGCAAGTCTAACAATACAAACATACTAAATTGTCTAACCATACCTTTTATTGTTTTGCTCATGTTTTTGGGTCAAGGAATGTACTACGTTGAGATATACTATGGTTAGTCGCTACCGAGACAAGAATTTTGTCAATATGAGAGTGGCGGATTGTGAGTTAATTCCTGAAACTTTTTTTGGCTATTTAGTAGGCTATAAGACAAAGCAGGAGCTAAGATAATTGTCTTTGGCCCAAGTGAATGTATAAATTTGACAAAACAAAACTTGTGTGGGCGGATGCCTCAACAATTAAATTTCAACCGCATATGCCTGGGCAGCTGATGGTAGAAAACTTCCTACTACCTTTGTTTGTTAGTCGTTATTGGCAATAGACTTCAAGCATTTAGCATGCCCAACCCCAACAGGAAGTTCCCATTAGCGATGAAACTTACATAAAGATTATGGTGTAGACTGGGGAGGTTGGATTATAGATTTTATTCAAATGCTTGATGTTTGCGTAGGAATGTGCCCAATTTGCCCGGAACGATTTTCGGCACAAAAATTCATCTTTCCCTCTGTTGCCCTGGATACTCTTGATTATAGGCAAGAGAATTGGTGCATAACTCAGAGGGTTTTGCAATTGATGGGTATGATATGCTACAAAGACCACAATTTCTGACCACAAAATTGATGGGTATGATTAACTGGTGGGTTCATTACCAGTTAATCATAACAATAACTGGTACAACAACTACACATCAACTACCACATCATGTGGTCAGAAATACAATCTTTAGTAGTTTCCTATCAAGCAAAACCAAAAACCAAAGTAGGACAACGAAAGCATCAAGTGAAATACATTTTGTACAAACCCTTCAAAAATTTGACAAAGAGTGCATAGGATTTCACCTCCAACCCACATAAATTAATAATGTGAGACGCAGCAGCAAGACAAATCCTTTTTCGATAAAAAAATCAGCAGCAGAATACATTAAATGACAGAAGTTGTTTATTACTGATAACAACTCATTCAATGGTCAAATTACAAAAGTAATAGGCAAGATACCCAATGGCCAGGTAAATTTTATTGGAGAACCAACACCCAAAGCGCTCATTAACCTGCAAAATTTAAATGCGAAAATATTATTTCCAGATAAATAAAAGACAAACTAAAAAGGAACAAAGGAACCGAGAGGCGGAAAAGAGTGCTTTCAGTAGCACAAAGAACAAGGATATATTGACAGTTGTGCAGAGACATATATATAGATGGGTTTTAATAAAGTAAAAAGGCATTTTCTAGCCTAGTCAAATACGGTCATCAACAACAGGTATGTCAATTCCAGCTTAGTAAATTATAGACTCCAATCTTTTCATTGCAACATTTGTTCCAACGAACATATTTAGCAATGTTCTAAAGACATAAATAGGTGGAGAAAATGCTTCTAGTTCATAATTCTACATCCAAATATGTAAATTCTCTAAGTCGACAGCCCACTTTTTTAGAAAGAGTGGAGGGCATTGTATATCATCCTGTAATCTAATTCAATAAATTCAGAGCAAACAAAAAGAGAACCTCAAAAAGGCCTCATTGTAAGAACTTGAAAAAAAAAAATCATAAGTGTCGTTAACAGATAAAACTGTTGCCAATTCAATGTCCTAAGTAACTCAACAAGATTGTGTACCAAATGAATGACAGATCGTGTAGGTATGTTCCTCAATCAATTTCCAAACTTTTTTTTTTCACAAATCAACTGGAAAATGACTAGTGTATGTACATTTTCACTAGACACTGTGAGTTTAAACATGAGAAAATTAAAAGGAATTTCGAGTAATATGAAAAGATGAATGAAAATTAAAATAGAGAAAATAAAAGTAGGGAGAGAAAGTCGATGAGAAGAAGAATTACTATATTGCCTTTAATTTTGATATTTATTATCAAACTTATTAAAGATGAAAAGGGTATAAATGGTACCTTATACACTCTGGTTGATAAAAAGTGTTTTCTTAGTAACAGCAGATATAACCAAGTTGAAGAGATTACATGAAAAAGCAGCTGAAAGACAATCAGGCTCAATGTTGGTGTAGGCTAAGCCAAGTGCAGTTTCAAAGAAGAACATATCCTAAAATTATATGCTAAATGGACTGAAGCTCAATCAGGCAGGAATATATTGAAGTCTTACCCCCGGATGGGATATTAAATATGAATATAGGCTAGCCTAATCACTCTGACTCAACTTCAACCAAACCTCAGTTTGCAATGGAAAACTAAATCCAGTTCTAACAGAGGAAAATAAGACCCTGAGAAAACGTATTTGTGTTTAAGGAGTATAGGAACTATGATATCCTAATCTGCTCAATAAGGGGTTACATAAGCTATTGTGCACACTCTTAAACAGCCAACACAAAACATCTGATTTCCTTTATATCCATTTCATTACAAATGGAAGCATTGTGATTTTAAATCTGTATGCAATTTAATTTTTGAAATCAACAATATAATAAGTTTATTGAAACCAAATATGATAGACGCAAACGAAATATTCTGCCAAGATTGCTCCCCACTTACCAATGCAAATATGTAATTCAATTAAATAGTATCAGAATGTTAACCCATAATTGTATGCAAATAATGTACACAAAGCAAGAGTTACTCTCGTCAGCCCATCAAGCAACCAAAAGGTGGAAAACTATTTCATGGCTCACCCATTTATTAACAAAAATAATCAAGGATCGATGGCCAAAAATAATGTTCGCTGCATTATCACCTACTAAGCCAATATGCAAAAGATCACTTACTCTAAAATCTATAAATTACCCCACCTTCTTCAACACACTAAGTAGATATAAACAAGTGAAACCCATCATGAATCAACAAACACAAAAACATACATCGAATTGTTCACAAACAAAACCCTCAAGTCAAATAACCATCTTTCAATGACCCATTTGAAAACACAAATAAATAAGGAAAACAAACTTCATCTGTAATCAGCAAAATCTCCAATGACCCATTTCAAAACACCTATTCACATTTTGCGAATTTTCAACCAATGAATCCTTGACCCATTAAAAAAACCAATCACGAAAGCAAAACAAAACAAAAAATGTATGAATTGAATTCAAACAAATAAAATTGAAACATTTTAGGACTATACCATTTTGAATGAATGCGATCAATGGCCATGCTCCTTGGCGTGCTGCTGGTGCTCGAGGTGGCGACGCTCCTCAGGAAGAGCGACGAGGTAGGAGAAGATCATGCCCCCGAAGCAGACATGGAAGAGAGGATCGACGGAGCTGGTCTGGATGTACTTGGCGTGGTAGTTGTCCAAGCCTCTCTGCACCGTCTTCTTCGCGTAGTCGACGGACAGCATCGGCTTAACGTAGTTGGGCAATTCCTTCACCTTCAACCCCTTGATCTCGTTGTAGAATCTCCTCAACGCCATTTGTAATAACACCCTGAGAGAGAATCGGAAACCCTAACCCTAGAAATCAAAGTAGCAAGAGGAGGAAATGAGGGTTCAAGCAAATGAGGAATTTGAGGAAGAGAAAGTGGTAGCCGGTGAGACACAGACCGAGAGAGTTTTGTATGATAACGGACCTTTGTTTGGGTTGGGCCTGGTATTATTTGGCCAAGTAGGGCATTTTGGTCCTGAGTCATTCTATAGTGAGGCCCTCACTATAGAATTCTTGTTTTGGTCTTTGTGTTTTTATTTTATTGTTTTTCTACTTTATTTCTGATATGGTGATTTTTGTTTACGTACGGGTGCAAGAATTCTATGGTGAGGGCCTTATTAAGGTCCTTAGATAATGTCTTATCTCATAACTGTTGAATTATTGGTTAGTTTGATCCAATTAAATTGATTAGCCGTTGAATCAAATTGATTAGTTTGATTCAACGGTTAAGAGAAGACTTCATTTAAGGATCTTAGATAAGACCCTAACCCTCATTATAGAATAACTCTGTATGGGTGATCTTTGACGGGCCTCTGAAAAATAGACAACTGGGATGATAAAATTACGTTGTGGGATGCGCTTAAAAAGGTGATTTGTGTTGCCTTAAGATCCATATGGTGTGCATTCAAAATTTCTATAGATAATCCTATTGGCTTAGTCCCCTTTTTTACATTTAGGAACTCCTCTTTAGAGATACATGTATTTGAAAATTTTTGTAAGTGACTTTATTGGAGTGATCATATGAAATACATAGTCATGTTCGATTGCAAATCTTTTCATTTTTAACCTTATTTATTTGGTTATTGGTTTTGCCATGATAAATTTTTGAATCGTTTATTATTTATCACATACTTTATAGCATAGTAGTGCCTCTCCATGGATCAATTTAACTCCTGATGGATGGGAATTGAGGATCAAATGATGAGATATGGTTGCTATTTAATAATCATTATTGTTAATGGGGTGTAGCTCAGTGAAAAAAGACATTGACTTGTAGATAAGTGGTCTCATATTCGAAACCCCATGAAACCCCCTCCCCTTTTTGTAGTTTAGACTATTACTTATATTCAAAAATAATAATAATAAATCATTATTATGTAATTTAATCAAATATAATATGCATTGTAACCCATTTTATCAAACATCTATACTTAAGGTCCTTGAGAATGTTCCAAATTGCTCTTTGGAAAATCTTTTTAAGTTAGGAGGGGAAATATTTTGGTGGTTCTATTTAGACCCTTCCTAGTTAATTCTTAAATTATGTTTACTTACTAGCAATGGATATCGAAAGAAAATGAATGATCCCAATTCTAGACACGTAAGGAATGAAAAATATTTTCAATGGGACTTGTAAGGAATTGTTATCTAATTTATTAAGTTAAGCCATACTAAACAACGACCAAAACATTTGTCCAATTTAATTAAAATAATTCAGTCTAACTCGACTCACCAAATATGACCTTTGCCAAAAAAATTTTTAAAAATTTTATGATCTTTACTTTTAATGATTAGAAAGGAAAAAAATGAGAGTAGACAGAAAAATGGTGATCAGTCACATCAGAAGCCCCCCAAAAAAAAGAGAGAGGATAGGGAAGGGAAAAAGGAGGATAGAGCAAAGAAAAAGAAGAATAATGGAATTTCCACCAGGCCAACCCATTGCCACCTAATCTTATGAGATTTGTAAGTTGTGTTGTAGGTGGTGGTTCACCATATGCTTCCAGCCTGTCCTCTCATTCTACAATCTACACCAGGCTGTACTGGATCACCCAAAAACTTGAGATTCCAAATGACTAAAATACCCATCCTTTCCCTCCACCAAGTCATAAACAACTATGGGTATTTCAGTACTTCACATACAAATAAAATACCCGCCATTTTGTATTCTCGAATCAAACCCATAGACAACAATAATACTCGTGAAATATTCTGGTGATTTATAGTTCAAAATCAACAGACAACAAAGAGTAAAAAAAACAGAGGGGTGGGATAAAACTACAAAAATGCCCATATAATAATAGTCCTTCCTGTTGCGCACAATTTGGAGCCTTGGAGGGGAGAGAGAGAGAGAGAGAGTCGTTGGTTGTTTTTGTTGTTGGAACGACTCGGTTTCAGAGAACAAGAACATCTTCAGCACCATGATCTCCTTCTCCTCTCTATCTCTAGCCATGAATTGAATCTCTCTCGGCCAACACAAGAAAAGGTGTTGGTGTTCTTGAAGGAAAAAAAAAAACCAATTAAATATATATTTTTTTTAAAGAACAATTTGATGGGTACGTTCCAGAGCTTTAGGAAGGCCTATGGAGCTCTGAAGGACTCTACCAAGGTTGGCCTCATCAAGGTCAACAGCGAATTCAAGGTACCAAGAAGGAAAAAAAAAATGAAAAAGAAGCAAATTTGATTGATGGGTTTTGTTTCTTGAGCTCTGCTAATGTCTAGCATTTTGGTTTTTGATTGTTTGTTTGATGAAATGTTGGTTTTGTTTGAAGGATTTGGATATTGCCACGGTGAAGGCCACCAGTCATGTTGAGTGCCCTCCGAAGGAACGCCATGTTCGAAGTGAGTTTATGTCTTTTTCATTTGATTTTCTACATTTATGATTTTGTGTTTTGAATGATGTGAGGATTTGAATTTGCATGACAATGGTTATCAAGATTTGTAATTGTGGTCATTTTCCTTGCATTTGCTAACAGAATGTTTGTAGTTGTATTTTCCATTTCTGTTTTGAATTCCATTGTCTAAATGCCTTGCATTTCTTGCACTAATGATCTTTCCTAATTCAGTCTCATTCTCATTCCTGATTATTTTCTTTGGGGGATTTTGCTTTTGTTTCCCTGCATAGAGATTTTCTCTGCAACATCTGTGACACGTCCACGGGCAGATGTGGCATACTGCATTCATGCTCTGGCCAAGAGATTGTCCAAGACTCGGAGCTGGATTGTATGTCCTTAATTCTTCTTCTTCTTCTTCTTATCATAGTGTTTGTTCTTAATTGAAACAATATGTAAATTTGGCTCAAGGTCCAGGAGGCTTCGAATCGATATAACCGATACAAATTGGTTTAGTAGCAGTTGCAAAAAGCTAGCATGAAAACAAGCTCAAAAGAACTTATGTGATAATTCAGTTGCAAACATGTTATGACTTGGTTCCTTAAATGTAGCAAATCACTTACCCAATGACAAGTTGACAAAATCTGCAGGTTGCCATAAAGACACTGATAGTTATTCATAGAACATTGAGAGAGGGTGATCCTACCTTTAGAGAAGAGCTTCTAAACTATTCTCAGAGAGGACACATTCTCCAAATTTCCAATTTTAAAGATGACTCAAGTCCCCTTGGTAAAATGCTTCTACCTTCCATGGCTGTTTTTTTATTTAACATGTTGCCAAAATTGTAACAGTCCCTTCTTAGACCAAATTCTACCTTGCAGCTTGGGATTGCTCTGCTTGGGTTAGGACATATGCACTCTTTCTAGAAGAACGGCTGGAGTGTTTCCGAGTTTTGAAGTATGACATCGAGTCAGAGCGTTTGACAAAAACATCACCAGGATCAACAAAGGTGTGGTTTGTGCTTGTCATTTCTCACACTGAATTTCATCATCATCTTTAGCATAACAAAGATATTATTAACTCCACTAGGTACATAGTAGAACACGAACATTGGCTGCCGATGAGCTGTTGGAGCAACTACCTGCACTGCAGCAACTTCTTTATCGCCTCATGGGCTGCCAGGTAATAAGTTAATATTGATACATAACACCAAATCTGGTTTGGTTCTTTATAGTCAAATACTTTATGTTGATCCATGACAGTTTCTCTTATTGAAACATTTTGTTCCTTAGATTGGAATTTCTAATTTGTTCTTATTTTGCAGCCTGAGGGAACAGCTTTTAACAATTACCTCATACAATATGCCTTAGCTCTGGTATGCATGATACCAATCTTCATTTTTCTATGATCAGAGTGTGAGAGTGTCTCTACATGCCTTTATTGAAAACTGTTTAATGCATCAAATATTTTGTAAATTAGGACATGAAATTCATGAGGTGTATGGCTTTTATGGTTAATTTCCAAGTACGATACACGGGCCCTGAACCATTGACAGAATTTCTGTCATTACACTGCAGTAATTTAAGCATGTTATATGTCATAGAAACCCAAATTGCTCCAATACGGTCTGTAGGGGTACAGTTTATGCAAGCTTTCATAACTATTCTTTATTGTTAAGGCCATAACATCCTTGGGAAAACATAATATATGCCTTCTCACAAGTTGCTTCTGGATTTCAACATTGTCCTTTTCCATGTAGGTTTTAAAAGAGAGCTTTAAAATATATTGTGCCATCAACGACGGAATTATAAATCTTGTTGACATGGTAAGACTATTAGATTCTTATGTTCCGTTGAACTGAATCCGCTGTTAAATGATGCTTTCTCTTTTTATTTTTTTTCAATAATACCAATTTAAGTTACATGTTCCTGCAGTTCTTTGATATGTCAAGACATGATGCAGTTAAAGCTCTCAATGTTTATAAAAGAGCCGGCCAACAGGTATACAGTGGTACTGTTTTTGGAATCTTTTGTATGAAAATATGCACTTCTGTAAATTGCTGGATCAGCCCCCCAAAAATTGTTTTTCCTTTATTGAACTGCAGGCTGAAGCCCTAGCTGATTTTTATGAATATTGCAAGGGTTTGGATCTTGCTAGAACTTTTCAGTTTCCAACATTGAGACAGGTTCCATTTGGCCTCATAGTGGTATATTTAAGTTGACTTCACTACATGGTCTCTCACAAATTTTCTTCTCTACCCTAAACAGCCACCTCCATCCTTTCTTGCAACAATGGAGGAGTATATAAAGGAAGCGCCACAGTCCGGTTCTGTTAACAAGAGACTGGTGAGATAGTTTCCATAATTTCTTTTTCTGTCTCAGAATTTGACATAAAAAGTAAATGAAAATAAAGGGTTGCCATAATTTCTTCCAAGTTTCTGATAATTTTGTTCTGACTATAGGAATACCAGGAGACAGACCAGCAGCCTCAGAAACCTGAAGAACCTCCTCCTCCTCCAGAGCCTGAAAAACAAGAAGAAGAAGTTGAGGAGAAAATGGAGGAAGAGGAGGAACCCCAACCTAAGGAAGAGGTAGTTGAACCTCCTCCTTTGATATCAACCGACGACACTGATCTTCTGGTACGTTATGCACAAGTACTTCATGTTTTCTCTGATGCCAATTTTATGAAGTTCTGCAATTCATGTTGTCTTTTGCCTTTTCTTTGTCCAGGGTCTAAGGGAAATAAATCCAAAAGCTGCAGAAATTGAAGAAAGCAATGCCTTGGCTCTTGCAATAGTTCCACAAGGTAGGTTTCCATTGTCTATGATATTTGATTTTGAGGAAATTCTACACATGCCTTCACTGTGGAATTTGTTTCATACATCATACTATTCATACATTCGCAGGGAACGAACAACAATCTGGAGCAAGTTTCAATGATCTTGCTGGGACTTCAGGCTGGGAGCTAGCACTGGTGACCACACCAAGCAACCATACAAGCCAAGTGCCCATGGACAAGAAGTTTGTTAGTATTCTTTCCTGTTCATTTCATTACGCTAAAGCTTTTTCATTTCATTCTTCTGCCCTTTGGTTTGTTGATGAGCATTGGTTTCACTTTCGGGTCAGGCTGGTGGCTTTGACAAGCTATTACTTGATAGCTTGTATGAAGATGAAGGTGCCAGGAGACAGATACAGCTCCAGAACGCAGGCTATGGCTACGGTGCAACAAGCTTGCATAACCCGTTTGAACAACAAGCACAACATCCTGTGCAGGATCCATTTGCAATGTCCAACAACATAGCACCCCCAACCAACGTGCAAATGGCGCTAATGGCTCAACAACAACACCAACATCAGCAAATCCTGCAGCAACAGAACCAGCAATATCAACAGCATCAGAACATGATGATGGTGCCTCACCCTTATTATTCTCAATACCCCCAACAGATGCAGCCCCCGGGTTCTTCGAACCCGTTCGGAGATCCATTCAGCTTCCCTCCTAGTTCAACGCCACACCAGGGAAACCAACACCTAATATAGAGGTCATTTGTTTCATGATTTAATTCCAGCTTATTCTTTGATTCTTTGGATTAGTGTGAGTTTGAGAAGCTCATTCTTTGTTTTACTCTGTATATTGTTTTGGAGGGCTATTGACAATGGATGCATACAAATTGATGTGTTATTTTGATCAAACTTGTGCTTCTTGTTAACAGTTATCAGAAGTCACAAGTGTATAAAAAAATAAAACAAAGAGTGATGGTTTGATTTACATGGATAACGCCCAATAACCAATGCAAGTTCTACAATTTTTTATTATTTATATTTATCTAATAGCCAAGCATGTGAGGTTTTGGCAGAAAATTGGATGGAAATAACGCTAAAGACGAAATTGGATATTTATAATGAGTTTGAGTGATGTAGGATACGGGTGAACTGAGTATTTAGGTAGTTTAGCGGAAGCGAAAACTGTTTGTGCAAACCTATATAGATGGGATCATCAAACTAAGTACCATCAAGCTTTGAGATACTCTTAATTTTTATTTTCAACCAGCAATTAAGAGATATATATAATAACATCGCAAGTACCTCAGAAGACAATAAGAAGTTGAGAAATTCCAGTATTATGTTAGGAGGAAGGAGTGGCGTATTTCTGTCATCTAAGAAGGCATGAAAACGCCTACTTGCTTCATATATCGTCAGGTCATGCCCAAACACAGCAAGGGCAGTCAAAATGTCTCCTCTCAGCATTGCATCTAAATGGCTCTCACCGCTTTGGGGCACCCAACCAAGCTTCCTGTAAACAAATTCAACATAAATAATAAACTGTTCACAAAATAAATAAAAAGGAAGAAATTTTGTGGGTAGTTTGGGAGTGTTAAACATTTTGCTCCAGCCCCAACTTCATTATCATCAAAAGAGCTTAAAACAGAACAAGTCTGCAGAGTACTGGAAAAGGCCAATAAAAGATTGATTAATGAGATCCAGTAGCTCGGGCACAGCATCAGCTGCAATTTTTGCCAGCTTATAACTTATCTGTGAAAAGTGAATACCAGATTCAAACAAAGGCCGTAAATACAGTAACATAAACACAAAGCAGAGGTGATCATTACGGTAATCAAATTTGACAGCACTGTACACTCAAGTTCCTCTCTGTAAGCACCCAACAAGAAGGAATGAAGCAAAAGACTGTACAGTCAAGTTCCCCTCTGTAAGTGCAGCTGCAAAAACCAGTCTGATCGACATTGACTTTTATCCAACTGCATAATGCGTTGTTTTTATTGATTGCGCCTCTACATCCAGTCTCTGCTATGGAGCAACTCAGAAATTCCTTGATGTCAAGAGTTTCAGATTTCTTTTGGAGTAGGAAACACTTGCTTACATCATATGAGCCACAGCATAATGTTATCGGCACAATCCATTGACCATCCGCAAGGCTATACTATAAAAATATTGAAATATATTTAACGAGTATAGCCGAGCGGCTATACTTTTTAAATATTCGAATATATTCAAAGAGTATAGCCACTATTAAAATATTCGTATATATTAAAAGAGTATAGCCGCGCGGCTATACTATTTAAATATTCGAATATATTCAATGAGTATAGCCAAGCGGCTATACTATTAAAATATTCGTATATATTTAAATAGTATAGCCGCGCGGCTATACTATTTAAATATTCGAATATATTTAAATAGTATAGCCGCGCGGCTATACTATTTAAATATTCGAATATATTCAATGAGTATAGCCGCGCGGCTATACTGTTTAAATATTCGAATATATTCAATGAGTATAGCCGCGCGGCTATACTATATATATAATATCAAGGGGAGGAGCCCCATTTTCAATTTCAAGTGCATTCAGCAGTGAAAGCAGAGCGCTTCCCATCTTTAACAGCAATACTCCAGTGATCTTCTCCAGGTGTATATCGATTCTCCAAAGTTGAGTTGCTGAGTTAAAACCATTCAATTTACGCATGAACTAAAAATTATATGATTTGTGTTGGATTAGAAATACTTACTAACAAATTGATTTTCCAGTTCACATCAGTGCAAAAAGTTCCCATGAGCCAAGTAGAAACCAGCGAAGAAGGGCTACAACTCAACAAAGCCTTAATCCCGATATCTGGGCTCAGCTTCACTACCCCTATATATATATATATATATATATATATATATATATATATATATATATATATATATATAAAAGAGGAAAATGACATAAAGATATGGTATAAATGACATTCTCATTCACAAACGTACACTTCATTTTATGCAATCTTATTAAGGCATGAAATGAAACTAGTATTCATTTTGGCTTTTATTTCATCCATCGTCCGGATTGTGGTGCGGAGTGGCACAACAATCAATCTCTCTGTTCTGTCTATCTCTTCTCTGGTTTGATACTTTTCTTCTTAGTTCCACTACTACTGGTGCAAAACCCTCCAAAAGGGCCCATCGTAAGAAAATAACATGGCTCGCATTTTAAACATAAGATGTACTTACCAACTCTTTAGATGTTTGTGCGCAACGCAAGTGCAAATACCAACTCAATTTATGAAAATTATACACAACCACCTCAACAATCGAATCAAGTTACGATTATGAAAATGTCTTTTACTTTGGAAACTAATTCCATGATACCAGCCTCAGACCTGGAGTTGTTTCAACGGGTTTAAGTTAAAAGTAATGTGCTAAATCACGAAACTTTGGATTTAAATATACATTTTTAAATATTCAACGGCTATACTCTTTAAATATTCGAATATATTCAAAGAGTATAGCCGTGCGGCAATACTATTAAAATATTCGTAAAATATTCGAATATATTCCATCAGTGCAAAAAGTTCCCGTGAGCCAAGTAGAAACCAGCGAAGAAAGGCTACAACTCAACAAAGCTTTAATCCCGAATCTGGGCTCAGCTACACTACCCCTATATATATATAGCCGCGCGGCTATACTATTAAAATAGTCAAATATATTCCACGAGTATAGCCGCACGGCTATACTATTAAAATATTCAAATATATTTAGTGCAAATACCAACTCAAACCTGGAGTTGTTTAGCGCTAGTGAGGGTTTCACTCCTGCAACTGTGTGCATAGAATTTGATAATGGTAAAACCCCTTATATACAGCACAAGCCCTTACCTTAGGCCAGAAGGAAAGGTATACGATAATTCGACCAAAAAACAAAAGAAAAAGGAAAGCTATACCAAGTCAATATATTGTAGTTTTTTGGTCAATAATATATTACCAGTTTAGAATAGGATTCCTAAATCAATAGGATGAACAAGGTCAAATATATAATATAATATAAATATATATTTAAAATCAAATATATATTAAAGAAAAGAATTTTTTTAAAACATAAATTTTAAAAAGTGAAAAAAACAGAAAATTTAGTTGGTTCATGAACCTCATTTTTCTATTTCCTATTTTTAATTTATCTTCATCATAAAAATATGGACAAAGAGATACTTTAAATTACTCTCATATTTGCAGGGTTTTTTTTTTCCTTTTACTATCATTGAATGTTTAAAAAAATGAAAAAAGAAAATGACAAGAAAAAGATGAAAGGAGGCAGCCAACCGTACTCTTACACGATAACACCTCCTTCTCTCCACGTGCCAGGCCACCGCACCCAACCCCCCAAGTCAAGCAACCATCATCCCCTCCACCCTTCCATAATATCTTCTCCTTACACGATAAATCTCTCTCTCTCTCTCTCTCTCTCTCTCTCTCTCTCTCTCTACGCACTTCTTTACAGTCCAAAATGGCCCGCCTCCTCAATCAAACTCTGCAACTCCGCCACTCTCTCCTGCACCGCCCTCGGGTCCCGCCCTCCCTGACCCAGGCCCATCGGGCCCGCTCGACCCGATCCGGCAAGGCCCAGTTGATCGAGATTGACCTTGACCCGTCCACCTCGTCGTCGTCGTCGTCATCGCCGGCGAGTGATTCGGAGAAATTAATGCTAAAGAAGCTAGACGACATCGTTCAGACCATCCTCGTCCAGAGGGCCACTCCCGATTGGCTCCCCTTCGTTCCCGGCTCCTCGTTCTGGGTCCCACCTCGACTCGCCCCTTTGAAAGTGACTGACTTGGTTGGCAAATTGGCTGACCAACTCACAGATGAAGAGTCCCTCTCTGTTGCCACTGATCGAGGATGGCCTTGTTCTCAATTCTTCGTTCATGGTATGGGCCTTTTCTTCTAATTTTTTTCTTTTTCTTTCTTGGTTTATTTATTCAGTAAATATTTTTTATTCAATTTTGTTTGATGGAATTGTTGGTAATCATAATAAGGAATTGAAAGGGTTTTTTTGTGTGTGTGTGTCTCTCTCTCTTTTGGGGGTTTATGTATATAGACAAAGTTTTTAATTAGTTTTTAGCTTGATGGGTATGATAGAACTGTTGGTTTTTATAAATTTAAATGGGGTTTTAGTTTTGTGGCAATTAAAGGGAGCGTTTGTTTCTGGGTACCCTCAATTTTATCTTCAATGGTAAACATAATTGGGACATGATGGAATGCTAAATGCTTTTTATATCCTTCGAGCCAGAGTTTGCATCCGAAACATTCAGTCTTCTACAGAAGAATGAAAGAAACTTGGTTACATTCTGCTCAATTTATGAATTTTCTTAATTGATTATTGAGAATTGACTCTGGGAAGGGCATGAAATGACACGTAAGATGAATGCTGCTTGCTTATTTTATCATATGCCTTGCAGATTTTAAATGTAATGTATCTTTCAATCTACAAAACCAGATTGCTATTTAATAGACCTTTTAGCTCTTAATGAGTCAATCTTTTGGTTACATGTTTCTTGGCTTCAGGGAGTGGATCTACAGAAACAAGGGAGGTGGATATGGAGGCAGAAGGATCAGCAGAAGTAGAGGTGGAGGTGGAGGTAAAGGTTTTGACTCAGTCACAGAAGCCATCTCGCTGTGAGGATGATTAAGGATTGCTCATCTCTCTAGCAGCCTGCTTGCTTGGGTGAGTACCCTTACTTTCAACAAGCACCAATGCTGTTTTTCACACATGTTATGACCGAAATAGTTGTTATTGGATCTTAGGAGATGGATTTAACTTGTTTAGGTTTAGGCCGTTGGATTTTGGTGGTAAATCCACTTGTTTGCATTGATGTATTGTAATTATTATCTTCTACATTTATATTACTGTGTTCTTTAGTTGTATAGTTCGGAATAATAACATCCAACAACCAAAGGGAAATGAAATATTAAATGGTGGGAATGTTGTATGTATCCACCTGGTCATAGCTTGATTCCTCAGAGCAAATTATCTGTGTATAGAGTCTTGTTGTATATTCATGTGTATCATCTTGTGCCTTATTTTTCTCTTCTATTTTAGGTTTGAATTTCTATAGCTACATGCTTGCCACAATTTTCCCAGTTCGGAGGGTCTGTGTCCTCGAACATCTCTTTCTAACCTTTTCAGGGTTGAAACTGGCAAGCTCGCTTAGCTTTGTTAAGTATCTAAAAGCTTGAGAAAAGGAAAATTTGGGCTGTAAAGAGCCAAGCATACTAAGGGAAATCTACATCTACACTTATACTTTGTGACTTTGGTCAGTGTTTACTTTGCCACCTAAGAAAAATGTCTGTTGTACCCCTTGAAATTTCAAAAAGTTGAAATGTGATGCTTGACATCAATTTTATCCAATTTCATCACATTTGGTAATGTGACGCGCACACGACCCTTTCTTGAGGGTGCTCTCGTAATCTCCTCTCTCATTTGTCTCTCCACTCTCTCCTTTGTCTCTTCCAACTATTCTCCGAACAAACATTTTGATCTGAATGCTTTCTCAGGTGATGAAATTCCGTTTGCAGAATCCTCCTTTCTCTCTCTCTTTTCTTTCTGTCAAACCTCTGCAAATTCGGTTTGCATGTATCTGCTTTGTTCAGGGATGGTTTGCATCAACTGTAAATTCTTAATTTTGCACTTGCTAGATGAAATTTCCTGCATGTAGACTGTGATAGTCTTTAGAATCATGAATAGGTTTTTACTAGAAATGGATTACACTCGTGCGTCTTAACTGAGTAATGGAAAATTTTAGGTCTAGCAATAGCTGAATTGGAATTCTGACATCCTGGTTATGTATCTGAGGTGTAAAAGTCGAGGAAGATCATTGCAAGTTCACTTCAATCTCAATTTGGTTGTATTGTGGAGATAAGATCAATCTTCTACCTTGTGCTTCTGATTCAGAGTATGCAGAAGTCAAGAAGCTTATCCTCTAGGTTGTTCAGCTGTTCTGGAGTTGATACAAGTGGGGCCAGAGTGGGAGGGGTTTGGGTGGTGGAGAAAGTTGTGGAGGAGAGATGATATAGTGTCATATGAAATTGGTGTTTTGTAATGGAGAGAATGTTGTAGTGAAGATGTTTTATTCTCTTGTATGAATAAATTCGTCTTGCATAAGTTGAAGCATGAATTTGAGGTGGGTTGGATGAGTTTGTGCGTGGTATGGATGGCTTTAAAGTATTGTGAAAGTTAATTTCAAGGGGATATTTATGTTCGGAAAATAATGAAAATGATAATTTTTATTTACTTTTTCTTTTTCCAAGATTTAAACTCTTTTTTTGTTGGATAATGACACCGAGATTTACACTTGAATTGAATACCCCGTATATTAATTAGGCAGCCTATTAATTATGTGCTATTTTGAGTTAAGATATGGGCAACAAGAAATTCTTCTTCTTTTTTTCCTTTGTTGAAGAAAAATTTCTTTAGTGGAATGCATTATGCTCATCAAAGGTTACAATCAATCAATGGTAATGTTACCATAGTAGATTTTATCTCATCTTGGTGGAGAGAAGTTAAAATCACTTCAAAAGGTGACCTAATATTTTCATCTAGGTGTCCATTTCTGTACAAATCTTTTGGAGAGAAATTGCTCAAGGCACCTTTAGCCCGGCAGTTCGCGGAAGGGATTCATTTCTTATATTTGGTAACGTTGGGAAAGTAACGAGGAAATACCATTTTATTTCATTTCTCATGTTTGGTTTGTGTAAGAATGTAAAATAAATTTTGTTTAGTTTTTCAATTATACCCATATTAGATAAAGTAAAGAAAGAATACATTTAATGCTATATTGTAATTTTAAATTGTGAATGGGGACAAAATGGTCCTTAAAAATTTGCATAACTGATGTTATGGCGTTGTGGAAAATTCAAAGTAAAAGGGAGACCCCTATTAACACAATGCATTGTTAAAATTCATACCTTTTGAAGTTGAAGTTCATTAGCAACGTTGGTTATCAATTCAAATTGTGTAGGTAAATCACTAAACTTAGCTTGGAAAAGAAGGGGGAGATGTGTTTGAGGCAGCAGGCTAGTTTGAACTTTCTACCGATTTAATTTTATCATGTGAAATAACTCAACAAATGTATTTATTTTTAACTATTTATGCATATGAAATCACAGTAACATATTAAATTGATTAATTATTTTTTGCACCATAAAGTATAAAATAATAATAATAATAATGCTTCCCTCCTTACCCATAAAGTAAAAAAAAAAGAATTGATGTGACTCAACTACAAACAAACACTTGTCCTTTTTTTTTCATTCTCAAAGATACATTTATCACTTTAATTATTCTTAACAAGAGAGACACGTGTCAGATTGTAACTGAGCCACGTCAGGAGGGAAGCATTATTAAAATTCATGGCACAAGATCTTTTTGTGGCCCTCTGTGGCTTGTTGTGGCCTTTATGGCTTGGATGTGAGCTCAACCTATTTGGGTTGGCTTCTGTCGACCATTTCATAGGGTCCTTATGTGCTCCAGTGAACATGGAGGAAAGATGTTTTAGTAAGGATGAGCTCCTTATGGAGGATCTGACCTCTCATTTTAAGGACTTTTTGTAGTCGAAAGTGCGGGAGGATAACGTGTTCACCTTCGCGGAGCTTCTCCGTTCGAACCATGAACCTCTGTTTCAATGGTGAAAGCAAGTCTGAAGGTCCTTTGGAACAGTGGGGATTTGCTTCCCTATCTCCTCAGCGATTGGAAACATTGGTTCCGGTCGGCGGGTCTGACTGGATTGGCTGGTCGTGCTTCTAACAAAGCAAGGAAGAGGGTTCCTATGGGCAGTGCTTAGAATGTGTCCTTCTTGGATGACTTGGAGAGGGAGGAGGTTATGGGCCCTCAGATGAAACAGAGTTGCTGCTTTTGGAAAAAGAAACAAAGGGTATGGAAAAATTATTTCATGAGTGCAAGGGCACATCTCTCAAGTCGTGGGGGTTGGCCTTCAATAGCCACACGGGGTCCATGATACAACTATCTTGGAATTGTCATGGTGTGGGCATTTCCACGACAATTCTCTATCTTATGGTGCTTGTCTGCTCAATATGCCCCTTTACGTTTTGCCTCTGTCTACTTGGCTGTGCTATCGGCAGTCAGTTTTATGTTTGTGCCTTTACTTTTCCTCCTTTATATGCTTTTTCTCCACCAATCCTCTGTGGCTTCGTCTCGGCGTCTGGTCTTCACCACCATGTTCTGCTCCTCGACTCTACTAGTGTTTCTCCTTGGTGATACTAATGTAGTTAAGGATGCATTTAAAGTGTATATGGTACTTATTTCTTGGATTATAGTAGCGTTCTTTGTAGCTGTGGTGGCGTATCCACCACCATTTTACTTTGGTATTTTTGGCTACAGTTTCTTCTCCGGTTGTTATGGATTTGTGTTGGGGACGTTGCTGATTGGCTATGGGTGTTGTGGCATTTCTCATTTCCTTGTTTGACATTGTTTTATATTTTTTATTTATGTTTTTGTTTGAACTCGTCTGGGTGAAAAAGCTTGGTTCTAGCCTCATCTTTGAGGTCTAACTGCTTCTACCCAATTTTTGTGTCTTACTTTTGAGCTTTTGGCTTTGTTTGTAATCTGTTTCCTCTGGGTTTATTTAATGAGATCAGAATTCGACCAAATAAAAAATAAAAAATAAAATTGTAATAGAATATATAGAATAATGGCATACCTCTTTTTTCCACTTGAGTTGGTGTGTTAATTGACCTTTTATAAGCATTCGAGTTGATCATGTATGCCTTGCCACATGACATGTAACATGTTTGTGTTTGTTCATGGCCATATATACATGTTTTGCATTGGTATGCCTTAGCTATCAAGTCCCGCTAATCACATATTCTCATTTATCCGTGATCATATAGAGAAATTGGAAAGACATGTTGCTTGATTAAAGCTCAACTTCTCCAAATTTAGGGTTACTAGTGGATAGGTTTCTCGATAAATAATTTTTTTGCTTCAAAAATACAGTGATATCACATTTATATACTACATTGTATACCACTTTTTTTTTACTTTCACACTCATAATTTTTATTTTTAATTAACAGTATAGATGTGATTTGAATTTAAAAACTCTAAAGGGAAATATCACTAAATCTTAGCTAGTGAGTCACCAATAAATTGGTCTATTTACTCAAAATGAAGATTCGAAGTTCCCAACTTATATCATGGCTGACTTGGCACAACCTTATTGGTGAACTTACAAAAACTCCACGTAATAAGCACATTTTCTTATTCATACAAATCCCACTCTCGTCATGGTTTTATTATAAAGAGCAGAGCAGAGCAGAGAGAGACACACAGAGAGACAGAGAGAAGAGGCAGATCGGACTTTATAAATGGCCGAAGAACCCAAAACGTGGTCGTCCAGCTCGCAACCTTCTTCTACATCTAAATCGCCCGAAGAAATTCTCCAGAAACCTCAGGTTCTCATTTCCCAATCCGAGTTTCCTAATGTTACGAACAATTTTCAATCCTAGGGTTACTTATGTTTCCTTAAAAAGAAAAAGCATACAAATTGGTGTTTTTAAGCTTCAATTCAATCTCGGCCTTTGATTTCTTAGCATATTGCAAATTTGCAATTCTCTTACATGAATTGTTTGCTAATTTACGCTGTTTATTCGGTGTATATAGAAACACGCAGAGCTTGTGTAGTGTTCTTGTGCATATGTATCGAAATCGCTGCATAGGTCTTTAAGGACTGAGAAAAATCGGGTTCCCAAATAGGGATCTTATTGGCAATTTTTTATTATTTAGTTTTTTGGAGCCAAATGTTGACAAATTGCTTGAATTTGCATTTATTTGGGTAGTTAGGACATTACAAAAGTATGGTTCTTGGGGACGGGTGGGGGTATGTTAAATATATAAAATTCTGGGTTCTAATCTAATTATGAAAACATTAGAATATTCCATCGTTTTTTTGTTCATTTGTTATGTGCTAAATACTAGGATTTTACAGGTTCCTGTACATATAAGAATTGGAAGTTCTGCTCTCGGAGTTTTCCAGAATTCTTTTTTTATTTAGAATTTTGTTGCACATAATCCTTCTTTTATTTTGGTCCTGTTCAGTAGTTGAAATAATTTCTTCGCCTTTACTCAGCCATGTACTCTGGAGACTCTATTTGTTTTTTAGTTTATTTATGAGTTTGCAACTCATGCATGTCACGTGGGCTTGTATCTACTTTCATTTTAACCTTATTTTCTGGCTTGCATGAACAACGGAGCTCTGATTCTTTGAAGAAAAAAAAAGTGTCCTTTCCTTTTGTTGTTGAGTAGTTACACGTATGCTCGAGAGAAATGGCACAAACTTTATGTTTTATTTTTCGGAACATTAAACCATTGAATTTCAAAAGTTCTTTATATCGAAAGCTAATATAGTATTTTATAGAATGGAGTGATGGTGGAACGATGATCCACATTTCCTGATAGCATCATATGTTTGCAGTTGAAAGCCTAGTATGGAGCATAATTCATAGTTAAGTGGAAGCATAAACAAGTGTATAAACATATAGTATGGCAACTATAATTTGTACTGCTATAAAAAAGAAAACATCATGATGAGAATATCACTACCACTAAAATTTATTTTGTATTCCATATCAATAGTATGGTTAATGGATGTAGGGCCACCAATTATCTAAGATGACAGGGTTTGTTTAAGCTGCCTTCTCATCCTTTTGCCTCCTTTTTATTCAAAAAGAATGTTTTCCTCACCTTATTGAAGCTATAACTTTCTCTTTGTAGTATCAGTTACTATTACAAACATACTGTTTCTTTTTATCAATAGGGGTGGAAATGCATTAGCAATAATAATGTGTAAAGAGAGGACAGAGTAGCGAGCATGTTTTCTACATTTTCCTACCGGTTATGCCTGTGCTGTGGAAGAGTTTGTGCCACTACTTCATATTCTTAATAAAATTGTTTTTTGAGAATATTGAGGCAATTGTATAGTAACAGTATGTGGAAGATTCCTGATGAAAAGAAAGTAATGCAGACTAAAGCTTGTGAATGTTTTAATCATAGTTTAAAGCAATACTATGTGCATATCTTGCATTAATTTGGTGGTTCTGGTTCCTTTTCTAATTCACTTTATGACTTCTTTTTCAGGTTCCACCACTCTCTGGGCTTCCATCTTTCCCAAATGGTGATTTTCAGATGTTACCAATCATGTACCCACTTCTTGTTCCTGGGTTAAATCCTTTACAAGATCAGGAGCAGATGAACCGTGGAGCAGGCATATATGCTGTTCCTGTTCACCCATTTATGGGGCCAGTTACAGGAGTTTCATCTAACATTCTGATTCCGCTTACCTACAACATACCCACGTAAGTATGTCAATGGTGCACTTAAGTTTCTTCCATTGTGACATAATTTCCTTATCTGAAATTGTTTTTTCTTAACAATCGTAATCATCATTAAGCATGAATGTGTTGATGCCACAGAACTAGAGCAAGTCCAGAGGTTGGCACTGTAGGGGAGCAGCAAGGCCAAGAGGGAGAACAACAACAACAGCAGCAACGTCAACAGCAACAGCCTGCACATCAGAGACAAGTGGTTGTGAGGAGATTTCAAATTGCATTTCAGCTTGATGTGTTGCTTATTGTGAAGCTTGCAGCTGTAATATTTCTATTCAATCAAGATGGGTCTAGACAAAGGCTTGTTGTCCTTGTGATTTTCGCTTCAATTGTTTACTTGTAAGTAACTAAACTTAGTACCATTTTCAATATCAGGACAATGCTGGTGTTTCATTATTAATGTAAGATATGATGAATTTGGCGATTTTTTATAAAGGAAAGTAAAGTTAGGTTCTTCAATAGTCGACTTTAATTTTACCAAATTAATATATGTGAAGTTTCACAGATGAAAGCTAGATTTTGATGATGTTAGATATTGCAGATATCAAACTGGCTCACTCACACCATTAGTACGATGGCTCTCTCAAGGCATGCATAGGGCAGCTGTGCCTCCTCATCCCCCAAGGCCTGTAGCCAGGGCCGGAAATGTTCCTCCTGCTGCAAGGCAGGGGGTTGACAATGCTGCTTTGGCAGGTAATTTTGTTTGTTACTGTCTGTACGTGCTGAGTGTCACATGTCTTTTGGAAAAAAAAAATCACGTATTCCAATTCACATCTAGTTTCATTTATCTAGGTAGCAAAATTCTTTTAGGTACTATTGTCATTAGGTGATTGTTACTGTCTGCACTACTTGAAATAGAACTCTTTTGGTGAGATATGCTGGAGTTTTCCTTAGGAGAGGCGTAAAAAAGAACTATAGTGTAGTGCGGTCTGTTTAACATAATTGGTGGACACATTGCTAGAGTAAAAGGCCTCAGGGACATTGTGTATTCTTGTTCCTGAATGCCAATGGAACCATGTCATGCTCCACTGTTCATTTATGACAAATGATTTTCTTCTCTACTAACAGTTAAAAATATGTGGCAGACGGACAGCCGGGAGCCGAGAATGAGAATCAGCCTGCAGATGATGGAAATCAGGCGGTTGAAAATGAGAATGTGCCAGCACCTGATGGAGCCAATGGTGGTAACCACTGGTGGGGAATTGTTAAAGAGATTCAGATGATCGTTTTCGGCTTCATCACTTCACTTCTCCCAGGTTTTCATAATATAGAGTAGTAGATCAAATGCGGCGAAGGAGTAGTCTGTTGAACAAACTGTGGAGCTGGCAACTCTTCTTTTATATATGTATTGTAATTTTCCTTCTCTTATTGGTGGGAGTGCTTTTCAGCTCCTTCCAAATTGTATGAATTACGTCTGCAGCTGCTTAATCTTTCAGTCGCCTTCCGGTCCTCTTGTATTTTCTTTGTACATTGATTTTTCTAATTCCGCACTTTCCATTTCGTGGTTATTAAAATTATCGGGAATACGTCAACCTAAAACACAACCAAATGTTCCAAAGCTAAATATTCTTCCAGTCCTCTCCTCCATTTTGCATCCCAAAATAGGCTTTTCAAACTAGCGAACTCAGAAAAAATCGATCAGCTACGAAATTAAATGAGGGAAAACAAAAAACAGAGAAGCTTTAAATAGATGCTCTTATTGATTAAATGCGAGAATTCCACCACTATTATTCCACAACCATGCTCAAAGACAGTTTAATTCTGCTATCTTTGGCAAGCTCTTGTTACCAACTTCTCCACAGTTCAACTTGCAATTTCTTGCATAAATTTTTCCCGGATTCTGCATCTCCTCCAGGTTTTCTGAGGATGGAGTAAAGAGACACGTTTTCTTCTTTTCGTTATCCTTTTTCTTTGGCTTTGCCACAAAATTCCTTTAATTTTGTGAAATATAATCACTCCACTAACCCATATCTGTGTGTGATGAGAAGCCAATGTGTGTAGCCAAAATTCACTGAAATTACACTCCTTATAATACATTTAAATTCATAAGATTATTACAGAAACTCATATTTACACATCTGTCTCTGCCACTGCCGAAACTCAGGTTACCAAAAGAGAAAAAATGTGGATAAAACTAGATTTATTTTGGCACTAAATGAATAGATTAATTACAAAATGTATATACAGGTATCTATAAAGAATGCACACCTCACATTTCTGACAAAAGATTGCTGATCTTCCGAAGCTCCTTCAAAGCTGTCACGGCTGTAACTTGTCCTTTGCCAACTAAAGTGTTATTTGAAAAATTCTCCAATGGCCCAACCTGAACACCCCGATCTTGCTGGAAAACAGACTCGATTACCTGCCAGATATGGTTAGTTAAAGAGTCAGAACAATGCGGACATAAAATCTGACATGCTTAAGAAGTGTTGTTGGGAGCAACTTTTTTTGCCCCCTAAAACTGCACATGGAACCAACTTAAAAGAAACACCATGCTTACAAGGAATTTTGTACCCAGTTATAGCTATCAATTCATGGTTATTGCCCCTAGCCAATACCGCACTATTACCATTTCTCGTTGGATTTCTTCCTCTTTAACAATCATTACACATTTCCTAGAACATATAATTTTATAGTGCTCTGCATCCTATAAGAAGCATTAACTTTGACGATAAAAAACAAATTGTAGTTTATACCCTTGAGAGAAAGCAAAACAAGAAACGTTACCTGAATATGTTCAAGCATAGAGTGCCCAAGATTTCTTAAAGTACCCATCACATTCTGGTCAACAGCTTCTCCTTTGGAGCTAACTAAAGAGTTGCAGGACCCCTCGGCCACAGAAGAGCTTGTTGTGTTCTGATTACCTTCACAACTGGAAGATTTTGTAGCCTCAAGGGCGTTGTGTCCTTTCTCAGATGCCCCTTCACCGGGTGCATTCCATCCAAACTTCCAAAACCTCGGGAATTTACCAGAAAGAAGCTTTCGTTCCTTTCCTGTCACTGAATTTCCAGTTGAATGATTGTTGCATTCAGATGTTTGGGAGACACCTTTGGAAGGATCAGAAACTGGAAGAGGTGGTTCTTCCGATACATCCCGTGAATTATCATAATTTTCATCAACCGACAAATTTGATCCAACACTACTTTTCTCTGATTCTGGTTCATGATCATTAGCCCCACTATGAGGACTTGTTGGGTCTGAGAAAACAGATGAATTTTCTTCACTAGCCGGATTTTCATTCAAACATCTGTTCTCGGTGGCAGAAGTAGGGTCCTTACTGAAACCATCTTCTTTGTTGACCTCAACTTCTGAAGAGAGTTCGTCTTCGTGAGAACCCAATTTCTCACCATCTTCCTCTGAGCTAAGTTCTCGAGAAAGGTCTTGCAGCAACCTTCGTCGAACAGAAAACCTGGGGTTCTTTTTGCCATTCTCAGGTTTTGATGGAGATGGGTCGGATTCTGTTCTAGATAGGCTCAATTTTACTTTTTCTGTCCATCGCTTTTTCTGGCTTGGAACCTGTTTTTCCAAACCATCTTGCCTAAGTTCTTCTTCCCTGTGCAGAACTCTCCACTTCTCTTCCCAGTAGCTTTCAGGTACCAGATTTAGTGGTGTTTTTGGAGAAAAAGAATCAACTGAGAGGCTATGACCTCTCACAGCCATTGATTTACTATGTTCATAGGGCCCAATGTATGAAAATAATAAGGATGAACTATTGTTCTTCAAAGCAAGATCCTGCAAAGACTTCGCCTTTTGTATCAGCTTCTTCAAATCTATTATCTCAGGAAAATTTAACAGTCTCTGAAGACATAAAGTAGCATTCTCAGTGGCTAGAAGGGAAGATCTCAAATAGAGTAACATTGAAACTGCCATGGCTGATATAAATGCTCCTCGAGGTGAACTAAGTATGCCAAAGCTGGATGCTGCATCATCTTCGGAACCTTTGTCTAATTTACTATTATCAGATGCAAATATTTCATCCCAAATTATCAATAGATCTGCAAGTGAAAACTCACGTCCAAATAAAACTCGTAACCAGCGGAGTGCAAAATACTGGGGTTCAACACCAAGCTCAACAAGGTGGCTGTGTAGAGATGAATCAACAAGAGAAAGCAAATAATACAACGCAGCAGATGCTTCAATGACAGGAGGTAAGCTAGTATGGGATCCAACAGCAGGGGAGGGAGAGAAGAACTCTGCCATAGAAACTGAACCATGGGCCCCACTCATTAGAGCATCAAACATACAGTACGCATCATGTTCCATAAATTTCTCAGACAAGATAATACCCAATTCACCTTCAGCACCATAAGCATCACTAAGCATTACAATGGTCTGTATCTCAGGATCAAGCTCATCAAGACTCTTAAGTTTAAATGCATTTCCGTGTGAGCCATTCTCATTTTCCATGGAATCAGGAGAGTTTTTGAACTCAAAATTATAAGTGAGATCATTTTCATGAAATGATAGACCATCAAATTTATCAGTGAAGTGATCTTCATATAGATTTCGCACTTGAGATAGATGCTCCACATCAAAATGAAGAACATATAACAGAGGAGCCAAGAGTTCATGCATTCCTACAATGAAAAACAAAGAGAAAAAACAGTTAAACTTCTAGAAGGAAAAAAGAAGTTTCCATGGATCATGTGTGTGAATGTACCTTTCTAGAAAACATTCAATAACTAAGGGATCATTTGTTTTTTTGTTTTTTGTTTCTTTCTTATTAAGGAAAGAGGGGGTGACAGAGATGTGAGAGAGAGAGAGAGAGAGGAGAAATAATTCATTGAATTGTTTTTTAAATAAAATATAAAAACTGAAAGCAATGGTTTTAAATTTTCTTTTAATGCAATCTATTCTGCATCTTCATTTCTTCACTTCTCTTCTTTCACTTTCTCACCTCCATCTCCCTTACTTCTCTTCAATTAAACCAAAAAACAGAAAGGCAAAACAGAACACATTACCAAGCAGGCACTAAGATTAGCAACTTGTTGATCACATTGGGCAAGAAAGTTAAATATCCCAGCACGTAAGGGTCAAAGAAATTGAAGAATAATATCAAATATGGTTTACTTGCTGCCACAGAAGTCAAAACTCAAGGGAATAAACGACTGGCTAACTACCTTATAATCAAGAATCTTAACTTATAAATCATTCTGAAAATTTTAAAAATCAATAAACCTCTGTATTAGTCATTTTGGGGAGACCAGTAGTGTTTGATTTTTGTAATCAGAATATGGTCCAATAATAACTAAATCATGCATTACAACATGAGATTGCAGGATCCATGTAATTCAAGTCTGTATACCAAGCAAGCAGGTTGTACCCTGATGTAAGCAATGTAGTGCAGGACCTTGTGTAGTGCTTACTACTACGAGCACACACGCACACGCACACGCACACAGCGAGACAGTGTCTTCTAAACGCCAAGCTTAGTCACTTAGAGAAGAAAGACAATTTAAATCTCTTCTCCAAAAAAACACATTCAAGGGTTTTTGGAAAAAGAAAATTGATGCGAGTACTGTCAATGTCATGTACCTTGTCTGTAACCACACTCTGGATGTCTAAGACACCACAATAACAAAATTCTTCTCAACATTCCTTGGCATCCTGGTGTTTGGAAGTAGCTCCCATGTTCTGGGTATAAACGTGATAAGTCCTGGTCAACCATTTTCTCCAGCTCAGCATTTCGAAAGAAACGACCCCATGTGCTATCTGCATGTAAGATGTACGGCATAGATTAGTAAACGCATCACTCAATGAGTAGGTAACCTCACTTAAGGCACATATTGCAACAGTAAAATCTCCATTTAACTTTCCATTCTTATATTTAAAGGTCAACTTGAATTTATTACCAATGAGGAACTATCGTGCCACCCACAGATTTGATTGGTTATAACAATACAGTCTGAGACTGTTATTCATTAGTGGTTTTAGATTGTAGCATACAGGAAAATCTGTAAACACATTTGACACATCTACAAGGGAAAGCTTTTTTCCTTTAGAAAGTACAGTTTACTTTCATTGAAAAATATGCAATAATGAGGCAAACCATGGTGCAGGCCTCCAAATTTGATCGCTTCAACAAAGCAGCTACATATAGAAAGCTAATAATGAATAACTGAAAAAACACAGCAGACAAAACAACATAGGAAAGTCAAGCTCAAGAAAATTTTAGGATTGAGTGTGCATTAGCAAAATAGCTGGTTAACATGCTCGCCCATGTTCTTCTGGAGCTTCTACAGTTCACATATGCACTTTGGAGGATCCATAGATTTTACCTGGGTTTTGTGACAGCGGATTGTCTATGGAAAGATCAGGGGAACTACTCCCATCCTTTTTGGGATGTGGATCAACCAGAAGGCGCCTTCTCAGTCCAGCATATCTAATAATGTAGACAAGGTAAACTTAGCACAAGATTACACAAACTTAAAAATTACCACCAAATCATTGCAGTCTAATATGATACTGAAAAAAAATTTAGACTTGTTTAAATTCAGCGCTCTTAAATTCATAATTCAGACTCAAATCAATCGACACAACTTATCAACTGCATGTACCCAATACAAGCACAAAATTCAAGAAGCCACTTCTTGATTCATAAAGATATAAGAAACATAATTTCAAGTCCCTTGACACACCTCTTGCTTTATCAAGATATAAGTAACACGCCTGTTTCCACAACAACTTACAGCTGATAAGCAACAAAATGTAGACAATCCATTGACCATTAACTAAACCACGGAAACCGTATCTTATAAACCCTCGTATGAGTTTAAACATGAAAAACAAAAACAAAGAACAAAGAACAAAAATATATAAATTCAAAAAGGGAAATCGTCAATGAAATAGAATTATCTAGCAAAACCCATGCATAAAATTATCAACTCCGAGCAAGAGCTTAAAACAAAAATCGAATAGATCACCAAATTGAGACTTTACTGTTTAAACCAAAAAAGAACAAGAATCCTAATGCAACCTTCTACGCATAAAAAGTTGAAGAAATCATAAAGAGACATGTTAGAGGTACCTCCTTCTAGAATCAGCTGTGACCCGACGAAGATCATCAATGGAAGAAGAAGGCAAAATCCCAAGATTTATGCGCCATTGCACACTTCTAAGGTCTTTGAAACGACGATTCTCAGCCTCAGATCTCTCAGGAACATAGGGGGAGCTCGCAGACGACGATTCGGGCAATGTCGACTCAATTGGAGCTGGCGCCATGGCTATCTCGCGATTCTCCAAAGACCCAATTGTCAATTATGCTGAAAGGGAAGAAAAAAAAAGGTAAGATCGTGCAAAAAAGGTACAAACTTTGGCACGGTTTCCGCAAAAATTGTGAGCAGAAACAGAGCATGAACCAAATTAGGATTTTGTCTCAGCCAACAGAGAAATATGAGAGCATGAAATTTGGTACAGGAAAGAAAGGAGAAATTGGCAAATTGGATAACATAAAGCAAAGAGAAGAGAAGAGAGAGAAGGTGTGGTGGAAAAAATGGCAGAAGTTGCGGAGGAGAGGACTTACGTTTGAGCTTGGGAGATGAGGAGGAGGATCAGACTCTTCAAAGGAATAAGAAGCAATTTTTTAGCATTATTTTTATTTTTTTCACATTCATTCCTTCGATTCACCAACCTGCTTTGGAGAGAGAGAGAGAATAACAAGTTTGTTTGTTCAGAGAGAGAGAGAGAGAGAGAGAGAGGAAAAGGCAAAAGAAAATGGTGATAGAGGAAAGAGAGAAGTGCTGGTTTGACCTCTTTCAATGTTAGGAAGGTGCCGTGGGTTGTCATCTACTTCTCTTCTTCTATTATTGAAAACAACCAACAACAAAATTATTTTTTATTTTTTATTTTTTACAAAAAGTGAAATTCCAGCTTGAAAATTTTTATTTTTTTCTGTCAAATTCCAACTTGAAATTCCTTCTAGCAAAGTTGGAAATTTTTTTAGACCTTACA
Source organism: Prunus padus (assembly GCA_024362665.1). Classification (NCBI taxonomy): domain Eukaryota; kingdom Viridiplantae; phylum Streptophyta; class Magnoliopsida; order Rosales; family Rosaceae; genus Prunus; species Prunus padus. The sequence goes on from JANFAM010000020.1 coordinate 5,814,595, forward strand.
CATTACTTCATGTTTTTTTCTCTCATTTTCACAACCGACTCTTTAATCTTTTATTCTATATTTGGTATTTACAATTATTTATTTATTTCTATTATTTTTGGTAAATACACTCAATAGCACTTCACTATTTCTTATTATATCTCTTACATAGTATTTGGTTATTCTGTTACATCATTTGTTGTTGAATGATTGAAATGGGACAAATTCAATCTTGTTTCAATCAATATAATTTTGAAAAAAAACAGCGAATTTATTAGTTAAGTTCCAATAATACAACTAAGACTTCTCTTATATAAAATTAAAACTAAAACTTCTACTATACGTAAAATGCACCAAGCTAAAAAAGGCAAAAAAACAAACTCGAAAGGATAAAATTGAAGCGGACGCATGAAGTAAGCAATGACGCCGTCAAGTCTACCGCGTCTAGTGTTGAAGAAAATGTATGAAACATATTTGGAGAAAACTTAATCTTGTAACAATTCAACTACACATAATAGAGCAAAGTTCTCAAAAAGGATCAGTACATAAGAGAGATAATGACTACATGTAGATGTATGTCGTGGTGGTAAATACTTTGCAATTTCCATGAAAATCAAACAAAGTAGGTCCTCGTCTCTCATAAAATAAAATATTTATAATTTAAAAAAGTAGTTCCTCGTCACCTTTCAAAAAATCATAAAACTTATCAACAAAAGAAAAATAATATAAAAAACTTGTAACAAGTTGAAGGAATTATTGAAGAAACGCGTGTATGTTCCCTATTATTTTGGAAGAAGCTAGAGCGGGAGAAAGTTAGGTGGTGTAATTTATTAGATTACACTGATACATATAAGAAAATAAACCCCATCTACCCAAAAAAATTCAATAAACCAGAAATCCAAAAAAATCAACAAGCCAGAAGCCAGAAACCTAAAAAAAATATGTAGGAGAGAATGGTGGTCGATGATTTGTGACTGGCTGCAGGCGTCTAAGTGGAGAGAAACTCTCATTATATAATGGATAAATCACTTTTTTCTATTTCCGGCCAATAACGCAATGATATGTAAAATAATTTTTTCACTTGTCATTGTGTTATTGATCAGAAATAACAAAACAATACTATCTATGTTACATGTAAATTTTTTTGCCAGGGTGGGGAGGCGTGATAGTTATACAGTACTCACTAACAAAAGAAAAGCATGATCTCCTTTTTGTTGTCAGACAAAAAAACATGCGAAGGAGGAGGGTTTTATTTTGTCCCCCATCTTTCACGTGGGCTTAAGTAAGAACTTCTAGGTAGGTGCGTTTGGTGGAGCCCATATTAGTAATCCCCACTTAAAAATAAAAAGGATTAGACTAACGATTAGACTTGTTTATAGGGTTTAATGTATGAGTTTGTAAATTCTTACGATATTGGATACCAATTTCAAATAACCCCAAAAATTTAGAAAGTTTCATATAATTAACGAGATTGATTTTTTGAGATTTTGAGAGTTATGTGCGAAACTTACGATGAGATCATTATATAATCTAACATGAAAATTATAAATAAATAAAAACCAAAAACACCATTAATTTATGCCATAAAACAATAAGCAATGAGCACTATTATTTTCAAACAACTATCAATATGCTTGAAGCTGACTAAATTTTACCGCTGGTAAGAAAAAGAATTGGTGTTAATGAAAAAAAAAAAGCTTGGCAATATCGAAATCGAAAGCGAAAGCAAACAAAAGAGCAGAAATAAGAATAAAATTAGGATACGCAAACATGCAAGGGCAGGATTGAAAATTCAACTAATAAATATTCTGGGCATATCCAGAACTGAAAGGCACGTTTTTTTCATATATTAATCCCACTAACATATAGTTTAAGGGCCCACACAAGTTAGACTTGGTCAAAGTAAAATTTTTTTTTGACGAAATTGTCAAAGTAAAATACGTATAAAAGACTGATAGCACAACCGCAGCCTTTCGATTTTTTTTTTTTTTTGGTCGGAGCCTCTTGTTTTTTTTATATTTATTTATTTGTTTATTTGTTTATTTGTTTATTTATAATATCCCATTGCAAATTGCAACTGCAGTTGTCCAATGATGAATTCATGACTCAAATAGGTTTTCATTGGACTAAATTCCAACATAGGTTTTCAAACACATGCTTTGTTTCTTGGCTTACCCAACTATATTTTTCTTCATATGAATGGTTCATTGTTTAAGTTTCACTTCAGATCATCCGTAGAAAAGAAAAATTGGCATGATTGATTAAAAGACCTTAAATATAAAAGTCACTGCTTCTTAACCACTTAAACTACAAATCCCTTTATAAAGAAAAAACAATTATTAGAGATCATAGAGTTTCACACAAGAATGGAGTTTATCCTCTCTCTCTTGTTCTTTTTACTTGGGATAATATTGTATATGGCATTTTTATTTTTGGATGCAACTCTCTCCATAGGAGCACAAAGAATAAAGTGCCACAAGACAAGCATAACATAGTTTGGCTTTCTAATATTTTACCTCCATTTTGGCTTTTCTAGTTTTGGAACTCTCTTATCTAACCCCCACTAACTTCATGGTTATTCCTAAATCATTATTTTAATTTCCTTTTTGTATCTTGTTCATGTCTTTAGTTTGTTTAATCTATTTGCCAACTTCTTATCACTTTTTGTATAGTATAAAATAGTACATTGCCTTTACTATTTAAAGATAGATTTTGTTCATCGCAAATGGTTTGACATAATATAGTGTTTAATATTTCGGGTGAAGTTAAAAAAAATTACAAAATGTTAAATAACCTAAACCGTCAAATTCAAATTTAACATTTTAATTTAAAATATCCCTTGAAAATACTCTTACAAATATAATTTTATTTACCAAATAAATGTTTTACCACCATAATTTAGAAGCCCCATAATATACAAAATAATAATTTTTAAAAAAAGAAAAGAAAAGGTTGCAATAATCTGCTTATTGTACTCTATATACCAAGATCCAACTAATACATGTTATTTGGGCCACCAATAATGTCAAAAGGAACTGCAAAAACTAGTGGTTGGGAAGTCTATTCTCATTTTGTTTTTAACTACTTTCTCAAACTAAAGTTTTTGGTGAGGGCGGTGCCGCCAAAAATTTCAATAACATTTCCTTTCCATCAGTTCTGGGCAGAGACTAAGCACCTTCTTATTCAGCTTGTTAAGGATTTCTTTGTGAATAACCTTCCTCTCAACCCCATAAACCAAACCAATATTGATTTGATTTCTAAGGTTGACAAACATGAAGTTGTAAATCATTTTAGGCCTATCAGTCTCTACAATGTGGTTTTACAAGATTATTACTAAAATCATCATTACTAGACTTAGGCCCATCCTTTCTAAGTGCATCTCTCCAAACCAAGGTGCCTTTGCACCTAGAAGGTCTATTTTTGACAATATTTTAATTGCTCATGATTTGTTTAGTGACTTTAAAAGGAGAAAAGGTTTTTTGGGTGCAATGACACTTAAATTAGACCTTGAGAAAGCTTATGATCTCCTAGATTGGAACTACATAAGAGCTTGTTTAATTAAGTTTGGTTTCAATGTTAACTAGTGTGACAGAATCATGAATTGCATTTCAACAACCTCCTTCTCGATTCTTCTTAGGGTAGTTCAGAAGGCCCGAAGGCAATGGCTGGGGGTGAGCCCAAAACGCGATTCCGACAATTCTTGGCCCCGGAGTCATGGGGGCCACGAGGCCTGGGTGGCCCGAAGGCAAAGGGAGCCGTGTCTGGCACGAGGGCTGGTGCCACGTGGCGGCTTCGGGCTGTTGGATTTCTTTTTGTCCTTCAATCCAACGACAGGACATTTTTCTCGCAAAAAAAAAAAACCCAAAAATATCTGATTTTTTTTTCTATAAATACCAATCCCTACTCTTCACTTTTAACAACAAATCCTCATACATCTTCTCCTCCTCCAATTATTATTCACTTTCTACTCAATATTTTTTTCACTTTCAAGTTTAATTTTTCTCTATCATATTATGGCTTTTTCTCAAGAAACCGGAGGGGCATGGAGCATCATGGAAGATGTTTTGAAATTTATATGAAATTTGAAACAAAAATTTATCTGAAATTTGAATCCGAAAATCTTATCCGAAAATATTGTCCAAATTAATTGTTTAGGTAAACAAATTTGTGAAAAAAACAAAAAATTGAATATTACTTGCCCTTTGCCATGACAACTGCTGGAAGTGCAACTTACTTTTTGCAAGGGCAGACACTATTTTCGTGAATAGTGTCAGCCCTAGCCCCCCCTCCCCTTGCCATGGCAAGGGTTTGACTGCTGGAAGTGCCCTTAATGGGAACCCTGAAGCCTTCTTTGTCCCTTCTAGAGGTATTAGGCAAGGTGATCCCCATTCTCCCTATCTCTTTATTATTTGCATGAAGCCTTTCATCAGGCACCTGAACAATGTAGCTCTTTCCACTAGGACATAGGTTGGCTTACTTTCATCCCCTTTTGGTTATAGAATTTCGAATTTAGTCTTTACAGATGACTGCTTAATCTTTACTAAAGCCATACATGTGGATGCTAGAAATGTTTTGACAATTCTTGAGGCTTTCTCTAAGGCCTATGGCCAACATATTAATTTCCATAAGTCCATCATTTATTTCTCACCCAAGGTTCCCACAAATGTCAAAAACAATATTAGTACTATCTTGCAGATCCAACACAGAACCACTATTGGTTGATACTTAGGTATCCACAATATTATTTTCTGGAAAGATCCCTAAAATGCAAAGGAGTTAATTGATAGAATTCATTCAAAGTTTGCAGGGTGGAAAGCTAATACCCTCTCTTGGGTGGGAAGACTAATCCTAATTAAGTCTAATGTGTCTGGTATGCCTAATCATGTGACGTCCTGTTTTAGATGTCCCCCTAAGGTGGTTAAAGAAATGAACAAATCTTGTAGGACCTTTTTTGGGGTAGTGATAAGACCCCTCCTATCTCTTGGAAGGATGTGTGCATTCCCAAAGACCTTGGTGGCTTAGCGGTCAAACTTACTAATTAGTTTAATCTTCCACCTTTAGCTAAGCTTTGGTGGAAATGCATCATAGACCATTCTAATTGGTGGGTTAAGATTGTTACTTAGAAGTATCTCAGACATTAGAATTTGTTTACGCTCAAGAAAAATCAAATCATTATGTTGCTTGGAAATCTATTTTGGATGTAAGACATGTCTTATGCAAAGGTCTTAGGTGGGTGGTGGGAAATAGCGGTTCCATCTCTTTCTGGACCTCCCAATGGATTTTGTCTTTCCCTCTTCTTGACCTAATTCATGAGCACCAAAGAGCTCCCTTGAATCTTGATCAGAAAGTCTAGGATTTTATTGCCAATAACAATTGGGACATTAATAAACTCTCCCAAGTTTTGGATGATGATTTGGTCGATAAAATTTTAACAGTTCCTCTTCCTATCTCTAATTTGCAGGATCAAATGGTTTGGGGCCCTAACCCTAGTGGCTCCTTCACCATTAAAAGTGCCTACAATATTCAAGTCTAGGAGCACCCCTCCCACCCTCAAGCTTGTCTTCTCAAGAAAATGTGGAAACTTGAAATTCCTCATAAAGTGAAGATTTTTGCCTAGATGCTTATTAGAAAAAGACTTCAAGTAAGAGCTAGACTTCACAGATTTATGCCTCAAATGTGTCCTGACTACTGTCCTGACTACCCGTTTTGCCAAGACTAGCGTGAGACCATTCAACACATGTTTGTGAATTTTAGCTTTGCTAGGAATGTTTGTGGATGTTCCTTTGTTTTCCCTTCTCTTCCTTCACTAGTTGGTGATTTCATTAGTTGGTTATCCTCTTTGGATTGCACTACTTAACCCCCAAGTCTGGATCACTTGTCCAAAGCTATTCTCATTTGTTCGCACATCTGGGAGCCCACGAATAATCTTCTATTCCGAGATTCTCAACCACACCTTTATAGTTGTTTTCATGCCGCATCTATTGTTGGTATGGATTATTGGCAACATAACCATTTGGTCAAAATGAAAAATGATATCCTTATGGTGATAAAATGGTACCCCCTCCTACAGGTTGGATCAAAATTAACTTTGATGGGTCTGTCATTAATTCTCGAGCTACCAATGGTTTTGTCATTCGGAATAGTGATAGTCATGTGTTATTGTCTGGTGCCAATAACATTAGTGAAAATTTCATAAATGTGGTTGTAAGTATTGCTCTTCGAGATGGTCTCGCTGCTGCTATTGATAGAGGTTGGGGTAAAATTGTGGTAGAAGGTGACTCTAAACTTGTTATTCAGTGTCCTCAAAAATTACTTCCCCTTGGAGTATCCAACAAATTATTCAAGATATCTGGTACCTTAGCTCTTCTACAACTTCTGTTCACTTCCAACATGTGTTTAGGGAGGCAAACTTCACTGCGGTTGCCAAGCTGGGCCATGGGCTCTCATCGCAAATTAGTTGGGAGCTTGGGCTTCCTTTGTCAATTTGTTCTCCTTTTTATTTTGACCTCTTTGGGCTTTCTTGTCCTAGAGGTTTCATTTTGTAATTTCAGTTTCCGCATAAATAAAATAAAATAAAGAGATGGGGACAAAATAGGCTCTTATAATATATAGTATAATGTTCTTGTACAATATTATTGCAAGATTTGATACATTTTGTCCGGCTTTGAGTTTCTTTTATATATTCACAATTTACAAGGTCAGACAAAAACTTATTACATAGAAATAAGTTTTTTTTAGTTCTGCTATTTCTATCCACTGTCCTATTTCCTCACCCATCTTATCTTTCAAATTTAAAGACAAATTTACCCCTTTGTAAAATGACTTCTACGGACTTAGGGAAAAACATCAACTCATGCAACGAGGGTTGGTTGAGTTGGTAAGAATCGTTCTCTTCACTATCAAGGCCTAGGTTCGAGTCTCGCTGTAGACAATCCTTCTTGGTGGGTAATCTGTAAAAACAAAAAAAATGGACAAAATGAAACTCCAGCAGACTTGCTATTTGGCTCTCTATTTTGGTGAACTCCCTATTTGAGTTTGGTAGCTCTCTATATTTGGAAAGGAGGAGAGAGAAATTAAGGGTTCTCCATTTCTTCCTAGTTTCTATTCCTAGGCACACAACCCTCTTTCACATCTTACTTCTTTATTTTTTTTAAAAGAACTTTTAATTTAGAGAGGAGAAGAGAGAAATAATAAAATATTAGAGATTAGCCAAACTAGAGAACATTGTTATTCTAGCTATTTTAGCTAAAATTAGGCTAGAATTTGGAGACTCTGTTGGAGATGCTCTAAGACCCCCTCTGTAAGTCCCCAAAAGAGGTATTGGTATGCCCTGGCCCTGGGATGGGGTAGCCTCCCCTCCCCCTAAACTTTTCTTTATATATATATAAACCTCAACTCATGTAACTCACCTATTCTATAGTCTCATGTTTCCATTTTCCATGTGCCCTTCCTGTCACCTATCTATTTTTTGACACATGTCCATTAACTTAACATATACATAACAATGTTAAATTTTAATAAAATTAAAAAATATTATTTTTTTTAAAAAGACCAAAGCTCCCCCATCCACACACTTGACTTGTTAGCCATCCCACCCCATCGACGATGATGCCCTCCCCCTTGCACCGACAAATCCTCATTTCCTCTATCTCTTTGTCTCTATGTGTCGATCCAGATCTGGATCCCAAGATCTCTTCGTAAATGATGAGCAATAACAACAACAACCGGTGGTCCAAACAACTCATACAAGAGATCATGTAATTGATTCTACAACGATGAGATTGACTACGAGACAGACTATGTTGTTGGGGTTTTGAAGAAGAGAAAGATGGGTGTTATTATTGCCGAAGGCCTGAAGATGAGATTGACTATGTTGTTGGGGTTTTGAGTTTGGGGAAGAAAATGATAGAAGGGGAAAAGAAAGAGAGAGAAAAATAGGTGTTTCTGGCGAGCATAGGGGGCTTGTCGATGGCGGGGTTAGGGTGGCTGACCAGGTTGAGTGGGTGGGGGAGCTTTGGTTGAATTAATTTAATACTAACCTCATAAATATGAGAATTTTCTTGAATTAATAATTAAAGGATTGTAAACACGAAAATCCTGAGACAAAAGAGACAAGAACACGTGTACAAAATAATATTTTTATTGATGAAATTTAGGATTACAACTCTGTATGAAATCCTCTGATTCAATCTCTAAAGTGTTTGAGGAAAATTTGTGTTTGTTACAAGGTTCGTAGAGACTTGATCTTGATCAAACGGGTATCACAAGGCTTGTTTGGTGATTGGATTTTTCTAGGGTGGAGGAACCGGCACGTGTTTGTAGTGCTTGGTGTGGGAGAATCCGTATTCTTAAAAGTTTTTAAAGAATATTAAACATTTATAAAATATATATATACATATATGTGTGTGTATTATTTTATGTTTACAAAACTATTCTAATAATTATTTGTATTTAGTATACATATGTTTATTTGAATAAACTATAAATTATATATTTTATTTGTTTTTCTCTAAAATGGGTACCTTAGATATTTTTGAGTATTTAATGGTATATATTTAGAATAATATTCAATTATTAGAATTGTGTTATTTACCTTCTATGTGTTAAGAAGCTACGGTCTAATAATAGTTTTAATTCATGAACTTATTAGAATTGGGCTTAGGAAACTCAATCACTTCATCTCTTGCATGCAACACCGCTTGACTTTGATTCTTGTAGTTTGCAACTTTACATTTCCTTGCGTACTAGTCAATCAACGTGGAAAAAAACACTTACTTGCAGCACACTAAGGCTTACAAGTGTCATTGTGACTAAGCAACATTACCATGAGTTGTTGTAATTGTAGAAATAGTTATCCTTACTTGATGCAAATTAACATGCAGCCAATGAAAGCATAGGAGAGTTGCCGCCATCTTCTTAGTATAAATAGGGTCATCACTACTTGTTTTCATGCATAGTTGTGCTTAAGAAAAGAGAAGGAACCGAAATAAAGAGAGTGAGATAGAAAAGAAGAAAGAAAACAAGAGAAAGCAAGTGGTGATCAAATTCTCGGGAGGAATTAGAGGTTGTAGCTTGTGTGTTTTCTTAACTTGGAGCTAGCTTTGGAAACGAGGTAGGGGTTTCTTGGGGGCCTTTACAGAGATTGATATAATTAAATTTCGTGAGCACTATATTATGCGTGATATGATTATTTGGTTAATGTTCTTGTTGAAATTGTGTGATTTCCTAGTATGTTTATGTGTTATTGACTGATTGAATAATACATGCTTAATTCTATATAAATTGGTGATACTTTAAATGGTTACATTGTGATATATGGGATATGAGAAATGCATAATTATATCATGTCATGGAAATTGGTTGGAGTTATTGGGTTGAGAAAATAATGATGGGAAAAGAGGATTATGGAAATAGTCTTTTGTGTAGTTGAGTCTAACTTTTGGCAGGTACCAGGTCTCAGGGATCCCACAGTGTACATGGTTTTTATTGGGTGATTCGGGACTGGCGACAGGAGTTAGACAAGATGACTAGCAAAAGGGGAATTATGGGATGATTGAGATGGGTGTTAGTTCATATAAATGGGCATTCGGGACCAAGTGGTATAAGCATGGAAGGGGACGTGCAGGTCTGCTTGTCCAACTATATGAATTAACGGGATTAGATGAAGAGCATTCATGCATTATTATTAATAATATGATATTTGGATGTGTTTTTGTATGTCACTTAATGTAATTATATCAATTTCCTATAAAAAGTTTTATGTCCCTATTGAGCTGTGGTTTCGCTCACCCTTTAATAGATTTTGCAGGTACCGAACCTGAAATCTAGAGCTTGTGATGATGATTTTGGCATATTTATAAGAGTGTACTGTGTACATAGCTTGAGATGAATAATGAGCAACTCTTTTAGTAAACTCTTGAGTAGTTCGACTTGTAATATATTGTAGTGATGTAATTTTCTGAATACTTCACTGGAAATTCTATTTTAGGAGATGTTTATTTATTTATTTTAGTGTCCTTCACATTTTAGTTATATTTTTTATTAAATTATATAACTAAGGTGTGAATCACGTCTTAATCCAAACCCGTGGGTTGGGGCGTGACATGGTGGCTCTTCCAAAATGGGGTAAAGAATGCAAAGAGTTTTCTGGTTCTTCTGAGTGCTTGGTGTGTTTTCAGCCTCCAAGAGTGTGCACAATTCAAGGGTGCCAAGCACTTGATCTTGAATCGGAATTTAAGACTTCGTCGAGGGCCGTCAAGGCTTGATCTCAGACACTTCAGGACCACGAGTAGTGCCACGTGGTGGAAAGTCTTCAGCTTTGGGGGTGAAGGAATCGACACGTGTTTGTTATGCTTGGTGATTTTCCACGAGCTTGATGAAGAACTTGAGAGTTTAGGTGTTGCTTTGGGCTGAGAGCTTTCTAGTTTTCCAGAGTGTGTGTGCCTCTTTTTCTCCCGGTCCCTTCTTCTAAATGAGAGCGTAGTATTTATAGGTTAAGAATTGGGTCTTGGTTTGGAATCCTTAATCTAAATCCCTTGATTTGTGGGATTGATTTCCGATTTGATTTAATTTAGCTCTTAATTAAGTCAAAATCCTTCATTTAGGGAAATTTACTCTTTATTTAGGAAGATGACCAAATAAGGATAATTTATTCTTTTTTGGCATATGATTTCATTTGATTGATGAAGCTCTTAGATGATGACAAGTGTCATCTCTGGTACACACCTTTGTCTGCGTGAGTCATGTGCCACGTGTATTTGTGTGGGACCCACGAATTTTCCAGTTATCTTTGACTAGTTAAATTTTGAATTTTGACTATTGACTATAAATTAGTGAATTTTTATTTCACTAAAATTTCCATGTCTACAAGGGTATTTTAGGAATAATGGTGGGTGGAAAGATATGATTGTGTTTTTTTCAAATTTACATGGTGGTGGGAGAAGATAAGGTGGATTAGGAAATAGGATAAGGGGGTGGAAATAGTAGAACATTTTTTTTATTAATTATATATTTGTATATAATTGATATTCTACTTTAATCTAATTTAAACTACAAGGAAGGGAACTTGAAATCAGATGTAGAGTGAGAAGCATATCCATTCTAGCTAACTTGAATAAGCCTTACTGAGGAAAATAAGTTTGTCAAATCATAACTTGAGAGGTAGAGTATATCCCAATGTTAAAATTGCAAATGGGTCAGCAATATAATTAAATGTGCTTCACAATTAGCATATATTTATTTGAGCATGTTGGAGAACAACTGAACTGAAGCATGTGGACATTGACAGAGGTGCATGGGGTCCACTTCATGAGTAGATATGGTAGGCTTTTTCTTTGAGGGATGATTCGAACTTATGATATCTTTAATATAGATAAAAGAAGTACGACTAGATCAAAAATTAGTTGGTAATAAATTTTTGATCAATTGTATGAGGGAAGATTCGAACTTAAGATATATTCTTAGATTTAGGTTCTAATAAATTACATCATTTGTATTATAACCAATTTTGAAAGGCTAAAAACTTTATAAAAAAAATTGACAAACACGTATCCTTATAATTTAAACAATACCAATGTCATTAATAAGACCAATGTCATTAATAAGTCATAGAAAAAAAATAGTATTTCAATTAACCTACAATTGTTGTCGACGAAGTTTCATATCATGAGAAAGCCTTATTGTTAAAAGTCTTATGGCGCGTTTACTAACCCGTAATCGGAATGAGAATAAGGAATCCGATTCCGATTATGGACTATACATGTGTTTACTAAAATTGGGAGGAATCAAAAGTGCGTGGGGCCCACACACAAAAAATGGAATTCAATTCCAAGATTTGGGTGATTTGGATTCCCAACATAGAGAAGATAATTGGATTCCGGGTTTAGGGAGCAATCGGAATGCTAATTTTTTTCCCTTTATGCCCTCACTTACTTTCATTATTTCCAAGATTATCATTAACCCTATAAATAAAAACAAAATCATTGTAAGTGTTAATGATTAACTAATAGAAATACTTAAATTTAAAAATAAACAAAATAAACAAAATCATTTTAGTGTGTCTATGAAATAAAAAAGCAATTTAATTTTTTGTTACTATTATATACTATATCAAATTTTATTAAAAAAAGTACATAAAATATTTGATTTGGGACAAGGGCATTTTAGTAATTATACTGGTTTATATTCCGATTTTGCTGAATTAGTAAATAGGTTCATGTAATTCTATTCTGATTCTAGACAGTTTTAGTAAATAACTTCAACAATAATATGATTCTGATTCCGCCTAATTTCGATTCCTCTTCAATTCAATTCATCTCAATTTGATTACGGATTAGTAAACGCATCATTAGAGTTTAAATCTTTTTATCCCTTTTTATGCAGGCCTAGATAAAATGTTGTTAAAGCCCACGAATGGGAGTCCACATTTCCTCTTTTTGTGTTTTTTTAAACCCTAATTCAAAACAACGTCGTTTTTGTAAAAAAACATAGAAGCTCCCTAATTTTCTACACCGATGGGTATCAAAAACCCAATGGGTACTAAAAGCCCAATACATTCAAAACCCAATGGGTACTAAAAGCCCAATACATTCTATTTGACCAAATTACCCTTAAATAGAAGAACAATCAAAATTCAAATTCCATCTAAATCCTCTCCTCCCAGTCCGATACACGTTCTGGACTCCAGTGTAATTAGCGGGAAAAAAAATCCCTTCGCCTAAATCCATTAGGCACGGTTCTAGTTTCCCAGCTTAAGAAGCAAAAGGTTTCAATGTAAGTTTTGTTCATTGGCTTCTTCTTCTTCTTCCTTTATTTTTTCTTTTGTTGTCTTCTATTTGTTTTACCAAGATTTTCTTCTGTTTGTTTTTCCTGATTTTTGTCCATAGATTCTATTCTGTCATTATGGTGTAATTTAAGGTATCCAAATGCTTCCATTTTATGTGCCATAGTGTTGCCCTTGAAATTTCCTCAGACGCTCGATTGGTTTAATTGTTTAATTCCAACTTGTTTTCTCTTATTTTGGTTCAATTTCTGATGGATTTGGGGTTCAATTTTGACTGGGTTAGGGTTTCTCTCTCAGATAAAGGGTTAGGGTATCCATGTGTGTTCAGATTTGTTCCGTTGGGTATTTGTTCATTTTGTTACTTCAGAAAGAAAAAAATCTGGATTTTTCTTCGAAAGAGGACTTTGTTCTTGGTCTATGAATTGTGTATATGTTTGTTACTCTACTGTCTATTATACTGCATCAGCATGTTACTGATACTGAGCTTTTGTACCTATGTCGATTTCTTTGAGTTCATTCATTCTGTACTTCTTCGAAGTATTATTTACTATTTTCTTTTTGCCAAAAAAGTATTATTTTCTATTGGATTAAAGCCTGTGGAATGCATGATTGTCAATTGTGCAGCAACAGCGCCAGGTGAGCTCAATTTGTGGCAGATATGGAAAGTCAGGGCTGTTGGGTTTTTCTCCATTTGAATGAAAAACTTTGCTTTCATGTGTTTGAAATGGGTCTCTCTGTTTGATTAACTTTTGGGTTTAAGAGAATTTGTTTCTGAGGTTTGTCAAACCAATGGAAAAAGCCATGTATTATTGCAAAAGACAAGAAATTTAGCGTCACTAGTTTTATCTGCTTTTAAACAAGGTCAATTTAGCTTTGTGAGCCCTCAGTGCAAAGCACTATTCATCTTTGTTTTCTCACGGGTCTTCCAATGCTCTTCAGTTTGTTGGGTTGCAAAATCCTGCTAAAGTTATGTGCTTGATTATGCTTTAGTTGAGATCTGATTTGTTGGTTTAGCAGCAAGTTGGAATTGTTGTGCTTTCTATTTTCGAAACAAGAAAAGCAGAATATATAGCAGATGAGTTATTATGTAAATTTTTTTCTTTTTAAAGCAACTCTGTGAAGCATTGTGTGGCTTCTTGAGTAACCACACCAATTTGTTACAACCAGACATGATTTGCTCTTCAGAGATGGAATAATCAAAACTCTCTACAAAGTTTCTCATCCAAACACACACTTAGTTAAACGCTTTGAGTGGAATCAAATCGTAATGCCTGAGTGAGGTTAATGCTCTGAGTTGTTAAAGGTAAAAGCTGCAGCGTTCTTGCTGAAAATGGTCTGTATGTAGTTGTAACTTATTTTGTCTTTAGATTTAACATGGTATTCTTTGTTCCTTTAGCGGTAATTATGTCACTGGATGCTGGTTATTATCCATTTGATAAGGTTTTTGAATTTTGTTTTATTCTTGCAAATCTTAGCTGCAGGCATCTATTATTCAGGACAGAGCTGCAATCTTCATTCCCCTGTTATTTGGATGCTCTGATTGAGACTGGTAGAGAGTGATTCTGCAGCCATGTCTGCGACCAAGACTCGGACAAGTAGCTTCTCCCGCAACTTTGCATCTGCAAACTCATCTCAAATCCCAGGACTCAAGCATGGCCCTAATGGCACAACGTTTATTTCATCTGGGATACCAGACCTTGATAGTAAGCTTCTATCACAAATAGTTTTGTGGAATTAGTTAAACTGATCTGGAGAGATTAAATTGGAAATGTTTTATCATTTTGTTTTTGTATGATTGCATAATCTTTATTGTATAGAAGTTGTATTCAGTTTTCTTTTCTTTGTAGAGATTTTAGGTGGTGGGTTTTCTCTAGGAAGCCTAGTCATGGTGATGGAAGATGCGGAAGCACCTCATCATATGCTTTTGCTTAGGAATTTTATGTCTCAAGGACTCGTTCACAATCAACCCCTTCTCTATGCAAGCCCATCTAAGGACCCAAGACAATTTCTTGGTACTTTGCCTAGTCCAGCGGTACCCAAAGATGATAAGTCTAGTCATCGAGATCCTGACCAGGTTGTTCTCTTCTTCAATCCTTCTCTCTATGTATTTGTTCATAATCTCGTCTTTTGGGTGAACGTTAAGAAATTAATTCTTTGTTTTCTAAAATTTCAGGAGAAAGGATTGAGGATAGCTTGGCAATATAAGAAGTATTTTGGTGAAAATCAGCACAGTTTTGATAGTCAAGATGGCAAGTTTGTCCTTATTTTATTTATATGAAATATGTCTTGTTGGCTAATAGCTGGTTTAGATTCAAGAGCAGTTTGTTATGTTGTCGCTGTCCAGGTGGAAAACATGAGTTCTGCAATGAATTTGACTTGCGGAAGCCCCTGGAGAGGCAATTTCTAAGTGGCAAGCATATAGATTGCGTTAGCATTCAAGATTCTCCAAATCTTGTTACCCTTAATGACCATTGTGCCACATTTTTATCTCAATTTCCAAGGTATAGTACTATTGATATATGCTTTCATGCCTTTACTTCAATCATGTCTGGCTAGTGAATATATATGCATATCGATTGGTTTTTCACAATGTCAAAGTAGCATGTTTTTTTTGCTTGGAATGTTTGAGAGGGGAGAGGATAAATGATATGTGGTTGGTTGGCCTGCGCCCAATACAAATTTCAAAAAATTGAAATGGCTTTGGTAGTCATTTGACTCATTTTTGCAGCTAATGCAAGGAAATGAAATTATCACATTCCTTTTAATTTTTCACAACTATGTTTATAAGTTATAACCTCTTTGATCTTAAAAACTCATATGAGACTGCTCCCAGTTTTTTTGTTAGTTTCATTTAATTTTTATGGCTTCTTGTCGATTTCTTATGAAATCTGAATTTGAGTCGTTAAGAGTTCTCATTAAAAGCGCACTGGTTGGCTTGTAATGAAACTATTGATAAGGCATTTTAGGTGGTCATGGTCATATATATATATTAATTTTTATATCTGATCTTAACATTTTCCTTCTTTTGGCTGAACATACAGAAGTGATGGAAGCATTTCTTCCGTTGGTCGTATTGCCATTCAATCGTTCTGTGCTCCACAGTGTGAATTTTCCAATATGGTTAGTGGTGGTTGTTATTTGCTCCTAAACTCTTAATTACATTTAGCCTCGGGTTTACGGATGCCTCTTGTTTCCTCTGCTTAGCAGTTTTGTTGTTAGTGTTTCTGTACTGCCTTCCCCTTTTCCAAAACCTTTTGTCGGAACAAAATATGAGATATAGGATAACAACACATTTCCTGTTGTTTCAAACTCTCTGCAATTTGATGCTGAAGTTGAGCATAGTGCTATCGCATTGCAGGAATGGGACATGCTTTCCTTTGTTAGATCTCTAAAAGGCATGGTTAGATCTTCAAATGCAGTTGCTGTGGTGACATTTCCACCTAATCTTCTTTCGCCATCCTCCTGTAAAAGATGGCAGCACATGGCGGACACCTTGCTGTCGGTCAAAGCAATTCCAGGTCAATATCAGCTTTCACATTTGCTTTTGCTCTGCCAAATATTTTGTCAACCATAATCTATATGAATCTTTCTGTTTTAATGTGGATCATTCATTCAGACGAGGACAAGGAATTGGAAAAACTCCTTACTGGTTACCAGGACATGGTTGGCCTTCTGAATGTGCACAAAGTAGCACGTCTTAATACACAGGTACGACAGTTCTCAATTGATTTCTTTCACTGCTGATCTGCTTCTTCATTATGTAATTCGGCTTGATTGTTAACTTATTTATAATTTCTAACGTGTCAGCAGGTTCCTGTGATTCTTGAGGCAACAACCTTGTCAATAAAGTTGAAAAAGCGGAGGTTTATGGTTTTAGAATGTCTAAACCAAGCCCCTATTGATGGCTCAAGCGGGAGTTCATATGGCACTACCGGTAGTTGTTCTGTGTCCTCTAAAAGTGGGACTCTTGATTTTTAGCTCCCAACTTCGTATTCATTTTAGAAATGTCATTGATAAGAAGTTCATTTTCTTAAAGTAAAATATAAGAATCAGCCATCAACCATGATTGCAAAAAAACTCCAGAGTCAGGAGTTTCATGCTCTGGGCTGGTCTTGTGTATTCCTAGCAATTTAGGTCTTTTTTTTTTATCATCTTCTTTCTTTTTTAATTTCTGATATCAAGATCGAACAAGTTTTGGGCTTCAGCCTTAATTTGGGGGGGAGCTTCTACAATGAGGAGTTTAGAGTGATGAGCTTATTTGAGGGGTTTAATCCAACCATCAAACTATTTAAAATGTTTAAGTCCTCACTCTAAACTCCTCATTATAGCTTGGGTGCCATGGAAATTTGGGTCACCACCCACTGGGTGTCAATATGTGAAGTTGTTATATTTCCTTAAAATGTGAAGCTACCAATTGATTACTCTATTTTTTGGGTCCTGGAATACATGACATCGGGTGCAAGGATAGATGCTCTCTTGACCACTTGAACAAACCCCTTGCAACTAATTACTCTTCTAAACGTGCATTTACATTACATGGATTAAGAAGAGTATGGATATGGAAAAATTTAAAAGTAGCTTAGCTCAGTCCACTAGAACAAAATTTTACAAGTACAATTCTTTAGTCCATCTCAACTCCCTCCCAACAAAAGATTCTCAACAGATTGTAATGAAGGGTTATAATGAAAGGATCCTTAATAGTCATCCGATCACGTGCAGTGTTATTATTGGACGACAAGGTTGTACCCCTCAACAAATCCCTCTTACAACCTGTACTGTGAGAGGGCTAGGGCAAACCATGTAGAAGAATTTCAGCCTCCCATCATCTCTAAGGCCTGAATGCTTCAAGCCAGAAGAATCCCACCTCAATGCTATTCACCAAAAAGAAAAGAACCAAATTTCAGTGACGTGATCATTATCGTGATCCATCGAATCCAAAAAGTTATAAAAGAACCAAAAAGTCGAGAGATTATTAGGGTGATTTTGGTGTTTTTCATCAAAGCGCCAAAAAGTCCACAACCTTTTCCAGTTTTGTCACATTGCTGGACAATAACGGAATTAACCCTTGTCCCCCTTGTGTAGCTGAAAAAATTAAAATAAAATGAGTGAGTCATTTTCACCCTCACCCTCACTGTATCCACGTCACATTGTGGGATTTGGTGGGATGGGATGTAACAAAAAATCACAAACATCAATGACTGCCATCGCATTTGAATCCAATTTAATAATTATAGTGCTTTGAATTCTAATCTCCCATAATAATTCTACTTTCTTTTTTCTGGGTTTCTTTATCAGACAACCAGCATCAACTTGGTAAATCTAAAGCGATGAGACGCGTTTTCTTTTTTACTTTTTTCTCATGTTTGTTTTACTTCTTCTTCTTTTACTTTCATTATTTTTTACTTTGTTTTTTCATGGAAGTAAAGCATCCTGTCCTCATCAATGGAAAATGTCATCTAAATTCATATCCATATATAACATGCTTTATCCGTAGTTTTCAAGAGATGTTAGTTTTGGTCGGTTGACAAGTAATAAAAGATAACTCTACCCTAAACCAAAAAAACCAAGTTCTTCCGTCTTACACAATAATTTGTCTTATCATGTTCACCATCTTCTACCATTCTACGTACGCATAGTTGACATTATCGAAACATGTACAATCCTTTATTATTTTGCAAAGATAAATTTAAAAGTAATTAGCTCTTGATTTAGTGTTATTTATCTTTTTAATGTTGAAATAGGTTCTAAGTTCAAATCTCCATTCTTCCGTTAAAAGACTATACTTATCTTCTAATCCGTGGAATTAATGCAAGGACTTAGACAATATAACAATAGTCAAAGGACCTGATCAATAAGAAATAATATAAGGATTAGATCCAACTATTAATATAACTTTCGGATTTATCCTAAAATTTTCTGTAAGACCCGTGTCTTGATGAAGCAAGAACGGTGAGCAATCCCACATCGCTCGGGGAGAGAAATGTGAAGTGTCTTATATGTGTGGGTATTTCTCTTCCTAACACGAGGCCTTTTGGGAGCTCACTAGCTTCAAATTCCTTGGAACTTCAAAGTTAAGCGAGTTTGAGAGAAATGGCTCATAGTGGCTCCCTATAATTAAATGCTACTTTACTTTAAGTTTTATTTAATGCTAACTATTTTTTTTTATGAAGAGGGAGCATTAATGCTAAATTAAAAAAAGAAATAAATCATTTATGATTCCCTAAATTAGAGAGTATGGTTGGAGTTGAAATGTTATAAGGAGCTCATAAAATAGCCTTATAGTGTTTTTAACTAAATTTTAACTAAAAAATAAAGAGCATGATTGTGGATGCTCTTACTACTTCATACTCATATTGGACCATATTGGATTGTACTATGTTGTATTATTTAGGGATATTTAACAAAACTTTAGTATCATTTAGTTTGTTGGATTCCTGCCTCAGTTTTGCACGAGTTTAGTCCAATTTAAGAGAATTAAGTATAGTTTAATTTATCAACTAACTCTCAGTCTAGTGGTATTTCTCTTTTCAAGAATGGAAACAGGTTCCAAGTTCCCATCTCCATTACCCACTGATAGAAAAAAAAAAAGCAGTCTAATCATGCTTAGCTCAATAGAACTATACCGAGCCCTTAAAATGTCTACTAACACCGTATATATATACTTACCAAACATCTTGCACTCTACTTTTCTTCTCCTATTTCATCCAAAATTTGTAACATCCCACATCGACCAATGGAGAGGGGGTAATGTGCCTTATATGTACATACCCACCTCCATCTAAGACGAGGTTTTTAGGAGCTTGAGGCTTTGATTCCATAGGAACTCAAATTAAGCGAGTTTGCCAGAGCAATCCCAGGGATGGGTGACTCATTGGGAAGTTCTTGTGAGTTCTCGTAAACAAACCGCGAGGCGCCAAAACGAACAATACCATGCTACGGCGGAGCCGTGGAGCCACGGAACCGATTCGGGATGTGACAAAATTTGTTACAACTTCAATTTGGGATGAAAAAGTGCATCATAACTTCATTTTGGGATGAGGGTTGACATAGACCTTTATGTCGCAGACCCACCCTTATCCTTCAAGGAAAAAAAAATCCAAAAATAGTGACAATAACCTAAATTTGAAAGCAAACACATAACTTAGTCGCGGCAATTAGCCCTGGGCACGTGATTATAAGAGGAATTCCAGTTTGAGACATCTTCCGAATCCGAATAGAGTGGCGAAAAATACTACTAGATCAATAACTACTTTATAGACGCATTGATGGTTGGTTTATTTCAAAAAAAGTTAAACAAAACAACAAAGAAGCAACTCTTGATCCACATTTTAAGCCTCAAACTTATGAGCAGGAATTGAAGTTACAAGAAAAGGGTAAGAATCCCACATGAACTACAACAAGGAAACACAAAAGAAAGAGAATAAAATAGGAAGATGAATAAGCAAAGCAAGCAGCTTGCTTATTCATGGACCCATATGAAATGATCACGTGCACCGAAATCGTGTAAAGGACTGTTTGGATGACCACTAATAAACTAACAATTTGTTGTAACCCAAAAAAAAAAAACTAACAATTTGTCAGTTTTGGATTATTTTGGGCCACTGGATTGGTCTTTTAATCCAGTCCCATGTGATGTCCACAGCTCAGCGACAAGTTCGGTGGGGGCAGCCCTCACATGTCCTCGGATAATAGTAACCCTCAACAAACAAAACTCCTTTTGACCAATCCACAAACGTCATACCAGAATTTTCTTTGAGAAATGCTATCAATTCTCTTTTTTGGACATTCTTTATTGGAAAATATTAGAGGCAACTTTGGCGCAGTGACTTCTCTAATAGAGCGTGAGGCCGTTCTATTAGAGTTGGTCTTACAAAGTTGTCTTCTCTATACTTCTTTATTATCTCACGTGACGTGTGTCGATTCTACACTAAAAACAATGTCATTAATACATTAGGCATTGTTTTTAGTGTAGAAATCGACACACGTGAAGATAATAGAGAAGGTTGAAAAGAAGGTCGGAGAAAAGTTCTTTAGCACTCCATATTTTATTTTTATCTTCGTTTTATTTTATTTATTTTATAATTTTATAATTTTGCTTATTTATTTGGTTTTCTATTTCCAAAATAAACAACGGCATGCATTTGAAAGCACATTGAAAAAGCAAAAAGAATGGGTCCATACGAATGAAGTTGTTGTAGCTGATAGTGATTATTTGAAAATGACTTTAGAGGGCTGTCCTTTTCATGATCATGTAGAGGTAAATATGATTCTGGGGGTGATTTTGGAGTAATCCCATGGTCCTGCATCATCACAAGGAGTAAAGACTAAAGAAAAACAATTATGATAGGGAGGGGTCATCCTAACCACTACAATTGACCAAAGGTAATTTAGATTTTTAATGACCACGATAAAAATAAAAAAAATTTGTTAGTATCACAATCTTGACCTTAACTAGACGACTAAAATCCTAGCCTCTCTCTTTCTCTGTTAAAGAAAAAAACTCAATAGACGAGGCTGAAATGAAAATGTCGATAATCAAATGACTAAATAATTTCTGATTTAACTGAACTTACACACAGCAAGAATCCTTTGTACAAACACATATATCTTAGAGGTAATAAAAATGTGAAATTAAATTCATTAAGTGGTCTTACAAACAAAGGGCATGTATAAAACTGAAAATATGATCCCCCACACGTTTTCTTTTCCATCACAATAATTAACAAGTTTAGGGAGAATATTGAGTCTGACTCAGTTTTAGTTTTGAGGCATTATTTATATAAACACACCTTTTGACCTTGAAAACTTTCATATAGTTTTGAGTTGTAGACCCAATGTCCCATGGAGGCCGAAAGATTTCCCAAAAAGCGAGTTTAATTAATATATTATTCTCTAATATCATTAACCAATTTCAGTTTTTTTAAATATAAGAGAAAGTCTAAATTAGAAGGGAGGGAGTTTCTCACACTAAAAAAACTTACTTGTAACAATAATAACACTGTTTTGCTATATCTGATCAATAACACTATGACAGGTGAAAAATTATCCTACATGCCATTGTGTTACTGACCAAGAATAGCAAAAAGTGCTATCCCCGCATGAGAGCATTTTCTACTGAGCTAGACTTGTTGGCACCAACTTCAGTTTTTAATTATGCCAAAGCAAGATTATTTGTGACTTTGATATCAAAGCAAATTTAGTCTTTTTATAATGTTAATTAGCAATCTAAAGTATGGTATACTTTAAACGATGATACTTTTTATGTTGAATTATTAGATTTAAGTTGAGTAACTATTTGTTTACATGACACAAATGGAGCCCTTGATATGAAAGCAAATGTAGTAATTTTTTTAATGTCAAAAAAGCAATCTAAAGTATAGTGTGAGCTATAAACGATTTTATTTCTTATGTTGAATTATTAGTTTTGAGCAACTATTTCTTTATTATGACACAAATGGAGCCCATCCTTTCCACCCTCAACAACCAAAAAGTAAAAAAATAAAAGCGAAAATGTGTTCATTTTCTTATACATTAAACACATAGGACACTAGATGGAGGATGAGTAACCACTAAATTAAAAGCCAGTTAATAACTTATTTGCAATTACAAAAAAGGGCAAATCAAAATATCCATGTAAGAAAACCAACAACATATTAGTTGTTGGTTATAAAGAATAGTTGAGAAAAAAGAACGAGAATCAAACTTCAAGCGATAATAAGTTTAATCCCTTTGTAGATAGTTGTAGTGGTCTTTGTGGTTATTGTATTTGTCATTCGTGGAGTAATTTATAAATGCAATTTCTCTACTGTTTGAAAAAAAAAAATCATCACCAATGTTTGAGTCAGTTGGGTTCGCTGATTCATCGTGGGCGATTGTCTCTAGCAAAATACTGATAACGATAAATCAGTTTATAGTTTTAAGTTTTAACCATGACAAGTGCTATTTTTTTACTGCTGTAAAAAAGCCTTCCAAAAAAGTAAAAAAACGTAGTATATAAAGGAATCTCCACCTGAAATGAGACAGACGGACCAAAAAACCTGAACCCGAACCGAACCCGACGCCGCCCAATCCCCCTCCCTCAGGTGCCCCCTCTGCCATCTGCCTCGCGACAAAAACCACGAGGGTATTTTCGTCATTTGAAATAAACCGCCCCGACAGCTTGCGCGCGAATGTTCGCTCGCTCCACCACGAAAACAGAAAACTTTGACCCTTCTCTCACTAAAAGGAAAACGTACGAAAATTAAACTAAAACCACCAAAATTTACCAAATAATTAAATTAAATTAAATCAATTAATTTCTTAATTATATATAATCCTCCATCATCTTCGGCTCGCTGTCTGATCCTCAACTCCTACAAATTAAATCAGCGAAATTTTTTAAAAAAATAAATAAAAACCCTAACTACCAGACTCTCTCTCTCTCTCTCTCTCTCTCTCGCTCTCGTTCAGTCGCTCTCACACTTCACTGCTCACTGAAAATTCCATCAACTTCACAGCTTTGAGCTCTTTCTCAGACTCAGAGCTTCACTCTGCTCTGCAACAACCAAGCGAAATGCGATCCGCATTCTGATCAAATCTCAGTCCTCCGTTCCGCATTCAAGCCTACATGTAAATCTAAGCTCTCGTCCTCCTCTGCGATTCGTCTCTTGGATCTCTGCAAGTAACCAACCATTGCTGGCTTTTGAATTTTTATATAATATCTGAATCTCTCTCTCTTTCTTTAAATATGAATGCGATCTTCTTTTGTTCTAGCTGATTATTCTTTGCTTGGATCGCTAACAAAGTGGTTGCTTTTGTTTTTGTTATATATTTTTATTTTAGTATATTTCTAAAATTCATGAGATTCATTTTTACTTTTTTTTAAAGATGCTTAGTAATGGAAGCTACTTTTTTTTTAAGTGCTTCTTTGTGATCTTGAAGCTACTCTGCATTATCTCTTCCACTCAGTCAGTCACTCACTTATTTACTCATCGAACTTTGATTTCTTAGACTCAAAGACCCTTTGTGCTTATTTAACTACTTCAGCAATCTGATCCTACCACAAGTTGGTACATATTTAATTTCTGTATATAGTTTGGGTATGCAGTTTCAGACTTTTAGTAATATTAGCATTCTAATTCTTTCTCTGGGTATTTTGTTTCCGATTCAGATTTTGAGTTTCTATTAATTCATTATTGTTTTCAACTTCACAGCCATACAGAATACTTAAATGAAAGGAAGATTAAGCTAATTTTTTGTTTCCAATGAATTTATAATCCTTCCATATCCCAGGAACCAAAAAAACAAAAATGCTTACTTTGATTTCTTTGAGCTTGTAATGGTGAAAGCCTCCAGTTGTCGTTATTTGTGGTAATTGTCCTCATAAGTATTGTGTTTTTTAATTTAGTATACTTAGGGATCAACATCATATTATTGACTCTTGGTGATTCTGATGATTCAGATCTTGTGGAGTACTGAAGTTGGATACTTGAATGGTAAAAATGAGGGCTGCGGAGTTTGGGTATGCGGTTGCAGTATTATTTGCCCTTTTAATTGTTGGCAAAGCAGATGTTTACATTGTGACAATCGAAGGAGAGCCTATTATAAGTTATAAGGGTGATGTTGATGGTTTTGAAGCCACTGCTGTGGAATCTGATGAGAAGATTGACACAACTAGGTATATGCAAAAAATTTCTCTTGATTTTTTTGCCATATATTTTTATATTTTGTATATATGCAAATACATATACATAAAATCCATATAGCATGTATATTAATTTGTGTATATATGTTTAGCTATATTATGTAGACAGAAAAGTTTCATATAGATTAGAATCTTATCCTATTTCCAACCACTCATAAACACCCTGAGATGCTTTTACTATTCCAAAAAGCATTGCAATTTAATTTATCTGTCATTAGTGTTGCACATAGTCCTATTGGGGTTCTAGAATTCTGTGGTTCTTTGTTGGACCAAAGACTTTCCTGAATAACTTGTATGTTGTTGGGTCATATGAATTCTAATTCTATGGTTGACTTTGCATTTTAATGTCTAATCATGTATAAGCAAGTTTTCTTTCTTACAAAAAACAAAAATAAATCATGTATAAGCAAGTTTACGAATATGCTTAGGTGTGTAAAATCAAAACTAGTTTCAAGGTGGATATGGCATTGTAGAGATGGGGGAATGACTTCAACATCAATCCATCCAAGCAACACTGGGTATTGGTTTTGCGTGCACTCAGGACCTGTTGCTGTCTAGCTCTTAAACAGAGATACACTGTTCTTATTCCATCCAAGAAAGCTTGGGTTAAATGGTTTTGCTTGCACTCAGGAACTGACATTGTCTAGCTCACTTGTTTTACTAATTGCTTGCCATAATTATTCTAAAATGATAACCACTCAGCACGAACAAAGTTATGTTGTTCTTAATTGTTACTTGTATGAGGGCTTTTACTTAGGGCCAGATGGTTGTTGCATGAAAATCAAGAATCTGTCCAAATTTGTGCGGGTTTTAAATGTACGAATCTAATGACATGGACAGAGAGTCATTGAAAAGAACTATTACCATCTGTAGAACTACTTTTGTTGGACCATTTATGAAACCATATGAAGTGCAATGAATCCTCTATATATTCTGCTAATATTCGGCATTTGATTGATGGTTTTCCGCAAGATGATAAATATATCGTAAAATTCATCAAACAAATCAAACTAGCAATTTTGTTTTTTCTTTTGTTTTATGAAATGGTCAAACAAGTTAAAATACAGTTCTATCCAATATGTTTTTGTTTATTATGGCAATCATTCCTTTGTTATTGCTTATTAGCATCAATAGGTTTTTGTAAACCAAATTTGTTAAAGATTCTTAAGAAATCTTACAAAATGTTTCCCACCCTAAATAGTTGCTGGCATATATATACTAATTAGTTTCATCCATATCTTTCCTAATATATTCAGATATAACCATCATGTACATATTAATTATTACAGTACCGTTATGCGACAACTTATATGCAACTAGTTACTTTGTCCAGAAAAGATTGCATTTCAATATCATCTCATGGTCTATATAGTGCACTTCCCTCATTCTAAATTATATCATATATTTAGGGAGATATTCCCCTTTACCGGAGGGTTTGTTTTTTTCTCTGTTTTTGAACCTGAAAATGAACCGTGTTAATTAACATTTTGTTATCTCAATTTTGCCCATTCTTGTGGTCTTCTTTCAGTGAATCAGTCACGTCCTATGCCCGACACCTTGAGAATAAACATGATATGCTTCTTGGGATGTTGTTTGAGCAAGGGACTTACCAGAAACTCTACAGCTATCAACATCTTATAAATGGCTTTGCAGTCCACATTTCTCCTGAACAGGTGACACCTTGGACAGACACTTCCTCTTTGTAACACTTGTTTGAGTCACCAATATTAATGTCTACTCTTGCATTGCCGTTTTCTTACGCTGTTCCTTATATTAGTAGGCAGAAAAATTGATGCGTGCTCCTGGTGTGAAATCAGTGGGGAGAGATTGGAAGGTTAGGAGACTTACAACCCACACCCCACAGTTTTTAGGGCTTCCAACTGGAGTATGGCCGACAGGAGGTGGCTTTGATAGGGCCGGAGAAGATATTGTGATAGGATTTGTGGACTCAGGGATTTACCCACAGCATCCAAGCTTTGCGTCCTACAACTCTGATCCTTATGGACCTGTTCCAAAGTACAGAGGTAAATGTGAAGTCGATCCAGACACCAAGAGGAGCTTCTGTAATGGGAAGATTATTGGAGCCCACCATTTCGCCAAAGCTGCAATAGCAGCTGGGGTATTTAATCCTTCTATTGATTTCGCCTCTCCTATGGATGGTGATGGACATGGAAGGTTAGGTCCCGTACTTCTGTTATACGTTCTTCATGGGAACCTTGCTGTTGCGTATTTTCTCTATTTCATTCTGACTGGATATTTAGTTTATATCAGTCTTTCATGCATATACAGAAACATATTAGTTTCAAAGAATTAAAGAGTAACTTTTACACGCTATTACGCATAGATAAATACCATGACTGGCAGCAATTGGAGAGTCCAATTATTAAGCTTAGAAACACTTCCTTATAATAAAAATATTTCATTATGTTATTGCGTGAACAAACAGATAAGGACATTTCTTAAAACACGTCCATCTATATTTATTCAAAATCGATGGATGAGCATATGGATAACAATGTGCTGACAAAAGTATCATACATTTATAATTGATAGATTTCAGAAGATGGAACTTTTGGGTTTCACTGTTCAAGTGAGTAAAACCATGACAACCACAAAAGTTCTTCATTCCTACTCAGAGTTGATAGGAATTGTTTTGCTCTTGTTTATAGCAACATTTATTTGTAACACAAAATCTGTTGATCATTTCCTTTCCCGCTTTCTGCTGGAGATTTTTGTTTTGTTTTGTTTTTCTGTCTGAAGCTCTTGTCCTCCTGTCTTTTGTTTCTTTGTCTGCCAGTCACACTGCAGCAATTGCAGCTGGAAATAATGGAATTCCTGTGAGAATGCATGGTCATGAATTTGGGAAAGCAAGTGGGATGGCTCCACGTGCCAGGTAAGGGATCATAACTTCCTCTTGTCATGTCTTGAATCCAAGGAATACATATCATTCTTTCTTTTAATGGATACACATAAATTGCTGTGTCCAGAATTGCTGTATATAAAGCCCTCTACAGGCTTTTTGGAGGGTTTGTTGCAGATGTAGTAGCCGCAATTGATCAGGTGCGCAATAATTCCATGACAGAACAAATAAAGTTGGGTGATGCTAGTAGTGCTGTTTCTTGTGTATGTTTGAGTGTGTCAGGGTGTCTTTTGTTGTGTGTGGGGTATGTGCACTTGTAGATATAACCTGTTCTCTTATTTGAGTTTTGTTCATCCATGTTCCCTGAGATTACATTCTTGCTTACTTTGCAAAACTCTAGCAATCTGTTTAGCATGTGATCTGATTTACCATCTTTGCTTTTGTTTTGTATTTGACTCTTTAGCAATAAGAGAAAAAGAAAAGAAAGTATTTTTGATTCTCCACTTTAGCACATCTGTCTCCATCATCTTAAACCAAAAAGAGGGTAAACATTTAAGTTGGTTGCGTATGAACTTCTTCATATTTCGAAGATAAAATGAATAGATTTTGTCTTACCCCAACTAGTTTTACATTCTTTTGGGATACTACCTTTGGTTGCTATGCCCTGGAATGGTGATTCTTAATTGAAAATAATTTTTGAACAGGCTGTATATGATGGAGTGGATATACTGAGCCTTTCAGTGGGACCAAACAGTCCTCCAGCTACCACCAAGACCACTTATTTGAATCCTTTTGATGCCACACTTCTTTCAGCTGTGAAAGCAGGTGTATTTGTTGCACAGGCAGCTGGAAATGGAGGACCTTTTCCAAAAACTTTGGTTTCCTATAGCCCTTGGATAGTATCTGTTGCTGCTGCCATCGATGATCGCAGATACAAAAACCATCTGATGCTTGGAAATGGAAAAATATTAGCTGGAATTGGGTTGTCACGTAAGTATCTGTTTTGGGAGCAAGCGTTTGTATTCAGTAACCTTTTGTTCAATAGCATTTTTGTTAGTTGCCCCTTCTCTACATTTCTGCATTTTGCAAGCTGACGTACTTCCTCCTGTGTTCCTCCTTTTGCAGCATCAACACATCCAAATCGAACGTACACATTGGTTGCTGCAAATGATGCTCTTCTTGATTCTTCAGTAGTGAAGTATAGTCCCTCGGATTGCCAGAAACCAGAAGTCTTAAACAAGAACTTGGTTCAGGGGAATATTCTTGTTTGTGGCTATTCATTCAATTTTGTTGTTGGTACTGCATCAATCAAGAAAGTGTCAGAAACAGCCAAAAGTCTTGGTGCAATCGGCTTTGTTCTTGCTGTGGAAAATGTTTCCCCGGGAACAAAATTTGATCCTGTTCCTGTTGGCGTTCCTGGGATTCTAATCACTGACGTTAGCAAGTCAATGGTAATTATTTCAACTTTTCTCCTTACTGATATGGTTCCCTTTTTTTTTCTTTTTCAAACAGAATTCTAAAGATTTGAATTGTCTCATAATCAAGTCATGAGTCTGGAACATTCTCCGAGTGTTTTGCGAAATTTGATTAGAGGACTACAGTAGCTATAGCCAAATTCTGTCATACGCTTGTCATATTTGAAAAGTGGACAGGACCAGGAACAAATTTATACAGGGATAAAGGAAAATATATAATATAGTCAGGCAAATTTATTTTTGTCATGTCTTAGTAGCATATGAGTTTGATCCTAATAACTCTGTTTAAGTCTGGGCTCCTTTCTTGTCTTATGTATGTTCTAACTTTTCCCCTTTCATGCAATTATGTGCGTCATTGGTGCTTGGTGCTCTGGCTTTTGCCGTTATTCAGGATCTTATAAATTATTACAACATTTCTACATCAAGGGATTGGACTGGTCGTGTGAAGAGCTTCAAAGGTATAGGTAGCATTGGGGACGGTTTGATGCCTATACTCCACAAATCAGCACCACAGGTGGCACTATTCTCTGCTCGAGGACCCAACATCAAAGATTTCAGCTTCCAAGATGCAGATCTTCTCAAACCAGATATTCTAGCTCCTGGTTCTCTGATTTGGGCAGCTTGGTCTCCAAATGGAACTGATGAGCCTGATTACGTTGGTAAGAATCGAATCAAAGTGTTTAAATGTTCTCTCCCCAGATTTTGATGTTTCAAGCTTTCCCCATACGACACAGTCTATCAAACTTTAGTGCCGTAGTGCAGTTATTATGTGGTTTGGACATAAATGTTAAAAATAGGTTTTTGAGGTATCAAAATGCTGAAATAGGTTATCAAAATTTTGGTAAGGTAATGCTCGTTTTGCTAAGAAAATAAGGTGGAAGTATTCAGAATTTTTTTGTCAGTAATTACTTTTCCTTGTCTTTCTCAGCTGTCAAATTAAACCTAAGGCAATAACAATTGTACCTCTAGAGATTCAATTTGACATATTAACGGATTATTTGCTATGACAGGGGAGGGATTTGCTATGATTTCTGGAACAAGTATGGCTGCACCACATATAGCAGGAATAGCTGCTCTTATAAAGCAAAAGCACCCTCATTGGAGCCCTGCTGCCATCAAATCAGCCTTGATGACTACATCAACAACTCTGGACAGGGCTGGAAGACCTCTTCAAGCACAACAATATTCCGAAACACAAGCCATGAAGCTGGTCAGCGCCACCCCTTTTGATTATGGGAGTGGCCATGTTGATCCAAGAGCTGCCCTGGATCCTGGACTAATCTTTGACGTGGGTATGTATTCTTCTACCTCTTTATAAATGATTTTACGCTACTGGACTTGAAGTAAATCCCCATGCAACTTTGGAAATATGGATTGTCCAAACCAGGGAAGAAAATAGGGGGTGGGGACGGGGGGATTAGGAAGCATGAGGAAATCAATATTTTAACAAACATTTCCCATAAATGTTAAAGAAAAGTTTGTAGGTTGCCTTCCAGAGCACTGCAGATATTTCCTGCTGAGATGAAACAGATTATTCTGTTAAATTATTTTGGCCTGTTATCTGATGAAATCTCAATCCAATTTTTATTGAATTTTAGGTTATCAGGATTACTTGGGTTTCTTGTGTACAACATCTGGTATTGATGCTCGTGAAATAAGGAACTACACAAACTGCGCCTGCAATTACACCATCGGCCACCCATCAAATTTCAACTCTCCTTCAATCGCAGTATCTCATCTAGTGAGAAGTCAAACAGTTACACGCACAGTCACAAATGTTGCTGAACAAGAAACTTACGTGATCACAACAAGAATGGCTCCAGCCATTGCCATTGAAGCCAACCCTCCGGCAATGACTCTGAAACCTGGTGCATCACGAAAGTTCTCGGTGACTCTCACAGTTCGGTCTGTGGCCGGAACCTACAGTTTTGGAGAGGTGCTAATGAAAGGTAACAGGGGGCACAAGGTGAGGATTCCGGTGGTTGCCATGGGTTACCAACGGTAGTTTGGTTTGGTTAAATTAAAAATTTTAACCGTCATGGTTGTAATATTCTTTGTAATCTGTGGGAATAAGGTGTGAGGCTAGATGTACGTGTCTGAAATATATATGTATGTGGAATAGCTGTAAAGAGAACTGGTATGAGGGGAGGCTCTTAGTTTCTTCCACTTATAAGTTTTGCTAATTTGATTTGATACAAGTTTTGTTCTTTGAATTTTTGAACGTTACTTTAATGCATCATCTCAATTGGCCAACTACTCTGCATCTCTGCTCCAATAAAAGTGAGCCTTCCAAGGGTTTTTTTTAATACAAGTGATTGGGGAGGGGGCTTACACAAATATACATTGGGTGCCTGGAGTTTCGAATCTCTGTCCACATAGGTGGAGGTGGAAGAGCTCAACCATTGAGCTAAATTCCACTTTCATGTTTTAAATTCAAAGAGAAAAACATATTTGGTCAGTGCACTAATTAGTCATTTTTAAAATTTAAAAAAAAAACAGAAATGGTTGTGACATTTAGTCTTGTAAGAACTGAATAAATGCAAATGTTATTCCCATGATCTTGAAAAGTCTAGTTGAATGCATGAAGGATATGGGATATAAAGTTACGAACTAGCAATAGAAAAATCCCGCTGCAACATGAAGGATATGGGATGAAAAATTGAGTCGTTGTCATTCTATAGTAAAGGCCCTATAGTAAATATTGGAGTGTAAATCCATCAGCGTTGATTGAGAAGAGGGCTTTGGCAACCCAACAGATCATAACTTTGAACAACCCAACGTACAGGTCAACTTTGCATTATTACAAAAAATAAAAATAAAAATTACAATGCAATCCAGATATGGGCTTAGTCAAGTTAGTTAGAATGGATATGCTACTCACTCTTCACTCGAGTTGGAGTCCCTCTTCTCGTAGTTTAGATTAAATTAAAGTAGAATATCGTTTGTATAAAAAAAAATACAACTATGAAATTAAATATGTATTAAAGTCGTGCCATGCACTCCAATATTTACTGCTACACTTCATCCTAAAAGCCCAAATGGAATTAAGAGTTAGTTAGATTAACTCTATAGTAACTGAGAGAGTCTGTAGGAATTTAGTTGAGAAATAGCACTCTATTGTTCTTGAGATATTTGAGACAAGTAGAAGGCAGGTTCTATCAATACTTGAAGTGATGATTAAATTACTTTTCTCTCTCATATCTCATAGTGAATAATAAATGCAATGGCTTAGCATATGGGTTAGTTTTTTAACACATGGCATTCTAAAGGGAGACGAGGCCACACCAAAGTTTAAGTGAGCAAAAACGCTACATCACTTTCATTCCAAATGTACAATAAACAAAAGCAAATAATTGAAATTCACGAGGAGCGCTCAAGTTATAACCAATTAGCAAGATAATACGATACGAACCATTCGTTTGAGTCCATTTAGTAATGTGATATTATAATTCGAAATGAGCATTTTTAAGTCATCATTCAAGGATCATAATATCAGCGAAACAAGAACAATTTTAGTCATTTAATTGAGATAAAAATAAATAGATGGATTTTCTTTTTGGTAAACAATAAAATTAATCATATGCTAGGTTTTGTTTGGGATTGTTTTTTTTTGGGGTCAAAAACCTACTTCACTTTAAAGTTAAGCAATTTAAGGTGTTTGTTAAAAATAAAATATCATAATTATTTTAAAAGCAGCCACTAAGTTGCTTTTCAAAGAAGCAAAGATAAGCCTTCAATAAATTTTTTCAATTCCCATATTATATACCATCGTTAATTTTTAAAAATGATATCATCTACCTCCACCACCACCACCACCAACACCACCATCACCTTCACTTCCTACACCCCCACCTCCACCTCCACCTCCACTTCTTTTACCACCTCCTCCTTCATCATCACCACCACCACCACCACATGATTAGCACATAACACTTTCAGAGTCGTTTGTTATGCGAGGCTTGGCTTGGCGCCTGACTGGACTAAATTTAGTACCATGTTTGTTTCATCTAATTCTAGTCTTAGATGGGATTGCAAATATCGGGCCCACCAAAAACACCTCCTTAGGAAGGCTTAACTAAACCCATGTGAAAAAGAGGCTTAACTAGTCCCATGCTCACTTATGTATAAGATGAATATATTATATTGTAATAATAATAACATATATTACTATTATACATATATAATATATATAATA
This sequence comes from Prunus padus, assembly GCA_024362665.1. Lineage (NCBI taxonomy): Eukaryota > Viridiplantae > Streptophyta > Magnoliopsida > Rosales > Rosaceae > Prunus > Prunus padus. The sequence continues at coordinate 5,847,568 of JANFAM010000020.1, forward strand.
TATATAATATACATAAACATATATACATGTATATTATTATTATAATATACCCATATACACATATACATATTAATATTATAATAATAGTATACATGTATATATGTAACATATATTATATATTATAATACATATATATATATATACATATACGTATATATACATACACATATACATTATACATGTATAATATATAATATATACATATACATATATACATGTATGTTATTATTATTATAATATACCCATATACACATATACATATTAATATTATAATAATAGTATACGTGTATATATGTAACATATATTATATATTATAATACATATGTATACATACACATATATATTATACATGTATAATATATATTATAATATATATAATATACATATACATATACATATATACATGTATATTATTATTATAATATACCCATATACATGTACATATTAATATTATAATAAAAGTATATGTGTATATATGTAATAAATATTATATATTATAATACATATATACATATGTATTATGCATATATATACATATATACATATTTATTATACATATATACATATTTATTATACATATATACATACATATATATTATACATATATAATACATATAATACATATAATACATATATACACCTATATACACACATATATATATATATATAAATATGTTTATATTATTTATAATATACATGTATTCATGTACATACACATATATATTATATTATATATTTATATATACATATATATTATACATATTATAAAATACATATATACACGTACATAATATATGTATTATACTTATATACATATATATAGATATTTTTGAAAAAATAAAAATTCTAGTCCTAGTCAGGCATACACCAAACGCAGGATAAGTCTTATCCAACTTAGACCAAGCCAAGCCAAGATCGTCCCTAAGCGTACCAAGCAAGACAAATTCGCAGAATAAACGAAATTTCTCAAGATTATGTCTATTTTAGTCATTATTCATAGTTAGAATAGCTTTATATTAAAATTTATCAAACGGTTTTGACACTACTTTTTATACTAGCAAATTACATCGAAACAAAATTAAACTGCTCTTAAACTCTCCTCAAAGTGGTTTTTGTTTTTAATTATGGTGTCTTAATAAAACCCTTAAAAGTATGCATATGTTAGGCGAAGTAACTTTTTTCGTAAAAACCAAAAACTATGTGTACTCGATTGGGCGATGAAAATCTTTTGTCTTAAACAACTCACAACCTTTGGTTAAGTGAGAGAGAGTCTTTGGTTTCATATATCCTCACACAATAATCCTTCTTTATGCTTGGTCTTAAAATTTTAATCCCTCAAGAAACCATGGGATTTGCTAGTGAGGTTTCCTGGAGTTGGCTGCCAGGAAAGCAGCTTGTACTAGATAAATTCTCTCTCCTTTTTGTTCCGCTGTTTTGATGCTACAGGTGTTATATCTCGCTATGTTACATATTCTCAAATTTGAATTGGATTACCAACTCCTAGAATATGAGGAATGGGATGGTATATTTTGCAATTATCATAATGGGGAATGCTAGCAACCTTCTCTCTAACCTTCTCTTTTGGACCTTCTCCATTTTTTGCTTGACATGTGTCACTCTTTTTACACATAAAACAATGCTATTAATTACAAAAAAACCAATAATTATATTTCCATATTTGCCCTTGGTTTCTCTTTGCTTTATCTTTTAGAAGAATGCTCTTGCTTTTTCAACTCTCTCAACCACAAAAGCTAAAGCGTCCTGTTCAGCGTCTCTCGCTCCAAGTCTTGGTCAAAGGTATGGTTTTTTGCTTTATTGTGCTGAAAATTGATATCTTTGGGAATTATTTTCTTAGGTTGATGGGTATTTCTTTCGTTTACTTTTGTTAATATGAACTGTAATATATTTATGTTTTCATATTGAATTCGATTTTGGTGATTTTTTATTCTTTTGCTTTTATATATTTTATCTCAAGCCTATATTGTTAGATGTCCATGGAAGTCGAGATTGACTTGAATTTGCCCGAAGAAGATGTTGATGGTGTGAGTCAAGATAACACTAATATATTTAAGAGTGCAAGCTTTATTAATGAAGACACAGACTTTAGTGAAATGGAATTCCATTCAGATGACAAGGCGTATGAATTTTATTCAGAGTATGCCAAACAAAAAGGATTTGCTGCCTCAAAGGTATCTTGTCGTCGGTCAAAGCCATCCGGAGAATGGATTGAGGCAAAATTTGCTTGTACGAGGTATGGGAAAAAACGAAAATCTGATGCTATTAACCCACGGCCTTGCTTGAAAATAGATTGCAAAGCAAGCTTGGAAGTCAAAAGAAAGTATGATGGAAAATGGTTTGTTTGTAATTTTGTCAGAGAGCATAACCACGATCTCTATCCAGAGCATATACACTACTTTCCAAGTAATAGAAGAATCACCAGTGCCGACAAGTATAATATTAATGCTTTGCATTCAGTTGGAGTGAAGACAAGTAAAATTTTTGCTGCAATATATCAGTTTTCTTTTGGAATTACCTTTAGGTGCATATATAACATATACATGTCAAGGTGTTTTTTTTTTATGTTATAGGAACAAGCACACACAAGGAATGATGCTTCTGATAGCTACAAGGGTACTCATGAATGCTTGCAACAAATAGTAAGTATACCATAGGTGATACACAAATTCTTCTTTTCAGCACTTAATAATCATAACCTTTTATTGAATTTTATCACTTGTGAATAAATCTTGTTTTTCTTTGATATGTTATAGGATGAATATGAGACTCTTAAAGGGCATAATGGAATGAAAGTAAATATGGACTGGATGCTAGTTAATATTGTCATATATGATTTATTTGTGTTTATTACTAATATATTTGTATTAATTAAGGTTCATATCTACTATATGTAACAGGGAAATTATAATTTGTGGACCTCAGACATGCATGAATATTTTGCTGGTCAAGCTACACAAGATGGTATTGTTGTAAGAACTTTTTTATATATTTATTTATAGAATTTTTATTTATTTATAAGAACTTTGTTTATGCTTGTTTGACCAATTGAATTTTGTGGTAATAGGAACAGTTGATACATATTAGAGAAGATTTGCATATGAAGTCTGGGAAGATGAGTGGTGAAGTGAAGTCGTATACCTTTGAAGAAGAGAAGTGAAGTGAAGTCTTGGGAAGATTAATCATCTTTTGTTTCAACTACTACTAGACTCTCTGGAAATTTTTTGGGAAGACTTTAATATTGTATACAGATTTCACTATTTGGTGTTTTGTAACCATTGCTAATATTAAAATGTGTTGTTTTGTTTCTATTCAGATTTGGGGGATATTTTGGTTTATTTAGTAGTATAAGAAATGCAATCAAGCAATTTCCTTTGGAAAAAAAAAATGTTAGTCTGTAAACTCTACCATTGGGGTGCTTACGGATTTGAAGGACCTTTTTTTTCTATCTAAAAACCCTTTGTGTTAAAAAAAAACGGACATTACTTCTTTTTTTTTTAAAAAGCTGACATTTTCTTTATAAAAAATAACTGACTTTAAATAAAAAATTAATAAGATGGTAAGAAAGTTGTGAAATTTTTTTGGATAAATTGAATACATTTATTAAGGGTAAACTTGGAAAGTAAAAGTTAGCTTGTATAATATATTAATAGCATTGTTTTAAGTGCAAAGAGAATGACACATGTCAAGCAAAAAATGGAGAAGGTCCAAAGGAGAAGGTTAGAGAGAAGGTTGCTAGCATTCCCCTAAAGGGATATTTCGTTTCTTTTTTCTTTTTTAAATGGGAACTAACATTTTTAGTAGATTGTTATATTAAGGGACGTGTGTCAAAATGTTAAGAAAGGAATAGGGAATTGGGGACAGCAGATCTCATCTCATCCCTATTAGGAGTGAGCACAATTTCGGGTCAACCTGATCATAGTGTGTTGGGTTGGCCTAAAAAATGAGTGGGTCTTGGGTTTAAAAATATCATAAACTGTTATGTACGGGTTGGAATCAAAACTTAAAAGTAGACCTAATTTGGAGTTAACCCAACCGAACCATCCAACCCGATCACAAAAAATTTGGGTTGGCCTAATAATAAGCAAGTCTTGGATCCAAGAAATCATAAACTGCTATATATCGAGTTGGATAATAAGTTGAAATTAAAACCAATACAACTCAACCCATGCCCACCCTTCCTTGTTATAGGGTTTAGCGAGGAAGTGTGACGTGGGAGAATCTAAGAGGCTTTCCAAAGCTAAGTGGGCCCACTAGCCAACTAGGCTATAAGTTCATTTAATTTGTCAGGTCTAATAAACTCGGTTATAAGTTCATGTAACGGTCAAATATCCAAGTTAAAATATATCAGTTAGTTTATATAGATTTCTCTAGAATTCTGCTGTTTATTATCACTGAGGTGTGATTTGGCACTGCTTAACGACAGCAGCTGGGTATTTGGTGCGTTGATCAATTAAATGGGGGAGCCATCACTCTTTGATAAAATGATCAACCATCTCCGTGCAACTTCCAAGTACGAGCATTAGTATTCTCTACTTCACCTCTCATTTCTCACTTCTGTCTGCATTTTGTTGTCGGTCTGAGTCATGCGTGCAAGGTGTTCGACAAAATGCCTCAAAGAGGCCGAGGCTGAGGTCGAGGCAGGGCAGGGAGCCAAGGGCAACTAGGAAAAGTTATTTTCTTTTTATAGAATCTTCAATCTCAATTGAGATAATGCCTGCATTTCTTACTGTCTTTCCTATATTCAATTACTACCATTTGGTGTTGATGAATGGTATCCAAATTCTCTCTGCTGTTCCTTGGACAGTTCTTTTCTTCTTTATAAAGTATAAATTCAAGTATGTGGTAATATCTTGAAACTTTTGGTGTAAATGGTAGTATCTTTTATAAAATTTCCTGAACTAAGTTAAATTACCATATCCATATGAAATTTTGATTGATGCAGTAGGATTTAGGCAGTTCTTGATTGTGGGGTGTCCCTAGGAAGCCTCTTGTCTAATCAACTTGACTTTGTTACGTTTGTACCACTCCAGTCTCCTTATGTTTATTGTCTGTGATATAAGGTATTATACTGGTTATCCAAAGGATCTTGGGCCATCAAGGATCATCCATTTTACATCAGAACGTGAGTTTGTGCAGCTCCTTCACGAAGGCTATCCTGTGGTTGTTGCATTCACCCTCAGGTCATCTAGAGTTGGTCTCCACATTTTTTATTTTTTATTTTATTCCTTTACTCTTCAATTGAAAGTCTAAATGCTCGCTTTGGATACTGCAGGTGTAATCTCACAAAGCATCTTGATAGCGTATTGGAGGAAGCTGCAGCCGAGTTTCATCCGCATGTAAAATTTATGCGTGTAAGTTATGTTTAAATGATGTCTTAACAAGCATTAGTTAAGTTTTAGAAAATAAATACCACTATCAATTTCTAATAATATATCTTTTTGCTTAAAATTATGAATGTTAAAATATGTTGATGCACACTAGTATGATCCTTCTGCAAGCATATATTAAGCAACATATATGTGAATTAAAAGCCATGTCTTTACTCTTGGCACTGTAGCCCATTTGCATTATTGGCATTCTTCCTAAACAGGGAGGTCTTGTGTTTAAAGTGGAGAGCTAGCCCCTGTTGGTGTAGCTCAGCCACCCTTAAAAGAGCAATGTCTTTGATGAATGCATGATTTCCTGATTTTTGAGCCAACTTTCACATAATTTTATGTTCATCTTCCCTTAGAACCCCCTAATATTCTATGATATAATTTTTTTTTCTTGCTCTGGCATATTTCAGGTTGAATGCCCAAAATATCCTGGATTTTGTATTACACGGCAGAGGAAGGAATATCCATTTATAGAAATATTTCATAGTCCACAACAAGTAAGACAGGATCTTTTTCTTATTCCAGTCATGTTTTAACTGTAACCTGTGGAGCTTATCATAGTTGACGTAGTTTGCAGTATTTTTTATGCGAACATCCTGCACTTGAAAGAACCTACTACTACGTAATTTTGCTTGCACTTTGGAAAATATTTTCTGTATTTTCTTTTCAACTATTGTTGATAATGACTTTTACTGTCATGCCCAAAGATAGAATCAGTTGTTGTGGGGCTTGGATCCTTTACCTCTCTTACTCCAGTTAAAGCTTGAAAGATTCCTAATCCAGGTGGACAGTGGCTGCTGGGCAGCTCATATATCATGGTTTATATAGTTTCTGAGAAAGTGTTGCAAAAGAAAATGAAAAAAAAGGAAGATAATGGGAAATGAAACAATATTTTCTCTCTCTCTTTTTTATTTATTTATTCTTTTTTTACATTGAACTAGAAGCAATTTGCCTTCAGCATTTGACACAATTCTTGGTTTTTTTTTTTTTTATAACATTGAAGTTTGAACTAGAAGCAAGTTGCCTTAAGAATTTGAAACAATTCTTGATGGAATGTAAAATGATCAGAGTTGTGTGATGACATTTGGTTTTTTATTGTAGTTTGTTTGGCCAATCTGCTTCATGATGTTACCATTTTTAGGCTGAATTTGTGCCCAGCAGGAAGATTAGTGAAAGTAGTGATTCTCTTTCCATGACATGCTTTGTAGACAGGCTGATGGTTTTCTTTTGTCCTAGTTGATAACTCCTTGAAATTACGCCCCTTAGACACTATGCCACTGCTCATCTTTCAGCTTATTGAAAATCTTTCTGGTGCAGACACTTAACCAGGGAAGGGTTGCTGATCCAAATATTACAAAGTACGCTGTGAAAGTTCTACCTGTAAGTTTCCAAGCTTGCTTACAAATTATGATGTTATTATCCTAAGAGGTGGACCTTCTCTATCATATTTTGACCTGATTTGATCACTCTGTAATTTAGCGAGGTCCATGAATAGCCATTTTCATTCTTATGCATTCATCCAAAGATTCAGCATCTTTTTTGTTCCCCCTCCTTTATGGAAACTATAGATTCAGTGTCTGAGAATTATAATTTCTCCAAACTAATGATGTATTGTCTGTTTTGTTGTATCTGCATGTGTCCAGTTCAATTACGACACTAGTGCCTATGGATTTAGAGAATTTTTCAAACGCCATGGAATACAGGTTTCAAATCCACAGTGAAAATCTTGTGAGGAATGAGTTCCAGTTTGCGATTGAATTAAATTTGGTTTGTTGGGAGATCAGATTATAATTCTATATAATGTAAGAAACCTGGGCCTATTTGTAATGGTTTGACATCTTTGAACAAAGGCTGAAGTTTTTGTTTGTTCTATTATTCAACAAATATGTAATGTCTGTTAGATCTTCTCGTACGACATGTATTTGTCACTTTGGGTTTGTTGCACTTTTTCTTTACAATTCCATTCCGTTAGATCTTTATAAAATAGTTCAGTGTTAATAGCATGCTCAGAAAATTAGGTGTATAGTCTGGTTATTTCAAACAAGAAATCTCTAGCCTTAATTCCACCTTTGGAGAAACGCCTACTTATGTTCATCTCATTACATTAAACCTTGCATCATTACATTGTCGTTTGAATTGGTCATGGCAGTATGCCCGTCCCCTTGCACCCGAGGTCTATCCCCTCCCTTGCACCCGAGGTCTATCCCCTCCCCGTACATTAGAGAAGTGTTTTGAAGGTGCTTCATTGGTGCATCCCATTGACCTCACCTCAGTATTAGGTCTCTTGAGCTTCCCTCGTTCTGGGCCTGCCCTCGCAGTTGTTTGCCTTCGGACTTAATGAAGATTCATTCAGGTTAAAATGAGGAAACAAATTGAGAAGTCACATTTGCGGTATGCATTTTTTTATTATCAACTAATCTACAAAAAACAAAAATAATAATAATGAAAATCTCCCTCTAGTAGAATCCAGGAAAAAACACGTTTTTCTTTTGACCGAACCTTAAAAGTAGAATTGGATCTATTGTTTTATGTAAGAAGATTGTAGATGTTTTGACCTTGGGCTAAATTCCCCAATTCTTTTATTTAGAGAATGATTTGGTAAGCTTGGCTTAAAAAGAATTTCTTTCTAGGGATGTGGATGTGTTGATGCTTCATGTTGTTTGAAGCTCTAGACGTTTCTATTGGCAACGACAAATAATTGCAGAAGTTTAGAATGAAACAAAAGGTCTATGAAAGAGCATTGAAAGTGGTTCAGTTGAGATGTTGATTTTGCAACAAGACAACAAATAGAATAAAACAATTTGACGTTATCCAGATTTCATATGATCGATTCAATATTAGGAGATTGACACTTTGCTGGATTTGGTGGCCTCATACGACGCATTGCATACCTAAAACGACAAGTTCTACACAATGTAGTTGGGGACTCTTGGGAGAGAACTCCTTCCCCTCTCTTCTTTCAACAATCGAAAGTTTTTGTTTGTTTTTATACAAGCGATATTGGGGAAGGGGTAATCAAACCTAGGACCTCGGATGGAGGGGTAAATCCTCTTAACTTAATGATTTGAGCTACAAACTCCTTGCCTATAACACCATTTTATCCAAATAATGTCCAAGCCTATACAAATTAATGATTTGAAAGATACCTCAAATAACACCATTTTATCCAAATAATGTCCAAGCCTATACAAATTCACTTAATGAGCTTCAACATAGACTTGATCATGCCTTATAACCGAGCTATAAAGTTTTGCCTCTAGAGGCCTCAAAATTCTAACAAAAACAAGAATGTTGTGAAATAGAATGTGGGAGCACAACGAAATATGAGAGTGAAAGATGCAATCAGATGAAAGGAAAGTCCAAGCATTCCTTACTTCAGTTTGCATTCAATAGCCTCCACATTTGGTGTTGCGGGCCATCCATATTTACAACAAAGTGCCATTTTATCCATACTTCACTCTCCATGTCTCCTACATTAATCTTCACTTTACATTCAATCAGTTCAATAGCCTCCGCAATTGGTGTCTTGGGGCATCCAAATTTACAACAAAGAACAGAAAAAAGTTGTTCAAAATCTACTCAATTCAAAAGAAGCTTTTTTGTTTTGTTTTGTTTATGCCAATATACATGCACGGTTCACACTACATTTTAATGGTTTGTCTCATGCTGCAAAAACTTTAGGGCCAGCTCTGACCATTGTGGTTGGAACTTGGAGATCAATTGTTGACTCATTTGGATGTTCCTTTTGCCTTTTACGGCTGTCAAAGCGATTATTCCAGTGAAAGCAAACTGCGAAAATGGCTTATAATACAAATTAAATAAAAAACTTTTCACGAAGTTAGACTTATTTGTTTTGTTTTTTGTTGTTGTTAAAATTAAGAAAGGGAGGGATTTACGTACACACTGTCAAAAGTGTCATGTGAGTTCGAATCTGAGGCCATTAGTCTGCAGTCAAGGCTATTTTACTCGCCATCAGACTTTAGTTTTCCATTCTTATTTACTCTAACTTTTAATTATAAAATACCAATTGTAATTTATAAGATTTGATTCAGCGGCACCTCTATATATGACCAATTATTTGCAACTTTATCATCCCGACTTTTAACGTTTCTGTAATTTGGTAATCCCCTTTTAAGACATACACAGCTCCTTAATTTAGGTGTGTTATCAACTTCTAACGTTTCTCTATCCTTTTCTTATAACGAAGCTTTTTGATGTCTAGAAAACTTTAATTTTCAAGTTTAGTGAATGTCACGAAACTTTCAAGCCTCGTGGGTGCGATCAAGATGTTCATTTTTTAGCTTGTTTTGACGTAAGCGAAATAGATTTTCATTTTATTGGTTAATAGAGATACAACAACGGTTGACAGATTGTATAATGGAATATGCTAGCGTCAATCGTCGTGCGTAGACATGTGCTACTAGCACAATTATATATGATTGTCTGCAATGGGTGCTTCTAAATAATAAATTTATGCAAAAAATATTTTTCAGTTTTTCATATTTACCTCTTATATTGAATAGCCTATTATGGCTTTTTACTGATGGAATAATGTTAGGGTGATCATATTTTAATAACAAATGATGTGGCAAGTGTATAAACACTATATATCCTGTAATTATTGTTCTTTTGAGGAGCCAAAAAAATATAAAACAACTGTCCTCATCCATAAGAAAAGTTTTAGGGCCTGTTTGGTATCCTATCCAAGTAGGAAACTCAAAAACTGTTATTTTTCTTAAAAATAAGGAGTTCTCAAATCCATAAGATTCAAAAAGCTATTTGGTATACAACTTGAAAACTGCTTTTGAATTTTTAAAATTTGAAAACTTGTTTGGTTGAATTCTTGAAAACAATTTTTTTTCTTCATTTTTTATAATTAAGATATTTTAATAAACATTATCAAAATTATATTAAACATACTATTTTTAACATCCATATTTTAATATCATACATATATGATCGAAAAGCTCAATTGGTCTTCAAGTCTTAAATAATAAATATTAAATTAAAACATTCTAGACTAAATAAATTATAAGACTAATGATTCTGAATATAATCCATCCACATTGCTCCGGCAATGTGATCTCTAGCATCACTCATTTCATTAGCATTGTCCTCATGCAAATGGATGTGTTCTTGATTCACTTAAGAGCTTTCTTCATCTACCATTTGAAGATCATTTGCTTGATATTGATGAAATATGATGTCATTTCTCGATTGCATTCTAATGAAGTTATGCATGGTACAACAAGCAACAGGAATACGTCTTTGTTTCCTGATTGGATAATTTGGCATTAACATCAGATAGGAAAGCGAGCATTAAGCACTCTGAAGCATCTTTCAATAACGTTACGTAATGATGAATGCCTATAGTTGAATAATTCCATTACCCCCCTTGGATGTCTGCCTCTCCTCTATAATCACGCAAATGATAACGCTCTCCACGATATGGTGCGAGAAACCCACGCATATTTGTATAACTAGAATCAACAAGATAATATTTTCGTATTTAAGAACAATTAATATAAGTATTTTACTCCATTTAAATATATTATAATATATATATATATATATTGTAAGTCGATATGTTTAATAATTTCATACCTTCTTTAGGCAATGAGAAGTTGTTCTCTTATCTACTTATTGCATCCATCAACACTCTTGAGTCATTAGCCGTTCCTTCCCATCCCATGTAAACATAAGTGAACAACATGCACACATAATATTTTGTGGCATCTCAACTTTTGTGCCTCGATATGGAATTTGTTTTGATGCAAGAGCCCATGCACTGATATGTGTTCCATCAATAGCACCAATACAATCCGACCAAGTGACAATTAAACCATGACATGTTAGTACTTAACTATATAACAAGAAAAAAAAAGTCGTTAAGTTAATCACATTTACCTTAATGGGTGGTAATTAGGATTTCTCATGATTTCAGGAGGTGTCACATCCATATTTGGAGGTTGAATTATCTGAGTACCAAGTCGACATATTGCTTTGAGAGCTCTGTTAAATTGTCTAGACACAATTTCTTTAGAATGTTGAAATTTCTCAACAATCATCCTATTACGAGTTGTATGCCGAATAGTATGCAAAAACTTGCACACTGACTCCTCGACGCAAATTGATCTATCATCTTGTAAGAAATCCAAGCCCCTCAATGTCGAACACAAGTTCATAAATGTGTTCTTATCCATTCTAGCAAAATCAAATTGATAGGACCCGACCCGAATTCCACCCTAGAACTCGTGTCGAATCCTGCTGAAGTTCCGACATCAACCCATGTCGGGCCCACAAACTAAACAAGTTCCCTCTTCTCGAAATAATAAAGAAAGGGGCCAAGACTTCTGCCGAAAATCGGGCAGAGTCTCCTATGAAATATGGGCAATCCCAAAAATTCCAACCTGTCAAACAAGCAACAGAATATACAACCCAAGCGCCAGCATGTTTTACAAATACAATAGAGGCCTCCGGCCTTCAAATCCAACCCTAACGGGCGATAACAGAGCAATCTAAGAATCATTCAAATTAAATAGCGGGATAACAAAATTTGCAACAAGGGACAAAGATGTCCTACAATCTAGTCGAAGCTCGAGAAGAGGAGTGCTCGGTTGGATTGAACAGTTCACTGCACTAGCGCCTGGAGGGCGCAAAACAGAAAGAGTGTGAGTGGACAAAAACAAAGCTTTCATACTTAAAACAACGTACTAACCCCATCATTTGAAAACAATGCAAACCATGCATATAAAATCATTTATATACGTACTTGATTCAAAAACAACTATATCTCAAAATAGTCACAGGATAATAATCCATTTCAAAACCTTTCCGAACACGTAACCCTTTTCTTTCCTTTTCCCGATGCATAACCTCCCAAATCAAACCCATGTAGGTATGTATAAAAACATAAATAGGAGAATTAGATAAACGTGAGTACAAAAGTATCATAAAACTCCATAAACCAAAACAACATTTAAAATACCAAAGATCTCACTCACGCCAAGAAAACCAAACTCGACAACAATACAGAACTCAATTGTAGTTCAAATCATTTATATATATATATATATATAAGAAATCAATTTCAGGATTCAAAATCCAATAAGCATAACATATCAAGTACTGAAGTCAAATCAAGTACTGTTTCCCAATCTTTCCCACTCTCACATAACCACGTGCTCACCAGCACGACAAGCGAGTAAAGATCTTCACTAAAAGAAATATGAATACGAAGGTACTAACACATGCGTATAGGTATAATATAACATTAACACCAAACACAAGTATCAGGGGAAAACAATCCAACATGGGATCATTTGACTGGACACCGGGATAGCACTCATGATGTGACCCGTGCCCAAGGTCAAGCCGTTCAAAAAGGGACTAAGCTAACCGGCCCGCATGGTAGAATCCTCAATACCCATACGACCGTGACAAGTCTTGTGCGCAGACTACCCCGTTAAGGGTCTACAGCTACACCCCGTTAAGGTATGCACCAGATCAAACCATACTCCAGTAACCATATCATAAGAACAGGGGAAGGAACATAACAAGGTGCCAACACACTCAAACCAATTGCCATGCGATAATCAATATATATATATATATATATATATTCAATCACAATGTACCCAACCCAAAACATCAGACACCCGGACGTATACAAGTGCATCAAGTATATAACTAATATATATATATACTAAGTACAAGGACATCACCGTCCCAAACATATATTTCTATAGTTAAGATAGTCACAAGGGTCAAATAACGGCATATCAATCCACAATCAATTAAGATGTCACTTTCACCGAAAATGCATATTCGAAACCGTATTCAAAACTCAAGTTAAGAAAACGTCAAATCAAACCCCAAATAAAACATATGACCCAAATCATAGTATAGGTAACCATCCTTTAAAAATATAAAGTCCAAACCCCGAAACGTTTATTCAAAATATACATATATATATAATACATAACGATCCTTTAAAATACAATAACCAAAGCCCAAGCATTCGCAAATCCCATGTATTACTGACATCCCTTAAATCCATAAATATATATATTTAAAACAAAATAAATAGTGATTCTTTAAAGATATAACCTAAAGTCCAATCCCATATACATATATGTCCCAAAACTTCATATCAAAGTAGATATATATATATATATAGCAACCCGTTAAACATAAATATCCGGACGACCCCAAATGTCCGTATCTCATACCCAAAAAATATATATAAATAGTATAAAGACCCCAAGGTCAAAATAACCCAATTAATAATCCGAAATCCAATACAAAAACCACCGGACGTCACTACGTCCCATTCAATACTCAAAAGTATACATAATCATAAAATATAACCGTCATGGCCCACATAAAAACTGGCAACCCAAATCATGCATAAACCTCAAGTGCAAATCCTTTTAATAAACTTCAACCAAAGTCAAAACCAAGACTTAAACCATTATAAAATAAATCCCATTTTATATGCATTTGCATTCAATCAATCAAATCATGCTCATTTGAAAATAAGGTCCACTCATCGTTGGTCCTATGCTGCTTAACCCTAAGAGGGTTCCGCCCGCTACGTATGCGGTGCTAGAGTACCTAAAGCGATAGATACGAGGATTGGATTAATACAGTGAACCGAATGAGAACTTTAAAACAAAACCCTAACACTTCGGGGACTCAAAGTAAACACGTACGTCGTACGGAGAGTTTCTAGGTCAAGCTATGTCTTTTAACAAGTGGGACCGCCCTGGAAGACTCATGGTCAACCGGCGGTCAAACATCCTGTTTCGGTCAACTCGGGCCCGCGCGGCCCACGACCTCTAAATCAATCCGGACATTCCTATAAGTCCAACAAAGTCAATTACATTCAAAGAATTGCAAAGGGACCTTGGGAAACCCTCGGTCAACCCTTGGTCAAACTTATCCGAATAGGTCAAACCGGACCCGTGGGTCCCATGACCTCCAAACTTAGCTCCGAAAGTTCCTACAGGTTCAACACGGCCTAACCAACGTGTCCTGAAAGTTTGGTCTCGATCGGACGATCGGATCGCTCACGATCGTACAATCGGACGGTTATGGTTTAATTCAAACTTTATGTCATTGATCCGGAGCATCCGGGGTTCGGATCCACAATCTGTCAATTTCTACACGATCCTAAAAATATGGGGAACAACATACTAAGAATTGAGACCGATCCGACAGTCCGAACACATCGAACCCAGATAACACACAATAGGCGTAAATCCGTTCGATTGTCATACGAACTCCAAATTGGAATTCGAGCATACCTACACGCTCGGGATGACGTAAGGATAATTTAGGAATGGAAATGTGCAATGAAAAGTGAGCCCACGCGCGGGCAGATTCACTGGGTGTCTAAAGCTCTAATTTTGGCGTCGGACCAACTCCAAACCAGGAGCTGTCCTTCCACCTACATATACTACTCGATGAGTGGAATAACTTATTCAACTACGGGAACGTCTCAAACGGACGGCAAGTGGCCGAAAATTCAATCTCAAAACCGGTCAAAACTTAGGTTATAGATCCAATCACTTAGGCTCAAAAGCAATCAAAAATACCTACATAAATAGATAGAGCACAAAGAGTAGATGAAGTTTCATACCTCACACGACGGAAATGGTGGCCGGAGTAGCCGGAAAATGCATCGGAAACTCCGAGAACCACCGAACTTTCAGTCGCTCCAGTTTAAAATCAGTGAGCTTTTGAGCTGGGAAATTGGGTAAGCTAGGTAGAGGACGAAGAGATGAAGATTTTGGGACTGGTATCACCGGAAACGGACATCGGTGGAGGGAGAAATCGCCAATCAAAGTAAAGGGAGAAGAAATGAGGGAGAGATGAAGATTACTGTAGCAATTTACTGTAGCGGTACTGTAGCCGCTACAGTAAAATCTGAAAATTCATTTTTAATTTAAAAATTTATTTTCTAAACCGTTACGCGTTCGTTACAACTCAAAATTGGGCGTTTCGCATAACCACGAACTCGTTTCGACGAGCCGGACGCAATGGCGCAACTCGTTTCACCAAATTTCATCCCACAATTAAAATGACCTTAATGCCCCTTTAAATAAAGAATATGATTTTAATTCCATTATTATTAATTAATTCAAATTTCTTTATTTAATTCCCTTTCTTAATTTAATTTATTAAATTCCTTTAAATTTTGGGTCGGGATGTTACACAAATATCCTATATGGATGTCCATTCAACAACTCTATCCCAAATTGGAGACCTGAGAGTTGTGAAGTCATACATGGCTCTTTATGTAAACGCGAGTAATATTCATTTAGTTTTGTAATTAAAAGCAACTCTCCAAGTGAATCATCCAAATCATATGATGAATCACTTTCAGAACTTGAATGAGATGATGTATCACTTTCAGAACTTGAATGATTGTTGTCAACTTCATTTGAATCCATCCTCTATACTACTAGTCAAGTCAACTTTGCTCCTTGTGCCTGCATGTGACATTATCTCCACCATAAATGACTCTCTATTTGATTATCCATGAATTTGGACCAAATTGGCATAATGTAAGACCCGTGTCTTGAGCTTGGAAAGCAGAGAACGGTGAGCAATCCCACATCGCTCGGGGAGGGAAAGGTGATGTGCCTTATATGTGTGGGCACGTCTCTAACTAACACGAGGCCTTTTGGGAGCTCACTGGCTTCGGATTCTTAGGAACTCCGAAGTTAAGCGAGTGGGCGCTGGAGCAATCCCAGGATGGGTGACCTCTTTGGGAAGATATTGCTCGTGAGTTCTCGATGACAAAACCGTGAGGCGGAGGCCCAAAGCGGACAATATCGTGTTAGTGAGTCGTGTCGTGACATAATGGTATCAGAGCCGGACCCCGACCGGAAATGTGCCAGCGAGGACGCTGGGCCCCAAGGGGGGTGGATTGTAAGACCCGTGTCTTGAGCTTGGAAAGCAGAGAACGGTGAGCAATCCCACATCGCTCGGGGAGGGAAAGGTGATGTGTCTTATATGTGTGGGCACGTCTCTAACTAACACGAGGCCTTTTGGGAGCTCACGGCCGGATTCTTAGGAACTCGAAGTTAAGCGAGTGGGCGCTAGAGCAATCCCGGGATGGGTGACCTCTTTGGGAAGATATTGCTCGTGAGTTCTCGATGACAAAACCGTGAGGGCGGAGGCCCAAAGCGGACAATATCGTGTTAGGGGAGTCGGGTCGTGACACATAAGTTATTTTATTTTATTTATATTTTATACACCTATCATTTCCGCAAGATAAAGTCATCATCCCTAGAAAAATCAAGGTTCTGTAGGCTCAGGCTGGCCTCCGTTTTCTTGAGCAAACCTATGTCATGGCCTATGATTAGATTATACAAGAAAAGGGATGATACCGCCAGCCCAAATATAATCTAATCATAGGCCACGACATAGGTTTGCTCAAGAAAACGGAGGCCAGCCTGAGCCTACAAAACCTTGATTTTTCTAGGGATGATGACTATATCTAGCGGAAATGATAGGTGCATAAAATATAAATAAAATAAAATAACTTATGCCAATTTGGTCCAAATTCATGGATAATCAAATAGAGAGTCATTTATGGTGGAGATAATGTCACATGCAGGCACAAGGAGCAAAGTCGACTTGACTAGTAGTATAGAGGATGGACTCAAATGAAGTTGACAACAATCATTCAAGTTCTGAAGAAAAGAGAGTGAGGGGCGGGGGCCATGGCTGATAGTGGAGAGAGTGAGCGGCGGTAGCCATGGTTGGCAGTGAGGAGGCTGGGTCGGGAAGGAGGTAGTTATTGTTGGAACATTTTTTGTTTTGTTTTTTTATTTCATAAATATTGGCTAAGAAAGTGCAAATGGCGAGTGAGTTTTAGATTAATACAATTATGGTGATGTGGAGTTATCAGAATTTATTAGATTAATCTAATGGTTAGTATTTGTTTAAAAGGGTATTGTCTGATAGTATATTAGGATGTATCAGTGGTATTTTTGGTAGTTAAATAGGGTGTACTTAGTTAATTTTACGTTTTGATCAAAATATTAGGGTGCACTTAGATCACAGGGTGTACTCAGTTAGATTATAGGGTGTATTCAGTTAATTTTAAGGCTTGTTTACCAGCACTCTTTATTTTAAGGATCATTATATAATAGGCCATTGCAACTCTAATAGTCTATACAAAAATTCATCTACATATTTACTTCCAACCAAAACCCAATTTTGAAAATGGATGTCATGAAGGATAAAAGTTGCCCATTTCTTATTACTTATTTACAAAACCCTGCCATTTTTGTTATCCAGCGATTTTTCCTAAACAATACATAATATCTAGCCTTTCCATTATTATGGTGTTGCTGGACTCAACAAATGAAAACATTCTTATAATACATATAATATATGTTCGTTCATAAATAATATTTATATATAGCTATACATATAAACCATAATAACATATAATGTAGGTATATTAAAATTAATGTATATATTGGATGTCGTATAATGTAGGTAATTTACTTATACATATTTTCATAGTAGGTATATTATTCAAATGGTAGGTATATTGGATGACATATAATACCTAAATCCTAATCGTAAGTACATTAAAATTAATGTAGGTATATTGGATGTCGTATAATGTAGGTATATTGGAACTCTCCAAGTGAATCATCCAAATCATATGATGAATCACTTTCAGAACTTGAATGAGATGATGTATCACTTTCAGAACTTGAATGATTGTTGTCAACTTCATTTGAGTCCATCCTCTATACTACTAGTCAAGTCGACTTTGCTCCTTGTGCCTGCATGTGACATTATCTCCACCATAAATGACTCTCTATTTGATTATTTATGAATTTGGACCACATTGGCATAAGTTATTTTATTTTATTTATATTTTATACACCTATCATTTCCGCTAGATATAGTCATCATCCCTAGAAAAATCAAGGTTCTGTTGGCTCAGGCTGGCTTCCGTTTTCTTGAGCAAACCTATGTCATGGCCTATGATTAGATTATACAAGAAAAGGGATGATACTGCCAGCCCAAATATTTCCTTTACTCACCAATGAGATAGTTGTAGACTAAAATAATTGATGTTTCATTTGTAAAAATTGAAGGCCAAACCGATTGATACACTTACCATTGAAGGCCAGATTGATAAACTAGGAAATTTTTCTTGAAACTTTGGATGATGTTTATTTAGTCAATTATCTATTACTTTATCACAAAAAATTGGAAGGAAATGCATTGTATGATGGGTTTAACTAATTTAAGTTGATTATATTTAGCGATCTGACAAACATTGCGAGTGTAGAAATCAATGTGACATCATTTAAGCGCGCCTAAGACATGGACAATTCTTACTAAATAACGTGAGAGCATATAGGGATGTTGAGCCTACCACATTGATTTGTGGTGAGCATTACCCCAACATTAATAACGGTTAGATAAGTGAAAGCTACTATGCAGATCTTAAACATTAAATTCATCTAACGCCATTTAATTTAGTACCAATGCTCACCACCAATTAAGGTATAAAAAAAAACAACATTAATAACGGTTAGATAAGTGAAAGGTACTATGCAGATCTTAAACATTAAATTCATAACGCCATTTAATTTAGTACCAATGCTCAGCAATAATTAAGGTATAAAAAAAGAAGAAGAGAAAGTAAAATAGATATAAAAAAATATTGTAAATGCCTGGCAAGCCCTTTGGTGTTCCTTTATTTTTCTTGGTATGTTGTTGTGTTATTTGAATATTGTGATAGGCGCAAAAACAAGAAGCCATGGCTTAATTCGGAACGTGGGTCGCAAGAAGGAACAAAATATTCATAATATCCCGATATTTCCATCGAAATTTTCGTATTTTTGGACTTTCGATATTTCCGATATCATCGATATTTTAGACTTCAATGGACCAAAATATCGATAATATTGACGATATAGACCGAAATATCGATAATATCCCGATATTTCCATCGAAATTTCCGTATTTTTGGACTACCGATATTTCCGATACCATCGATATTTTATTCCTTCGCAACAAGAGTTTTCATTTCCTTTCATGAACAGTGTCTGCGATGAAAATGAAACAAATGCGTCGGCAGCAGAACAAACAAAGCATAACACGCTACGCTTTCCGTTTGGATAGCAATCCAATGACCAACTATTAAACGTAATTATTTATTGTCATTGGCTTCTTTTTATTTTATTTCCTTCTTCTTCTTCTTTTAATTGGGAATATAATAACAAAATAATGTTTTATTTATTTATTTATCCTAATATTAGGATAAACAATTTGAGGTTTGTTTTTGTCTGCTCATAGTTTCCTGAATTAACATAACACCACCAACTCCCCTTCTCGTTGTTCAAAACGCCTATAAAAACGCCTTTATTTTTCCCCGTGACAGTCCATCTCTCAGTTTCCGCCACTTCCTCTATTTCTCTTCATTACATCCTCTTTTACAAAACAAAACCAGTACCTCTCTCTCTCTCCACACCATCTCTGCCTCTGCAAAATTTAAAATGGTATGTATCTCTCTCTCTCTCTCTCTCTCTCTGTTTCTCTCTGTAACACACTGAGCCGGTGGCTCAAATGGTATTTATTGGTATTTATCTATTTTGGAATGATTTCCTAGTTGGTATTTATATGCATGTATTTGTTGATTGATTTCATATTCCTGGGTGCCCAATTGGGAGAAGTTCTTGCAGATCAAATCAAACCCACTAATGGGTTTTGTTTCCTCTTACTCATTCTAAGTCACAGTATCTACTTCATCATCTTCATCATCCATGGTGTTCAAAATAGTTTTCTAAAACTTCAGCTGTTTTCCCACTCAGGAAAAGCGGTATTCAGAAGACAAAAAGCAGTTTTGGTTTTGTTTGCAGGCTTGCAGCAGCAGCTGCTATTGAATATTTAATTATTATATCTGCTGGGCTGTTTCATTGGATTGGAGCCTCAGCCAGCCTCTACTCCCATTTGTTAATTATATATATATATATATTGTTTTGTTTTGTGTGCAAAGGGAAATGGAAATTGCTTTGGAATGGTGGCAGGCATGGCATCTTTTTATTTTCTTTTTCTTTCTTTTAATGACCATTTCTTCAACGCTAAGTTAGCTTCTATGCAAATGTGGGTTAGGTCGGTCGGCGGCACTGCAGTGTGCTCGTTCCCTTGTATCCGATTTGACCAAACAAAATAGAGAAGATAGCTTCTATAACATGCCCTGTTTCTAAATGGAGCGAATGCTAAGTTTCAATTCAATTCTTATTTTTTAATTTGACGTTATTTTTGCTTTTTTTTTTTCCTTTTCAAGTAAGCTACGCTTCCTATTAAAGTTCCGGGTAAATTACAAAATGGTATTCCCTATATTTTAATAGAAAACAAAAAAACAAAAAAAAACCTTACTTCCCAAGCAACTTTGTGCTAGTTGTTGCAAACGTAGGGACATAGTGCAACTTTATTTATTTTCTAAGTTGGATTTGTGAGAATAATACCAAATATTGGGGAATGATTCGGTGCGGTGCAGGTCACGACGGATGAGGAGGAGAAGACCAGAGTTACTTTTTTGACGAAGCCTTTGTCATTAGATGGGGATTCCGAGGTTGATTATAGAGCTCCTAATGTAATTAAGCGCGTTCTAAGTCTGTTTAAAAATGTACGGCCAGGATCAGATCTCTCTCGCTTCCAGGCAAGTCTAGTGCTTCTTCTTTCATAACTTTAGGTTTTATCATTTCTCTCATATCCTCAAATTACATTTTACATACCTCATCTTTGGCAAAGATAGGACTCACTGGACCCACTCGGCTGTGGTAGGTCCCATCTTTGTGGAAAATGAAAAAATTATTGTACAGTACTAAAATATGGTCGCGTTGTATAAGACGACATGAGTGATATTTCCAATTTCATGGTATAATATTGATAAATATTTATTTATATTATATCACGTCAATGAGTTATACGACGTAACCGTAGTTTAATATCATACCATACTATAATTATTCGGAAAAATTGTGGTTAAAAAGTGTAAACTATGTAGCATTACTCCATACTTTTACATTTTTAGAAGTTTCTTTTATTTTCTTGTTCTTTTATTTCCATACTTTTTTGTGTTCACACCCGGTTTTTTATGAATATCCGTGGTCATTACATAAAAGGACAAAATGGACTATCATGCATCAGCCGGCCGTACACAAAGCTTTTGTTTCCAGTCCGGTCCTACTTATTTACATGGTTACAAATTACAATCTCTAACTGCTACTGTCACTCAGTTGTGTTTGGGAGTGCATCCGAAATGGGTAAAACCGCAGCGCTTTTGGTAGTGCTTCGTGGAGAGTCTTATCAATGCTTTTGCGCTACAAAAGCGCTTTTTAAAGAAGCACATAGCATGTTCTTTTCCGGGGAATCATATTTTTAATAAAAATTCCAACGTTACTTCTAAAAAAAGCGTTTATGAGTAGAAGTGTTTTATACAGAATCAGTCCAAAAAGGGTTTCTGAAACTGGATCACTTATACAATGCTTTTTATGAGATTTTACATGTGAAAATTAATACATTAATACAAAAGGTAGTCCCAATTAAAAAAATTCCGTGTGGACCATAATAATTTTTCAAAAATAAGTTTTATTTTTATTTTTATTTTCTACAATGAAACTCCCAGGATGAGTTTTCAACTTTTCTATAAATTTTTATGACAATTTCGTCTCTAAAATAAAATTACCTTAAAAACGTTGATCTGCTTCCCAGTACACGTTCGAATTCAGCATGCTGCACATGTGCAACTATAAACGGAATATTGTTTTCAATCGCCAACTAACATTGGAATTCCTGTAATTACCTGTACAACAGCTAATTTAGAATCATCTTTCAATTTGAATTGCTTTGAAGCAATTCGAAACGAGCCACGTGGTGTATCAGATACATACAATAATTTATCCAATTGAGGGCCTTAATAAATTCCTAGGAGCAGTGTTAAGGAGATCCAAGTAAAGAAACACAACTTTGGAAAGTCCTAAACCAATTTTATGTTCTCTTTGCTGTATGGAACAAAACAACCTTGACATAAAAAACTATATATGCATACAATTCTCTTCAATCTTGCATGTGCTTACATACAATTTACAAAGAATAACATATTTGCATTTGTGAATCTTCTTACAGTTCTGTTGAAAAACTAAATATCACACAGTAGTGTATTCTTGATTGTATTTGGTGGTCAATGGTAATTGATCTTGTTACTTGTTTTGCAAGTTCAGCTGTCACCTCTCTTTAACTTACCAAAGTCACACCTCCAGTGTTTCGGTGAATCGGTGTATTGCGTTGGTAATGATCTGTTAGGGAGGTGCAACAAAGGGGAAAGTCCCCAAGATAGGTTCACAGCCGTCGTATCATGGAGCATTTCTATTTTGCGTCCTATGATCTTTGGAATTGCTCCTTACAACCCCATTCTTGGAGAAACTCATCATGTTTCAAGGGGGAATCTCAATGTTCTACTTGAGCAGGTACTTGTATTTGTGTTTTCTGCTGAACCTTTGCTCGAAAATGGTTGCCTTATGATTATCTTAGCCTCCAATTTATGCTGCCATGCTGGCCAAACTTGAACATGATCTCGCTACTACCTGGCGAGTGGTGAGTTGGTGGATCTTTTATGCATACATTGCCTAATGTGGTTGCATACTTGCAGGTTTCACATCACCCACCAGTTACTGCCCTTCATGCAACTGATGAAAAAGAAAACCTTGAAATGATATGGTGTCAACATCCTACTCCTCAATTCTATGGTACTCTACTTCTTACTTTTTCATAATAACGATTAATCTATTAGAAGAAATACACTGGTTTGCTGGTTACTATGGCCGTTACATATTTAACAAACCAAATGTAAAATGAAAGATAGTAAAGCTTGAACCTTTGTTATTTTTTTTAACTGCGAAAAAATGAAAAAAAATAGCTATTATTACTCACAATCATCCAGATTGTTTACTTGTTTGTTTCTATTTGAGAAAAAATAGCACAGTCACCAATCATATGCATCAAGTCTTTCCTCTCTGTCTCTAGTCTTGTTTTTGCAATCTTTGTCGGAAAATGAAAGTCAAAGATCCTTCAAACACCTGAAATTTTGTCATATCTATGAAATTTTAACCTTTTGACTCTAATCCGCCATCCAATCTACATAAGCATTTGCTTTGCTATTTCATTAGTGTTGCATTATCTACCAATCCTGACTGATGGTTAACATAGCAGTTATCTGCCAGAGCCAGATAAAAATAATTCGAAGACTTCGATGTAGTAGACCTCTTACAAGGAGCCTGTACTCTTTACCAATTTCTTAGTTAATACTGACTGTTTAGAGACAGTTTCAATGCTGCTGCTGTTGCTTCTGATGTTCGTATATCTTCCTTTTCCTTTCTGATACTCTTTTGAAAATGCGCTTCTCTTATCTTGACTGTACAGTTCAGATGAAAGTGCTAATTGATTTGATCTGAAAACTATTCTTAGGTACAATACCTCAAAACAACAAAATTTCAGTGTGAAAACCAGAGTAGATGATGTGATTTCAGTTTCTAACAGTAAGATTAACCGCACTATCAATCCGAAAGGTTCCTTTTGTCTTTGGCCCTTCACATGTTATTAGCCTTTATATAATACTGTTATCAGGTTGTCTGTATGTTTTCAAGTCATTCTAATCCTTTACTTTAATACTCATTAGAAGCTCAAAAATCATTTACTTTAATGTTTTCAGGCTGTGTATACATTCACTAGTTAAGAACTTCAAACTCACCAACAATATCGAAGATTTCATTCTTGTCATAACTTTTACGCACTTTAAGTTCCTCCCTTTAAATCTTCTATTGGGTTTAAATGCCATATTTCTTATCAAGAACCATGCTGCAGGTACTTCAGTGGAAACTGAGGTGCATGGAAAAAGGCAACTGAAGCTCCTGAATCACGGAGAAACTTATGAAATGAACTGCCCGAAACTCTTGATCAAATTCTTGCCATTACCTTGGGTTGATTGGGTTGGTGAAAATAGAATCCGGTGTCATGAGACTGGCCTTGAAGCTGAGTTATATTATGGAAGCAGCTCATTTTTTGGGCTTAGGGGAAATCCTAGAACAGTTAAGGGAAAGATCTTTGACTCAACGTCGTTCGAGCTTCTTTATGAGATAAATGGTCAGTGGGATAGGTAATTCAAGGGTCCATGAAAGGATTATCTTCTTCTTCTTTAAACTGCTGCTTTGTGCATAAAGATTAACAGTGGTTTGATTTCATAAATTCGAAAAAGCAACAAAAGGAAAAAACGAAACTGTTGATTACTTACAAGTTACACCTTGATGCTACAGGTACAAGGTTTCTTAACAATCTTTAACAAATAACAAGTAAAATGGTTCTCTCATATTGTCTAACAACTTTTCTCCTGATCATATTCATGTTTAGCCTTGAAAAATTCTGTTGACGTTTCACACATCCATGTCTGTCTTGTTATAATGCTGCATCCTATATTTCATTGCAGAACTGTCAAAATGAAGGATGTCAGTAGCGGGAAAGAAACAGTTATATACAATGCGAAAGAAGCCATTTCAGGACTGAAAGCTCCTATTGTAACGGATCCGAAGGTAACTAATTTCTACCTTGATCTCCAAATCCTTTAACTTGCTTTGCATTAAGTCAATATGTCCTACAGACACTAATTTCTTCTTCAAATTCAAACTGCCCATTGGTTTCTCCTCATGCATATAAAGTCTTTGCAATTTATGTGGAGAATTCTTTTCCTTTTTTGTTCTTCTATCCCACCATTCTTCATGCATACAAAAATGATGTAAATAATTCATTGAACTTTATTTAGAGAAATACTTTTTATATAGAAAAAAATAGTGAAAGGAGATTCACTCCCTCTTGTAATTTTTTTTTTAAAAAAGTAAAACAAAAATCAATGCAATTACTTTTCTATGTTTATGTTATCAAATTACCTATGATGTAGTAATTTATTTAATTTGAATTAGGGAGTGTGGCCAAGTGAATCAGCTTTAATTTGGGGCATTCTGAGCCAAGCTATTCTTGGGAAAGACTGGAGCAAAGCAAGAGATGCAAAGAAAGCTGTTGAGGAAAAACAGAGGGAGCTCTTAAGAGAAAGAGAATCAAGAGGGGAAACTTGGGTTCCTAACCATTTTACTGTGACACATAGCAAAGAAGGTGGGTGGGATACCTCACCTATTCAAAAGTGGGTCCCTCCAGCTCCTATATCTGTACCCTTATAATTAATTTGCATCTATAACTCTGTCTCTCCAAATTTATATGTGTTTTGGGTTATATGATGTTGCTGTAACTGTTATGTTAGTAGCTAGACCAACCTACCAGTGATGGTTAAATGTTCTTGTGTCTTGGTTGAGAATTCAGAGTTTCCAAATACAAGTAGATGAAGAAATCCACCAAACTGCTTTTGTTGAAAAAAAATGTCTTAAACTTGTGGTGGCTGCAGTTATGATACTAGTTGAAAGTCCAGAATAAACACAGCCACTTATTCTGTCTCCTGCTTCCACCAGAAAAGAACTTACCTATACCGGGGGATACCACTATGGCGCTATCCCAAGCCAAGCACTTATTGTCATGCATTTTATTTTTCCGACAATGCGTGATAAGCTTGGGATACCGCCACAGTGGCATCCCCGTTACATGTAAGTTCTTCTCCTGCTTCCATGAAGAGAATTAAATGACTTTCCAAACTTTGGTGCCATTTTAAAGAAAATGCAGACCTTTTAAAATTTGTCACTTTCAACTTGCCAATCTTAAAATGTTTTAATTTATTGGCAGTGGACTTAATGGGATCCATTGCTGTGTCCTGTACTGTATGTGCTGGTACTGTTTTCAACTGAGAAACATGTACCAAGTTCAATAGTTGCCTTTAAAGGGAAGTGACCCCTAATAATGACAAAGGCCATAGACCAAGTGTATTGACTCTAATCATCTGAAAAAGTGTAATTTCAGAACCTCTAAACTGATCATGTATGATCTAAGGACTGAACCAAATATGAGACATGCATAGCAGCATAAGGTGGATTCAATTCTGGAATTTTCCTTTTGGATCCAACTAAATATAATTAGCACTGCAAAAGTTGTTTTTTTGCTATGAT
The DNA here is from genome assembly GCA_024362665.1 of Prunus padus. Lineage (NCBI taxonomy): Eukaryota > Viridiplantae > Streptophyta > Magnoliopsida > Rosales > Rosaceae > Prunus > Prunus padus. Next base: position 5,874,110 of record JANFAM010000020.1, read on the forward strand.
TTATAACTTATCTTCTCCAACAAACCAAATGAAAACTTGCAAATTCAAAGGAACATTTCTGATGAGAGAATTGTCAAAAGAATCATTGATATCTCAGGTTGGGATGTTTCTTATATCACCCTTGGGCAAGAAGGAAACCAAAACCAAAACAAAAACAAAAGGAGAGAGAGAGAGAGAAGAATGACCAGAAATTCATTTGCTTCACTTCAAAGTTAGATGACAGAATTGAAAGATTCAAAGTGGGAAAAAGAAGATCAATATCTGATGATCTTCAGTTGCCATCATCTGCTGATATTTCCAAACCAGAAAAACTAAAATCAACAGAGTTTTCCATTTCATTTTCCCACAAGAAAATCCCCATTACATCCATCCCAATATCCTCTAGCAATATCTACCACAAAAAAACCAAGCATAGAGTTTTCTATTTCTTTTTTTCTATCTCTCTCTCTCTCTCTCTCTCTCTCTCTCTCTCTCTCTCTTTCCACTACAACATATACTACTGTACCTAATCAAATTCAAACCCAATCTATTTCACAGCCTCCACGTGCATCTCTTGTAAATCTGATTCAGTCCTCCTGTTAAATGATTTCTCAGTAATTGTATCCAAAAGTGGCTTCCATGACCTAGCTCTACAAGACCTTTGAGAGCCATAATCCATCAGAGAGCCCATGTTCTCCTGCTCCATAGGAAACCTGCTAGGACTTCTACCTGGTGAAGATGATGAGCTCCACACAGGGCTTGAGCAAAACTGGCCAATCATCAAAGGACTAGAAGAAGCCAAGGGAGAAGAATGAGAAGAATTATTGTTAGCCTCAAATGAAGACCTCCTGCTTTTTGCTGCTGCTGCAGTGAGCTTTCTGGCTATGGAGGCCCAGTCCAGAGGAGAAACATCACTCTGCAATGCTGAGTATGGAAGCAGAAAATAGACCTGCCCTGGTTGCAGCAGAGTGTCCTGCTTTAATGGCTTGGACCCAGTAGAGAGAAGCTGAGCTGGGGTGCAGACAAAGTGCTTTGTGGGCTTCCCTGTGACTTGACCTACAGAAATTGGATGCTCAAAGTCCTCCACATAGCCATTTAGATGAACCACTCTCACATTTTGAAGTGCAGGTTTTGGTTTGCAAGAAAAGCAAGCACCCATCTTTTTGTGTTTAGAGATGCTGAGAAGAAAGAGAGGGACCTTATGACTAATGGGGATTTAAAGAAGGGAAGACTTTGGGTTGTTTTTTGGCTTTAAATTGACAGCTTTTAGCAGCCCAACTAAAAATTGGATTTTATTGAAAAAATCTAGTGGGGGTGTACGAATTGTATTATAATCTTGCAAGGTGGAATGTTTCAATTGGATGGGGAAATTACATTATTTTAAGTCATCCACATTGATTTAACCCAACCGTGAGGAAGGGGCAACCAGTCCCTACCGTGAGTTATGGACCATATTTCATTTTACTGGTACAAATGCTAGCTTTCACATACATACCCTCCTAACAGTCAAGAAAATTGGTAAATTTACTGACCAAATCAGAAGGAATTTTGGTTTTCCTTGAAGATTTTCAGTTTTGAAATTGAAACTTTTCACAGCAGTCAAATAAACTTCGCTTTCACAATTGCAATCCCTTTGAGTCAAACTTAAAAACTTCGGATTGATCTTTTAACATTGAACATTTACGGACAGTTTCATTGAAAACTTTTTGAGTTTGATATAAAAAGTTTTCAATTTTGAAATCAACAAATATGACTTCTTCAAGACAATCAAATACGCTTCGCACTCACAAGCTAACCATCATTCGAGTCAAACTAGAAGACTTCAATCTGATCCACAGATTTGCACATTTATGGACCTCATGCTTGGGATAATTCCATGTGCGTGTGAGTTTTAACTTTTGTAAGTCATGATTATATGTGATAGATCCATTGACTGAGTTGTTGACCCAGTCAACCAAATGGAAATCACTGTCACCTAGTATTCCATGTAACTTTTGGTTGGGTCATTGAAAGGTTCAAGAAGAGTCCTTTTTTCTGATGACTCATGTGACTTCCTTTTGAAAGTTACCATCTTAATCCGTAGCCGTGGGGCATGGGCATTGGCAGCCTAAAGCTTCCCATTGACCATGGAGGAGAGAGAGAGAGAAAAATTGTATACAATTATAGTGGAGCATTTGCCTTGATTAGGAATTTATAATTTATAATTTAGAAGGACCCCCATTGGCTTCTATATCTGCATAATGTGACGTGTTGCACACTCTCATTTGATGTCACATAATTAAAGATTAACTTGATTATTTTCCCTAATTAATCAAACAAGCATCATTTACTTCAAAAGTTGGTGGAGCTTGAAAAATAAATAACTAGCACCACACGTATAGAGATTGGATGATCCATAAATTTATTTCTTAATGTTAAAGAGGAGGACTTGCCACTAAACCCAAAGGTTCCAAATTAACACAATTATCGGAAAATAATGTTTTTATTATTATTAAAAGCAGTTTATTTATTTATAATTTGGACCAGCATGTCCACAGCTCTGTATGTGTGGTAACATTTGAGATGAGTGCCAAACCAATTTTGATGCAATAAAACAAATTGGGGATGGTATTCAGGTCAACCATAGGGTTTAGCTCTAACCAATTAAACTTCTGGGAATACTAATAAACAACATTCTATGTCATGGTACTTAAGATCTGCAATTACTCTTTTTTTTTCACCAAAAAAAAAGAGTAATTGTAGATCTTAAGTATAGATTTTATAGCCTATATGCATATCATGTACAAGTATCAGAGTATCGGATATGAGTATACCCCTCCAGTTAGGAGTATCAGTGCAACATAGTTTATAGGTCTTGGTGTGAGAGCAAAAATTACACCTCAAGAAATTATTCCACTTGCACTCTAAACTTGGGAAGTGGAGCTATAATTTTTCCATCCATGAACACACTTGAATGAAATCATGGCATTAGTGGGACTATAGCTAAGATCTACCAAGATAAACATGTTCTGTGCCCATGAACAAAGGCTAGCATCATTCATGCCACATGACAAAGCCTACATGATCCCCCACTACTATGCTCATGATGGAGTGATTGTGGATCATAATGAAAATCATGGAACTTGGAACTTAAAGCCTAAAATTCGAATTCCTATAAAAGGCCAATTAATCCATCAACATAGAGGGAAAAAAAAGGGCCAATATTATTCTAAACTCTACTGCAATCTTCTTATACTCCTACTGACTTACGCATTAAAATATTTTTTTGAATGTACCTCCCTCCTTCCTCAATGATGGCAAACGAAGATGGTGTTATGCTTCTCAACATTAATTACTTGTTGGAAGTCTTGAAATTTTACGCTCCAACAGATGTTCTGTCACATAGTGCACGATGAGGAGGACTCGGATTTTTTTTTTTTTTTTTTTAGGGTTGTGAAAATTTGGGAAGAGAGAGAAAACACTAAGTGACAATTTTTTTTAAAGCGTATTTTAGATGTACAACGGTTCCTTCTTAACAATTATCGTGCCGCTTAAATCAACCCAACAGAAGTTACTTTTTATAGTGCATCTCCCTACTATCATGGTCAATGGTCATAGAACACCTGTCGTGCTTTAAAACACCACGACAATTTTTAGTGTTACGTGGTAATAATTAGTATTATACTTTTACATTATTGTAGAGTAGTGTTTACTGATGAAAAGAGATCCAGGTGTGAGGGGAGTTTTACAATATAAAATAATTAGTGACTTGCGTCAGAAACCAAGATAGGGTTCAATTTCAAACCAACCTTTTACTAATGATGTTGATAAGGTCATGTTGTGCTTTCCATCTCTGAAGTGGCACAATTTCTTTGATATCAAAGTTGAACTCAAATTTGGTTCAACTGCCAATTGGGATAATGTAACAAGTAATTCTTTTTAAATTTGGGTTGCACTTGAGTAAATGTGATAAATTTTCTGAAATAGTCAAAATAAGTGCATTGTAGATTGTGACTGATTATGATTTGAGTGTCAAATGGTGATTGTATGGGCAACATGTTGGCGAGACTTGAGTGGTTGGGTGTGATAAATGATGACTCCGAAAGTAGTGTTGACTCCACGTATTCATGAGTGACAGGTAATCGTTGATAAATTATGAATTTAATGATTTGATTACCATTAGCATATATCAAATAAGAAAGGAAGAAGTAAAGACATCTCATTATCATCTGAGCATCACAAAACTGATCCAACTAAGTTGTTTGGATTAGTTAAGCAAAACAGTTGCTGGCCAAAGTTAGAGTTTTGTTCACTTATTTTCGTATGGTGCAGTTTAGATTGCTTGCTTTTCTGCAACTTTTTACTTGCATTCAAGGCTCAAAAGGAGAAAAAACAGGCAACAAAAGGCGACCAAACAAAGCCAACCCATAAAAACAACCAAACACATAGAAGAAAACACAAAGCAAGCCCACATTCCTATGGGCCGACTAATATTGTTATTCCTATATGAAGAAGCTGCAAATGTCTTCTTATCTGCTTCTTGTATTGGAGACATTCACATAATTCATATGCCTTTTTACGATCATTTTACCAGACATTTGCTTCATAAAAGTTTATATTTGCTTCCAATGGCTTATTCTTTTACTGTAGTTAGCATTTCAGAGAAGAATTACGCACTTGTTCTCATGCTAATCTTATATGAATCCCAAGAGAGCCAATTGGCAATCTACGAAATAATGCCTGTTTCGAAATTTCAAATGCATCATCAAAAACATATTGAGCCAAAAAAGCTGCCTTATAATACAAAGTTCAATTCTTTACAAAGCTGCACATCCACTTTTACCTCCGGGTTTCTTCTTCTTCTTCTTCTTCTATTTTTAGTTTTCTATTTCTTTTTTGTGAGAGCTCCGGTACAGGCTCTATCTTTTTATCGCTTACCTCTAAATTTGTTTGCAAGAGCTCCGATCCAGGCTTTATCTTTATCACTATATGCATACCTCATGCTTGAAGCCAACAAGACAAACCCTTCATTTTTTTGAATCTCATTGTCACTTGAGGGCAGAACTTGCGCAATTGGTTGTACAAGGAGAGAACGAGTCCCCTGTGGTAGCATCTCCCAAAGTCCAGAATCTGAAACAGAGACAATCAAAAATTTCATACTATTCCAGGTAAAGGCAATCATTTTCAGAAACAGAGCTGAAGACATCAAGTTATAGCTACCTTCAATCTGAGAAAGGTATAGCGTTTCCTTCACGTCAGAAAGACCAATGCTTTCAATCTGTTTCTCAAACCAACCAAGTACATTGGTTTTTGATACATCATCTGGTATGTTCCAGTAGCCGCGCACGCATAATTCATTTCGAATTGATATTATCTGAAATATTAGCAACAACCACTTTTGAAAAGCTTATAACAAAATATCCAAAATATAAGAACATAACTTCTTTTTTTCAATTGGATTCTGACCTAACAAACAAAAGTTGCATTGTCATTCAAATTAAAATGGATTTTTCTTCTCACTCTCATCGCCAGCAAAAAATTTCAACTGTCTAGTGCCAATATTTAATAAAAACCTGTTATGTACCACGGCTATGGTGCTTGTATTCCGCAACAAGATGTACGTAGCCCAAGCCAAGTCCTCCTTCTGAGTATTTGAGACATTTTGTGTTATCACAAATATTTGCTCACACCCTTGTGGGATGCTAGTTTGATCCTTTGGAGTAGCACCCTGCAATATAATTCCACATAATCAGGCTTGCCAAAATGCTGAGCAGACAGTTTATACCTGCCACCCTATCTAATATCAATGTCACTGACTGTGAAGGGTTCTTGGTAGTTTATATTTTTTGCACCATAGAAGAGGCTTATAAATCAAACTCCACCTTCATGGGGTTATGATTTTAAGCTGCACTTTGCATTTTTATGAGTTTTTTTACATTGAAAACCAATGCTATTGACATGTAATTAATCTATTGGAGTTTTTTTTAAGTGCCTTGAAAATTACCTTGAGAAATCTTCCCAGATAGGGAAGTGCTATGGAAAATGCAGCCAAAGATAGACCCAAAGCCTCTGTTCTCTAATTGAGAAAGCCGAAAACCAAACGAACCCACAAAAATTAACACAAAGCCAACAACAACTGAAGCAAATATAAGTTAACACAGTAGAAGATGGTTTTGGTGGCTTACAAGCTGAGCTGAGGTTGTGCTGGCGGGTGAAATGGAACCAGCAAAATGGTTCAAAATCAAAAGCGACCCAAACCCATATCCAATCCATCTGGGTAAGTAGGATTCGTCAAGCCCAGGTATTCCTGCACCGTCGAATAACCCATCATTCAAAATCTCAATCTCAGAGAGAGAGAGAGAGAGAGATACCTAGTGTGAAGCGGAGGACGGAGAGATTGAGTTGTGGGTCTGCTGAGCTGCTTTTGGAATTGTCAAGACGAGCTGAGACTGCTGAGAAATTCGTGAGGCAATTTCTGGCGCGAAATTTGGGTGGGATTTTCAACTGAATTAACGGATTTGGGGACAGACCAAGGCTTGTGTTACTCATATTTTTGTTCTTTTTCCAATTTCTGGGGTTTGGGAGGAGCTGGGAAAACAGTGGGAAATGGTGGTGGTGGTGGTATAAAATGTAACTTTGAAGAGCGAGTCCACGGGCCTAGCTGGCTATTACCCAAGTTGAGATTGGGCCCAACTTTAAAAATTTAGAGATTTCGTCTCATGGAAAAAAGGGCAAACGACAAAAGATACCCTTCAGTTTTGGGGTGATTTCAATATTAATTTGGGCATCAATTTTATCAATTTACACCCTTAAATTTGCAATATCGTCCAATTTCATCCTTCCGCGTTAAGTTATGGTCAATCGTTAAATGCTAACGTGTCTACTATGGGACCCACATACTAACCAACTAGTTACTAAAAATTTATATAAAATGATAAAATAACATAAATTTTTAAAAATAAACTTAAAAATCTCATCCCCTCCCCACAACAAACCCAGTGTTCACCCCCTCCATCTCCATTCTCTTGTTCACTCCCTCCATCGCCATTCTCCTGTTCACCCTCCATCGCCACACCTTCTGTCATTTCCCATCACAACCATCTCGGCCATCCCAAACTCAAGTGCTCAAAAACCCAATTGAAATAACATAAATTAAAAATAAATAAATAAAGCTTTTAAAACCCCACCCCAATTGAAGATCCTAATACTATCGTCGAGAGATTGAAGCCCTTGATCTTAGGCCGAGTTCGGGGATGGTGTATTGAGGATTGCGGTGGTGGCAATGGCACCGATTGCGACGATTGAGAAGAAGCATATGGGGAAGTGGATGGAGTTGGGGCGAAGATGAGGACGATGTCGTTTTTCTTGATGTTGAGGTTGAGCAAGGCATGAGCCACTTGGAGACTAAAGATTGAGCTGGAGGAAGGTGTCGGCAATGGAGGACCAACGTTTTAGGAAATGACAGAAGGTGTGAGCCAGCTTGGAGACTAAAGATTAAGCTTGGGGAAAATGGGAAAGGAGTTGGAAGTTTCAAAATTGTTAAAGCTTGAAGGACCCAAATGGGGAACTAGGTTTTCGAGCACTCGAGTTTGGGATGGTTGAGATGGTCGTAATATGAAATGACAGAAGGTGTGGCAATGGAGGGGTGAACAGGAGAATGGCGATGGAGGGGTGAACAAGGGGGGTTTGGGTTTGTTGGGCTGGGGAGGGGATGAGATTTTTAACTTTAGTTTTAAAAATTTATGTTATTTTATCATTTTATATACATTTTTTAGGAACTGGTTGGTTAGGAAGTGGTTCCCATAGTAGACACATCGGCATTTAACGATTGACCAGATCACAACTTAACTAAGGATGAAATTGGGACGATGTTGAAAATGTAAGGGTGTAAATTGATAAAATTGATACCATTCATATTGAGAATCACCCCAAAGCTGAAGGGTGTCTTTTGTCGTTTGCCCAAAAAAAAATTAGCGATCCCATCCCATATTTCATACACCTTTCTCTCTATTTCTATCATTACATAACTCATGTCTCACGTGTTGTAATCATATGCTTATGAGTTGTACGGCTATTGTTTACTGCAAATGAGTATAAATATAATTTTACTGAAGGAAAATTTTGATGGGTGTTGAGGGAGAAAAACTTAGTTATAACGGGAATAATACTATTTTATTATTTCCGACTAATAATGTTATATCTCACGTATGTTATAATGTTATTGATGGAGGATAGCAAAATAATTCTATTCCTTCACGAGAACATGAATTGGGTGTAATGAAAAAGGAAGTGCCATTTTGGCGCAAATACTGACCGTACCAATGCCTGCACTGGCATATTTGCCTGATGAATTATACCAACTCCTGCACATTTGGTCTGCGTTTTTAAAGAAACTCCCACTCAACACTTGAGGGGAGTAGCAGAAGCAGCAGCCACAACGTTCCCCAAATTCAAAAAAATCCACTAAACTATGATAATGTTGTTCTCTACTCTCTTCCGCACTAAACTCAGCCGATGCTTCTCTTCTTCTTCTTCGTCGTCTTCCTCTTCTTATCGTAACAGTCTTCCAGAACTCCCACCTATTCAAACTTTACTCAAAATCGGCTTCACTCCCACACTCAAATCCATCATCCAATTCCTTCTCTTCCTTTCTCAAACCCGCAGGTTCAACACAGTCATCCATTTCTTCTCTCAAATGGACTCCAACCAAATCAAAGGCAACTCCCAGACTTGCTCAATTCTCACATGGGCTCTCCTAAAATTGCACAAATATGAAGAAGCGGAGCATTTCATGAGGACCCAGATGGCCGAAACTTCAAAATTTCAGAGTAATCTTATTTGGGACTCTCTAATTCAAGGCCTATGTATAAACCGGAAAGACCCGGAGAAGGCTTTATTGGTATTACGGGATTGCTTGATCAACTATGGTATTTTTCCTTCTTCTTTCACTTTTTTCTCATTAATTCATAGATTTAGCTATCAAGGAGATATGAGCAAGGCAATTGAGGTCCAGGAGTTGATGACTGATGATAAAGTTAAGTACCCCTTTGATAATTTTGTTTGTAGTTCAGTAATTTCTGGGTTTTGTAAGATTGGGAAGCCAGAAATTGCGGTTAAATTTTTCGAGAATGCTGTAAATTCGGGAGCTTTACAGCCTAATATTGTGACTTATACATCACTTGTGGGTGCTCTTTGTAAATTGGGAAGAATTAATGAAGTTTGTGATTTGGTTTGTAGGATAGAGAAGGAAGAATTGGCATTTGATGTTGTTTTCTATAGTAGTTGGATTTGTGGTTATATTTCAGAAGGTGCTCTAATGGAGGTATTTCAGAAGAATAGACAGATGGTGGATAAAGGCATAAGATCAGATACAATTAGCTATACTATAATGATAGATGGGTTTTCCAAGCTAGGAGATGTAGAAAAGGCACTTGGTTTTCTGATAAAGATGAGGAAAGGTGGATTAGAACCCAATTTGATTACATATACTGCCATCATGTTGGGATTTTGCAAGAAAGGAAAATTGGAGGAGGCATTTGCTATTTTCAAGATGGTTGAAGATTTGGGAATTGAAGTTGATGAATTTATGTATGCAACTTTAATTAACGGGTCTTGCATGAGAGGGGATCTTGATGGTGTTTTTCATCTCCTACACAACATGGAAAAGAGGGGGATTAATCCGAGCATTGTCACATACAATACTGTAATTAATGGATTATGCAAATACGGGAGGACATCTGAGGCTGATAAGATCTCAAAGGGAATACTTGGAGATACAATTACATATAGTACATTGCTACATGGCTATATTGAGGAAGAAAATATCACAGGGATTATGGAAACAAAGAGGAGATTGGAGGAAGCTGGAGTCTGCATGGATGTTGTTATGTGTAACGTAGTTATTAAATCACTGTTCATGGTGGGGGCATTTGAGGATGCTTATATGCTGTACAAGGGAATGCCAGAAAAGGAGTTGGTTGCTGATTCCATTACATATTGTACAATGATTGATGGGTACTGTAAAGTAGGTAGAATGGATGAGGCACTGGAGATATTTGACGAGTTCAGAAGGACACCAGTTTCCTCAGTTGCATGTTATAATTGTATTATCAGTTGGCTCTGTAAGCAGGGAATGGTAGATATGGCCACCGAGGTATTTATTGAACTCAATGGGAAAGATTTAGGTTTGGATATAGGTATCTACAAAATTCTGTTGAAGGCAATTCTTGAAGAAAAAAGTGCAGCTGGAGTTTTATGTTTGGTTCAACGAACAGAGAATTTGAGGACAGAAGTGTATGATGTTATAAGCAATGATGCTATCAGTTTCTTGTGCAAGAGAGGTTTTCCTGAGTCTGCATGTGAAGTGTTTTTGGCGATGAGGAGGAAAGGGTCAGTTGCCACAAGCAAAACTTACTATTCAATTTTAAAAGTTCTAATTAGTGATGGGAAAGAGTGGCTAACTCAGTCTTTTTTGAACATCTTTGTGAAAGAATATGGCCTAGTTGAACCTAAGGTAAGTAAGATTCTAGCTTACTACATATGTCTGAAGGGTGTCGATGATGCTCTCTGGTTTCTAAACAAAATGAAGGACAAGCCTGCAACAGCCACTTTGCCTGTTTCTCTTTTTAAGACACTTATAAAGAATGGTAGAGTTTTGGATGTGTATAAACTTTTAATGGTGGCTGAAGATGGCCTACCTGTTCTGGATGCGTTTGACTATTTGCTTATGGTTGATGGCCTTTGTAAAGTAGGATATATCAGTGAGGCATTAGATCTATGTTGTTTTGCTAAAAATAAAGGGGTTACCCTTGATATCATCTGCTATAATTCAGTTTTAAACGGATTATGCCGCCAAGGGCACCTTGTAGAAGCGTTTCGGCTATTTGATTCATTGGAGAAAATTAATTTGGTTCCCTCGGAAATCACATATGCTACATTGATTGATGCTTTACGTAGAGAGTGCTTTCTTCTGGATGTCAAGCAGTTATTTGAGAGGATGGTCCTCAAAGGCTTGAAACCAAATACACATATATATAACTCAATTATTGATGGTTATTGCAAAACTGGACATATGGAGGATGCCTTGAAGCTTCTTTATGAATTTGACTTTAAAACCCTCAGGCCTGATGAATTCACTGTTAGTATTATAATCAATGGGTTTTGTCTAAAGGGTGATATGGAAGGTGCTCTTGAATTCTTTATTGAGCTCAAGAGTAAAGGTACATCACCTGATTTTTTGGGTTTCTTATATTTGATAAGAGGTTTATGTGCCAAGGGAAGGATGGAAGAAGCCAGAACCATCTTGAGGGAAATGCTTCAGTCACAATCTGTTGTGGAGCTAATAAATAGAGTTGATGTGGAGGTTGAAACAGATTCATTGGAAGGTTTGCTCGTTTCATTATGTGAGCAAGGCAGTGTCCAAGAATCACTTACTCTCCTCAACGAAATTGGGTCCATATTTTTTCCTGTTCGGAGTTCACCTAATGCCTGCAATCAATCTCATAAACTACACAAGCCTTATGACAGGGAGGCTTATGGTACAGTTGCTTCAACGTCTGTAACCTCTACCGATGCGGATTTGGATATCCAATTTTCTGGTATGAGGGATGTAAAGAATGTGGCAGAAAATTACGATGATAAAGGGGGAAGGTCTAAATTTGATGACTTTGACTATTGCTATAAGCAAATTGCTACACTCTGTTCAAGAGGGGAAATACGAGAAGCTAGTCAATTAGCAAAGGAAATAGTTTCCAATTTTGGCAGGGCCAATTAGTAGAACTCGGAACGCTGGCCACCTAAGTGATGTAGGTGCTTCCTTCCCTGTCAATGAGGGACCAGGCATCATGCATGCAGATGCAGGTATATTGTTTGGTTCTTTGAAAGTTTTCCTATCCTTTCAATTTAGATAATTGTTTATCACTTGGGTGGTATGTATGTGTGCTCTGTTTATTTATCTCTTTGTGTTATGCCATTCGATTTACAAGTTTTAGAAAGGCATTATATGTATTGTTTTGCAGCAATCTTTCTGTGAATATACCCAATCCATAATATGAATGACATTATATTAGTGTACCGCTTTTTTTATGAGGTAACTGAATTTTTTTTTAAAACTTGCTTGCTTAGGTTTTTTTATCAGTCGCGCACCAAATTTTTGAACATATTGATAGAAAGTTATAAAAATTTACCAACATGGTTCATGATTTAATATCTTTGGTTTGAAACTGTTATGATTTGCTCTCTCTTTCTCTCTCTCTCTCATGATTGTTCATGTACCATTTAAAAGTTCTTGTGATTTGAAGCCATCTTAAATTTCATATTATCAATTCGCAGAATAACCTTAAAGGTCTAAAGGAAAAGATAACTAAATTTGACTATTGTGATCAGCCGTCTGGTCAGTTAGCACCCATAAATATGTTTCATGTGTCTATGTAGTGTTTTCTGGTAACTATGCCTTCCTTTAAGCTGTGCAAATTCACACATTCTCGCCTCAGCTTCAAAGTTTTAGTCAGAAGAAAAATGCACAAAAACCAGAAAGTTCTCAATTAGTTGCCGAAAAAGAAAACAATGAAATTTAGGACAATACTATAGTTCAAACCTACCCCTCCTCCTTTGTACCCAACCAAAAAAAAAATTGATTATCAGTTTGTTGGCAGGCAACAGTTTTTCATTATTATTATTATTTTTTTATACCTCTAAGTATAAATTTTGGCTTGCAACAGAATACTGTCAAACACAAAGAGTTCAGCTGGTGGAAGTTGAAGCATGAAAATTGGAAGCAATGTTAATGGTGGTTTTCCGCCATTTAACTTTTTTCATTTTTCTGGCGTAATGAAGATGAAAAGGTAACCCTCTATATTTTTTTCAATTCTTTATTTGTTTATTTACGTCTTTTGTCCTCTCAATTGGAGTTTATTGCTTAGCTACAGAAGCCTGCTGCACGGTGTGGCTTTCAACCATGATATCGCTGCTGTTGAAGGATATATTGGAAAAACTGGATGGATGTTTGTGCCTCAGGTAATTTACCAGCTCATGATGCATGTGGATTTATGTTCAACTCACTTTCTATCTTTTCCACTGTGAACCAAACCTGTGTTTGACAGTATTGTCAGACTGGACATAATTTTGGGGCTTTTGCAAGTAAAATGCATTCCTGAAAGAAGAAAAAAAAAAGGTGTTGTGTGGATGACGTCTTGAACGAAACAAGTACTGTACCATGTGTCTAAGCAAAGAAGTGTGAAAGACCATGAAGTCCACGTTGTTTAAAGGTCTACTTGGCATCACTTGCTTTGACAAAAGCTTGCAAAATCAAACACATCTCTCGGGTGAGCAAGCTTAATTGTAGAGTCTAAATAGATTATTGCGTATGATAACACCCTTTTTCTTCTCTCAGTGCTAGAGTCCTCTTAATTTTACATTGCTGACGAATGAGTGTTTGATCATATTGTCTGTAAGAAGGGCTTTGGTAGATGTAGATTGAGCTAACAATTTTTCTCTCTCCCTTTAATCTCAGACGAGGAACTTAGTGCAACCCGGTGACACTAGTTGGATTTAGTATTCTCCAAACTTTGAAATCCTGTGTTACTTAACAACTGATGTCTAGTGAAACCTGTTGTCAATCTTGCTTCTCTCAATGGTATATCTATATCTTTATGCTGTCAAGCAGCCTCATTAAAACGGTAGTTCTAGAATCATGCCAATTGTCAGTCAGTTTCCTTGGATGCACGTGATGATTTATTCATTACTTCAAATTACTTTGCTGCCAACTTGATCTGGATGGTTTGGGCTTGGTTAATCTACCACATTTTGTTCGAAAAAAATCAGCGAATTCCTTGCTGTAAATGTAGAACTGGGGAATAATTTCAGCATGCTTTGGCGAAGGATGTAAACTGTAGAGCTGCTGGATGGAATATTCAGTTTCTTCTCTGAGTATGCGCATCTGCAGACAATGGAATATACCTTGTACTTCTTGGTTATGATGTTGGGGGTTATGTGGTTTCAGCAGTTGTATTTTGCCATTCGTTTTCATTAGAGTTTCTGTATCAGTGTTTCTGTCATGTTCAAGTGTTTCGATAATGCCCTTTATTTATTGAGGCCAGTTTGGTGGGTTGAGTTTGTGCAAGGTATGGCCCCTGCCTGCTTCTGTGTTGTGATTTTTCTGCTTGTTTTGGAACACACGCACATATGAAGTCTGCTTATACGAGTTTCGTACTGTTGACATCTGTTTCATTCTGCTTATACGAGTTTCGTACTGTTGACATCTGTTTCATTCGAATGGCGTCCTATTTTTCTCTGAAACGTGCCCCAAGAGCTAAACCCTAAACTCCAAGCCTTAAATAAGTTGTATAAAAGTCATTTCTACACTCATAAGATCAACCACCAGAACTGTCTGCCGTTTGAACGACAGCGATTTTGCATGCAGGTTTTATCCATTGCCGCTGGAATGATCCCAAAATCAAGAGCTAAAAATCCTTTACAGTTTCTACACTTTTTTAGACCCTAGAGATAAATCCTAAACCCTCGACAGGTTCTACGCTCTTAAAGTCGGCAACCTGTCAGTGGAAATGAGCCAAAATTGGAGAAAAACTTACCTAACACCCCTCCAATCAAATCGTGCCACTTGGCCTCTCTCTCCCCCTTTTTCAGAAACTTATCCAAGTGGCGCGATTTGATTGGAGGGGGATAGGACTACAGTCCTATCCCCGTGTCAGGTAAGTTTTTCTCCAAAAATTGACTTGCTGTTCCGAACGGCATTGAATTGAATCGTTCACACCTCACACTTGAAGCTTGTGTGAACACTCTGAGTACTGCTATAGTGAGCTGCACCTTTGCTGTCTTATGCATAACCCAGCAAAGTTGGCCAATTTGAGGCATACAAAAAGAGTACCAACTCTATTCCATCATTTTGCTCCAATGAAAACACATGCTCAACCATCCATCGATCCAGATAGAGTATAGTAACCACAGACAACTCAAATACACCCCATCAAACTTCAGCAACTGATTGACAAGTAATATCAGAGGCATGCTCCATGGTAGAGTATGCTCCATGAACTCTTCCAATTAACTAATTTCTCAGTCTTATTGACCACAACTTACCAACTTTGTGCCCATGAGATTTACCAACTGATTCACTGTCCGAAGGTTTTTGTATTAACTTGTGATAATGAATAACAAAATACCTAGTGTAAAAAGTAATGAAATTAATATAGGTTGGTTTAAAATTAGATAAACAAAATTAGAATTGTGGCTAAGTTAAGTTCGTTCAAAGATGAATTTTTATTTATTTATTTAAAAACTGAACCAAACCAAACCCCTCAAATTAGTTTGCTTTGTGATGATAAGTTATGCATAAGACAGCAAAGGTGCATAATTGTTTCAATCAAGTAGAATTCTTGCCCAAAGGGAATTATGAAAATAATCTAAATACTTTATGGACAGATGTTTCATCTAAAAAAAATTCATATTCAGGATATAAAAGTGGAGTCATCAATCATACATCTAAATATACAGTAGAAGAAAATATTTCTGTATATGGGCTAGCAAAATGTTGGAAGACTTGTCTGACTCGCGACGATTATGCACCATGCATAACTTGTCTTCATATTGCAACCTTTGAACTTTACAAGCATTGCCCGCTTAATTTGGATGGCAGGCTGCCTCTTAAAATATTCAGATTCAAACTTCTTTAGTAAAATTGACACAGATAACGAGATTTATGGTACGAATCACAAATTATTTGATAATCCACCATTGATTCAAAATAAAGTTGATGAGTTGTTCAATGCATTAATTGCTAATACTGTTCTTGGACCGTCATATGCTCAAGGAGCTCGAAAAGTGATAAACAAGACTAAGATCGTTTACCTGTTTCTTCTTTTTGCTAACGAATATTAACATTTAGAACATCAAATAGTCAATTAATAAACTAATTTGTTGGAAATAAGGGTTTAACAATCTGTTCAAAAAAGAATAAGCAAATCTATAAGATTAAGACACATGGGAGGCAAGAGGGAAGAAGAAGAAGAAGAAGAAGAAGAAGAAATTGGTGCTTTATATTCCTAAAATGGTCCTTATCTGGTCGGGAGGATGCCTTGCCAGTGACTTGGGATCTGAGTAGCCATTCTTGGGATCCATAATTGCCTGGTATGTAAGATCATATGCTTCGGCCAACGATCTAGCCACTTGGATACACGCTTCAGAACGCAACTTTGGAACCTGCATCTGCTCAAATTCAGGCAGGGAACTCTCACTTCCCAAAACAAGCCCAAAGAAAGCCTTCAAACACTCAGAGAGAGAGGCTGGCGAAGTGTCCTCTATCTCTACCAATGGGGTATTGCCAGTCTCCTTGTTGAGTGAGTTGCGGAAGTAAGGAATTTTCTGTGATAAGCCGCATCTTCTAAGGATGGCATCAACTTCATTTTCTACAAGTGCTTGCATGTGTCTATCTATCATCATCCCGAGGTTCTTCACGTATTCCGCTGCAACCTCATGCCCAGACAATGGTTGTTGGATGGCACACAAGCAATTGATGAGGAAAATCTTAGAGGATGTTCCACTAGACTGCACCAATCCATTAAAAAGGCATTAGTATGAAAGCAATGAAGAAGACTATGCATGAGAATCACAAGATCAAAGTTATTAATCATTAAATACAGGGGCCTTTTATTTTCAAAAATCACACCAATTTCCCTTGTCATAGCTGGTTTTTGATACGCTTATATTTCCAGATATAGGGTTCTAGTACTGAGGACTTGTTTTTTTGCATACCAAATCCTGTGGAAAGTCATAATAATACCTGTAGAATCAGACTTACAAACTCTAGTTTTCTTTTTCCTCTTTTGATAAGTTTTTTAAGAATAGTAAGGCAGAATGATAAGCTTTTAATAAGCCTTAAACTCAGTTACACAACTACAGAATAAGGGAATTGGCCAGAATATTAAAGTGGGTCACAAAAATCTTTGAAACTAGCTTGACATTTGACATTTGTCATAATTTGGCACCAGAAATAATTCTATGCGCTAGAGTTTATGAGAATTACAACAAAATGAAACAGCAAGCCACGAGAATTACAACAAAATGCAACAGAAAGACCCAAAATCCTATGACTGAGTGAAGATACTTTGAAATCAGACGCTTGGAAATAAATGAGAAAAGAAAACCTGAGATGATGGGGCAGAACTGCTGTTGGACAATAGCGCGTCAACTGGTGATTTACTAAATTGACCTAAGTCAGAACTCATCCTACTTCTTCTTGAAGAGTGGCCAGCTCCCTTGGACTTGTGTGCCTCTGCTGCTTGCTCACATATCTGTAATGGTTGAAGTAATGGAATTTATTCAACATTTAAATAAACTGAAGACTACCTCCATTCTGAAACTGAAGTTAAATATTAAATTTCACATGGAATGCATCAACACAGTTTAAAGTCCCATTAAATCTGTAACATGAATTCTTGAAGAGGTACAATGAAATAATGTCCTCAGTATGATGTTTCCAGATATGACTTCACAGTCTGACTCTGTAGCAAGTTTAACTTAAATTGCTACTAATATAGAGAGCATCTGGTTGTGGGATTATATGGACTCACAACAATAGGCGCAACAGCACTTAAAGTGAAGTTCTTTGTAGTTTGTCCTTAATTAATGGGAATATGACAAAGTGATGAAACTTCAATCATGCTTAAAAACTAATTTCAATGTTGTTTTGACCATCATGAAACTAGAAGCAAGCTTACCACGCATGCCATTTACATAACCAAATGCCCAGCACAACACACCTTAATAATTGGATCGAGTAAAGCAGATATGACTGGACCAAACGCAGGATTTTTTCCTAAAGTAGGAAGCATCATGCTGTTATGTGTCTCCACTATTTCAAGCAGCAGAGAGACTCCTTCCCTTACTGCTGGTGGAGGGGAAAGATCAACAGCAACAAGGGGAGGATACCTCAAAAGCTTTTCCCCTCGGGTTTTCAGAATGTCAAAGAAAGTTTTCTGAGCAGCATCCTTCAGTGTCCACAATGTATCAGATAAAGCTGTTTCTCTCCCAAGAAAATCTGATATCTGCAAGTAAACACAGCCATAGATGAGGGGAAAGAAAAAAGAAAAGCAAATAACACGTGGGACAGTTGGTTCCATTGATGAATAAGGAAAGGCATCACTTACAGTGTGGCTGTAGAACTCCAGGGTATTACTTAGTTTGTATGAAATTATGAGACTCGATTGAGACTGCAAAACTTGTTCAACTCTCACTTTAAATGGCCGGCAAACTCCTTCAAAAATTCTATCCATAACAAATGTCAAATCAGATTCTGTCTTTCGAGAATCACTTTCAGGGCTCCTGGAGAATTGGTTTGTGGCTGGACCAGTATCTACCGCCGCATCTGGATCCAGTAATAGAAAGACAAGTTCCCGTTCAGATGCCAAGGCCTGCAAAGGGAGCAAGAAATTACGATTGCCAGATGATGAATTATACTTCACAAATGGAAGTGGAACGCAACCAATAGGCCTTTGTTTTCACACCTGATGTAACCAACCTAGCATGTCCCCAACATATCGTAAGGGATCATGAGCATGAACTTCAATGGGTCGAGGCATTCCACCAGGTCCTCCACGTGTAAGAGCACTGATGAACCGCCTAAACAATGCATTATGCCTCATATTTGCTACCTAGAAATTTGTCAGAAAATCAATAAACAAGGTAGTAGAAAGTGAATCAGGTGAAATGGTTAGCATAGAGAATCACCTCTTCTGCACAATACTTGAAAAGGACAGGCCTTTCCTTGAGGCAACGAACTGCTGTTTTCAAAAGATCACTAACTTCAGGATTATCAGAGTCGCCAAGTCTTCTACATTCCGCCTGAACCCACCTAGAAGACGGGGTTAATTAAAGACCCAATATATCATATTTTATTTATCCTAGTAGAATACTAGTGTCAAAAAATTGAAACAACCACTATACGCAGTGGTAATGATCTCTTGCCAGATCAAAGCATATTATATTGTCAGTCTGTAAATCTGGGTCACACGTATAAGCAAGAATTCACCTACTAAATGGTAAATATTGACACTTCGCCAACAATGACATGTCAAGCTGTTTGACAAGAGAAAATTTCCTTATACATATGCATATTAAGGAAGATGGTAGAAGAGAAAAACCTGCAGAGGCGCTCGTAGGCTCCTTCTTGGTAGACAGCCATCATATCCATGAGCTCGAGACCTGCACGCTGCAAGTGAATGGAAAATTGGGTTGTTAGTATACTATCACCTTTTAAGTTTCCTTGATTCAGAAAATTTTCAGATGAGAGAGAAAGTAGAGGGTAGAGAGTACCTGGTGATGTGTTCTCAAGAGCAATTTACAGTTGGCATGAATTTCTTGAACATGAGAAAGCGCCTTGAAGAAGTTCTCATTGAGTTCTTCATCCCTCAATGCACTTATCTACAAAAACTCACATAAACAAACAAATCAAATCGATTGAAATCTCAACACAGATAAATTATCAACACAAATGGTTTGATGGGTACCTCTTGATTCGAGAGCTGGTAATCCCGGAGGAAGCAAGACACGATCTGCTGCCTCTGGGTGGTGACATTGAGCTCCTGCTTCAGCCTTTCGGTGGTGGCGATAATGTCACCGGTGGTAGCAGTGCAGCTGCTGAGAGCCACGGCGATCTTGTCACAGCTACTGGCGAGGGCACCCACCTCGTCCTCCACGCGATCCAGTGCCTCTTGGGCCGCCTGGGAGGCCTCCAGGAACTCGAGGTTGATGGAGAGGCCTCGCTTCTCGATGGTGGATCGGAGATTGCGCCGCGACTGAGGGGTATTTTCGGAATAGAAAGAAGAGAGGGTGTTGAGTGAGGCGAGCGCATCGGGAGTGTCTGTGCGACATTCCAGTACCTTCTTCAGCTTCCGGGACAGTCCCGGCGCCAGCGTCGTCGTCCCCATTTCTGATTTTCTCAGGTCTTGTCTGTCGTAGGTAATGAGATGGCGGGAGATTAGCTAGAGATTGGGAGCTGGGAGTTGGGAAAGGCGTCTAATTTATCACAGATTTGATCAAAGCTGAATTTTACCCAATTGATAAAATAAATAAATAAAAATTAATTAGGGAAATTCAAATAATTCCTTTCAATACTCAATTTATGATGGCATTTTGGTTTCTAGTGCCATGTTATGTATTACACTAATTCGATCCACAATAATACAACATGATTATTAATCCTCGAATTGAATTAAATTTTCTCAAAGAAAATGATAGGATTTTCACGACCTTTATCGTGAGATAACACTTCATACGATTTTACTCAATACATATACGATTATTTTATGTCATCAATGAATCATATATCGATGTCGTGTTTAAAATTGTCACCGCTACTCCCCATTGCTCATCATACGCCTTCCGAGAGAAAATGACCATTAACAAAAATAGATGCTCATAAGCTCTTACGTTGACCCAAACTAAGTTAATCTTGACAAAGTTAAACCCTAAACTCAAATCGTCCATTGGCAGCCTTCAAATGAGGAAGTATGTTGTATAAAATATCCTTCACATTGTATTCATTTTGAACTCGGCTTCTCTTCTTCTGGATCCATCCAACACCTGTTGAGAGCATCACCTTTACAATCTTTTCCTTTAATTGCAGAAAAATGAAAAGGCATTACTGAAACTTGCAACAATGTATTTCATTGGCATAAAACTCTTTATTGTCTTACAAAATACTATTTACACTGATATAAACACACCATAGATGTAGATAGAACAATTCCTACAATTTTATGAAGGCTTAGGTTCCAATTTTGTGCATATTATTGCAAATCCCTTAGCTCCAAGAGTCTAGACCACCTCTTATCAATAGAAGCAGTGCTTTGTCCACCAATATCTGCAAATGGGAATTGTATTAGGAATTGGCCTTGCTTAAATTAATTGCTAATCTTCTAGTTCTGAAGTTGTCACAGAAAACTTACACTCTACAGTTGGATAAGATTTCTCACACAGGTCTGAACAAGTATCCTGCAAAGTAAAATTTCCCGCATTCATTCGTCGATCATTTAGTATAGGAAAAAGTATTGCATCATGTTGGTTTTACATTCAAAAGTATTGCATTAATTAGTAGTTCTTACTTTTATGGAGGTGGCAAGCCGTATCGTGTCCTGTATCAGCGAATCAAGTTCAGCTTCATTTCCAGGCTTCACATAGATTACCTGTTGAAGCAGCTGTGTTAAGGCACTATCTTGGGGAGTGACAGAGAGCAAGAGGGAGAGAGTTTAGAGACTTAATGATGGATCGTCACCACCAATCTCAGGCAGTTGAATCGTGTGTTCGTCTCTGCTTGATGACAGAACCCATACATTAAATTGTGTGTTGATCTGTTACAACGTACATAAAAATCGTCTGGTTTGAATTTATGATTGGATAAAGTATCAAAGTTTCACACTACTGCAAAGACAAAGTACCTCTCTGCAGTATGGAGAAGAGCAGTTGCTACATTTTCTGGTGAATGATGTTATGATCTTTCCATCAACAGAGAAGCCAAAGCTAGCATGCTGGTAATTATCACAAGGGAAAATTAGGGTTGATGAGTATATATACCTAACATTAATCTCTGCTAATTAATACCACTTTTATCTTTCTTACTACCATAATCTGCACAAAGAAACTCAACTGCGTTTAGGAAATTCAGTTCGTTTCAGAGTTTGGTTTCGCTTATATAATGATCCGTATACATGACAGCCAAAAAGAGAGGGGAAAAAAAATCCCTAATGTACTTACATGCTCTAAACCGTTGCCCTATTAATCAACCGCATCCAACGACTTAGAACATGGTACCATATGTTATAAATTAACTACTTAGCGATATGAAATCTAAAGATTCTTGATGACATTAACTTAAACTTATTTCATTTAAAAAATAAAAAATAAAAACTCATGACTTCTATAATGATGAAATAATGTGATCTGAGGAAGTTGTAACTAGAAGTAATCAACTAAAAGGTCATATAAAATAGGAGTGACCTTCTGGACGCAGAGATTAACTGAAACTTGTGCATCCTTTTCATTTTCATCTTCAATCAAATCTTCCAAACGCAGGTCATGGAGGGAGAGAAGGTAATCACAGCACCAATTCCCATGCCATCTCCCATCTGCTGTTGATATTTTGATCAGACTCCTGCTGTTCTTTTTGTTGCTCTGCATTAATTTGTGGGCCCAAGTAGAAAAATATCATGTACATTACGTGGCCAACACATGTACACAAAAGGAGATGAAGTTGTAGATAATATTGTAGGCAAGAAAATCATGAAAGAAATCACAGTAAAATACCAAGAAGAAGGAAAAGAATGGAGTTTCAGAATTACATATATTTGTTGGTCATATTACCAGAGAGAAAGAGTTTCTTTTTGAAGCAGCTCTGATTTTGAATGAATGAGACACCAATTTAGAGGGTTTGGGGTTTGCTGGCTTTACAGTGGGAAGCTTAATAAGTCTTGCTGATACCAAATGACCAACTTCTGCCATCTCTCGTTTGCTCTCTCAACAAATACAGAAGGAAGAAATGCTGGACATGTTTTCCTTTAGAACCTTATCATCATTGGCACTTGGCACTTGGACTTAAGATGGTTGGTGATAGGGTGTATAAAGGGAATTTGGAACACTTAAAAACGCAGAATTACAATTTTGCCCTGTTTGTTACTAACTCTTTTTTTTAATAGCAAATTAGGCTTAGCCCCTTCAAATTCAATTTGCATTACCTGCAACCCTTTACTTTTTATTCCTAAAAATAATACCCAATTTTTATCAACCAAAACCCATGACTAGGATCCAACTCATCAAGTTACCTAATTAAGCTCAATATCCAATTTATTATAATATTTATGTTCCCAATTTACAATTGAACGTGTAATGAGGTGGTGTTTTAATTTTTGGTTCCCCAATTTATTGTGGTGATTCCTTCTAGAATTCTTATATGCAATTAATTAGCCGTTTTGATTATGGGGTTGATTTGCATATTCATACGTTTTGATTATGGTTTTAGTTTGGAGATTAGTGTTTTGATTAGGGTTCCTAAACGTGGGTTTTTTGCTAAGGGGTTCCTTTTGTTGCAATTCAAGAAATTTCAAGTATGGTAATTTGTTCTTTTTCTTTTTGTGAAAGTGTTTTATGATTCGTTCTTTTTTACATGTTTTTTATTTATGATTTTGGGTTCTTGTCCATCGTTAACCATGAATCTGGGTTCTTGTTCATCTTTAGCCATGAATATGGATTTATTCGTCCTATTCAACGAAGAACATAAAATTTGGGTTCTTGTCCATCGTTAACCAATTTTTAATTTACCTATTCGTTGGGGTTAACCAATGAACAATTTACCTATTCGCTGGGGTTAACCAATGAATAATTTACCTATTCGTTGGGGTTAACCAATGAATAATTTACCTATTCGCTGGGGCTCCATGTATCTGGGTTCTTTTTTACATGTTTTTTATTTATGATTTTGGGTTCTTCTCCATCGTTAACCATGAACCTAGGTTCTTGTCCATCGTTAGAGTAATATACCCGCACGATGAAAAAATGTACGTTTGCAAGTAGATGAAACAGATGTAAAAACACTACAAAATAGGTTACATACATACAAACGTGTCATCTCGTTATATGCCTACCAATAGTGAATAATTTACCTATTTAAAAACTATTGTACCCACCAATGAATGTATAGGTACACTAAAGTTAAATTAATGAAAGGAACGTTAATTGTAAGTTAGAAAGGTTTCAGAGCAATCTCAATATCAGATTTCAGAGCTCATGCAGTTAGAAAGGTTTCAGAGAACCGTTCTAGCTTTTGCACATGAGAATTGTAAGTTAAAGTTTTCTATCAAGTTAGGAGATTCTTTAAATTCACATAGCGAAGATGCATTTTTTACTTGGTTACTATTTACTTGAGGCATACATGTCAACAAGGAAAACTGACATTGCCATGAATTTATCAGAAAATGCTCAACAGGCAAATAAAAATGCGAAGTCAAATTTAAAGATGCCAAGACAACAAAGACATAATCTGTGGATGCTGGAGAAATAACTTTCAAGAGAGCTATGTCTTGAGAAGAAATTAACTGAATCAAGACAAAATGAAGACTACAATATCATTTGTTCTAATAAATGTGATTCTATCTATTTCCTCTCCTATTTATGATTTTCTATTATGTACCTACCAAACTAAACCCTTGCTATAAAATATAATTGCAGACCAATGTCGCTACCAGAGGCTTGGGAGCTTCTGTGCAAGAAGACATTTCAAGGGAACTAATTGCATACCAATGTTGCTACCAGAGGCTAATTAATTGCAGGTGAACTAATGTACCTACCAAACTACCCAAAGGTACCTACCACAAAGGAAAAAAAAAAAAAATCACAAAAAGTTCTTGTTCACTCATCTAGGAATTTTGTCGAACACATAGTGTGCGCAATTGAAACAAAAGCCCAACCTTTGGGTAGTAGATAGATTATGCAAAACAGAAAGTACCTACCACAAAAACCTAATTTTAAATGTCGTTTTCTGGTTATTACGATCAAACAGATTATTATGACCACAAAACCTAATTTACCTATTCATTGTACGTGCATAATTTATGGGTATATATGATTAGACAGAGGACACGAAGAAGAGAGCGTTAAAAATGCAAAACACACAAAAACGTTTTTACCCGCAATAAGCTAGGCGGACCACTCACGCTTGCTACGTCGGTGTCGAATGCCCCGTAATCGAATGCTTGATCGGTGTCGTCTTTTCTTAGCGATTGGTGCCGGTGAATTGAATGTACTGCGAACCCATATTTTGAAAGGCATACAGGGTTTAGGGGAATCTAATGTTGGAGAATTCATGGTTTCAATGAAGGGAATCGATCAAGGTCGAAATGGTGGTAAACCGAAAATGTTCTCAGATGAAACGGTAGTTCCAGGTGTTTGAAAACGGTAGGATGCTATCTGGACTATAATGGCATCTAATGTAAATAGATAGAATATTATGACGTCTTATATTTAGGGTTTGAATTTGGGTTTTGAACATAGTTACATAGATAGATGGGTTTGTGTCTAGGGAATGTAAGTTTTATGGGCCTATATTGGACTCACCCTTTTTTTTATTGGCATGAACAAGTTGTAAACTCTAGGGAAATTTTATTCACATAACTAGATAGATGTAGGGCCAGTTTGGCATTCTTTGTCTTTGTGAAAATAATTCTTTGTTAGAATTCTTTGTGAGAGAAATCAGCTGTGAGAGAAAGCAGTTTGGTGTTTGGTAAACTTTTTGTTATAAGTGCTGTTTGTACAATAATCAGTTTGAGTGTTTGGTAAATTTTTTTGTAAAAGTGCTGTGAGCTGTGTATAATGACTAAAAAAGGCATTATGTTGAAATGACTTTTCTATTCAAGTGTTTGGTAAAAGGAAAAGCACTTTCACTTTAGCTTATATAATTTTTTTGTATTAAATATGTTTCCATCACACCCCAAAATTTATTTTAATTATAAAATAAATAAAGTATTCCATTTAAAATAAATATATTGTTAATAATATGGTCATAACAAAAATTAAACTAATCATAAACAAGTAATTATATACATTTCTAAGGAGATGAACTCATTAAACTTGCAGCTATATGATTTCTTAATGCCTCCATTTCTTGTGTTACAGGACCATCTTCTTGTTGTGCATCAACCTCTCTCTCAATCTCTTCATCTTGAATACCATTTAGGTCATCTTCACTTTCATCAAAATGACAATCACGTTTGGCATGTCTTCTTATATAGTTATGAAGTGCCATGGTTGCAATAACTATTTTGACTTGTTTTGCAAAAGGATAACTAGGCATGTCTCATAAAATACTCCATCTCTTTTTCCATACTCCAAAAGTGCGTTCAATAACACTTCTAAGGGAAGAGTGTGCATGATTGAATACCTCTTTATGACCCATCGGTTGAACACCCCTACGAAAATCAGGAAGATGATATCTTTCACCTTTATATGGTCCTAAGTAGCCTCTCATTTGTGGGTATCCCGCATCTACTAGATAATATTTCCCTAAAAAAAATATAATAGATTATTCACAATCTAAAAAACTTAAATATAAATTATATGATTTTTTTAGATAGAAATAGTACCATTTGGAGGTTTAGGAAAATTCAAACTTTGATCACGTAAAGCCGATAGAAATATCCTTGTGTCATGCGCCGTGCCTTCCCATCCAAAGACATGCAAATATGAATTGCATGTCAAAATTGCACGCAGCCATCACATTTTGGGTAGGTATCCCCTTTCTACCAATAAATGGTATTTGATTAGAAGGAGATACTACAGCTTGCACATGAACACCATCTATAGCACCAATACAATCCTACAAGTGATAAAAAGACAAAAATAATATTAATTATAACATAATAAAATATAGACAAATATTTAATAGTATATGCAATAGTTACCTTGAAATGAGGCATGTATCTAGAATCCTGTAGGATTTCCTTTGGAGTGTTGTTAAACGCATTTTCCAATGGTTTAATTACATCCACAGCCAAACGACATACAACATCAAGTAAGATACTAAAATATCTGCTCACAGTCTTACCATAATGTTGAAAGCGATCCTGTGCTTGCCTATTTGCAGAACCCTGTCCCAAGATGTTCAAGAACATCCCTAACATCTCAGCAGCACTCATTCTTCTTGAACCCTTTAATCCATAATTGTTTTGCAATTCATCACACAATCTTATAAATACATCTTTGTCCATTCTAAACATATTATGGCAATGACTTTCATTTCCTTGTAACACTCCCATCAACCAAATATTTCCTGTTTGATGGTCATTCATACACAGGGTCTTATGAATATATTTCACGTAATAAAGTTCAATAAGACGGGCAGTGACACATATAATTTGGTTGATCTCCTCCTCATCTTCTGGAATGGACATGTTCTAAAATAACCTGCAAATATTTTATTTCCTCCAAATATCATTTTCACTGTGCATGCATGTTTAAAATATCACTCACAAATTCAAATAAATGATCATCCAACATTAACTCAAATATCATTCACAAATTCAAATAAATTAATAACATAACAACGAAACATAAATTAAAGTCACTACACTATCAAATTCTAGCCTTCAACTAACTCATGATTAAGAAATTGAAGCTTGAGGTCAGGATCTTCCATGACAACAAACATCTCTCTCTTCTCTTGAGCACAAAACAATTTAGTTGCAAACCACCACAACTTGCTACCATGCTCTGCCCCAGGTAAAGTTGCAACATCTTTCATCACTTCAGCAATACTAGTTCCTTGTGAAACTATATTAGTCATTGATGTTCCAAACTCCTACTCTCAACCACCTCAACAAGACGTTCAATTTGCGGTGATAATTTTGCAGCACCTCCCATTTTCCCCCTCCTTTACCTTTCTTCTCATTATTATCTTGAATTTCAAGTGATTGATTAGTTCTCTTTTTGGCACATTGTTTGTAGTGTGAGTGGTTTCAATTGGCACAGACTCATTCGATCCACCGTTAACTTCAAGTGGATCGACATCATCATCACTTTCAACCGGAAGTACACCGGATGAAGGTGCCCAAGAATGCTTACCTGTAGTCGTGACATTCAAAAACATCCTATTTAACTTCTCCTCCATCTCAGGACTAATACCCTCAAATTGGAATCTTGCATATTTGGGTTCTACCTGCATTATGACATATACAAATATTATATAATGGATTTTTAAACATTGTTAAAAAAAATGGATATCAATACTATAATAAAACAAGAACAAAACATTCAAATACCTTAATTTTATCTTGCCACCATTCATCGGATGCATCAACGGTATTCTTAGCGACATTCCACCCAAGACCAGTTTCCTTCCCTGTTAGATCTTTCCATAATTTCCATTCTTTTTTAGTAAATCCCACTTGTTTTTCAATTGTAATTTTTCATACGGTCTTCCTATCTCTCGTACTAATATTTGTAACCAACCTTGCCCATCCAACTTTGTTAAAATGAGTACCGGACGATTGCCTAGATCCACTTCCTTGATACAAAGGTCAATGAAAATGGCTATAGTTTGAGCATTCCACAATGCCGACACTTTTCGGGATCCACTTGCAACATTTTCAGTTATGGTGAAGTTACTATTCTTCTTTGTCATCTTATTGCAACAAAGACATTATATATAAGCACAAAAGAAAATAATAGCTATACAGATATGAGGCTAAATTTCAAAGAAGAAACAGTTATTAATTTTATCTATGAGGCTACATTTCAAAGAAGAAACAACTCTAAGCCTATCCTGAAGGTTTGCCTAAAAATCTACAATGAAAAGAGTTGTTCAATATTCTACTGATTGTATATAAGTACCTTCGACATTGAACAACTTGCATTAATCTAGATTTATATCATAGCAGATCATCATAGTGGGAGATTTTTAAATTTTTTTCCCAACAGACTACTTCACATTTATCACTATTCAATGTTCACCACTAACAACGTTCTCTTTCTTTGGAAAGGTAGCTGAACTTTCAGCATAATTAAGCAGAAATTTAAATTGCCATTTCAAAAGTATCATCAAGAGTTTGTACTGTAGTAAACTTGTAAACATAAATTTTCGATCTACTAAACTTTAAATGAATCATATATTTAGTCACTACATAAATCAATAATTTATCACAATTTTCCTAATCAATCTACTTCTGGATCGACTCATGCAAACAGAGGCATTGACTGACAATCAAGACAAAGGCTACATGGCCTCAATATCTTGTCTAGAATCAACTACAGAATGCAGTAAATGAACTCGGGGGTTGGTGCTAGCTTTGTATGCAGCAATTGCAAATATGAAAATGATACACAAATGGAAGCCAAATTTGAAAGAGAAACTAATATACTAATGATATAAAATTTAGGAACGGTCCCTCCCTTTCAACACTTCTTTAGTGTTGAAACCGTGTCAATAATCCTAATCTTCGAGTGTAAACTTTCTCTAACCATGTTACAAATGCAAAACTATAATGCTTTCTTGGAATCTACAAAGTATGTCCAATAAATTCTGAGAATGCCTAATTAAACTTGAATATGCAATACTTAAGTTTCACCAACACTCTGTTTTTGCTAACTAATTAAACATGAGCATGTCCAATAAATTCTGAGCATGTCCAATAAATTCTGAATATGCCTAATTAAACATCAATATGCAATACAAAGCATCAACCATTAAACTTAATCTATATGTTTTAGTTCTTGTTGTTGATGCTAAATGAAAGCTTACAAAGGATAAGCTGTAAAGAAGAAACAGCCCTAAGCTCATCCCTAGAGGTCTGCGAATTCATTCTC
This sequence comes from Prunus padus, assembly GCA_024362665.1. Lineage (NCBI taxonomy): Eukaryota > Viridiplantae > Streptophyta > Magnoliopsida > Rosales > Rosaceae > Prunus > Prunus padus. Next base: position 5,903,426 of record JANFAM010000020.1, read on the forward strand.
GGTAGAAACAAAGAAAGATAATATGTAAAGAAGAAACAGCAAAGACACGGTATTTTCTTGATTTCTTTAAGAAAATATTTCTACTTTATATGAATTGTGGATGAAAATATTGATTACCATTGTGGATGAAAATATTGATTACCATTGTGGATGAAAATACCAGGAGCATCCACAATTCATATATATATTTCTACTTTAAGAAAATACCAGGAGCATCCACAACATCACAATAATTAGTGCAGACACCCAAAGTTGAAGCTTTACTAGTTTATGCTCTTGGTATTCATATACAGTTGAAAAATGCAATCAAACAGAGCATGCGATAAGTAATCCACAAATCAAACAGGAAAGCAGCCTCTCTAAAACCATTCCATGAAACAAAAGTCTCTCTCTCTCATCTTCTTCCCCCAATACCCAGCAATACATTAGATTGTAGAATCAGAAAAATCCAGCACACACACAATGCATCAAACATCACTCATCAAGCCATCAAAGCAGCAGAAACACCAAATACAAACAACAATTAACAACAATCAACAACAATCAAAGAGAAAAAAAGAACCCTAGAAATACAATACAAAGGGGAAAAAAGAAATTGGTAAGAAATAAAACTAATATCAAATTTACCTCAATCTTGGAGCTTCTACACCGTGCTTGAGAAGAGACTGAGGCCTGGGAGAATATTGGAGAATGGAAGAGATGAAAAGAAGGAGAAGAAACTGAGGAAGGAAGAGACGTGAACCAGAGAACGAAGAGAATAGGCAGGGACATGTGATGTAAATTCTAAATTTGTTGGAGGCTATTTTCGGTGTTATTAAAAGTTCATTAAACTCCCAAACTGATTTCCGAGAAATCAGAAATTGAAATTAGGTATTTAGCTACTTCTCCAAACTGATTTCCCTGACAGCAGTTTAGACCAAAAAGTGATTTTTATATTTATTACCAAACAGGTTGGGTTTCAAAATTTTTTAAAAAAATCACTTATTACCCCCAAATAAGCAATGCCAAACGGGCACGTAATACAATTGAAATGACTATATGCAATGAGTCATTTGAAATCAATTTGTTTTTCATTTTCTTCTTATTTTAATCTTGACATATATAAATTTTAGTAGTCTAAACAAACAATTTAACCTTATAACTAACTTTTTTTTTTCTTAAAAAAAAAGGCAAAAGAAACTCTAATGACTAACTTGATTTGAAGTATCCACCATATAACCAGACTCACTTTGATATGTGCGAATCCTTGTTTTGTTGTTTCGCTAAAAAACTATTAAGCAAAATTTTTAAATCGAAATATACAATTGTTCATGTTAAATTAGTTTTTTAATTTATACAAGTCATATTATGGATAAGCAAGGTCTTAAATATCGAAGGTTTCGGAAATATCAGTGGTTCAAAAACACGGAAATATCGATGGAAATATCGGGAAAATATGGATATCGAAAAAAATTGGATAAAAACCACGGAAATTGTAAGAAAACTTGGAAATTTTTATTGAAACTTTAGAGAATGTTTATTTAGTCAATTATCTATTAGTTTAACACACACACAAATGGAAGGAAATGCATTGCACGATGGATTTAACTGATTTAAGTTGATTATATAGCGAGCTGACAAACACTGTAACTGTAGAAAATATGTTGTATTTAATGAAAGAATATTAAACACACCATAATCATTTATATTAGGTAATTATTTTTTGGCCAAAAAATATAGTAGTGACGGTTATGTAAGAGAACCTAAATAATAAAGTTATTTTATGGAAAAATTAAATAGGAAGTAAAGAAAATAATTGTAGGAATTTAAGTAATTACGAAAATAATATGGAATAATAAAACCTAATAATGAATAATAATCCAAACGATAATAAAATAATAAATAACATTAAACATATTAAAATTATCATAGGGAATAATTATACAACATTACTTAATTACTTCAAAGAATTAACACGCAAGTATTATTTGGTTCTCACATCACATGCACCGGTCCACACAATTTTTTTTAATTTTAATAAATTACAATAATATAAATATAAGTTTGTAAACTTACCTTAAATATGGACCCTTTGTGTAAGGACCAAATAGAATCTGCATGGACCAACAATAAAACAATAATTAAACAAATGTAACAAAATGTGATGGAAGCATATAAAGTCTTTAATAATGAATTAAGATATAATAAACACACATGTACGTGACCAAATAAAGAATATAAAAATTAAAAACCACATGCCATAATTTAAAATATAATACCACCAAACATTTGGAATAGATAATAATAAACATGCAAATTAAATAACAATAATGAATGAGAATAACTTACTAGGAATTTAAGTAGGAATGTAAGTAATTTGGAATAATGAATGAGAAAATAATTGTAGGAATTTAAGTAATTATGAAAATAATATGGAATAATAAAACCTAATAATGAATAATAATCCAATTCGATAATGAAATAATAAATCACATTAAACATATTAAAATTATCCTAGGGAATAATTATACAACATTACTTAATTACTTCAAAGAATTAACGTGCAAGTATTATTCAAGTATTATTTTTTATTTTAATAAATTATAAAAATATAAATATAAGTTTGTAAACTTACCTCACAATGTTTTGGAGAGATGTTGAGAAAGAGACGACATGGGAGATGGGACCATTTGATTTTATTTGTACATATAGAAATAGGACTACAACTAATTAGCTAGGTTAAGTGAGTGGTTGAATGGTAGGGTAAATGGTGTAGGTTGAAATGTGGGAAGTAGTTCAATTTTTATTTGAAACAACTTGTGTGAACATATATAAATATGAGTTTTGATAGATAATAAACACAAACTAAGCAACAACGTGGTGGTAAGGTGGGAAGGAATCAAAGCACCCACAGGGGAAGGGTTCGAACCCAGGGGCGCCTGTTGCAGTTTTGAGTTTTTTTTGTTTTTTCAATGTTTCGATAATATCGCGATATTTTTGATAATTTCGATAGTATCACGATATTATCACCATTTTCAACCAGAAATTGAACGGAAATATCGCCGGCGATATTTTGACAATATTTTCGAAAAAATGACAAAAAAAACCTAAACCCTCATGATAATATCGACCCTACAAAAATGACGAAATATCGCTGATATTTCGGCGAAAATTTCGATATTTCCGTCCTTGGGGATAAGGAACTGAACACTGACCTCGAGTTCATTAGTAAATACTCATATTCACTTAAGCTACAATTCTTGGATGTATTAGGCCTCTTGAGCCATGAGCTATAGGGTTGGGCGTGGTCCTGGTTCGGTCCGGTTTCCACCTCAAATCGGAACAGAAATCGTTACTATTTAATCGATTTGGTTCGGTTCGGTTTCAATAATAATAAAAATATGAAACCGGCCAGTCCGGTTTGAATCGATTCGATCCAGTTTTCGATTTTGAACCGAATTAGTATTATTCTTTTTTCAAATTATTTTTTTCACAAATTCGAACTAAAATTTTATTTTTTGGGCTTGAAAATTAACAAATGATTCAATTTCATACAAAAAGAAATATTGGGCCTAGAAAAGAGAGATGTTTTGAAGTTAGGCTTAGAGAAATATTAGTTATGAGATTAAAAATGTAGCATTGGATTTAAATAATTTTGTTAAAAAATAAAATAATACACAACCAATTCGGTTTGATCCAATCCGGTTTGGTAAGATGTGAAATTGAAGCCAAAACCTGTTGGAATCGGTCTAGTCTGGTTCGATGCGGGTTTGTTGACTTTTTAGTCAATTGTTTTTTTCCCTTTTTTCATCCGGTCCGGCTCGGTGTGCCGGTTTTCCGGTCCCGATGCCCACCCATAATGAGTTATAGGCCAAATGTAAGCCCCAAGATGTGTAAAACTCATCTCTAGTTATGGGCTAAATATTTTTAATTTACCTCAGGAGTGAAGCAATTTTCGATTTTGACCCTCAATAGTATACCATGTGCCATGCACATGCTCAAATTTAACATAAAAAGTTAACAAAATTGACGGCATGACCATTTTTCCTAATGAAACTGAAGTTGAAGGACCATGGGAACGATTTTAGAAATTGAGGGACCAAAATGTGAATCGGTTCAAAGTTCAGAGACCATTGAACTTAAAAACCATTTTTTAAAAAATACAAGCGATAGTCTAAACTACAAGCCAAAAGCCTTTTTTCACTTCATGTTGGCGTTTAATATTTTTTTTAACGAAGAGGAAACTATAATAATAAATAAAAATTTCATTTAAAAAAAAGAAGAGAGAAATTTTTAAAAAAAAAATTACATACTCTTTTTTGGGTAAATACCACGAGATGTCCCCACATCCGAAGGGTGAGATTAATCCCCGCTCGGGGTGCGGCTTGCCCCTGGCCACAAGGTGCTTCCAACGGATTTCGAACCCCTACTATTGAGGCATTAGGTAGCTTGCCAGCTGGAGATTGCAGTTTATCAACCGCACCACACCTTGTGGTTAAATTGCATACTCTTTTAGCAACAAAAAAATACCCTTAAATTTCGATCTACAAAAGAAGGGCAAATTAGGAATTCAGAGGGTAATTTTTTTTTTCAGAAAATGGGGTCGTGACGGTGTATGTAATGTATGTTAGTTAAATAAATACATCACACAATCTCTCTCCTGTTCTCTCTCAGCAGTGGGGGGACTTTGAAACCCTAGAAGAGGTGCAATCATCTAATTACAGCCCTAAGGTACTCTCTCTCTCTCTCTCTCTCTGCGTTAAACCCTAATATTTCGTTACTCTTAAAACTACGGGGATCTCGATTCTCACCTTTATTTATCGCGCGAATATATCTTGAACTAGGCTTTTGCACTAAATGTTTGTTTTGTTTTGAAAGATGCAGTTTTTGTTTATTTTTCGTTTCTGATGTTTGGATTTTATCTGGGTTTGAGGTTCTCTTTCAATTGGTACTATAATTTTTAGATTCACAAAAAAGTATTGACTTTTCCGTCTGCTCGCCTAGAAAATCGAAGATTTGTATATATTTATATGTAGAGGTAGAGCTTGTGGTGAAATTATGTCCTTAGAATGCTGGAAAGCTGGTTTTTTGGAGTCGTGTTGATCAATTTGGCTGACGTGCTTTCAGTAGGACTGTTAGTGTTCTCGTCTTTATCACATTCATCTTTGAAATTGTTGCTGGTCGGCCTGAATTGATTTTTCTCTACTTAATAGTAGCTCAATACTTTTATAAGTTGTCTTATGTATATGTATATGTGCAGGTTGTGGATGAGCAAAAAGCTGTTTTTTATGCCCTCTAGTTTGCGAATTGTTACGTAAGTGTCTGTTTTTCTAAAAGGAAAATGATAGGTTCCATTTTGCCCTTACCGGCTCCTCCTTCTGATGGAGACCTTGGGCCACTTCCAGAATCCCAAGTGACTGAACCTACTAACGATGAGAAACAATTGAATGAGGAGCAGAACAAAGCCAACTCCGTTGCAACACATACTAGGGCTATTGGTATCATTTATCCTCCTCAAGACATCAGAAATATTGTTGACAAAACTTCCCAATTCGTGGCAAAGAACGGACCGGAGTTTGAGAAAAGGATCATAGCTAATAATACCGGAAATGCAAAGTTCAGCTTTTTGATTTCCTCAGATCCCTACCATGCATATTATCAGCATCGATTGTCTGAATTCCGTGCCCAGAATCAGTCTTCTGGACAGCAACCTTCTTCGCAGCCTGAAGATTCTGCAACACCTGAGTCAGCCCCACCAGCTCCAGCTGCAGATGGTGAAACAGGAGCACCAAAGCTGGATCCCTCTGCTCAGTTTAAATTGGTGCGCAAAGTGCCTGAACCACCAGAAAAACCAGAAGCTGAGCAGTATACTGTTCGGCTTCCTGAAGGGATTACTGGGGAAGAGTTGGATATTATAAAGCTCACAGCCCAGTTTGTAGCTCGAAATGGGAAATCATTTTTGTTAGGATTGACAAACAGGGAAACGAATAACCCCCAGTTCCATTTTTTAAAACCTAACCATAGTATGTTTACACTTTTCACTTCTCTGGCTGATGCTTACTCAAAGGTGTTGATGCCTCCGACGGGGTTGACAGAGAAGCTTAAGAAAAGTATTGCAGACATGACAACTGTGCTTGAACGGTGTGTGCATCGGCTGGAGTGGGAGCGTTCACAAGAGCAGGCAAGACAGAAGGAAGAAGATGAGATTGAGCTGGAAAGGATGCAAATGGCTATGATTGATTGGCATGATTTTGTTGTGGTTGAATCAATAGACTTTGCAGATGATGAGGATGAGGATTTACCTCCTCCAATGACCCTTGAGGAGGTTATAAGGAGAAGCAAGGTCACAGATATGGAAGAAGATATTGTTGAGCCTGGTAAGGAGGTGGAAATGGAAATGGATGTAGAAGAGATGCAGCTTGTTGAAGAGGGCTTGAGGACAGCCAGAATTGAAGAGAATGGTGATGAAAAGAAGAATGAGAATATGGTGACAGATGATCCAGAACCACCAATGAGAATTGTGAAGAACTGGAAGAGACCTGAAGACAGGATCCCTGCTGAAAGAGACCCAACAAAGTATGTCATTTCACCAATCACTGGAGAGCTTATCCCTATCAATGAGATGTCTGAACACATGAGGATTTCTCTCATTGATCCAAAATACAAAGAGCAAAAAGAAAGGATGTTTGCCAAGATTCGGGAGACTACTCTCGCTCAGGATGACGAAATCTCAAGAAACATTGTGGGCCTTGCACGAACCCGTCCTGATATTTTTGGTACCACAGAGGAAGAAGTTTCTAACGCTGTCAAGGCTGAGATTGAAAAAAAGAAAGATGAGCAACCAAAGCAGGTCATATGGGATGGTCACACTGGAAGCATTGGCCGCACAGCAAATCAAGCCATGTCACAGAATATCAATGGAGAGGATCAGAATGATGTTCTTAACAATGATGCAAGGAACCTTCCTGGTCCTGCAGCTCCTCCTCCAAGACCTGGTGTGCCGTCTGTTCGCCCTCTACCCCCACCACCAGGTCTTGCCTTGAATCTACCTCGTGTTCCTCCAAATACAGCCCAGTATTCTGCTCCATCTAGCGGTGGCCTCCCTGTACCTCCACTGAGGCCATCAGTTGTCCAATATCAATCAGTTCGACCACCTGGACCTCCAATGCCCATGAGTTCAGGACAGCAATCCCTTTTGGTGAATCGGCCACCTCCTATGCCACCATCAATGTCTATGAATCCATCTGTACCACCTCCACCTGGTTCGCAGTTTACACCCATGCAAGTTCCCCGAGCTTATATGCCTCTTCCTGTTCCTCCACCTACAATGCAAATGATGCCACCACCACCTTTGCCTCAGGGGATGCCCCCGCCACCACCACCTGAGGAAGCTCCTCCACCGCTTCCAGAAGAACCTGAGCCAAAGCGGCAGAAGCTTGACGATTCTATGCTTATTTCAGAAGATCAGTTTCTGGCACAGCATCCGGTATGGATTCCCTGCATATCCTTGTCTTTTCACTGTAAATTCTTTAGTAATTGAAATCTTATTGTATAATTATTGTTGGGAGCCTGACAGAAATTTTTCCTTTTTATTTCTTATCTTTTTGGTTGCAGGGACCTGTTCGCATCACAGTATCTGTCCCCAATGTTGATGAAGGTAATCTGAAGGGACAACTTTTGGAGATTACGGTGCAGTCCTTATCTGAAACTGTTGGGAGTCTGAAAGAAAAAATTTCTGGGGAGATCCAGCTTCCTGCAAACAAACAGAAATTGAGTGGAAAACCTGGTTTTCTCAAGGACAATATGTCGCTTGCGTATTATAATGTTGGAGCAGGAGAAGCACTTAGTCTTTCATTAAGAGAGCGTGGTGGAAGAAAGAGATGAGCAGATTATTTGACCAGGCTGATTAAGGTTCTTGCTGGAATTTTCGTGTTACCATGAGAATATTCAATATATCATGTGGGATTTTTGCTATTCTACTTTCTTTGATGTTATATGGGAGATTATATGTTGGTTGTGTATTAAGAGGATGATTTTTCTTGACCATATAATTGTTGTCTTTAAACTGATGGTAAGTGTCGTATCTACTACAGATTGGGTGCCTCGGCGAGTGTCTCTTAAGGACAATGGGAAGTAGATCAGTTCCTTTTGCTTAGCCAGCGCAAGTCATGCTTATATGTCTAATAACTGCTCCTTTTTGCAATGCAGTTTTTTCTCTGGAAAGTATGTGCCCATGGTCGTATTATGGTTTTCATATCCCTAGAAGCATGCTTGGTGTCAAGTTATTTTCAGTGTTCACTTCCAATTTTTGTTGCTGAAAGATTTTTCTATTGGTGAATGTTGGTATTTTGGGTTTTTGTTTTCCTTCTAGTATTTAATTTTATAGGGTGAAGCTATACTGTGCCTTTAGCAAAGGGTGCCACATAAGCTTGTATTATTTGCACTCATGTGTTTCTTGAACCAGCCAATAGCAAGCAGTGGCTGGTAGAGTTAGTGTTTTCTGATGATGGTTGTTAACTACAGGATAGAGGCTTATAGCTACTTGTTGGGACTCATAAATGGTCTGTGCAACCAGTTAGATATGTCTTCTTTAAGCATCTAAGCCAGGTAAGATGCTTTTTTATCTTTACCATTTTCTTGTAGAATTCCTTGTCCTGTTTCCAACTCTGATGGCAATCCTTATGCATGCCATTTCTTTTTGCAGCATGGACTGGAACCACAGGGTTTGATTACCATGTTAAAGGAACAAGCAAGTTTTTATATCTTTGTATTTTTTCTATGATTATTAGAGCTGGTCGGGGTTACATAGCTTCCCTAAGGTTATGCTTGAGATTGGATTTGATATTAAAAGTTTACAGCTAGTATAGAAATGCAGCATGCCCTAATCTGTTGAAAAGAGTCGTCATTAACTGTTCAGTTGTGGTAATTTGGTGCTGGCAGCACAATACTGTAGAGAATTTGGTTGGCTGATGTACTAGTCTAAAATATTTGCTCAACACTGGCCTTCACTATGGGGTGTCAACATGGTCCATGCGTAATTACGAGTCAACTCAGTATGTCGATCCAGGGTTGAAGACTCCAGCCCTTTTCGGTGATTTGTCCTGGTGTGCGGGATATAAAGAATTGTCTCCAATACTTGTGCAAACTAGGAATATGCATGTAGTAAAAGCCACTGTCAGCTGTTTCAAAAGGCGTTGAGTTGCCTATATAAAGTCTGCCTCATTTCCCAATATCAATTGGTTATACTTGTTGAGAGCATCACTTATGCAGCCAATTGCCAATTAAGTTGTGTAGCCAACAATGTGGGTCGTATTCCCATTCCCAATCCAAGGATTCCGCTCGATTTCCTTCTGGTTTTTGTTTTCACGCCTTCATTAGATGTTTCAAAGATGAGTTCCCCAAAAGCAAGAGTCCCTTTTGCTTTTGATGTGCACAGTGTTTGACTGATCAAACCAAAACCACAATGCTTGACCTAGTTACAACTTACAAGAATGAATGGTATATGTTCAGAACCGTGGTGGGGGAATGTCTGGTCAGGACTCGAGTCCTGTATAATAGAGTTCCACTCCACCCCTGAGGATGGGGCTTGTTTATTCTAATATCTATTGTACTGTTGTTCAATTGAACGAGTCTAGTCCGTCGTACATGACACCACCGGAATTGAATTAGAATAGTCCTGTGATGCACGTAAGTATTGATATCTTCGGAAATATCACGTAAATATTGATATATTCGGAAATATAGACTAATATTTCAGTATCGGTGTCTGTTGATGGAAATGTTCGAAGCATCATCGCTCTCAGTAGTTGGTTCCAAGTTAACCAAAGCGTCCAAGCAACTTTTTCATGTCACTTTTGAGCACATCTCTCGTAGCTAGTTGTAATTTTGATTATAGTGTGGAATTTGGATGCAAGATGTGAGTGGTGAATGAGTATGGGTACCAGTTAGGTGTTTTTGGGCAACAATGTGAGTGGTGGTAGCGTCAACAGGTATCAAGGAAAAGGTTGCAGACGTCAAGACTGAATTGCAATGTAAGACTTGCGAAATATAGGAAAGCATGCTTTAAATTACAACTTTCGCTCTAAAAGCTTATTTCCCAATTTTGATTTTCTTGATGAATGCTCTGTCCTAGGAATTTTGATGCCCATCTATTAAGAGGCAATTTTGAAATGAAAAAAGACAATGGTATTCTAATAAGTGAACTTGAAGAAATTTGATTCAATGAAAGGCGGGTTTTTAAGTCCTTGTATTTTCGGTATAGAATGCTAAGGAGATTATTATTATTATTATTTTATAACAAAATTGTAAATAAACAAAAATGATAATAATAACATGAGTCATAACATCCATGGTTTTTCCCTGGTGGTTCATAGAACCTTTATTTTGAATACAAACGATAATCTAAATTACAAAATGAGGGGATTTCTTAAACACACGCGACCAAGATGTCATGGGTTTGAACCCGAGACCCTGTTTTTTTCTTGGTTACAAAAGAGTCTAAAGAGAATGACAACTAGAATCTACCTTCATCTAATGGCCAATATGGGAGCAAGAAAGACAGTTTTGTTTCATCTTCTTTTATTCTTCAATAATTATATCCCATATTTAAAACCCACCAAAAGTAAATAAATCCAAGAAAAAAAAAGAAAAAAATTGATATAAGAAAGGCTGTATAATATATTGAAATCCTTATATTATGGATGCCCATCAGTCATCAAGAAGTTCACAATCAATCCTCTGAAAATAGACCTTGTTTGCAGCAACATCATAGGCAACATTATAAAATTGCTGAGCCATAATTCCAACAACATTCAAGTCATTGCCAACAGGAGACTCTTGCAAAGCCATACAAAACTCATTCTGGCCATACTCTTGGAAAAGGCTCTCAATGTCCAAACCCAACTCAGCCCCATCTGCAAAGTTCAAGACAACATCTGGAAACCCAACAAGGTCTTGGCTTATAATCCCCTTGTAGCATAAAGCTGAAGGAATATCAGGCTCTTCTACTTTTTCCAACTTTCCATCCATCAACTTTTGCACTTCAGCACTAAGCACATCATATGCACCTTTGGCTAGGAAGCTTAATGTTGTCCCAGAATCAATGACTGTTCCACCAGTGCCTGATGGGGTTCTTTTGAAAATTTCTGGATCAATTTTGAGCCGCCTTTCGGAGAGGCTGATGCCCTCTAAGGTCAAATAGTAGAGGTCATTGTAGAATTCAAGTGGAGTTGAAAGGCCTTCTATCTTTGCGCCATCACCTAAGATTAGTTGGTTATGAGGGTACTTAGGATCCTTTATGCTACCAATGCAATAAGAGAATTTTGACCCCAATTGGGTTGCCAAGGATATGTTTGAAGGTCCAAGACCAAGTATTCCACTAGGTTGGCCATTGTAACCATCATTGTCATGGGCACAACCAAAAACCACATTCGCGACAGGGCTAATGCCTTCGTCGGACGTCTCCAAGGTGAACTTTTCGGTCCCAAGAAGTCCGGCTACGTCAGTGCCATCAAGGTACTTGTGAGAGAACTTGCAATTGTTTGAGGGGTCACATTTGTCACTAGGGGAAATGGTGCAATAGGGAGAGTTGCATTGTAATGTGGTGTATGTTGAGGACTTGGAAGGGTCAAAAATTGGAGAGTCTTGTTCAAAACACTTGGTGCAAGGAAGGCATTGAACCCACAATAAGTTGCTGCCTGTGTCTATGGTCAAGAGTTGTGGAACTGGTGGCTCACCGATTGAGAAACTTGCCATGAATTGTGCTCCATTGTCCTCAGCAACAAGCCCGGCACGAGTATCATCTGTCACAAACACATTAGACTTTGCTCCCAAGTATGCTAAGCGTGCCATGGAGGTTTTCAACGTGTGCATAGCATGGTCTTGGATGGTTGCATTAGGGTTGTAGTAAGGAGACAAAGCCGAATCACGGTGAATGAGTTTTGTGGCAAAACTCCTTGGTCTTTCGATGGTGGAAGCTGTGGCGGTTAAGCATAACAAATTTAAGAAAATAACAAAATTAGTAAGGGAGAGCCTAACAGGTTTCGCGAACAGGGCTGCCATGGCTACTGCTTAAAAGAACACAGAATTGTTTAAGGCGGACGAGGAATGAGAGCTGTGCTTCTTTATATATGGAAATATCCTCCAGACTGTAGACTTGCCTTATATGCTTGTTCTTATCAAAAGCATCCTCCTAAGAAAATGACTATGCAATAAAGGGAAAAATAAAAAGATAATCTTGTGTGTAGGGTTCTTTAACAAGGCAGTCTTTCCATTTAGTTTTCACACGCATAAGTCATGGCATTAGGTTTTCCATTAAGTTTTCATCTTCCTTTTTAAGGCAGTCTCATAACTGCTATATTATTCTTGTCCAAGACCATACAAAACTTAATGGAAATTTGGTAAATTTGTATCAGTAATGAAAACACAGCAGTAATGACTAATAAAAATTAGAAAACAATTAAAGCCATGTAAAATATGTGAAAGTTTGATTAAGGGTCATGGATTACCATTTAAAATATGGGTAATATATACAGTAGTGCTCAAGCGCTTATTAGTTAGTAAGTTTTGGGAGTGTTTATGGACTCATGGGAAGAAGCATGTGTTTCTCCATATAATCACTTTTAGTGATTCTTAGGTATGTGTTTCTCCATAAAATCACTTAAAACCACTTAAAGTGATTATATGGATAGTCATTTTCCATAGAAGTGATTATTGGACTATTTAGAATCACTCCCAAATGATACGGTGCTAACCGCTTATTTGCGTCTACCCTACAAATAAACTCGTAACCTATGTTGCACGGACACTCCGTCGAGCCGCCGTGTCGGCGTGTCAGACACTTGGACACTCGGACACTTCTCGGACACACTTCGGACACTCGTGTCCAACAGTCAACGTTGTGTCCACAATCAAGACACTGGTCAACTCATAGTCAAGACACTGCTTGAAAAAAAAAAGGGAAAAATTTATGTATTGCAAAGAAGGCGTTGTGCACTTGGGGAAGACAACACCTACTTTGAATCATATTCTTGAAAGAAAGAGAGGGAGAGAAGAAGAAGGAAAAATGAGAGAGAGAGAGAGAGAGAGAGAGAGAGAGAGAGAGAGAGAGAGAGAGAGAGAGAGAGAGAGAGAGAGAGATAGTTATGTGTTTTTTATGTTTTGTCAGGTACATTGTCCAACAAAAGCAATGTTTTTCTGTTATTGAATATGCAATTTTTTTTTTTGAAATATATATAAGTATATAATATTATAATACATTATTATTTTAATTGCCGTGTCCGTGTTCTAGTTTTTTGAGATTTTCCGTGTCGACATGTCGCGTTTCCGTGTCCCCGTAGCTGTGTCCGTGCAACATAGCTCGCAACCATGGTTGTATGTGCTTAATTATACTGTAATCTTGGCCATTGTGTGGTTGCATCTGGTCTGTGAATTCCCAAGGCAGCAGGGACATAGAATTATTCACTGCTTACTTTAGTGTTTCAAACTCTTCTTCTCAAGACACGATAACGTACGGGAAAAAAAAATTGAACTTTTCCAATTCAATCATTATATGTTTCTAATTCTCTTTGAATTTCCACACATGCACAAAATAATTCTTAACGCGTGAATTTCACGGCTATTGTGTGTTGTATATTTGCCACTTGAGAGTTCAAACTTCATCTTTTACAAAGACTAACCACAAAATGCAGTGAAAGAGTTCCCCGAAAAAGAAAATTTCTGTTCTAGAAATTTAACACTGATAGGGCAAAATGAAGGGTTTGTAGAGATCAACATATCCTCATACCCACGGAAGCAACACTAGCTTGTTAGCCTCCTGCCAGACTCCGGTCACCCTAACTGCTCTGCCAGTTGCCCTTGCACTCAAGAATTGTGGTCGGGGGAAGGAACAATCAAGCCTCTATAATTTGGCAATTTACAACATCGTCAGCTATACTGGAAATAAGATGGGAGTGAAAGGGTCGAAAACGATCCAACCAAAGAATATGGAATCAAAAATATCTGGCTCAAATTGTTGTATAATTGGCCAAAAGGTGCAACAAGTTATTGAGAGTCTCTGGATGGAACTTCCTTGCAAACAAGTAACACGGCCGTTGTATACCATTCCATAAGCAAGGCCATTTCTGTACTACCTTCTGAGAAATGAAACATAAAATGGGATTAAATTATAATGAGTTATTCCCAAGCCATCCAATATTCCAATTCCAGAGGCATGAATTAGCGATCTTTTAGATGCATACCTTCTCATCACTGGTTACATGCACGCTCACATCAACTGACTGCAGAGACAAGACAACAAAAGTCTCCGTCATAAATTATGAACAATTTGTATTTGAATTGGTACTCTATAGTATTATATATGTTGGAACTGATGGTGTAACAAAGATTGCAATGGCACATCCAAAGCAACTATAATGAGAGACTCCAACTGATACATCCACCAGGTCATTTCAAGCCACCAATCAATTCAGGCCACATCTTCATTAAAAGGCCAAGTACTAAAAACTGAAATTCAAAAGCACGAAGCAATTTCTTTTTTTTTTTTTTTGGTTGGGTGGAGAGAGAGAAGTGAGGAATGGTATTGATCAGATGACAATATTGGCTCAGTGCCAACCACCCAACCAACCAAACAAAAAAATTGCACAGTTTTTTGAAGCAATATGCGAAGTTGCATTACGCAAACTGCCTAAGAAATTGCAGTCAGTGTCTAACAGCACATATTCTTCACACAGGTACCTTACACAGACAGGTAGAAGAAAAATTGCACAGTTGCATTATGCGAACTTCAAGAAATTGCAGAGTCAGTGTCTAGCAGCACATATCCAAACAAGATAAACATGCATGCATGATGGGGCTGTTATTTATAAATACCACACATATATATATATAGCTTATAGCAGAACTGTACCGTAATATTCTTCAGAAGGTCATCAGTAATATCCTGACCCTTGTATAACTTTGGATGCCACTTTCTTTCAGACCAATCAACATGTGTTACGGACCAGTTTGCAATTCCACCAGGATCAATTATCTGAAAACAAGTGCAAAAGAAACTTCATTCAGACAGAGATGCTAAATACAAGGAAATACAGAAGAGGAAATTCTTAGAGCGGAAATTCTCACATTGAAAAAGGTAGGCAAGTAATGTTCATCAGCAATGCAATTGCGCCCGTCCAAACCTGGCTGTAATAACCAAGAACATCCACGTTAAGAAATTGGGCTAGTGAACATAGGGTTTCTTAGTTTTAAAGATCGCAAAAACCTATCAAATACTTGCATGTCAGCTGTATAGTGGCCCAAGCATGAGAAGGAGGAAAGCCATATGTTGAAATCGAGCAAATGTTTTACATATCAACAATAAAATTTTGAGCCTCACGAGCTTACGTCATCAGAAAAAACCAAATAAAGAGCAACCTAGAATTTAATTACACCCGTAATAGGAGAAAGCAAGGATGAAAGTATCGTACATGCAGATATGCTATATCTACATGGTAAATAAATTAGAGGCAAAAACATATAATATATGAAAATATTAAGAACTACAAACAAGGCAGATGTAGAAATGAACACAAAAAAAAAAAAAAAAAAAGAACTTGCCCTGCAGTAGTCCCGGAATTTCGAGTAGTAAAGACTGTCAGCCATTACTATCACAGCATGCTGACGCTTCATAGTGAACCACTGCATATAATTCAGAAAATAAACTTAATAAAGGGGAAAAAACAGAAGATACTTGAATTTCAAATATTTGAATACTAATACATCTCAAAAATCGAGCCCTTTGTCACCACCAACCCTGGCCAAAAAATGGGGATCAAAATGAAAAATAATTCCTACATCTAGATAGTTAAACTGCACTACCTCTGACCTATGCACAACCTCACAGGCAAGAATCTATTACACAGCCAACAAGCCTTCAATTTTCTAACACCTTGGAATCAAGAATTATTTTTTGGGTGGTCATATTGCTCTAATGTCAAAATGTGTTGATATTACCTACTGACAATGCATGTTCATAAGACTGATAAAAATGGCCATCAAGAGATGGAGAACTCCATTAAGAAAATATCAAATTTCCGAGATTAGAAAAACTACATTTGCAGCAACAACATAATGAAAAATACCTGTGCACCCTTTCTAAAGTCTTTCTTTTCAATTTCAGGTAACATGTGCTCAGAATACCTCCCATTTCCATGTGGACCAGGATCCTCAAAGCTGAAAAGAGAAAACAACATAAGATATAAAAATAAATAAAAATAAAACCCTACTACGGAAGCAAATATCATAACTGTACCTATTCAACAAAACAAAAATGCATTCGCATAATGATGAGCTACCCACACATTTAAACTAAAAAAGTAGCTTATAGAAGAAGATTTCACTTACGAGTCAACATAGCTTATATTTGTATTCATCAGATAGTCATAGATATAGTCAAATGTATACAGTGGCACACAACTGCATAACAGAAAGAATTAATAAGAAATTAATAATTGCAGAACTAATCAGAACTCAACAGAAAAAGGATCACTAAAGGTACCTAGAATTTGATCACCTTTCAGAAAGTAAGACAAAATGCTGGTTATCAGGATCTTGAAGAGCATTTACCAATAATCTTCTCTCTGCATCTACCATGGAAATTTTCCCCCAAATCACCTGAAAACATGATCAAATTGCCGATCTGATTAATCTACTTGATCACTAGTTAAACATGAAGACAATAAACCACCATCACCACTACTGATATAATGACTATGAGTATGATATAATGTTAATCCAGCCAACAAGGAATAAGAATTCTACTAACAATTTTAGTTGTAGTTACATTGGCTTCAAAAGTTTAGCTCTAAGTAGATCAGGTTTAAGAAAAGAAAACATGTGAAAGATAAGTCATAATGTGTTATCCTCATTTTCTTCTACCTGTCTGTGTAACATCATCTACATAACTCTAACCCCTTCCATGATAGTCTGCTAGCTTAAAATTGTTCAAGATTTACATAGGTCAGAATAAAGAAATAATCAGTCATTTTCTACTATGTGAGTTAATGTGAAAGATTATGCTCAGCTTCATTAGGAGAGACTATTATACTGTATGTATGGATTAAATAATCAATCACCCCCTCCACAACAAAATATTCCCCGCCACCCACTTAATATCTGACATTAACAATTAACAATTACGTGGCCGAACTGGCATGCTTTAACTCAATTAAACGAGATATAAGGCTGCCTGATACATACATCAATTAAGCAAGTAGGATGTCTATGGTAATATAAGAGATGGGATACGTTGTTTTTAACATCTTCTACATGTTTGTTTGTTATTTACTAGCTTTAATATTCACTTTATATCATGTCCTTTGTTTCGTATGATGGAGGGTTTCATCAACTGTAACAAATTTTGTTTCTCATCAAAAGAACAAGAGCATTCAGTAGACACAAATTTTGTATAGCAGTAGACAAGGAGTCTGTTAATTCTCATTTCTATTTCAAATAACATTGAAAAGCATGAAATATTAATCTTGTAAAGTAATGCAATCCAATCATGAATGACTATGACAATAAAATCAGGTTTACCGGGTCACTGCGTATCTCGCGATTAAAAAAGTAACGGCTCAAATGAATTGCCTTTTCTTTAGAAGCATGGACATAAACAGAGAACCTTCCTTCATGACCCTGCCAAATAAAAAATTGAAAGACTTAAGGTAAGCATATGAATTCATAATTACTTGAGCAGGTTTATCAACACTGGAATACTGAGTGAGCAAGATCAGAAACTATGTCCTTCGACATTTATTTCCACATATTACCATGGAAAAGCCCTAATTTGATATAAACAGATGTCTGTTGTATAACATCCTACTATAAATCACAGTCACTAATTTTTTAATAAGAAAACAGCCACTGGAAAGGGCATCAAGGGGCATGAATATCCATACATACAGATTACACTAAAAACACCAAAAGTAACAGAGATCATCATATGTAACTTTACATTTTTCAAGCAGGTTACAACTCATAAGAAAGCTTAGCACCAACTCATCTCATAAGAAACCTTGTTCAATGAATTATTGCCCTCATCCATATGAGAAGCTTATCCTATTACGCTTGTTATTTCGCTCCAAATACAACCAAAAATTTAGCATTAGTCAACCCTTATACTGTCTTGTCAAACTTGAATATTTGAAAGCTTGATGAAATTAAGCACACATCATGATTATTAGTCCAACATAGTGTTAAACTGTTGACCAGTAATCACAACATAAATCATGTATGAAAGACTCGCTTGTATGGGGACGCTCCAACTATCCTTGTGAAAGATTATAGGAAACCACAACATGAGTTGATCACTTCATATTCTTAATGTGCTAATTTGAAAGCATTATCTGAAAAATTAGATTTTGTTTGAATATGCTTAAACCAATTAAGCAGGACAGCCATATTAGGAACTTCAAAGGAAACAAACAAAAAGGAGATTTTTTTTTTCTCAGGCCAATAAATCATAACAGATGAAACCTTACATGGAAAAACTTATCCCACAGCTTCTCAAAAGGCAATGCACTGGGTGTAAGGAACATGAAAGCAATTTTCGGATTCTTGGATTGAATAGGAGGTGCGCTCAAAATCTCTCTAATCACAACACGGGATGCAATCTCATCATCAGTATATTCCCTTGCAGGAGCAGGTGGAAGCCAATCGGTAATAGCCTTGCAACCTCTCGAAGAAAATATGTAACAAGCGGCGCTGCTTTGAGGTGGGTAGAGAAAAGCACAAATCACAAAGATGCTGACCAAAGAAACCAAGACAATAATCCACAATGGCCTCTTCAGAGGTGGGCGATGGCGAGCCCCAGGCAAGATCTGCATGTCACCCATGCCTAGTCGCCACTGACCTGTCTTCATCTAGAATAAATGCATCACAATTTCATCACCTAATGATCTCATTCCTGTCTATTGTCCCCATCCACCATTGTAATATTCGATATGGATTTAGTATCAACAGTCTAGCAGAGAACCTTCAATTGATTGGTGTGGAGATTTCTGCAATCTGAAAGTAAAATAATAAGCAGACTAATTCATACAAATTTATTCTGAAAATAAACAAGATATCCTAAGCAGGTACACAAGACTGCTGACAAATTGGTAATACCATTCCTAATAAGAAAAATACGCCTGGATCACTACTAATCCTAATAGTAAACAGTAACAGGTACAGCAAGCATGACATATGGACATAAAAATCATAAGAAAGAATGTTAGATTAACTCTGTCCCAAAAAATAAAAAATGTTAGATTAACACTCTCATGTATGAGAATGCTAATATGCCTCACACAGAAACGCAACGCAACCTTTCAAAAAGTAAGCGGCATCAGAAATCAAATCAAATTGATAACAATCAAGCAATTAATTCCAAAGGTAATTGTTATTGCTTAGAATCGTTTGCCGAAAATTGCATTTGAAAAGAAAACGGAAAAAAGAAATCCTAGCCTTCGAAGAAAGTATCATGCTCATATGGGTCGTAGGATATGGTTTACAAATTACTAAAACAAAACTTCAACTCTTTGTTTCTCTTCCCCTTTTCCTCCTTACCTTTTCTCAGCAACCAAACGTAAGGTCCAGAAAAAGATCGGAATTTGATAAGCGAACCCTATTTTCAGAATTCAAAGCTCAGAACCAGCCCAACAACTAAAACCAAACGCCTGAATATGTATGTAGGTATAAAATAAAAAAAATAAAAAAGCAAACGATCGTAGTAAAGAAAAGTCAAACCAACCCACACATTCCAATCTAAACCCGAAAATTAAAACCCAACTGCAAGACGCAAGCTCTAGTGCCTCTTTAGTCAACTCAACCACTCACAACCCCCAAAATTTCCCAACATTTCCTTCTCCCCCGTTTGGCTTCCAAGAAACCAAGCAAAATCCGAACAACCACTTCCCAGTAACGTAGCTACACCAACAAAAACGAAAATTCAAAAGCAAAGTCTAATCTCACTCTCACTCTCACTCTGAAAACTTGGAGAGCATGGAAAGAGGTACCTGATGCAATGAGCTGAAAGGAGCTTCGAATCAAGAATTGAAGATCTGAAATCTGAAACTTCTTCTGCGTAGTGATTTATCGTTGACTCTCTCTCTCTCAAGATCTAGGGCGCACACACAGCAAGGAGCAGAGAAGACGACCAACAGCCTGGCCTCGCAGAGAGAGAGAGAGCTGGATGAGTAGAAAAATGGAAATGATGAAAAGAATTAAAATTGGAAAAAAATAAATGGATTTTAATTGGGATGTATTTGATTTTTTGATTCCTTAAAGACGATTCTTTTGTGTCTCCTTCCCAAAATTCTCTCTCTCTCTCTCTCTCTCTCTCTCAAGTCCAAACAGTCGTTTGCCCTTCTCCCATACACAAACACAGCCGGCGATTTATTCTCCTTTTTTTTATTTTTGCGCTTATTATTATATTTTTTATTTGGACTGCTCCCTACCCTTCCTCGCACTCATGGCGCGTGTTTCTCTTCACTATTTTCCCACTAAAAATGTCACTGTTTTCCCCTTTTTACTATTGTTTATAAATTTAAAAGAAAGTGAAAATTTAGTTGTTCCTCCTAAATTAGTTTCGTCTTGCTCTCTAAGTTTTTCATGCACTTTCAAAATTTCCTATTGTTCCCCTTTACTATTAAGTTCATTTATCCTCCATTTGAATGGAAGGAAATAACTTGAGATTTAGCTAAAAGTCAATAATTAAAGAGGAGAAATTGATATTTTCATTGTTTGCCAACTTAAGCATGAAACTTATTGCAAATAATTCACTAGTGTAGTGGTCTGGAGCAATTGCTCCCTCAGCCAGGAAAGGTCATAAATTCGAGTTCTAGCATTTGTGGAGTGTGTGTGAGTTTAGTATGTTATCACCTCTCTCCATAGAAAATGTCGTCCAAAAAAAAGCATGGAATTTATTAAATGACATGCAAAAAAAATCATGGAAATTGGGGATTAAGATTCATGAGTTTAATTTCTGCTAAAAGAGGCCTCATTTCGCAATTTCTATTAAGCATGAAATCGTTTTTCACTGTAATTTCTGTCATTTACAAAATTCAACATACATAAATCCAAACACTGAAATTATTAATTGCCAAAATGTTAAACGATTGAGATCTAAATTCCGTCATTTAAAAATTCTATGCAATTTTCAATTCCTGCATCCAAACGGAAGTGCAAGTTGGATTGGAAATTCACAATACGACCAATTTAGATTTGAAAATTTTCAATTTTGACAAGTTCAAATCAATTTCAACATCTAAAAGTTCCGACATTTAGGAGTGTAAGTTGGATTGAACTAATTTCGAAATGTTCGGAAAAAAATTTCTGAGTTCCAAAATTTCCCAAACAATTATGAGTTTTCCGAATCGGAATGGATATTGAAATTCCAACATTTTTTGGAACATAATTGGAAGATAATTTTATTTCCAAATTTTTTTGAATTAGAATTGAAATCTCCTGATTTCGATCCGATCCTTCCGAAAATTAAGCCTAACTCCATCCAATTTATTATTAAATATTGTCACAGTGAAATGTAATTAGTTAAGAAAAATAAATACATTTAAATTACAAAACATTCATTATTATCATTGTCTATAAAACTAATTATTGTCATGTTGGAAGGAGAACTTATGTTATTGAAAATGTAATATCCATGTGATAAGGGCTAGTTTTCAACTACCAACAAGTTGATATAATAGACCAAAAAAGTAAGCAGGTTTGAATTCCTATGACATCATTTGTGTGTGTGTGAGAAATTCTCATTTCCTCTAGTTTAGAATATCACATGTACTAAAAAATAGACCAAAAAAGTTGTTTGGGCTTCTGCCCCTCTTTACCAAACAAAAATAGACCAAAAAAGTAGATTTATAGGATGAAT
Source organism: Prunus padus (assembly GCA_024362665.1). Classification (NCBI taxonomy): domain Eukaryota; kingdom Viridiplantae; phylum Streptophyta; class Magnoliopsida; order Rosales; family Rosaceae; genus Prunus; species Prunus padus. Next base: position 5,925,309 of record JANFAM010000020.1, read on the forward strand.
TATTTATACTACTTAATGGAGTTATTATTAACACTACATATAGTCATTCTATGCTAATAACATTTCACCTACTCGTAACTTTTTACTCCTAAATTTGGTTAACAGCATACAGATTTTGCCAGAAGGACCAAAGTTGCATGCAATTCAATATTAAAGGGCTATAGAGTTCAAAAACTTAATTTATAAAGCAATTATTAATATAAGCAAAACATTATAAGAAATGGAAAAGGCAGGAAAGAGTACAAGCCCTGAAAACGCGTGAGCCACACATGAGGTAGGCGCGTAGAACTAGCGTTGTAGAGTGCAAGGCCTGCTTGTGGCGTAGATACGCCGTATGTACGGTTTTAGCGTATCATCAGACCATTGACTGCTAAAAGAAACGAGATGACTATTACACCCTCTGCGGGCCGGTGGTTGGTACAGGTCAAGTTGTGGTCAATTTGTCAATTTCCGGTGTGCGCGCAGGTTAGCGAGAAGCATGTAAAGGAGGAAGAAAAAAAAAATCAAGAAGAGGAAAGAGAAAATGACATGGCATGTTGCCGTAAATTACCAAAACACCCATTTAGCTTCTCCTTGAGCTTGTCCCATATGCGCACGAAATCACAAATGTCAATTCGATGATCATTGTTGTGAAGAAGTATTTTTATGCTTAATCATCTGATTTGCCATCTTTGATTTTTTTTTATTATAATCAGTTTTTAAATTAATTATTTCTGAATAGAAAAATAGAAAAATAGAGGTAGAATTACCCTTGAATGATGGTAAAAGATGTTTTTACTTTTTATTTTTTATTTTTATAATCAGAGGCTTATGGGTAGTACGAATAAACTTTTAATTAATGATAAGTCAAGGTGGTGGGTGGCGTGGTTGCATAATTAATTCAAATGGATAGGAATTCATTTGTTGATCCAGTTAGAACTGGATTGGAGATGAGTCTGAGTCATATATTGGATTGGATGGTTGTCTAATATCAACATTTATAAGTTTTTTTCTTCCCAAAATTAGGAAAGGGGTGTTATGGGCGTTCAAACATATGAGATCATTGGTCTACAAATCGAGGTCATTTTCTATTAAACTAAGGGTCCGTTTGGAAGTGCTTCTAGAACAGTTAAAAACGCTTTTTGACAATTAAAAGCTTTTATGACAGTATTTGGCAGAAAAGTTTAGAAGCGCTTCTAGGCCATATAAGCGTTTTCTAGAGAAGCACATGTCATGTGCTTCTTTCGGAAGCACTTCGATTTCTTATGGAAATTTCAACGTCTTTATAATAAAAGCGCTTTTGCTAGAAGCGGTTATAAACAAAAGTACTTTCTAGAGAAACAGTCACAAACGAGCACTTATCCCATTAGCATTTATAAATTCACTATATAACAGTAATAATACATATGTAATTTAATTGAAATAATTCAGTTTAGCCCGAGCCACTAAACCCGGCCGTATATTACAAGTTAGAAGGTTTGATGTGGCAATTTTGTAATGGATAATTTGGGTGTAGATTGGATTGAATCCATGGATCCATGGATCCATAGAGCATATGGGTTATTAATATTATTAATAATAAGGCAGTCACGTTGGTTCACGTGAAAGGTGAGCTGTTGACCAGGTGAACCCACAGCAACATAATCTTTTTGGGACTTATGGCCGCTGCCTGCTGCTGTGTGTGTCGCTCATGGAATGGTCTCCCTGCCTGGCACTGCCACTCGCAGCACAGGAGGCAATCGCCAATTATATTTTTTACATTAAATCTTCAGTCAATTTTATCAATTTGTCATCTTCTTTTTCTTCCGTTTCTGAACAAGTAATGTAATTTTAATTTTGTTATGATTATTGTTGGGGTTTTGGTCCATGACTAGTCAAATCTCCAGTTTTTGTGAATTTGAGCTAGGGGAGCTCGGTCATTATATGCCTTGTTTGCCTAATATCAATTCATGCGGCACATGTGTGAATGCCTCGTTAGACGAAACTTGATGATTCAACTAAGATTCGTAAAGGATATAGACCACAATGGTATTCTTAATGAAACCACATTAATTTTTTGACATATGGAGTAAAACATATGAATCGTTTGTAATTTGGAACATTTTCTTTTTTCTTCCCTAAGATGAGGTATTTTAAGCAAAAGCGAGGATGAATTTGTTTCGTTTTGTAGACCTTTTTAGAATTTTATTTTTCAAGTGCTCTAGTTTCGCAAATATTACTTATTTACGACTTACTTATTTCACATACTTTTTGCGGGTTTTACAAACTTTTCAAGTTCCATAAAATTGAGTGACTTTTTAATATATTATCTCGATGAATATTATTTTTTCATGTGTTGGTAATAAGAATGAACAAGATGATCCAACTACTAAAGTCTTAATGTTATGTTTGGTGAGCTGGACTGGATGAGATATTTCTAATTAAAATGGACATGGATCTTGATCATTGTTTGGTGGGCTTAAATGTGTCTCAGACTGGATATGGGCCTTCGGATCCAAGTCCCAAATAACTAGGGATATGAAACCCAACCCGAGACGTGGGTTTCAAACGAAGAAAGGGGTGTCGTCGTTTCTTTTAGCCTCAGCCTCTGTCGTCATCATCTCTTTTATCCTCATCCTCTGTCATCATCGTCTCTTTTAGCCTCAGCCTATGTCGTCGTCGTGTCTCCTTCCCATCCCATCTAGGGGTGGGCACGGTATGCGGTGCAGTATTGAGCTCGTACGATACCGATACCGGAAATTAAAACCTATGGTACGGTATGGGATTATCATTTGCCAAAGTTGGTGATGCCAGTACCATACCGCATCAAATTGGTATCGTATGGTACGGTACCATTTCGTACCAAAATGACACAACTCAAAAATGAACTAATTCAATATTCAACATATTCATTCACCAAAATAAGTGATGCCTAAGTTATAGATTCAAAGATTCAACAAATTCAATATCCAAATCCTAATCACCCAATAACAAAGCTTAGTCAATTTTTAACAAAGCCGAGAATGGAAACTATTAAAATAGTAACAAAGCAAACGTTGCATGCTTGGTTTATTTTTACATAAAGATTCTTGTTCTTGTCTTGATGAGAACAAGTTCTCTATAGTTTTCATAACACTTTAAAAATAAAAAATAAAAACAATTTCAAAAATGAAGTTGCAAAGAAGGACCGTACAACAACAACATAACATACAAAAAAATATATACTTCAATTCATGTATTGCACGGTACGGTATTGACCGGTACCAAATACTTGGTACCGCTACCATACCATACTCCTTGGTACGATGCGGTATCGCATCGAATATCTCCTCATCCCAAATGAAACGGTATGAAATCGGTATGGTACGATATGGTTAGGTATGGTTTCGGTATTTCGGGTTTAGGTGCCCAGCCCTAATCCCATTTGATTTGCCTTCTTCACTATTCATCTCTCCTCTCATTTCTCCTACACTTTTATCTCTCTCTCTCTCATGTCGAAGACTTATTTGGCTCTCTGATATTGTGGTTTCTCTCTCTCTCTCTCTATCATGTCAAGGAAGACTTATTTGGCTTTTGATATTGTGGTTTTTGATTTTGTGGGTTAGAAGTTGAATGCTATGTTTTTTTTCCTGGGCTAGATTCTCTCCTTTTATTTAGATCTTGACCTAATTTTGAGTTTGATGTTATGAGTTCTTTCCATTGTTTGTTGTTGTGAATTTCTCGATTTGAATTTGTGAGTTCTCTACTCAATGAGAGATGAGGCTACAATTTGGCAAAAAAGGTGGCTCTTATTATTAGTGTTTGTATCATATTCAATTGAGCACATTCGATACTAGGGGACTGGAGCATAGACAGACACACCGACTGCCGAAGGAAAACCACTTTCAGGGAAATCCCCAAAATACTGATGACGTCATCATGATCCGAGCGGTTATACTCTTTATATATATATATATATATTGGGATCCTTTTTTTCTTTTTATTTTTTTTTCGATTTTCGTTTATCGATAAGAGTAGTTTAGAACATTATCCATTACTATTAGGCCATTACCCGAGTCTCTATTATCCCCGTTTGATTTTTTAATTTTCCATAGTTATTACGTGTATAATGAATTTAGCAGTTTCACATTTGATACTATATTATACACGTACACACGTATTTTTCAATAATAGATCCGTGTTCTGCACACGTCTTAAAGACTCCGTAAAATTCACGTTTTTTAAAAAGCAAACATACAATACGTGTATTGTACATGTACGTACATATTATTCATGTTTAATAATGGTGTTTTTTTATATAAAATTTTCAATAATACAGGCAAATTTCACGTATTATACACATAATTCTCACATATTATTGAATAAAAATAATATATATTTAAAAAGTTATATTAATTATATTTATGACATAGTATAGTCGTGCGGCTATACCTTCTAAATATAATGTATTTAAAACATATAGCTGCGCAGCTATACATTTTTTGACACGTGGGCACCTAGGCGCTAGGCGGGTCCTCTTTTTTAAATTTTTTTTAATTATGAATAGTATCGCACCAGTCGGTTTTTATTTTTATTTTTATTTTTAAATAGTATATCCGTGTGGCTGTACTGCGCTTTTTTTATTTAATTTTTTTAATAAAGAGTATCGCTGTGCGACTATACTTTTTTTGACACGTGGGCACCTAGGCGCTAGGCGTAAGGATGGCAACGGGCCAGATATGGTCTTGGTATGCCAATATCATCCCCATCTCCAGTGCCCAATCCCGCCCCTCCCCGTCCCGGTTAATATGTTTCGTGGAATTCCCGCCCGTCCCCCGCCGGGAGACCCTCCCCCATACCCACCCCGAATCCATGAGTTTCACAACAGTGGTTTAGTCAGTTTCCACTGCCCAAAGCTATGCCTCAATAACTTTGCATGTTCCCAAATTTGCAGCAAACCCAGATGACCATTCTCTTTCTTGATTTTTGATCACCCAACCTCCTGCAATGCACCCAGATCCACTGCGGTATCTCCAATCCACGTTGAGCTTGTACTAGCCATGGTGGGGAAAGATCCAACACAACAACACCATAAGACCCATAAATTTAAAAGTGGTTTAATTCATCGTTGAGGTTTTGGTTAAAAAAAATTAATATGATTGATATGAAGAAGTAAAGGTCTAAGCTTTGAAGTTGAAAGTAGAGAATTAAAGCCACTGGTCGAAAGAAGAAATAAGAAAGAAGAAAGAAAGAAAGAAAGAAAGAAAGAAAGGAAGAAAGAAGAAAGAAGAAGGCGATGGAAGAAAAATAAAATGAGAGAGCGACTGATGGAGGAGGTGCAAGACTATGATGTCTGCAAGGGATAGGGTTAGTTTTGTTTTCTTTTATGGAGCTGGAATGGCAACTATTAAATACATTTATTATTATAAAACAAGGGCCCCTGGTGGACTAGTGGTAAGCTGCTGGGCTTTAAGGAAGGAGGTCATGGGTTCGACACCCCTTGCCTCAATCTCATAAATATTTTAAGGTGTTTATATTCTTTATATATATAAATTAAATTATAAATTATAAATATCGGGCAAGGTTCAGGGATGGGGATACCATTACCATCCCCGCCCCGTACATATCGGGGATTTTTCAAATTCGGGGATCCCTGAACTTGAACCCGTTTCTCCTTTGAAATCTCTACCTGTTCGGGCCGGGGACTCGATGGGGACCCACCCTCGCGGAGATTTCTGCCATCCCTAGCTAGGCAAGTCCTCTTTTATTTTTATTTTATAAATAGTATAGCCTCACGGCTATAATCAATTTTTTAATAAAAAAAATAGTATTGTCGTGTGGTTGTACTGGGCTTTTTTACATTTAAGTTTTTTTAATAAATAGTATAGTCATGCGGCTATACTCGGTTTTTTGTAATTTTTTTAAAAAAATACTATAGCCGCACGACTTTACTGGGCTCTTTTTTTCTTTATAATCTTTTTAATAAATAGTATAGTTGAGCGGCTATACTCTTTATATATACTGGGATCCTTTTTTCCTTTTAAATTTTTTTTCCCGATTTTCATTCATTGATAAGAGTAGTTTAGAGCATTATTCATTACTATTAGGCCATTACCCGAGTCTGTATTACCCATATAACTTTTGATATATACGTATTGTCATTTTTGTTCTGATGTCGTTGAAATAAAGAGTTACTCAATTATCAACTTATGTCGAAATTTCTTATTTGTTAATGAATAAATAAAGGTCAAAGTGGGTCAAGACATAAAACAAGCGAAACACTATAACATCAATTGGTAACCAAAAGTTAGTGTGTCGTCTAGTATTACTCACTCTAAATTAATGCATGTTAAATTTAATAAGTACACATAAAGAAAAATCTGGAATATCTTATAAACACATCACATAATATTTTACGATTTAAATCACACCAACAATTTATGATAAAACTAACAAGGGTACCAACATCAATGATAAAAGTAATAAGGCTTAGCAGAATAGCAGACAAGTTGTCTGGGGGTTCATGTGCTTACTTCTTATCGTTTTTCACAAATGAAAATAATAAACCAAAGAGTGTCGGGGTTCGATGAGCAAAATTTGATGCAGAATCTTTTCATCACCAAACGCATTATAGAATTTCTACCTCTATAAAACCCACAAGCAAAGACTAAAACTTGAACCTAAAACACCATGGCAGAGGCAGAGGAAGTGAAGCACTTTGGGGTTAGGGGAAGCCCATTAAGTCTCAGAGTGGATATAGCTCTGAGACTGAAAAGTGTGAAATCCAAATTCTGCGAAGAGGACCTGCAGAACAAGAGCCCTTTGCTCATCAAATACAATCCAGTTCACAAGAAGGTCCCTGTGCTTGTACACAATGAGAAACCAATAGCAGAGTCCCTTGTTATTCTTGAATACATTGATGAGACTTGGAAGCATCAGGGCCTTCCCATATTGCCTCAAGACCAGTGGCGGAGCCAGAAATTTAAGTGAGAAGGGGCACATTTTAAAATTCAAACTCTTTTCACTTTCTCTATTGTTACTTTTTGTATAAATAACCTAACATTCATTCATAATAACAAGATATATGCAACTCAAAAGAAATTTAGACATGTGAATAAAGAGAAAACAAAGAAAAAAGGGGAAATTTAAGAATTTAAGAGGAATTTCATAATATTTGTACAATATTACTATAACTAAATATCCTTACAACAATATTTGAGGAGGGGCATATGCCCTCCCTGGGCATGCAGTGGCTCCGCCACTGCTCAAGACCCTTATCAAAGAGCCAATGGACGCTTCTGGGCTAGCTTCATTGATGAGAAGGTATAAATATATTGTTTCACTTCAATCATTTATGCCATCTATCTACCATTGAGAATATATATAGCCGATAGATCGACTGGTTCACCTTTCTCGGTTAGGGTATAAATCAATATCATGTTGATGAACCCTTAAGCATATTTAAAAAGTTGATACATAAATTAACTCTTGCGTTAACGTGTGGTCTAAATTAACAATACATACATTTTGATGGCACCAAGGCCTCTGCTTCCCATGACCAAAGAGTCCAGCTTCAGGTCTTCAATTGCCTCAATGAGCTTCTCCCCAGTACAGCTTCGTCACAATGTTCACCTTTAATCACATTAATTAAATCCCAGATGGTCCATATTTCAAAATGATTCAAATATATTTACAAGAAGGAAAAAAACCAGAGTAGCAAGCAAACCTCTTTCTGCTTGGCAGCAGTGTCAAGTGTGTCAAGAACTTCGATATCGGTGTGGACATCGTACTTCTTCATGATCTCCGGCTCTCTGAACTCTGTCAGTGGAATAAGAGCTGCAAAAAAAAACCCACATCAAATACACAAGATGAAGTATATTAACAAAAAAAAAAATTTAAAGTTCACACAAATTTCTTCTTTACACAATAATAATCTTTTCAAGTTCAACCAATTGAACCTCTTCTCCTTGGAATTTCTACTTACGAGAACCAGATTCGGCCCAAAGTTGGTTAGGAGACTCGTCGAGGGTGGCAGGGTTGATGTGGATGATGTAAAGAGTGTCACCTTTGTCAACCAAATTATCTAGAGCCCAACTTAGCGCCTTCTTGCTGCTCTTGGATGAGAAGTCCATGGGCACACCAATCTTCCTATCCTTTGCTGCCATTCTGGTCTCTTTCTCTCTGTGATTTTAGTTGCTTAACTTGGTCTTCTGCACCACTTAATTGGGTTGCTTTGCTAATATATAGTAACCAGGCAGGCAGGGTAGGTTAAATAGAAAGAAAGCCTAAGTGGGATGAGTTTTGAAGCTTACCATGCATGTTTGTGATTTGATTATGGACCGTTGATGTTCAGTTCCCAAATTAAGTTGGATGCTTAGCTTAATAACGCCTAATTAGAGGGAAAGTAAATGTTCCTTCTGAGAAGTTTTTGATATGATATTGATATTGTATTGATGTTTAACTTCATACAGATACAAGAACTTTATACACGCAGGGAGATAGCTATTCTAGGTAAATACATGCTGATTCTATGCTAATTATATTTAAATCCTACAATCACTCAATATTAAATCACTGACTTATTTTCTTTCCTTTAACACTCCTCCTCAAGTTGGAGTGTGGATATCGATGACATCCAACTTGCCAAGAAGTCCGTTGAAACAGGTGCCCTAAACGGCTTGGTAAACAAGTTTGCTATCTGTTCCCTAGTTTGCACATATCCTGTCTTAATCTCACCTCTTTCTATTCTTTCACGAACAATGTGACAATCGAGCTCAATATGCTTGATTCGTTCGTGATACACTGGGTTTGCTGCAATATATAAGGCTGCTTGATTATCGCAAAATAACCTTGCAGGTTCGGAATGATCAACACGCAGATCCTGCAACAAGTATCTTAGCCAAGTGAGTTCACATGTAGCTGCAGCCATTGAACGATATTTTGCTTCGGCAGATGATCGTGCTACTGTAAGTTGTTTCTCGCTTTTCCAGGATACAAGTGCATTGCCAAGGTAGATGCAATAACCTGTGACTAAACGGCGCGTGATTGAACATCGGGCCCAATCCGCATCACAATAACCACTTAGTTTCAACTTGTTTTGTGAAGGGAATAATAACCCTTGACCTGGAGCTTCTTTAAGGTAGTGTAGAAGACGATATGCTGCATCAAAATGTTGGCGTTTAGGCTCTTGCATGAACTGATTGAGAGTGCATAAGTAATTTCTGGCCTGGTAATTGTGAGATAGATTAGCTTGCCAACTAACCGACGATGCCTAGTAGGATCTTTAAGCAGCTCACCTGTAAGCAATAACACTATTTCAGGATCCATAGGAACCTTGGCTAGTTTAGCTCCAAGTAGTCCAGCTTCTTCCAAAATGTCAAGAGTATACTTGCGTTGACAAACAGATATCCCAGTTTTCGATCGTGCCACCTCAACACCAAGAAAATATTTCAAGGATCCGAGATCTTTGATTCGGAATTGACTGTCAAGAAAGTGCTTCAGTTTACGGATGGCCTCTTCATCATTCCCCATGTCATCCACATAAAGCAATATAATAGTTAAGGAACCAAAATCCTAACTAAGTAAAGACTCGCCAATATTGTTTTGGTGCAAAACTGAATGGGACTCTTCTGAAAACCTAACCAGTCCAAGCTAGCCCAATCTAGTGCTTCAAAACTCATTCTAGCCAGTCCAAGCCAGCCTACCGTAAGTATGATGATTTATCTTTACACGGTATGAATAGGCATATCATAATCTCAAACTAATCAAGCTAATCAAGCTAAAGGCCTATCGTAATCTCACACTAGTTTTTTCGACTCCATATGTTCTTGGATTAATGTATCGCGGAGAGAGAGAGAGAGAGAGAGAGAGAGAGAGAGAGAGAGAGAGAAAGAGATTCGGCTAGGGTTTTGAGTGTGAATTTAGAATGACCTCATGTATTTAGTGGAGCCATGTATTTAATAAATAGTATAGCCGTGCGGCTATACTCGGGCTTTTTAAAAAATAATAAATAAATAGTATAGCCAAGCGGCTATACTCTTTATATATATATATATACTGGGATCCTTTATTCCTTTTAAAAAAATTTCCCAATTTTTGTTTATCGATAAGAGTTGTTTAGAGCATTATCCATTACTATTAGGCCATTACTCGAGTCTCTATTGTCCCATTTTGATTTTTTAATTTTCCATAGTTACTACTCGTATAAAGAATTTAGCACTTTCACGTTTAATACTGTATTGTACATATACACATGTATTTTTCAACAATACATCAGTGTTCTGTACACGTCTTAAAGACTCAGTAAAATTCATGTTTTTTAAAAAGAAAACGTATAATACTCATATTGCACATGAATGTACACATTTTTCATATTTAATACACGTATTTTTTATAAACCTTTCAATAATACACGGAAAAGTCATGTATTATACACATAATTCTCACATATTATTGAATAAAAATTATATATATTAAAAAAATTATATTTATTTTTTTATGACATAGTAGAGCCGCGCGGCTATACCTTCTAAATATAATGTATTTAAAGAGTATAGCCACAACGGTTTTTTTTTGTTTTTTTTGGTATAAAAGAGTATAGCCGCACGTGGACGCCTAGGCGCTAGGCGTGCCTCTTTACTTTATTTTTTAATTTTATAAATAATATAGCCACGCGGCTATACTCGGCTTTTTCATTTTTTTAAAAAAAATAGTATAGCTGTGCAGTTGTACGGGGCTTTTTCTATATAATTTGTTTTAATCAAGAGTACAGCTAGGTGACTATACTTCGACTTTTTTTATATAAATAAAATAGTATAGCCGTTAGGCTATACATTTTTTGACACGTGGGCACCTAGGCGCTAGGCGTGTGCTCTTTTCTTTTTATTTTTTTTATTTTATAAATAATATAGCCGCGCGGCTATACTAGTTTTTGTATTTTTTTAAATAGTATAGCCAAGCGGCTTTACTGAGGTCTTTTTTCTTTATAATTTTTTTAATAAATAGTATATCCGAGCAGCTATACATTTTATATATATTATGGGATCATTTTTTCCTTTTAAATTTTTTTCCCCGATTTTCGTTTATTGATAAAAGTAGTTCAGAGCATTATCCATTACTATTAAGCCATTACTCGAGTCTTTATTGTCCCCTTTTGATTTTTTAATTTTTCATAGTTATTATTCGTATAAAGAATTTACCACTTTCCCGTTTAATATTGTATTATACACGTACGCACGTATTTGTCAATAATACATTTGTGATCTGTACACGTCTTAAAGACTCGGTAAAATTCACGTTTTTTAAAGAAGCAAACGTGCAATACTAGTATTGTACATGTACTTACGTATTTTTCATGTTTAATGCATGTATTTTTACAAAATTTTCAATAATACACACAAAATTAACGCATTATACACATAATTCTCACATATTATTGAATAAAAATAATATATATTAAAAAAAATTATATAATGGCCGAACTTTTAAGTTGTAATTTGCCAAAATTACGTGTTTTATTCATTTTTTTTCCCGTTCCATATTTTACTAACTATGAATGAATGTGAGAGGCTAAGACTATTTTTTACTTGCCTCGGCCAAAAAATAAATTGATAAGAAGAAAGAAATTGATAAGTAGTTAATTGTTATAGTAAACTATATATTTATTCTAATTGAAATAAATATATTAGTCATCAAGTCGGGTTCGAGGACTATCCCCAGCTCGTCTCTTATTGGGGATTTTTAAAATTTGGGGATCCCCATACCCAGCCCGAATTTCCGCAAAATGTCCCCTTGTTAGGGCCGGGGACCCAACCCGATGAGGATTTCTGTCATTCCTCCCATGGCTAAGTTCTGTCAAATTGTCACTTATCAAAAAAGCAAAAAACTTTATATATCCCATCTCTTTCAAGTCCCTTAAAAACCACACCACACATGTAGGAGCCAATCAGTGTTCTAATCTGTTCGGATTTATTTTTACACCACCAAACCCAACACATGTGCTTAAAGCCTAGTTTTCATAAATGAGAATCTGATCCTCGAGACTCTAGATAGATATGCTTAAACTCTTAATTAATTAAACTCACCTTAGACATTGTAGCTATTGATATTTATATATACTGCATCACCCATTAAAGCATGCACCTAGTAAAAATTGCAACAAAGCTTCAAAAACCAAAAACAATGGTGAAACTTGCTTCTCTCTCAACCCATTTCCTTCTCACTGCCCTCATATTCTTGATCACAGTTGGGACAATACTGTCCAGTGCAGAAGCAAACGTATGCTCTGATAATTTGGGTCTATGCGGCCATGCTGTATTGAGCGCTGCCAAGCCTTGCATCCCGGGCAAGATCCCCAAGGGGTAGACCTGGCAATATCGGACACGACCCGTTAACACGACACGAATTCGCACGAAAATAACAGTATTTGGGTCTCTCTTAATGGGTCGGGTTGAAAACGGGTGGACCCGTTAGTCACCCGTTAAGTTAACGGGTCGTTAACGGGTCATTCGCGAATCACCCGTTAACCCGTTAAGAAAAAAGGGCATTTTTGTAATTGTCCATTCTAAAACTAAACCTAACCTAACTTACTCACCCAGCAGCCGCTCACCCACCTTTCTCTCACGACTTCGCTTCACTTTCTCTCTGTGTATTCTTTCTTTGGGTGTCAATGAAATAAATGGGCTGCTGTCATACTTCCTCATTCGTGGGAATTGGTGAGCTGTAGGAGTCAAGGACAAAGTTTTGTTTTGTGCAATCAAACTGAGATCAATAAAGCAAGGTGCTTTTTTTCTTTTCTTTCCCAGAATTTCAATTATCATCTTTTATCATTGCCTTTTTATGATTTATGATTTATTATTTTTTCTGTTTGAGCTTGGTTTGTTAGATTTGCAATAAATAATTTCTTCAACTTGGGATGGGACTTAATTTTTCAGTGCTTGACATTGATTTGGTACTATTAATTCATTCTTGGATATCACTATAGAGTCGGAGATGTGCTGAGAGTGGCTGGTTTCAAGAACAAGGCTCCACAATTCAACTTCATTGCAGGAAAAATGTGGTCCTAATAAGCATTGATTCAGACAAGACTTATGAGGTTGAGCTGCAAACCGCAGTGAAGAATACTGTGAGCCATTTGATGCCATTTGATGCAACTGTCTCTGAGTACACGAGCTTTGGCTCAACCCCAATCTATCCCTCTGTTTAATAATTTGTTAAAAAATAGTTTATTTTTAAACGGGTGAAACGGGTGAAGCGGGTGAAATGGGTGAAAAAACGATCCGTTAGCCATAACGGGTCGTGTCGTGTTATTCGCGAATTTGTACGGGTCGTGTTTGGGTTTGATATTTTTCACCCGTTAGCTTAACGGGTCGTGTCGTGTCAACCCGTTTTCTTAACGGCTTGACACGAACCCGACCCGTAACCCGCAAACACGACCCGTTTGCCAGGTCTACCAAGGGGGTTGCCATTCTGAACTACGGCCCGGAATTTGCATGTGCTCTTACTTCTGCGGTCCACCGGCACCGAAGCCGCCCAAAAGGTCATGCGCGGCGGGGCTGGATGTGTGCACCCAAGAGTGCAACACTAATTGTTGTAAGGCAAAATGTGCTAGCCAATATAATGATGGGGTTGGTATTTGTGATCATATTGTTGGACCCTCAGTGTGTATGTGCAACTATGAATGCGATTGACTCATGGTAGCTCCAATTTGTGGGGATCCATCCATGTTGGAAAATATATAAATATAATGTGAGATGTGTGGGCAAATTGTGAGATGTGTTTGAAAGAAACGAAATTCTAAGAGGGCCTTCTAATGTTATATTATCAATAGTGACTAATTAAATAAAAGTTTATCATTTAAGAAGATATATAAAATAATAAACTACTTGTTAAAAAAAAAAAAACTCCAGGTTAGGTTTTGGATATGAGATTAAGTGCACTCATACTCAAACCAACAAATTTTCTCCTATGCGGATATCTGGGCGTTATTATTGTGCGAACACTATGTATTTTCTACTATCCCTCCATGCTTTCCTCCTTGTTTACAATGGTGTACGCACGATAATAATGTGCAAACGTTCGGATAAGAGAAGAATTGCTCAAACTAAAATTTTGTTTTCCTTCAACATTTATTTAACTGATGATGCTAAAAGCATGTATAGTGGTGAGGCAAGGGATATTAGGAGTTTGGCCTCGTAATCAAATCTAGCCTCTCAAATTATTAGATTTTTGGGTTTTGTTGGTGAGAGGCTAGGGGTTGAAAGCCACAATTTATTATTTATTATATAATTTTTGTAGCAATGGAGAGAATTTAAATGTGAGAAGTGAGGCCTTCTCCAACTCATGAGGGGCTAAACCCAAATTTTCCCCCTAAAAAAAGTAACTATTTGGGTTTTACCCGGACTCAAATCATTTTTTCTCCCAACCCTCCGGACTCAAATTTTAAGTCTGAAACTTTATTAAATTGTTTAAGAATGATTTAAGTCAAATTTTTTTTTTTTGGGAAAACTTTTCTTCTTTTAATCTTTTCAAATAACTTCATAACTTAATTTTTTGAACAATTTGACCTAAAAAAAATTGAAATTCCATAAATATAATTTATTCCAAAAAAAAAATACACAACATAAAAAAAACACACAAGATAATTGATTTTAGTTAATATTATAATTTTTTTTAAAAAAAATTCATGGGAATTGTTGCCGCCCACCACATATTCTCTATGCATACAAAAAAATGCATTTGAATTGTTGGCATCATCATTTCGTGGGCCCATTTCAATATTACAATTTTAAAAAACAAAAAAAAAAGCATTTCAAACATTGGCATTTCAAATGTTGCTGTTGGATTCCAACGACAACTTCATAGGATAGCGCCACGTGGCGCAAAAAGCAGCAGCAAAGCAGCAACACAGTAGCGCGGGGCCCACGTCAGAATCTTTGCACATGGGAGGGACTGTTTCAGATGCAGTGGGCTCCATGAATAGTATTGGGTCCAGGCAATACTTGGACCCAAAATGGGTCCAAGTTTGGGTTTTCCCAAATTTTAGGTCCTTTATTTTCTTGGGTTGGGAGTGTTTTGGGGCTAAAATTTGGGATATGTTGGGTTTGAGACCATGTGTTGGAGATGACCTGATGGAACAAATAAAAATTCTATGGAGCCTGGGCTCCGAATGGCCTAGGCCAAAATTCCCCATTAGAAGTACATTTTTGGAATTTGGAGTTGGAAAACAAAAAAAGAAAAACATTAAGGTCTCTTTTTGTGCAAATGAGTTGCACAAGGATCTGAATCATGATTACGATCAATCACAATACCACCCCTTTAGGCCATCTTCAACCATGTTGGGGCTAAACTCAAATTTTCACCCTCCGAATACAACTATTCATGTATTTTCAGGACTGAAAACTTTTTTTCCTCCAACCTTGCAGACTCATAATTTGAGTCCGCAACTTTATTAAATTGTTTAAGAATGATTAACCCATAAATTTTTTTTGTCGTTAATTTTTCTTGACATTATTTTTGTTTAAACTTTCGTGATTTAATTTTCTGAACATTTTAACCTAAAAAAATTAAAATTCCAAAGTATAATAGAATTTCAATGTGAAAGTGATTTTTGAAACAACCTAACATAATATAATTTTAACGTCCAAAGCAATTTTTTTTTAAAAAAAACCCAGCTTTTGAAAGTGAGCTGTTGGATTCCAACGTTTCTCTCTCTAGCTGCTGCCAAGTGTCGCGCAAAGGAGAAAGCTGACCAGTTCTCATGCGGCAACTTGGGTTGGTGCTCGGCTACACGCAGAACCCATCTGTGTCTCCTTCACATGGGTTGCTGCCACTTGCTGCTGCGCTCCACACAAATTTGCATTCCAGTCAATATGTCAGGCGCTATTCCTCCTGGGCTTTTGTCTGGATTGCTTTTTTGGCCTCTTGCTATACATGGTTGGAGAAGATTTTGGGACTATAAACCCAAAATTTGGGTTTGGCCCCCATGATTAGAGATGGCCTTAGGCATTTTTCAATCCATTTGGTCCTAAACCCAAATTTCCCCCTTCAAAAAGTAACTATTTTGGGTTTTGCCCGGACTCAAACCGTTTTCCCCCCAACCCTTTAGACTCAAATTTTAAGTCCTCAACTTTATTAAATTGCTTAAGAATAGTTTAAGTCTAATTTTTTTTTTCATGGATAACTTTTCTTTGTTTAATCTTTTTAAATAACTTCTTAATTTAATTTTTGAACAATTTAACCTACAAAAATTAAAATTCCAAAAATATAATTTTATTTGAGAAATAGGTGGGTATTTATAGAGTTTGGAGTGAGTTTTGGGGTTGGATATGATTTAGATTAATTTAAAATATTGTTTTAATTGTTGAATTTAAATTTCAGCTGTTGGATCTTTATTTTTACCGTTAAAATAGCTTGGATTTAATATGGGTCGTTGATTTGAGTTATTGTTGGAATTAAAAAAAAGTAAAAAGAGTGTTGTGACACAAGCGCGTGACACCTGGAATGCGACAGTTTCTGCAACACAAACAACGGGACACATGGCACTCCATTGATTCTTCCTTGCACATGGGCTGCGTTAGCCGTGAGTGGGCTCCACCAAAAAGTTTTCCGATCCAAGCAATAGCTGGTATTTGGTTTTTCCCAAATTTTAGTTCCTTACTTTTCTTGAGTTGTGAGAGAAATTGGGCTAAAATTTGAAATATTTTGAGTTTGGCCTCATAGATTGGAGATGGCCTTATCATCGAGTGGAGTCTCATTCTTGAAAAATCAAGAGCTAATACTGAAGCTTATTACAGCAGTTAAACTACGAGGATGGTTGTGTACATTTATCAAGTGTAACAGATAATTTTCATCTTCCCTTTTGGTAAATCTTTTGTGGGTTTAGGGTTCATACTCTCTGCTAAAATTCAAACAAAACCTTCACTTAAGCCCAATAGCCGAAGAGAAAGCGATTAAAACTAGCCCATTTAACACAAGCCCAAAAAAAAACCCAATAAAACCCTACCTTCCACGTTTACACTATAAAAAACAACACAAAACCCTAGCTGCCCCTTCAGTCCAAAGTTCGTATATCCCACCTCCCCTTCCCTTCATTTTCTGAGAGCCCAAATGGCCGCCGCCGCCGCAGCTGCGCGTCCCCTGGTCACAGTCCAGTCCTTGGAAGGCGACATGGCCACGGACCAGATCCAAACCGTTGCCCTACCCGACGTCATGAAGGCCTCCATCCGGCCCGACATCGTCACCTTCGTCCACTCCAATATTTCGAAGAACTCCCGCCAGCCCTACGCCGTCTCCAAGAAGGCTGGCCACCAGACCTCAGCCGAGTCCTGGGGTACCGGCCGAGCCGTCTCCCGTATTCCTCGTGTCCCCGGCGGCGGGACCCACCGGGCCGGCCAGGGAGCTTTCGGCAACATGTGCCGAGGTGGCCGCATGTTCGCGCCCACCAAGATCTGGCGCCGCTGGCACCGGAAGATCAACGTCAACCAGAAGCGGTACGCCGTCGTTTCAGCGATCGCCGCCTCGGCGGTGCCGTCTCTTGTTTTGGCCCGCGGGCACAAGATTGAGACTGTTCCTGAATTGCCCCTGGTTGTTAGCGACTCCATTGAAGGTGTTGAGAAGACCTCCGCGGCTTTGAAGGTTTTGAAGCAGATTGGGGCTTACTCCGATGCCGAGAAGGCGAAGGACAGCCACTCGATCCGACCTGGAAAGGGTAAGATGAGGAACAGGCGGTATATTAACCGAAAGGGGCCGTTGATTGTGTACGGGACTGAGGGGGCCAAGCTCGTGAAGGCGTTTAGGAACATTCCTGGTGTTGATATCATCAATGTGGAGAGGCTTAATCTGTTGAAGCTTGCTCCCGGTGGGCATTTGGGTCGGTTTGTCGTCTGGACCAAGTCGGCTTTCGAGAAATTGGATTCGATCTATGGCTCATTTGATAAGGTTTCTGAGAAGAAGAATGGGTATGTGTTGCCGAGGTCGAAGATGGTGAATGCTGATTTGGCGAGGATTATCAATTCCGATGAGGTTCAGAGTGTTGTTAGGCCGATCAAGAAGGAAGTGAAGAGGGCTCCATTGAAAAAGAATCCTCTGAAGAATCTGAATACCCTGCTTAAGTTGAATCCTTATGCAAAGACAGCTAGGAGAATGTCTTTGTTGGCCGAGGCGGAGAGGGTCAAGGCTAAGAAGGAGAAGCTTGACAAGAAGAGGAAGCCCATTTCTAAGGTAATCAAATCACCCCAACTTCTGAGATGATATGTTTCTGTTTGTGGTCAACTGATTCTGTTGATTATTTACATGTTGGTTAAGATTGTTCGATTGGGAATATGTTTTTGTTGTAGAAAATTTGGGGTTTTCATTTTTAATTGGTGTTGTATTTCTACTAGTGCTATGAATCAAAGCTTTATTGTTGTATGCTTAATTGCATTATTGTTTTTATTCTAAAATTTGAATTAGTCTCTGTAAGTGCAACTTAATACTTTTGTTTTTTTTAGTTGCTTTATCATACTAAGGTTAGGGAATGCGTGTTGCTTTATACATGTTATATATTTAATTTTATGTTCAATTGCTTTTGATTATAAGGCGGATAATTTCCGTGATTGATTGTATCGATGTGAGGTCTGTTTTGGAGTATGATTGACGTATTCATAAATCAGATGTTATCGAGCCAGATATCCACTCACGGTCATTGTTTTTGTTGTGGAGGAATTTCATTAGTACTGTTCTTAATCTTTTGCACTGTTTTATGTGATCTGGGCTTGTGTAATAATGTATTTCTTTGTTGTCTATTTCTCTTTATCCAGGAGGAAGCTTTAACCATCAAGGCAGCTGGCAAGGCATGGTACCAAACGATGATCTCAGACAGCGACTACACAGAGTTTGACAACTTCACAAAGTGGCTTGGAGTATCCCAGTAATTTACTTCTTTAAAGTTCCGTTTTCTTAGTCTATTTTGCTTTTTTTGGTTTACCAATGTCTTTTATTTCCTCGAGTTGGGGATGAGGAGGAAAATTGGTGTAGCAAGAGAGAATATTATGATGTGTTTTTCCTGCTGGGTTTTGTCTGGTAGACTATTTTTGTCATTCGTAACTGGAATAATATTAGTTTAGTTTGTCAATTTTGTTCCATGACAATGTCAGGCGTATTTCTGTTTGAATATCTTTGATTTATACATATGGTAACCAGCTTCAAAATATAATTTGGAATGATCAGAATACTGATTGCGGTACTGTTTTTAAACCTGCATTTCACTGTGTGCAAAACTAGCAGCCGGCAGTTCTAGTTTCAGAGGCTAAAAACTCCAAGAAGAAATACCAGCTGATGCAAAAAGCCGAACCAACCACAAGGAAGAAATACCAGCCTCCTAAATCAAAGAGTGGAGATATCTAAACCCTAAACCCTGAATTTTCGACATGGGACTTTATTCTCGAAGATCAAATAAACTCTCTACTGAGTAACGATACGAAAAGGTAGAGGATCTAGACATCCATTAGGTAAAAATCATAGCATGAACTAATCCGAAAATTAAACACAACATTGCTACAAAGGTCATCCCAAGGAGGGATAACATGATGAGGGCATGGATGCTTCTTAGTCTCTGCCCTATTGTCATTCTTCTTCTTCTAGGAGCAAGTGTTTCTGGACGACCAAACATGGTTAATTCTCTTTGCTAGGACAAAAGTAATTGCTATTGCGTAATTATGATTGAAGAAACAACATGGCTCTTAGTTTATGCCAGGCCAAGCCAATTCAAGATAGTACCAATATTTAGTCTAGTCCATGACAGTTCGCCGTACCAAATGACCTCTTAATGTTCATTTCACATCATTAGTGGTGACCTTGAGCAAGGGCAGGAAATGCACCCGTCCTAGGCCTCACATCAAGGACATCCCCCAAAATCTTTTTTCCGTATGAAGCTATACTCCAAAGTAATTATAAATAATAAAGCCACAAAAATTTAACAATAAATTCCCTATAGTAGGATTGTTATGTGACTTTGTTCGATCTTTAAGAGCAAGTCCACCGCAGCAGTTTGGTATGGGAAGGAGGGCCCTAGGGCTAGCGAGACGACTCCATCGCACACAAAAAGCAGTCTGGGCAAGACGTGGGGGCCACCAACCCGGGCAAGCCCAAAGGCAGATTCAGTCTGTGCTGTTGCCTGGGTTTGCTGATGTCGTGCTAACGCCAGGCTGGTGTCAGCGCGTTTTTCAAATTTGTTTTCCATTGCTACAAGACACGTGGCAGCACCTAGGAGGTCTAATCAAATTTTCCATTGCAATCCAACGACTGCCATTTTTTATGTAATAAAAATTGAAAAAAAAACCAAAAAATTTTGAATTTTTTTTTTCTATAAAGTTTAAATAATAAAAATAATTTTTAAAATTTAAGTATAAAGAATAGAAAATAAATCAAAATGAATAGTAATTGCCCTTGCCCATAAGAGTGGAAATAAAATTGCAAGAGCTACCACTATTCATGTGAATAGTAACAACCCATGCCCATGATCATAGGGGTGAAAGTGCTCAAAAGAGCCTACGTTTTAGCCCAAGATTTACCTTTTATTTGTTGTTGCCCTAGGCCTTGAAAAACTGAGGGCCAACTCTGCACATAACATAAGTTCCTAAAAAGCAATAGTCCAAAAAATCCAAGTAAGAAATAAAAAACCAATAGTCCAATTCATCTAATTAAAAAATCAAATGAATTAGTTTTAAAGTTACAAACCAACTTGAAAATAACAATAAAACAACAAATAATGCAACAATCCATTAATATTTTGTAGTGTTATGCGATCCACTAATATTTTGTCACGTGTAATAAATTAATTTTAAATATCAATTCTGTATGGATTTTCTCATGTTATCTAAATGCTATTTGGTTCTTTATTCAATATTTTCAGTTCGGATCACATATTAAAAAAAAAATATAATCAAACCTAACCAAACGATATCAAGGGAAGAAGAGGAATATATGAGTAAATACTCTTAACTACTTGAGCTACAAATCTCCTTTCGTATGATATATGGTATTGCTGTAGGACAACTTTATTATTATTTTTTTTCAGAACTTTAGGGACAACTCTCTTTACTTTTATGAAAAAATTACCTTAGGCCGGCGCAAATTGGAGTCAAGGGTTTTCTTAAAATCAATGGCCCTTGCTAAGCCGCGTGGCCGACCCGTTAGCACATCCGAAAAAATGTCAGTTAGTAACTAAAAGTAAATTGATGGAATCAAATAGAATCACAAAAGTTTTTTTTTTTTGGTCGAAAGAATCACAAAAGTTTGGAAAAAGGGAAAAGCTCTCTAAACCCTAGACCAACCTCCCACGTGGCACCACCTAACCCTCATTTATTGAATTGAATGTGCCTCACAGGCCCAATAGCAGAAGAAATGGGCCCAAAGAGTGAACGCTAAGGCCCAATAAAAGCAAACGGACAGATAAAAAAAGGCGATAACAAGAAAGTTCTACCGTTTTCTTCTCGTCTCTTCTCTTCCCCTCTTATCTCCTCTTTCACACTTCGCCGCTCTACCAGTCTCAAAGCTAAGAGCCCACCCAACTCTCTCTCTCTCTCTCTCCTCTATCTTCGCCTCCTCCCAATTTCTAGGGTAGTTTTAGGGTTTTTATACAGATTGTAAAAACCCTAATTCACCTCAAAAGCCTTTCAGCAATGGCTTCCTCCACCGCTCAAATCAACGTCCTCGGCACTGCGCCTGGCTCTTCATTCAAGAGGCCCAATTTCACAACCCCGAGGACGGTGTTTTTGGGCCAGGGGCTCGGCCAAACGACGCCGTTGAAGGGCTTTATGAGCCTGAGATCCAGTGGCGTTCGAAGGGTCGGGCCGCTCCGCATAGTCAACGAGAAAGTTGTGGGTATCGATTTGGGGACGACTAACTCTGCTGTTGGGGCTATGGAGGGTGGGAAGCCCACCATAGTGACCAACGCTGAGGGTCAGAGGACGACGCCGTCCGTGGTGGCGTATACGAAGAACGGAGATAGGCTTGTGGGGCAGATTGCCAAACGACAAGCCGTTGTGAACCCGGAGAACACCTTCTTCTCCGTGAAGAGGTTCATTGGGAGGAAGATGTCTGAGGTGGACGAGGAGTCTAAGCAGGTGTCGTACAAAGTTGTTAGGGATGAAAATGGGAATGTTAAGCTTGATTGCCCTGCTATTGGGAAACAGTTTGCCGCTGAAGAAATTTCAGCTCAGGTATAATTTTGTGGGGTATTTGTGTTTGGGTTTTGTTTGCTTCTGTGTTTTTGGTGATTGTTTGTTCAAATTTTACTTATTTGGGTCTCTTTAGGTATTGGGAAAAGTAAGAGAATAGAAATGGGGTGAATTTTTGGAGTAATCTGTTGTCTTATGCTGTTTTGATTTGTAGAAAATAAGATTTTGAAGTCATTTCTTGGTTTTATTTGTCAATGGTTTTGGTGGAATTTGTATATTTGTTTGTTTGTATGCTGGGAAAATGAAAGAAAAACGTGAAATTTACAGGTAATTTTGTTGGATGGTGATGTATGGACAGTGTATAACTTGCATTGAATGAGCTGGTGAGTAAAACTAGGCACAACTGAGACTGGATGGATTGCTAAATTGTGATGCTTCAGTGCAATGCTGGGAAATTGCGTGTTCTTGGCACATCTGGGTTGTAAATTTGATTGTTTTTCACATGGAAACCTCTGGCTTGGAATTATGGGTTGCAAATCTTCTTATTTTCATTTGCCCACCCTAACCCAGACTAAATAAGTGGGCGGTAGATAACTGGGTATGATGGGGGTAACTATTTAAGTTCTAAGGACGTTTGTACTTGTCTTTTAATGTGAATTTGTGAAACATTAAAACATTTGGGCATTACTTGTTTTCCATAAAAAATGTCGTTTCATTTACCTTCTGAAGCTATTTGCATGATTCTGTTAATAGAATTTGATTTATTTTCAAAACCAGTGTAATACTTTGATTGTCTTATTTTTAATTCCTTTTACCACCACTGGTTTAGGTTTTGAGGAAGCTTGTGGATGATGCTTCAAAGTTTTTGAATGATAAAGTCACTAAAGCAGTGGTCACTGTGCCTGCTTACTTCAATGATTCTCAAAGGACTGCTACAAAAGATGCCGGTCGTATTGCTGGTTTGGAAGTTCTTAGGATCATAAATGAGCCCACTGCTGCCTCATTAGCATATGGGTTTGACAGGAAGAACAATGAAACTATCTTGGTATTTGACCTTGGAGGTGGTACTTTTGATGTCTCAGGTATAGTGTTTGTTCCTGGGATATGTTCCCTTGCCAATTCTGTAAATACATTGTTGGTTTTTGGTGTTGTTATTAGATTTATTTATAAATTTTTTCATTGCATAGATAATTTTTCTAACTTGTTCTTCTTCCATTACAGTATTGGAGGTTGGTGATGGTGTGTTTGAAGTGCTATCTACTTCTGGAGATACACATTTGGGTGGTGATGATTTTGATAAGGTACGGATTTGTTTTTTTATGTTAATTCTGTAATGCTTTGACTGTACACTTGAATCTTTTTACATTAAAAAAATTTATCTCCTTTGCGTGAAGTTTTGAGGCCTAAGGATGGTTCTGATAATGATGTTATTGTACAGAGGATTGTTGACTGGCTTGCTGTAGACTTCAAAAGAAATGAAGGAATAGATCTGTTGAAGGATAAACAAGCTCTTCAGCGGCTGACAGAGACAGCTGAGAAAGCCAAGATGGAGTTGTCAACTTTGACTCAGGCTAACATTAGGTTTGTTGCGAATATCTGAGAACCTTTACTTTGTCTGTGAAGCGTTTTGCTGCTCTCTGGGCTGTTTTCATTTCTAACAATGTTTTATTGGTTATAATTGTTTTGTTCCAGTCTGCCTTTCATTACTGCGACTGCTGATGGCCCCAAGCACATTGAGACAACCCTTACAAGGGCCAAGTTTGAGGAGTTGTGCTCAGATCTGCTTGACAGGTGTGAACTGTTGTTTCAACATGCAAAGACTATGGATATCTGTATATTTGGCTGTAACTCCTTTTGTTGCTAATATCAAGATATCCTGGAAATATTTAGGGGTATAATTTGTGGTTATGGACCCTTGAAATATTTGATTCTATAGTAAAGTTCTCATTTATATTTTATTTTAGGCTTCGAACACCGGTTGAAAACTCCTTGAGGGATGCAAAACTCGCCTGGAAAGATATAGATGAGGTGATACTTGTTGGTGGTTCAACACGTATACCAGCTGTGCAGGAGCTTGTAAGGAAGGTGACAGGGAAGGAACCAAATGTTACAGTTAATCCTGATGAAGTTGTTGCCTTAGGGGCTGCAGTTCAGGTGGGTCTATGATTTCCATCTACAGGCTATGTCCATTGTGATGTAACTATCATTTTTCTGAATTGTGAGGGGACAAAGCTTTTGTTTTGTTTTGTTAACTGATATAATGCTTTCTATCATATCTGACCTGTGATACTTTTTATTTTCCTGATTTTAGGCTGGTGTATTAGCTGGTGATGTCAGTGACATTGTGCTCTTGGATGTGACTCCACTGTCATTGGGTTTGGAGACCCTTGGTGGGGTCATGACAAAGATCATCCCAAGAAACACAACTCTACCTACCTCTAAGTCAGAGGTGTTCTCAACAGCTGCAGATGGACAGACAAGTGTGGAGATTAATGTACTTCAAGGGGAAAGAGAATTTGTTAGAGATAACAAATCTCTTGGGAGCTTCCGTTTGGATGGTATCCCGCCTGCGCCACGCGGGGTTCCTCAAATTGAAGTCAAATTTGACATTGATGCCAACGGTATTCTCTCAGTCGCTGCTGTGGATAAGGGCACAGGGAAGAAGCAAGACATCACGATTACTGGTGCCAGCACCTTGCCTAGTGATGAGGTATGTCTATGTTGTTAACTAGCAAGTAAAAAAATTGCCAGCTTCCTGATATTATATTTGGAGCTGAAGTCTAGGCATGCCTTTACTGTGTCTAAGTCTTGACTTATTTTGATGGAAATGTCTGAAAACATACAGGTGGAGAGGATGGTTAGTGAAGCCGAGCGGTTTGCAAAGGAGGACAAGGAGAAGAGAGATGCCATTGACACAAAGAACCAGGCTGATTCTGTTGTTTACCAGACTGAGAAGCAGCTGAAAGAGCTGGGAGACAAGGTTCCAGCCGAAGTTAAAGAGAAGGTTGAGGCAAAACTTGGAGAGCTCAAGGAGTCAGTTGCAGGGGGTTCAACTCAAGCAATAAAAGATGCCATCGCTGCCCTTAACCAGGAAGTAATGCAGCTTGGCCAGTCTCTTTACAACCAGTCTGGCACTCCCGGTGCTGGTGCTGGTGCAGGGCCAACTCCACCTGGTGCCGAAGCTGGTGGGCCTTCAGAATCATCGTCCGGCAAGGGACCTGATGGAGATGTTATTGATGCAGATTTCACCGACAGCAAGTGAGCAAGATGGTTGGATAGAAGTTAGTGGTTTTCTTGCATAATTTGTTTTCACTAAATGTGTATAAGAGAATGATTTTGCGGGGATGGGATGTGTGGGATTACTGTGTCATTTTTGTTTCATGAAGAAATGAGAAACAATGTTGTTAGATGGCAGAGGGCTTGGTTACTTGAAATGAAATAGGTGACTTACGAACGATATTTATGATTGTCATGTTTTTCTCAGTAAGTGGAAGTTGATACTTTAGCTCATATGTTTAATTGCTTGATCATACTAATCTTAATGAATTTGTGTTAT
Organism: Prunus padus; assembly: GCA_024362665.1. NCBI lineage: Eukaryota > Viridiplantae > Streptophyta > Magnoliopsida > Rosales > Rosaceae > Prunus > Prunus padus. Next base: position 5,950,959 of record JANFAM010000020.1, read on the forward strand.
TTCTAAGCTAGTCTTTTTAGCTTGAGCTTCTTTTACGAATCCCGAGCCTTTGCATTTAGGCTCCGTGTATTTATCTGCATTTCGGTAAATCTAAGACTTTCAACCAATCTAACGATTTAACACCCGACATTTTATTAAACTTTTAAATCATGTTATTTTATTTTATTTTTATTTGCAAAACTGATGTAAACCCTAACCTTAATAGAGTTAAGGTCAGTTTAACGCGAGCCTGTTTTCATTTTTTTTTCGGCTCTCTCGCGAGCATCCTTCTCTTGTAGAGTAACTTCTTCTTTTCTGTTTTTTTACTTGTTTCTTCCTGGTCGTGCTCTCTTCCCTCCCACTCTTTTTTCTTCTTCTTCTTCAACTACTTTCTTCCTGGTAACGTGCTCTCTTCCTGGTTGGAGTTTTGTGCGGTGCAATCATCTGCTGGTTGTGTTGCAACAACATTGAGGTTAATTTTAACGCAGGTAGCAAAGATGACATAAGCATGTGTAGTGGAGATGTAAACCACATGAGAGATTGAAGGAATTTTGAGACTCTATCATGAATTTTAGTTGCATTTAGGTGTGTAATGGAGATGAATTCATTGTTTAAAAGAGTTGTTCATTCTCTTTCTCAATTGATTTGAGAAGTTTGGTTTTGTGTATGACATATTTTAATGTTTCAACTGGAAAAATGGCTAGTCTGAGACCAACATTTTCTCCCACTGTGTTTCTATGCTTCCCAGGAAGAAGTTGAAGAAGAAAAAAAGTACAATCGCGAGAGAGAACAAAAAACACTCTCGCGTTTACATCAATTTTGGAAATAAATAAAAAATGAAAAAAATCTGATTTAAAAGTTTGATGACACGTCCTGTGTTAAGTTGTTAGATTGATTGAGCAGCTTAGATTTACCCAAATGTGCGTAAATACACAGAACCTAAATGTAGAGGCTCGAAATTCCTTGTTTACATGCTTTAATTAGGAAATATTAGGCTTGTCATTGTTAATTAGTGTCCTACCCTACAAATCATCTTGCTCATAAACTGGCCTTTCAATACTTCCAATTTGTGCAGCAGTAGAAGCATGCACTTCCAATATTCTTAGGATAAAATTGTGTATTAAGCCATGGTTTTGTTGATAAAATATTAAACTTATGGTTTGAAAACGAAATTTTGTTATGATAGTGACACAATAATTTGGTTTTGTAATCGGGGCCTTTTTATAGTATCAAAAACAGAATATCGAGAATCGTTTCTTAGATGGCTCTCTAACTAAGGAAACTCTCACTCAAGAGAAGGCTTTCTAAATGGGATGCGAAGGGAAAAATAGAAAATATTGGAAATGCATAAATCTCATTTCATCTATAATTTTCTCAGGGGAAAAAGAAAAAAGAAACTACATATAGTCCAATATCTGTAATCCCTGAACTTCTAATCGACTTGGGCGTATTGATCTCCAAGGAAGAAATTTCAAGCTTTTTTTATCTGCACAATACAATGTTTGATTTCGAATGTAGCATCTGATTCCAGTGACGAAAGGCTCCCGAATTCAACAAAGCCTTGATTTTGGGATAAATGGGAAACTTTCCATCTGCAGTAAATGAAAGTGACTTTATGAATAGGTTATGAACAAGTACCTCAACGTAACCAAGCGATCAAACATCTGCAAAATAATCACTACAATCACAAAATTTCTAATGTAGCAGAGCAACTAACAGAATCGACATTGGCTTTGAATGAAAACTTCAATCTTGTTAATTTATATTTTGTATTATATTGTAAAAATAAAAGTAACCATGTAAAATTTGGGTGTCAAAAGGATATATACATAGACTTGGCTTTACCAATGGAAACAAAACAAATACTACTCGAGTATCTTTGGCAAAGAAGCTTCAGACCATAAAGTGAGAAGGTAAAAAGATGAAAACACCAAGCACATCCCAAGCCAGTTGCCATGCAAGCATGGTATCAAACCATTCCCAAAAACAAATCAAAATTACTCCCAGATAAATATTCATAGAAAACAATATTTAGAAAGCATCTAGTTACCTCATGTACTTCACTTTGCAGGATAGGCACGCTTGAGCCTGCGACGTGTATGGTTTTCATGGGAACTATAACTACGCTTCTTTGTCTTTTTTCTGCACAATTCAAGCATGATTTCATAGTTAAAAAGAGTAAATTTCATCACTTCAACTTTACTTCCTTCTAACCTGAAGATAGCTGAATACAACTAACCTGAAAAGATGATGCATGTTGAATAAAACTAACCTGAAAATAGCCGAATACAACTTAAACAGGAAAACTGCAGGCAGGGCTAGTAAAGCAGCGGCCTATGTCAATTGGGGAAAGATAAGAAGAAGAAACTATTAAATATATATTTCAGATAGCAAATAACAGGATTTATACCCCACCCCGCCCTCAACAATAGAATGAAGTTAAGGAAAAAAGTTGTAGCTGTGTATTGATGTTTAATAACCTAAGTAAACTAGAGAACATATAATATAAAATAATTGATGTTACATTTACACCATATTAGTTAAATACATACCGCAAACCATGCCACTTCCATACTTGCAAGCGATTGCGTGAACTCATTACCTTTTAGCATTTCTTCAACCTGTCATAATGAAATGGATTTTAGAAACTAGTATGAGACAATCATAGATCTAGCTACCACTCATATGGAGAGTTAGCCAGGTCCTTAGGTATTTACGTCTCGATCTGCATAATTTTCTAAAAGTTGATGTTTATATTTCTGAAATTCCATGGAACAAAATCATTGATAGATGCAAAATAAAAATATGTAATTACTTAAGAGAAGAATATTGTATATGATATATCATGCAAGCATTCATATTTAGCCCCTTTCTTTTTTTTATTTTCTTAATTTTGATTATTTTGTACTATTCCCCTCTCCTTTCTCTGTCATGAACAGATAAACAATAATTGAGATACACAGAAGCAAAAACATCAGTTCCTTCTTAGTCCTTTGACTCCTTTTAAAAATTTGTGTTCCCCAAAGTTGTCACATCCCAGGAATTTTTCCCTTTTAGTTTCTGTAACCAAACTAAAATCCTAGCGGCACCATATATCATTCTGCATCTCCCACTCGTGTTTCAAGATTAAATTAGATATTAATGTTACACGTAAAAACATAAGTACGAAGTCATACCTCATGATGGTAAAACGTTGTAGTTCTGATGAATTGTCCATATGCATAGATTACTTTTTCTGCACACGGCTGCAGGACAACATGTACTTTATCTAAATGTGGTCTTGTCACCATTGCAACCTGATCAATGTATGGGTCGGTAAATTTCTTAGCTTCCTGCCACAACATAGAAATGCCATAAGAAGGAATTCCATCCATCTAATCTATGCACTTAATGAGCTAAAGTCTCATGAAGGGCTTACCTGAATGTAAGGATCTGCCAACTTTTGCACCTTGAAAACAAGTGGTGCTATAGAACTCTTTGATAAATGATAGACAGCAACAGTATTTGTAGCGACGGACTGAATATGTGGTTTAAGATAGGCTATAAATGCAAAAGACTGTTTCTTCAAACTTGGGATCCATTTCTTCAAATTAACAGAGGGAGAATTAGAAACGTTACCAACTTCGTTCAAAATGTCAAATAGAAAAGCTAACAGAACACCCACTATGCAGAAAAGAGAAACATGTCAAACACCAAGACTGATACTAACACTTCAGAACTTTGATTATGAATCAGATAAACCTCTGCCTGCTTTACGTTCCTTTTCAAATTTTAAGGTTTCCTTGATATAGTATTAGTACCCAATATAAAGGTTTTACATTTACAATTACAAGAGTTACGATTCAATATCTATAACGAAGAATCTCATCTTTGGACCACCCTCACAGGTGCACAAAGTTAACCTTGATCTGGCAAATAATATGTTCCAAGGTGTTGGGGCACACATCCTCTTAGCTTTTCTATACTGTTATAGTTGCACCAATATTGTCCCTAAATTAACCACCAAGGTCCATCCGGGGTTGATCAGGCCCATGGATCCGTCCAGGTGTGGGGTTTTATCTAAAAAGGTCTCTGTGCAATTTAGGGAGATCTACCACTTAATCCCTAAATGGACAGTTCTTTTCTGAAACTTGGCCAAAAACTGAGGGACCATCATCATACCTTCAGAAACCTGGCCAAAAACAATGTACACAAATAGCAGCACAACGCCAATATTTGATGTAGGAAGCTTAATGATCATACGCCCTGTATTGTGTTGTATGTCCCACAATAGGTCCCATATCCATTGTCTGTAAATCCTGCATATTTGATTCCATTCATAAAGCATATTGAAACTGAATTTGTCTAAATTTCCCCTAGTAGTTCTCATACTTGTAAAGGCTCTGCACATACACTTGGAATATTGGCAATGCTCATATTAGTTGTCCAAGTAAGAACCATATTTCGTGGTTTATACTAGCATACTCAAATTCATCATCTACTACCATAATCCATTTCTTAGTATAGGGTATCTACAACGTTTTGATTCATAACTGATGCCAACTTGCCAAGTTACATTAAAAACATCTTGAAACTGGAATGAAAGCTCCCTATGATACTTTCTGAAATGTTCCTGATGTAGATTAGTAAAGAAAAAAAGAGAGATAACACCAAGAGAATTAGAAGAAATGGTTGGGAGATTGACATTGATATCAGAAAAAAGTGTAATCTTAATTCATTAACCAAGTCAGAATACACTGAAACATAATGGCCTAGTTATATAGGCTAGCACAACGGGATAGACATTTGTAAATTAACTAAGATAAACACCAACAAATACCTAGATAAACATAGAAGAGAATAATCTTCAAACTCATAAAACGGATAAACATGAAAATGGAAGGAATCTAGTAAGACTCTATCAGTTCCTCTATTAGCTAAAGCAACGATAGACTTTGAATACCAACTTTTGTAGGAATCAAGACAGTAGTAATGCATTAGCGCCTCAATAGAAGGAAAACTATAAAGCTTGAGAATTAGCATTTCAAAATCAAACCATAGTCTGGACTGATGATGCAAAGGACAACATCAAATCATTTGTTGAGAATTCATAAGAAATGTTGGGGATAACATACTGTTCTTATGCTTTCAATGTTGAGCTCAGCCCAAACCTCAACTTGAGTTTTCATCTCTAAGGCCTGAGAAGCGTAAATAAATAAATAAATAAATGCTTAGCTGTTTCCCATCGTTTGAAAAAAAAAGCTTAGCGATTCTAGCTTACAAGACGCTAGTTCTCTTTAGTTAAAGATTCACCCGGAAACTCAACATCTTTATTGACAGAAGCTTAACAAATACAAATTGTGGAAAACCACAGACACACCTTTTCAATTCCCAGATCCAAGGCTGGTCTTCCAAGCTCGTTCCAGTAAGTCACGATGTATGACTGCACATAAACACTTAGTCATGAATTAGGCTGATATTGTTAACCCACTAAACTGCATAAAATTTACCTGAAAATTGCCTATATGAACTGCAAACGTATGCAGAAGCCATCCTCCATGGGCCTGATTATGGGTCCAAGATATAACTATCAGTGATATGGAAAACTTAATTAAGAAAATAGATTTAGATGATAACAAGAATATGACATGCTTCAATGCTATCCAAGTTCAAATTTACCAGTGAATAATAAGATACGGCTATAACCAAATCTGCATGCTAGGCAATCGATAAGTTTATTGTTCCACTAGTTTGATTGACAGAGGTGAAAGGCCACAAGTCTTTAAACAAAAAGGGGTGTAACTAGAGAGATAACAACAACAATGTTGCAAAAAACACCAGGCATTAGAAAATTATAACATTGCCATGTCCTTACCTCTATCAAATCTCTAGATATTGAAGACATCCCAAATTTTTCCTTCATCATTTCTTCCTGAGATATCATAAAATTCATACCATAATCTAGCAATGGAAAATTTCATGTAGCAAATAAACGAACAGAAAACCTCTACCACTTGAAGATCATGTTCAGTTCTGCGAATTCCAATCTTCTGTCCATCATTAACTTTTTGAAGCTGAGAAGGAATAGAAAGAGAATTAGAATGGAAAATTTCTCATACCAAAGTCCCCTTCCACAAATTTTTTTTTTTGCATCCATGGAAAACTGAACTTGATTACAAGTTAAGTCTAGTTGTATGTAGGACCTTGATCACAAACTAGCATCATAGTTCTGAATTTTGGCTTAATTTATTGGATTATGGAGATAACTAATGTATACTGAGCAGTCCATTACTTCGATCAATCAAAAGGCCCTTTAAACTGTATCAAAGTTTTTGTCTGTTAAGATTATCTATTTGGCCCAGCATAACCTTTTTTAGCTATAAAGTAAAGCACTAATATGAACTGAAAGTTCAGCTTAATTAAATGGAATAGCAAGACACATAATTTCATGAATTCACTATTCAATATCTCAGAATTCTGTTCTGATTCTATCATGTATGTATGTCGGATAAAACTATGTTTTCTGTGAATAACAAATTATGGATTGAAACCCCAACTTGAAAGTCATTAATGTGGAAAGAGAAGGAAAGTGAAAGTTACTAAGACAGAAACTGTAAAATAGGCCTTCCAAGAGAGAAGGAAAAAGCACAGTACTTACATTTTCTAATTTCAAACTCAGTTCACGGATTTTCTGCTCAGCTATACTTGCTCGGGCTTCCAGTTCATCTTTTCTCTTATTTTGCATTATGATGTCCTCTCTAAGTCTTTTAACCTGTCATGAAGACTAAAACATTAGCCATGCAAGAAGACATGATATTGATATTAGAGCTAGTTTAAGGAAAACTAACCTGCTTCTCAAGCCCACCAGCCTGCACATGTGACTTATCTGTGAGTTCCACAACATCTAAAGATTCTCTTCCCTAACCAAAAGAAAAGAGAGAACAGATAAATCAGAATCTTGTCAAATGGGGTGTAGCAAGCCTATCTTATTTTCCAGAAACAGAGGCCCATTGTTTACATAGAGACATAATCTACACTCCACTTGTTGACTAAATAGAATGAGTAAAAAGAACAGAAATGGACCCTCCACTGAAGGATCGATAATGTTAACAAAGACACACTTCTGAACCACTTTATTCCACTAAGAAAACACATTTTAATCAGTGTCCATACATCTGCCACAAAACTAATGGAACCAAACAGTGGCTTCATGATTTAACAGCTCTGTGAACTGAACTATATGGTACCAGAGAATGATTTTAGCCTTGAAACTGAAAGACAATGTAAGAAAATACTAAAACCTCACCTGGACAGACTCTATCCCACTTTGTATTAATGCAATGCTGTTTGATTTCTCTTGAATAATCTTCTCCATTTGTCTAATACTTTCATCCTTTTCTTTCAGTTCACGGTTTTTCTCATCAAGGCTTGATTCTTCAATAACATGAGAATAGGAACGTCATGAAAATAGACAAAATAATGAACTGAAACAGTAGCCAATTATGTAAAACAAAGTTTCAAGTTAGTTAGTGCACTTACTACATTATCGATCATTTGAGTTCTCTAATAATTATTTTGTTTTATAAGACATACTATCTCAGGTCTAGAATCATTGAATCTGGGAGCACCTCAGTGGACTAACCTATTTTATCAAAATGTTGACACTACAAATATAATGGGGAGTCAGGATTGAGTTCTATTGCAGAAGAGGAATGCAGGACTAACTCGTACTACAAACACTTCTTCTTTCAATTGCATCTTTACGGCTCAACCCTCTTCGGGACTCTGAGAAACCGAATGAAACTAACTGACCACTCTGCATTTTGCAATTGGTTTCCAGAAAACGAAAAACTTTGCTCCACCCATACCAAAAAACTTGAAAAATACTTCAACCCCATATATCCTTCTATTGGATTTTCACATTTTCAAATCCCAATGTAAGGAAAACGTACAATAATAAAAAAATATTTTATTTTCCTACAACCTCCAAGTAACCAAATGTACAGAACATAATATTACAAACCCAATGCCATATAAAAATCTGATATATGGAATTGTATATTAACTATACATTCAATTCATTAAGACCAAGAAGTGATAGACTGTTACCCATTCAATATTCATTCACCCAAAAAACAAATAAAATTGCAACAACCAAGCGTAAAATTCAAAATTTAGAAGTTGAATTTTTTTTTTTTTTCTGCTTCCTACATTTTCTCAGAAGGCAAACAAACCCAGAAAGAACATGAGAATGAAGGTGTGAAAATAATCACCTAGAAGTGAAACCTTCAATTGGAGTAACTCAAGTTGGAGATTCAGAGACGAACCAGCAACCTCTGGAGCAGAAGCGGAAGCGCCGTCGTTTGGAAGCGGTGGGTCTGCCGTAATTCTGCTGAATAATAGGGCTAAGAATATGGAGAAGACCAAAATCTTAGAGGTTGCCATGAGGGAATTTGGACAACCAAGAGTGCAGTGATCACTGTTGAAAGAAAGAAAGAAACGCTTTTCCAAGTGAGAGTCTCAGAGGCGCTCAAAACTTGAAAATTTATACCAAGTTGGCCCATTGTACAATGCACTAGGTACAAATAAATAGTGTTTTACTAATAACCATGTACTTGTCAACGTGTGATAGTATAAGTGAATATCTATTGATACTATACCATAAAAGTGAGAATTACTAACTTTGTCGTCCAACTATATTATATATGGAGAAGGATTACACCATTGCGATTTATGTGTGCAAATTGTAGGGGTGTCCAAGATTCCTTTTTTTTTTTCCCCTCTTTCTCTTGTTTCCATGTGTTTAGTTTAGGTCACAATTTTTTGTACTCTTTTAGGGTTTCAGATAGTTTCCTTACTATCTTTTGTACTCTTTTAGGGTGCTTCTATTTTATAGTGCATTTTGCTCCAAAAAAAAAAAAGGTTTACACCATAATTTTTTGATTAATTATTTTGCCACCCAAATTATTTTATGAATCTCATTTTATGTACAAAGCATCTGGGCCACTAAATTTTTTTAAGCCCACTTATAAAAGAAATCAAAACAGGCCTTTTACTTATCCATCTTTCACTTTTTGGAAAATAAAGGCCTTTTGACAAAAGAAAATAAGAAAATGGGCTTCTTTTTGTTTTCAATTCCCTAACCCAATCTTATAAAATATATGAAAGTACAAATATAACATTTAATCCAGAAAAAGGGGTTCTAGCGTGCTGTTGATACACCACCATTAATTCATTCATCGATTATTGATACCATGTTGATGTACTTTGTATTATTATCTTTTCACCGAAGACATAAGCATTGTTATTATTATCAATTTTATTGCTAAATATATTAATTTTTTTTTTCTTCAGATCAAGCCTATTTATGATTCTGACTAAACACTTGTATTTGTTGCTTCATTTTGCTGTTTTTTGTTAGTTTTTGAATTGAATCCTTTTTTTTTTAAAAAAAATGTAAAAGACAATTGAGTTGGCTATCAATATGGGGAAATAAATGTAGTTGATGCAATTAAGGATGTAATTGGTTATATTTATGGATTATGGTGTAATTGATGTCACTAAGAATGTGTTTAGTTCTATTTATTGATTGTGAATTTTTTTGTGTGGTTACATTGGAGAAAAGAAACCTCATTTTGGGAGGGGAGGGGGCAGGCACGGTCCTATACCCAAGCTAACCTGGGCTGTAGCCTAGGTGAGTTTATTTTTGTAGACTAACATAATACCACAGCCTGCTCACTTGACATCCCATCCTAGCCAATTAAAATCCCATTAACAAACCTACTCCACATGTCTAACCAATAAGTTAATGATAATAAAAATTAAAACTAAACCCACACATAAATAAAATCCCATTGACAAACCTACACCACGTTTGACTAATAAAAAATACAAACTAACCCCACATGGGACCACTTATGCAAAAAACATTCATTCTCTCTTTGCTCAGTTACTCAAGCCCTGTTCTTCGAAAAAAAAAAAATCATCCCTCCTTGTCACGCAGGACGCGGTAGTGCACACCAAAGCCATCACCCATGTCATTCTTCAAGACTTAATTAAAGGATGTAATCTTCAATTCTTCATCTTCTTTAATTTTCTGCTCTAAATTTGTTGATGTTGAAATTTTGGAGATTTAGGGTTTATGAAGTATCAATTAGGGATTTACAATTGAGACTTATGAATTATCAGTTGGGGATTTTGTTAGTCTATATGTTTACATCTTCTATATATTATTCAATAGGTTATACTTTATATAAGTGTTATTTGTATTTGTTTTTTGCTTTGAGGGGTAAAACTCATTATGTCTCCCGTCTATTTTTTTTGTTACCAATGAAATTCAATCGTACTGTCGAATTTTCTATAGGTTTGTACGTAATGTAAATTTAGCCCATGCCATTTTGAAATCCTGGGTCCATCCCTGAGGGGTGTTGGTTATAATCCACCACCACGGTGTAATTGATGCACTAAGGATGTGTTTAGTTCTATTTATTGATTGTGAAATTATTTCACTTATATGTATAGGGTCTCAATATTTCTCTTTGTATAGGGCCTCCAATATCAAGAACCTAAATGGATTACTTCTTCGAAGGAAAGATACATTGAAAAGATATTATTTCTACTCCTAGAAAGCAGTAAAATTTAATAAAGAAAGCGTGATGTGCGGATAAAATTCATGTTGTGCGATCCCTTCTATGTTCTTAAAAACTTGTATTTATAGGGTTCATTTCCTTGGATTAAAATCCTTTTTAAAACACAAATTTCACAATGGTTTTTCACCAAAACATCTTAGCATTAACCTTACCAATTGATCTAAATGATACTGTTAGTGAGCAGGTAGCCACCTCTGGACCTTTACAACTAATGAATAAGATATTTATATGTGAATTCCGCATCTTGTATGTCATGGCATTGCATGGAACGAAGAGAGCCCAACATAGCCAAGAACAAATTGCCGGTCGACAAATATAGATTGCATTTTGAGGCGTATATATGATGCCGGCAATTCATCCTTGGCTCAGTTAGACTCTATTCTTTTCCATGCAATGTTTTAGAAAAATCATTGCTTGCCAATCTAAGTTTCCATTGTTTCTTGCATTAGAAAAGGTGGGGATGCAAATGCTAGATATAGCCACAGAAAGTTGAAGAAAAAATGAGGAGAGAAATGAACATATATTCTGTGTACACGTTGAACCCACACTCAGAGACATGAACATGTGAGTGCCATGCTTTCATATGCCTTGCCATCCAAAAAGTTAAAAGAGAGTTGTTTAAATGTATCTCTTTGACCAATAATGCATGACATTGCGATATCGTTTTATCTCTTCTGGTCAGCACTGATCAGATTTGGGAATATGGTTGACATGCTGCATGGGCGATCATATTTTGCAGAATATAGAATCTGATTGGAGGAGGTCTTGAGATTTGAGAGAGAGTATAGGACACATTATATCAATGAGACACACAATCATTTTGTTAATGTCAAGTACGTTGGTTTCTCAAAAGAAGGTTTCTATAGCGAAAATAAAATTGATGCCCTAATAAGACTTTTTTTTCTTCATTAGAACAAGGTGTTTGATTGGTTTTTTGATCAATAGGGTTGGGGGTGGAGGGATTCGAACTTGGAACCTCTTCTAACATTGGGAAGAGAAGAGAAGTACATACCATGGCTATATAAAAGCTTTTAGATTTTTATTTAAGTTTAAGAAGTATTTAGTTATAAAATTTTGTAGGTTCATTCTTTTGATTTAAATGCACATATAAAATTTAGGACCAAAAAGTTGACAAAGTTGAGTGAAATTGCACATTATTCTTTCTAAAAAGTCGGATGGAACATGAGCATGTTGGGTGCCATACTGCCATTCTATCCAAATTGCACTTTAAAGTACTTGAATGCCTTATTTGTAACAAAAAAGACAATGTGATATATATGATATATCTCCAGACCGACCTCTATCTCATCACCTGGGCGCACTTGTGTATCGAAATTAGATATGGGAATGGTTGACATGCTGGTAAATAATTGTAGAATATAGCATCTGATAAACACTACAAGAAAACCAAGTTTTTACCATTTAAGGCGCACTTGTGTACCAGGTTTGACTCACTCTCATTATAATGATGAGAGGATTGTCAAACTTTTTTTTTCTCTAAATATTTTATGTTGTACAAGATACGTATACGGGTTATATGTCTTGTGTTACACATATGTAATTGTGTCTGATCGTGTTTGTGTAGATGTATACCTTTGATCACATGAAAATGAATTCTCACCCTGCATATTTTTAGTGGTTATGTACCGTGTCATCAAGGATATACATTTAAAGCTACATTATATTAGGCAGCTAGCAGTGAATTCTTTGCCGATAGCTCAAGATTATGTGTTAGTAATCCCGTGACCCTGCTCCACGCAGCATCTTAAGAAAATACGTGACTTGGAAGCTGCTGGTCATGCAAATTAATCACAACATCATCTAATAGTGGCTAAAGTCCCGATCATGACCCTACCGAAGAAAGAAGAAAATAATGAAAAAAAATATACAATCTTTAGCAAACACTTTAATAAGATTTAAATAGAATATGATTCGGGGCACTACTGTGCGTAGTGTCTTTGTAGAAAACCCACATAAAGAAATAGAGAAAATCGAACTTATCCTCTGCAGAGACAGAGATGCCTTAACTTGCAGCATGTGTCGAGAAATTATGGCTCCGATGATCAACCTTCATATTTTAAGAACAAATTCTCATTGACTTTAATGCCACAACTACATGCATGCATGGCTCCCACTCAACTCAAGCACTCAATCTGAACAAGTCAACGCCCTTCTTTTCTTTCCAACTATATATAGAAGGAAAATGATATAAAATATGAGCTTCCCATAAAAAAAAGGTACATATATTCCAAAAGTGGAAGAGCTTTTATGGTCCATAACAGTCACACGATGGAATAGAATCATACCTTTAATTTTTGAGGTATGAGTTGTTTGCATGCAGTCTATGGCTATAAATAGGATGACAATGCTGCATTATGTAAATCAACTGAGATGGTTCAGATTAATAAAAATACCATTTGTTCAAGAGTCTTGCATGAGGAGATGGAGAGCAGATATGAGCCAAGGATGACTTGCCAAAGCATATGGCCCTTCCACTTGTTTATCTTCTGGCAAGCTGTCCTTGGTTCACGTTTGCTCTCTTTTCTCTCATGTGAGATTCAAGGACCAACGCCTACAACTGGAGAGGTTGATGAAGAATTTAATTACTTTATAATTGTGATGCTAATTAATGCAAATTTTTGCTTGTGTTTTCTGTCTGCAGCAACTGGAGGAGTAATCTCAGCACAACACTTAGAAGGGAGTGTTGGTGTATAAGTGTATTCGCTGAGATATTTGTTAGTTTGAAAGTCTGCCGTTGGATTACAGTCCAAGTGTGCAGCAGATAATGTAATAGCATTATGCCAGGTGTCTTTGTCTCATAGGATAAAGTTTGAAGGGCTAGATTTGAGCTGATGTAATTAGGAATATTCTTTTCCTAACGGTTTTGTCAGTGGACACAATATATGCATGTTATTGAGCTGAGCTGCTATTCATTCCAGCTAGCTTCTTCTCCAAGCACTCTCTTCCTCTCTGAAAAATCCTCTCCTCTTTATTCTAGTAAAATCTCTCTGCATATTTTAGATTAGCTGCATTACATTGTTGCTTGAATCAATATACTAGATTATAGTCTGTATATGCTAACATAATAACTGGATTTGGACAAAAATCAGAAAGTGTAGACGCTGAGCAGGATCATTGGTTAATGAGGACAGATACTTAGGAAAAATAAATTTATGTCACCAGAACATATCTTACTTCCAAATTGTTTTCAATTGGTAGAGGCAAAGGAACATGATCAACAAAAAGAGTCTTAATGACTGGATTGGGATGAGGGTCTTTACAATGTTTATGCTGCCAATTCAAGCTGTCAAGCTAAACACACAAGTCAGTCTCTCTCCCAATTACAAAAAACAGAAAGTGACTAAATCTTTTACTAAATATGAGAATAACAAGTACTCTCTCTCTCACGAAAACGCGCACACACATATGTATGAACATATGCAATCACAAAATAGAAAGGAAGACCAAAACTAAGAGGAAGCATTACCTTTGGTTAATGAGATTATGTAATTTATGACTTTTGATGCTAGGATACTTCAGTTTGCCACGGAAAACTGGATTTGCCTCAATTATTTGCCTGAGTTCTTTCATCATAGTCTTTCTCATAGACATTATATCTCCACACATAGCTAGAGAGTGCCTTATGATCCCTGTTGGATTGAACCCATACAGATGTGATGCATTTCTTTGAACAGCTCCTCATTACCTTCAGCAAAAACTTTGAGATCCTTCATGAGGATATCTAACGCCTTGGCGCGACATGCAGAACATGGTATTTTTTTAGAGATTGTTTATGTATAGATTATAATAAGCTTCAAAAAAAAGATGTTCTCACTTGTCAATGGCGTCAAGGAAATTTTGCTTTCTGATCTGGAAATAGATCTTCGTTGAGTAGCGATTGTTATTTCTATTTCATATTGATATATTGGAGACATCAAATCAGGTTGAGAGGAAAAATGTGAGGGTCATTTTTTGAAGAATTAAACTTAGTTTACCTAGATTGCAAAATGGCTCTTTTTCATTGCTCATTAGTTTGACTCCAGCTCTTCAGTTAACTGCATCTAGAACATATTGGTTTTGATCATTATTTCATCCCTTTCAATTTGCTTCTCTGTTTTTCCCACCCAGCAGCACCCCACACAAAAATCTGCAGGGCCAAAATGACGTCTTAAATAAGAGAAGTCACATTAGAGTAGAAGCCATGTCTGAAAGTAATTCTAGTTTCCAAAATGCATCAGCACCAGAAGAAACTGTTGAAGTTTTGGATCTGCCCGTTGGGTCCCACTCTAACAACACCGAAACTGTCCCCACTTTACCACCTGCCCAATTTGTCAGGTATGGGGTTTTACCACAAAAGGCCTCGATATTAGTTAGAGTGTGGTAATTCTATTTAAACCCATTTGTTTTCTTTCACCCCACCGATGTGGGATTCCAACACTCCCCCTCATGTGTAACTCCTTTTAGTGGTTCACACGTGAAGATCCACACATCGGCAATTGAACGGAACCTGGCTCTGATACCATGTTGAAGTTTTGGATTTGCCCGTTGGGTCCCACTCTAACAACACCGATACTGTCCCCACTTTACCACCTGCCCAATCCGTCAGGTGTGGGGTTTTACCACAAAAGGCCTCGATATTAGTTAGAGTGTGATAATTCTATTTAAACCCATTTGTTTTCTTTCACCCCACCGATGTGGGATCCCAACAGAAACTAGTACATTCAAAGTGTTTGAGAAGGCAAGGCTGGTGACTCTTTTGGCGTGACCCTCAAGCTTCATTGTAACCTGCAAAATATATAAATCAAGGCAATGAAACACATTTCGGGTTTGCTTCATCACAACATCGAGCATGATTTGTTTTTTTTACAAGAAAAAACTACCTCGTCTGAGTGGAGATTGTATATTACAATGGTGGAATTGTCCATGCCAATAACAACTATACTGTCATCTAGGGGAGAAGAAAATTTCAAGAATACTATTTGTGTTGGGATTACCTTAAATGTTGTCATTATCAAAAATGGAGATCATCCCTCCGGTTGCTGATATGAGACATGAATCATTCTTGGACAAATCAAAGCAGGACATAGCCTCTTCAGGGTTGGTGCTGGGAAGGTCATTGTTCATCAGCTCTAAGCCACTCCTTGGTTTCCATAAATTAGAGTGAACCTTGGGAGTTTGGGTAATCACTACAATTTTTGAGAGTATTCGAAGTGGATTTTGGGTAATCACTACAATTTTTTTAAGTATCCATTTTGGGTCCATATTGCGTGAATTGTGAAGTAATTGGCAATTATGGTAGGTTGGTGCCACAGGAAAAGCCCCGAAGGATGTCATTGATGTTGGTATCGGTGGCAGCTTCTTAGGTCCTCTTTTTTAAAAAAGAAAAAAGAAAAGGGTATAGCCGCGCGGCTATACTCTTTAAATATACTATTTCAGGAGTACAGCCTCGCGGCTATACTTTTAAATTTATTATGTAAGGAGTGCAGCCGAGGGGCTATACCGTTTAAATATATTATTTAAGGAGTATAGCCTAGCGGCTGTACTTTTTAAATATATTATTTCAAGAGTATAGCCGTGCGGCTATACTATTTATAAAATAAAATAAAAAGGACCCGCCTAGCCCGCCTTGGCAGCCGCTTTTTGGAAAACTTGAATGGCGTTTTTTTTTCTTCAGATTTCTTTTTTCCTAGCGGGTCTGGCATCTCTGCAAATACATCAAGCTAGGGTTTTAGCGACTCACGTTTATCAACAACGTAAAAGCATCTCTGAAAATTAGTATTTTCCATTTTCTGTTTTGGTTTATGTTATGTTGGTGCCTAAGAAGCTGATGATGAACAAATATTCAGTTTGATGTTTCTTTTGTTGTATTAATTAGTTTAGTTACAAACTGAATTGGTCTGGTTAACTGACCCAAAAGGAGTATGCTGCTTTCTGGGGCTCCAATTCTTGAGTCATCACTTCTTTTGAATTTTTTCTTTTTAAATTTCATTTTTGTCAATTCTCAGTAATGTAATCTGGGTGAAATGCAGCTTTTGGATCCATAAGATGGGCAAAAAGAGTAAATAAAAAACTCCCAGAGAGATGCAAGATAATACTGCTGCTGTAGAAGAGGAAAAACCCTCATCTTCTGTCAAAAAATTGCTAAATCATTGGTTGAGATTCAGTTCAGGTTTACCATATATTTTGGTTTTAATTTATGTTTCAATTACTGGGCATATGAAGTCTCATCTGATCCTACTTTCTGCAACAGGAACACTTGGAGAGCAATGAGGGTGATCCTGAGTTACTTGTTTACATTCCGTGAGTATCCACTTTTATTGTTTTATGTGTAATCTTCTGGAGACATGAGTTACAGAATGCATAAACATGAAATGGATGGGGACATGGACATCCATTGGTTGACTAGTTGCACCCATTTTTCCATATTTTCATTCAATTTCAATGGTATCATGTTTTGTTAGATCTCCATAGTCGGATCTGTATGAGTTTGAGTATGGGATTCAACCCTTAGTATCATCTCCAGGCTCACCTAAAACAAACATAACACTTAATTTGTGTGTCATTTATAATTATCTTCTGTTCTTGTGCTCATCTGCTATATCTTATGTTAAACATAGCTGTACTTATTTTTGAAACATTTGTGTTGCATCTTGAGAGATTTTATTACCATTCTAGATGAAGTTATCTCTGATGTCGTTACATCACATTCTGATTGAACGTTGTATTTTGGAGTTTTTATTAAAAATAGTCAAAATTTACCTCATATTTTCATAAATGTCAATTTTTATAAAAACTTTCAAAAATGGCAAAAAACTCACCTAAAAATATACTCAAACGCCCTCAGAAGTAAAACCCACAACTGAAAAAGAAAAAATCTGCATTCTCTGTTTTCAATTTGATTTTAAACATAAAAACAAGGGTTCGATCCCATGTTATATCATTGGAGGAGTTGAACCATGAATATGACTTGATTCCTAGTTAGTGCCTTCATTATTACTACATCCACCCAACATTGATTGAAGCAAATATTTTTTTCTATGATCTCCTTCATCTCCATTATCTAATTACTTAATTATCTCTAATAAGCCATATATTTGTATTATATATTTAACAAGGCACTCATAGAGTTATTGATCCATCACTGCAATGTTGAAGTTCATATCGGAATCTAATTAGCAACTTTGAAGTCCATATATGGCTAACAAAGAGTTGTGCGTGGCCTAGCATCAGCATGGGTGACGACAACAGATACTACCAAAGCTTCGAGCCCAATGAAAGAGACAACAGATACTAACATAGGGGAGTTTTTATGTTTGAAATCAAATGAAAACAGAGATTGCATGTTTCCATGTTTTGCTTTTTTAGGTTTTTGCGGGTTTTAGTTTTGAGGGCATTTAAGTATTTTTAGGTGAGTTTTTTTGCTAATTTTGAAAGTTTTTATAAAAACTAACATTTATGAAAGTAGAGGATAAATTTTAGCTATTTTTGATAAAAGTTCAACATGAACCCCATCTTTTAGTGACATGAACTTTTAATTTTTATTTCACTTTTATTTCCTTTTTTTAAAAATAATTATTAAAAAGAGAAATAAATAAAAATAAAATCCACGTGGTAATATTCATTAATTGATAGCGTCATATGGAGTAATTTTTGGATGTTCCTGGTACACCACGTGGCTGGTGTACCATCCACTAGATGGAAGATATGTGGAATATTTCCAATGCAGTCCGCCCACATGTCATAAAAAATAATTCATTAAATTTGAGAGTAATTCCATATGTCTTAGGTCTATTGGATGTACACCAGCCACGTGGTGTACCCGGAACATTTAAAAATTTCTATGAGGCTAAATAGCTTTACTGAAGAAGAAAAAAAGGAAATATTATACTTTTTAAAAAACTTAAAATCATATAAATTTTCGGCTCTGAACCTCGTCTTCTCCTAGCCCCTATTCTCACGCAAGAAAACCCTAAATTCTACCTCCCTCTTCTTCTTCTTCTTCTTCTTCTTCCTAAGGTTACCGTTACCCAATAACCCCGACCCTTCAATCTCACACTCAATGGCAATGAAGTGTGACCAACCCGAGCTCGATAAGCAACTCTGCGGCGTCTGCGGCTCCACAGAGCGGTGGTTCCTCCACTACGTCCGCCACAGAGGAATTTATCGCAAGCTCTGCACCAACTGCGTCCTCAAGAACAACCCAGGCCTCTTCTGCCCTATCTGCCTTGACTTCTTCGAGCACCCCCTTCCAGTACGTGACCAGGTCATGTGCGTCAGGTGCCCTTCCATCTCTCACTCTGCATGCGTCGCAGCCAATTCCTCCTTCCGCAACTTCCACTGCCCTCCCTGCTCCCAACCCGCCTTCTCCTTCTTCAACCTCCGCCGCCAAAACGATGGCCAAGAAGCCAAAACAACAATCGTGATCGACAAGGACGCCGCCAAGGCCCTCTTCGCCGCGGCCAGGATCGCAGCGGCTGTGATGACTGAAGCTAACGTCGTCGCCAAGGGCACGGCCGAGAGCCGGGTCAAGGATGCCATCACGGCGAAAAAGAAGGCAAGAGAGGCCTTGGAACGACTCGCGTCTCTTGTCAACTTTGAAAAGGATGAGGATTCGAAGAGTGGAGGTATTGTTTCGGCGCCTGAGAGCCTCAACGTGAAACCTAAATTGGAGGGTCCTGGGGCAATTCAAATGGCGCCCAAGATTTCTGAGCCTGAGGGAAGCAATGGGTTGCGTGGTGATCAGTTGAAAACCAGTCATGCTGATCCTATGGAAGAAGACTGATTTGAGATCAAGGAAGGAGCTTGAGCTTGATGGGTTCATAGGTTAAGTTTCTTTTCATTATTTGATGATGGTCAGCTTCTGCTATTTAGCTTCAGCTTGAGCTTCTACACAGCCTTCTGGCAATCTGTGAGTCTCTTTCTTTTCACTAATTTTTTAATTTTTTTTAAAAAAAAGTAGAGAATTTTTTATTATTTGTTTGTCACTTGGAAGTCCATGTCATTAAACAAACTGAACCATATATTATTGGTTTGGATTTAAGCTTTTGTAAACTAGCCTAAACTGAATCATATCGTCTACTTCTATATTTATTTATTTATATTTAATTTTACACTTGTAGTCTTCTAATAAGAACTAGATATGAATGTTGAATTGTAACTTATTAGGTATTGAAATTTGAAGTTTATGGAATGTGAGTTTTAAGATGGTCTGATACACTAGAAAATGAAAAAAGAAAGTATGTAGAAAGTTGAGGATCGGCTAATGCTAACAAATAAACCTGCAATTGAATACAATCATCATAATTTTTTAAGGTATATCGCTCACTGGAGATTGCATTAGTGCTTACAATATCTTGATTATTTTCACTAATTTCAAATTCGTTTTGGGTTCAATACTCTAATTTAACACATGCCCCAACCTCAAATTATCCATTTGCCAGGGCCTAAGGTCAAACATGCTCTCCAATGTTACTGACAAGACCCGACCCGAATTCCCCTCGGAATCCGTGCCGAACCTTGTGATTTTCCGACATCCGACAGATGCCGGGCCCACTTACTAAGAATTTCACTTCCTACTCCCGAGTTAAAGGAAAAAGGGTTGAGACTTCTGCCGAAATTTCGGCAGAGTCTCCCCTGAAAAACAAACTTTACCCAACTTTCAAACCTGCCAAAACAACCACAGAATACATCCCCAAACACCAGCAAGCAAACAGTTTACAAAAATAGGCCTCCGGCTGTCACATCCCGGCCCGGGCCCGACCACTTCCCGGGCTCAACTCCGCCATAGCACGATATTGTCCGCTTTGGGCCCCCCTCTCTGCCCTCACGGTTTTGTTTCTGGGAACTCACGAGCAACTTCCCAGTAGGTCACCCATCCTGGGATTGCTCTAAGCCACGACTCGCTTAACTTCGGAGTTCCCACAACTCCGAAGCCAGTGAGCTCCCAAAAGGCCTCGTGCTATTTGGAGGCGGGCATGTACATATAAGGCTTACAGGATCCCCACCCCTGGGCGATGTGGGATCTTACACCGGCCAATTAATTCAACCCTAATGGGCGATAACAGAGCATATCTAAGAATGATCTAATTTAAACAACAACAATTCAACTTAAAAGAAATAGACATAGAAGTCCTACACTTCGGTCGAAGCTCGAGGAGAGGAAGGCTTGGCTTGAAAGATCGGTTCGCTGCACTACAGCCTGGGGGGCGCAAAACAGAAAAGTGTGAGTGGGACAAAAACAAAGTTTTTACAATACTTAAAACAATGTACTAACCCCACCTTTTGAAAACAATGCAAAACATGAAATTTAAACTGTTGTATAAGTAATTATTTCAAAAACCGATATCTCAAAACAATAAAAGAATAAATCCAATCCAAACCTTTTTTGAATAAACCAACCTTGCTCACTTGCTTTTCCCGAGGCATAACCTCCCAAAAAGAATCCATATAGATAGAAGTAAATATGAATATGAATAACTTGAAAATCGTAAGCGTGAAAGTATAATAAAGTTCTCATGTACCAAAACAACATTAAATTGCCAGTAACCAAGATAAATTCCAAGAAAAACCCAAAACAACAGAGTAGCAAAGTATTCATACTGTAAATAGACTCTACCCCTTACTTTCCCTCACTCAACCAACCGCATGCCCGTAGGCACTGCAGGCGAGGAAGTATCCTCACCGAAGACAAGAAGAAAGAACTGTACTAATAATAATAATAATAATAATAAATACATATAGTAAGACTCTCACACCAATATTGTACCGGGGAAACAATCCCAACAGGGGATCGTTTGACTGAACCACATAGAGGAGTCCTCAACAACCATGTGGCCAGGGAACAAGCCGTCCAACTGGGACTAAGCTTATCAGCACGTACAGCAGAAACCTCAATACTAGTACGCCTGTGAACAGTCCTACGCGCGCAGACTACCCCGCTAAGGGTCTACAGTCACACCCACTCAAGAGTGCACCGGGTATCCGACATATCCAAGTATCCATTTCCACAAGTATCCACTTTCCAAAGTTCCATAACCGGGAGGAGGTACATAGGGTAGTGCTTATAGCACTTCAACTGACATAACCACAGACCACTCACTTTCCACAATATCCACACCCACGTACCCCACACATAACCAAACATACATATATTCATTCTCGAAAATATTATATAACTCAAGATACTTGCAATATGTCAAAGACCCGAAAATGTAAACATACACAACAACTCACAATAGTCACCAAAACCCAAATACCAACCCAAATCCCGATAAATTGATAAAATAGCATACTTGCAACATAAGACAATAAGATAAACCTCAAACGGACATAAACTCCAAGTATCAAAAGTAACCCAATTAATCCGTATAATACAAGTCCCAAAAGTTAAATAACAATAAAGTTCCATATTCGAAAAGTAAGTAATAATTCTCAAAACGTAAAATCCAACACTAGAAATATTTAGTTAACATAACAATATTAGTTATGGAAATATATGTTGAGAACCCCTATGTTTATAAGTTCGAATATTAGAAACTACTCGATAAATCCATAAATAGATAATACAAAAACTATAAAGTCAAATAACCCCAAATATATAATCGAAACCCAACATTTATCAAACTAACCGCCCAAAAGTCAATTCAACAAATAAATATAAGCTCCGGTAGTATAAATATAAGTTTCCGCTAGTATAAATATAAATTCCCAAAAGTATAACTTATAGGTTTCCCAAAAGTATGGAATATACTTTCCTAATGATATAGAATATAAGTTCTCAAAAGTATATAACATAATTTCCCAAGAGATATAAAATATAAATTCGCTAAAGTATAGAATAAAGTTTCCAAGGTATAAAAGTATAATTCCACAAAGTATAGAATATATAAATATATATATATTCCCAAAGGTATGAAATATAACCCATGAGATTCATAAGTTTCAAACATTTAAAGTAAATAGAAGATCCCATCATTAGAATCATATAAAAATATCAAGATTCACATAACCAATTTATATAAAGTTCCGAAGCCCGACAAAATCATAAACCTCAATTTATCAAATAGATTTAAAGTATAGATAACCATTCTTAAAATATAATATCCAAACCCAAGGCCTTCGTAAAGCTTACTTATTACCAATATCCTTCAAATTCATAATTTGAAAACCATATAACACCCCAATGTCACATAACCCAAGAAATCCATGACCCAATGTCAAAGTAATAATATAATCCCGACCACATCACCCAATACTCAAGGTAGCCACAATTCTCAATTATTAAACATAATCCAACGAATTCATAATATGCCAAAGATCCCGTAATAAACAAATATGAAAATATAATCCTCATGTCCGCATAAAACCCGGGACCCAAAACATGCATAGGCTCAAATATAATCTATATTCAAGAAATTCCATTAAAATCCAAATTCAAGATTTAAAACAATATTTAAATTCCAATTATCAAGGAAAACCATTTCATATGCATTTCAATTCATTCTTTAAAATAAAGGTCGTCGAAAAACAATGTCCACTCACCGTTGGTCCTACGCTGCATAACCCTAAAAGGAATAGTAATTGAATTAGTAATTGAACCGAAACGATAACTTCAAAACGAAACCCCAACACTTCCCCACTCAAAAGTGTGCGTGTACGTACGTACGAAGAATTCTAAGGTCAAACTACTTCTTTTAACCAGTGGGACCTCCCCGGAAGACTCACGATCAACCGGCGGTCAAACACCCCATTTCGGTCAACCCGGGCCCACGGAGCCCAGGACCTCCAAATTGATCCAGACATTCCTAGAAGTCCAAAAACGTCAACTACGTGGCAAGGCGACCTCGAGAGACGCTCGGTCAACCCCGGTCAAACTTGGTCAAACTAACCCGACTAGGTCAAATCGGGCCCGTAGGTCCCATGACCTCCAAACTTAGATCCGAAAGTCCCTACAGGTTCAACACGGCCTAAACAACGTGTCCTCAAAGTTTGGTCTCGATCAAACGGTCGGATCGCTCACGATCGTACGATCGGACGGTTAAGATTTAATTCAAGCTTCAAGTCATTGATCCGGAGTATCCGGGACTCCGAATCACGATCCTTCAATTCCTACACAATCCTAGGGATACGGGGGACAACATACTAAGAATTGGGATTGATCCGACGGTCCGAACATATCGAACCCGGATAATGCGCAATAGGCGTAAATCCGATCGATAGTCAAACGACGTCCGAATTAGAATCCGAGCACACCTACACGCTCGTGACAACAAAGGGATCGCATTGGAACACAATGTGGCCTCACAACACTGTTCACGTGCCGCCACACGCGCCGGGCCAGATTGGGTGTCCAAAGCGATAACCCGTCGTCGGACAAACTCCAAACCAAGAGCTGCCCTTCCACCAGCCTATACTAACACTACAAGGAAAAACCTCTTTTTACGACTAAATATTCAGCGAACCTAATTTTGGTCGCCAAAACTATAAATTGGCTTACGAACTATTTCGAGTGTGGTCGCCAAAAGATTTTGTGATCTTTTGACATCCCGCAAGACTAGAGTCAAACTAAATAGCGACCAATTTCTTCAAACAAAGAACGAAGCTTTTGGTGGATGCATTAGATTTGCGACCAAACAAATAATTGGTCGCCAAATTCTGAAAAGGTACGCTATTAAACTCAAAAAATTCCTAGCGACAAAATATTGTGTGGCCAAGTTTTCCTTTGTTGTCGCGAAGTTAGAAGTCGCAAGGTAAAAATTTGTGGGATCGCGACCAATGTTTGCTTACGTCGCAGCACTGTCAGGCTAAGGATTAAGCCAAAAAGACGACGCGTTTGTGTATGTTAGCTTATGGGCGACCAAATTGTTTTGGGGGCTAATCTAGAGAGTATAAATAAAAAAATAAAAAATAAAGTTCCCAACTCATTATTTCCTCTCGATTCCTCTCCATCTCGCTCGCACGCCCTTCCGCTGCTCCAACATCGCCACCGACGTCAGCAAGCCTAGGGTCGTAAATCGAGGGTTTTCCTTTCTCTTCCACTCTCCTAGCACGCCTGTGGTCGAAATCGACGGCTCCATGTCCGAAGTCTTCTCACTGCATGTTTCAATGGCAAGGTTCTGTTGTCCGCTTACCTTCTCATCTTGTTAATTTCTTTGAGCTGATTTTCAGTGTAGATTATGTTTGGTTGCTGAAAACAACCAAGGAAAATTGAACTGAATACTTAGGATTTGAATCAATTGATTTTCAATGCTTGATTTTTCCTTTTTCATGATTGTTCCCAATCTAGATTTCTCGATGTCCCGAGTTATTTCCTACTCTCCGTGATATCATCTACCCTTTAATTATCTAGATTTCTGATTTTGATTCTTTCAAAATAAAATATGAGTTTTTTTTGTCTTAATAACAAGGTCGTTGCAATGCCTCAACCATTGAACTGCCAAGTCCTCCTCTCACAATTTCCTTCATATGCCGACTTTCTATTAGGTATGATGACTATTTGCTCTGTATGATTTGAGTTTTGTTTTGGAAATATTTATATGGGCATCTATGATTTACAAACTATTTTCTTCTCCGTTTTGTATATTTGTGTGTGTGCGTGCATATATATAGGATATGTCAATCATTTTCAATCGCATGGTTTGGAATCTTTAGTGGTGTCTTTAAGGGATAGGTAATGGGTACCTATGAGGTGGTGGTCGGATTGTAAACCCGCATTGTCTTTTTGAATTTGGTTTTTGCTTATTATGGATATTGTCAATCATTTTCAATATGTATGGTTTGGAATCTTTTAGTGGTGTCTTAAGGGATGGGTAATGGGTACCTATGAGGTGGTGGCTGCATTGTAAACCTATGCCTATATATATGAATCCCCTATTGGCCATTTGATGTGGGTTCGTGTCAAATTTGAGATGTTTCACTTGCACACTTACCCGTAGTTATTTCATTTGTTATGTTTTAATGCTTTGGGTCAATTGATTGTTTTCCAAGTCTCTGTGTTCAATTGTAGTATCACTTAATTGGACAATAGAATTTAACTCGATGGAGTTTCATCCTTGAATGTTGGTTTGAACTTTGATAGATTTTGAAATCCTTTCAAAGCTCTTCCACCACTTTTCTTTTAAATAAACCATTTTGGCTTTATGTGATGATCACTGCTGCTTGGATTTTATGAAAGATAATTCAATTATATCAAGGATAAAGTTTTGTTGATTTGAAATGGTTTTATCATCAATTAGGGCATATATAATTAAGAATCAGAAGAATAATCATTTGTTCTCAAATTCAGATGAAGAGCCTAATTATTAATTACTACACTGAGAGGCATGTGAACTTAAGCCTAATTTTATTCACCTGCATTTCTCCGACTCTATAAAATGGATGTGTTGTTGATTACAATATTACTTTGAACCGCTTTGGTTTTATCTTGAGGGTTTTTATCTTGGATATTTGGTGCTTCATGTGATGTCTTATTATGTTACTGTTTTGAATTAACTGGGAAAAAATTATGTTTTTGTTTTATGATGATTAGTGAAACTTAGAGGGTGAAGGCATATACTATTTTGAGTTTGGAGACTAATTTGGACTCAAGCCTCCAAAAATATAGTGTCTAACTCGATTCTGTTTTTTTTTTCCTTTTTGCGAGGGATGTTTGAAATACTTGCTTAAGAGGTATGGATAGCTAAAAATCTTGCTTCGCTTCATTTTTTCTTTTTTCGACTTGTGTTATGGGTTTACGTAAATATAATCTTGAAAGCCTTGTTTTATCATCTTCAAGTTACTATATGTTTTCCTTAATCTGCTTTTAAGGTTTGCATATGTCCCCCGAAAGTATTTGTCAATTTCTTTTTGTTGGGAAAATGTAGAAGGGTGAAAATCCTACATACTTTAGCAATGAGGCTATCTAAATAAGAGGTAAGTGGGCAGTTCCCTGCTTTCACAAAACATTTAATCTTTCAATGTTCAACTCGTGGCTTGGCTTTGTTCATTTGTACATACGTATTTAGAGGTAAACTTACAAAAAGTTTGGTAGTATGCTTGACTCAAACAAGCCCTTTTCGAACTCAGAACTTTCGGCCATATAGGTTGACTAGTTTCATTATCGCAGACATCTATAATTAAAGATATGCTTTATTAGAAGGTTTCAAGCCGAGCACTTGGAAGGTCAGACATGTGGTGGTGCTTCAGACTTTTAAATAGAAGACAGAATTAATGGTAGCAATGTAGAGTTTAGTTGTCCTTCTCGCAAATGTTTCTTTCTCACACCGAGTAGGCTTCTATGGCTAAGAAACGAAATTTTATAAAAAGAAGGAAAAGCAAGAATACAAGTGGCTAAGAAGGCCCACACATAATGTGAACAAGGAAGCTAGACCACCTTAACTTATAACCCCTAGTATCTTGCCTATGGGTAAACTAGATAATGGATTTAATTTACATTAATATTATGCCAATTGGAACATAGGAACTTTTGGCCATTGAATGTTCTAAGCCAATCTCAATAAAGGATGTTTCTTAGTTTTTTGTTGTGTCATTGTTGTCATTCCATGCAACGTAATCCTTTTGGATTTAATTGGTTAGATGAATATTTTAAGTGGTACATGCTATCCGTTGTTCCCGATCTTCAAAACTATGCTTAACCACTAGCACACCGATTGAGTGATTGGAATTTAGATTTGATTGGTTGTTGGCCATATCCTGTTATGCATAGACCTAGCCATGTTGCATAACCCAAGCTTCAAACTAGCACCGTTGTTGGGCCATTAAATGTAGTCTGCTTTTTCAGTCAAAATCTCTCTTTCCTTCTCTTTCCGTTTTATATCTCAAACTCGCTCTAAAGGTCCGCACTAAAACCCAATTTCTATCTAATGAAACTTTAAAATAATAATTGCTAAAATATTGCTAGTTGCTTATGTTTGCTTCTCAGTCCATAAATGTAATGAATTAAGTCTAATGAAATTAAGTTTTATCCTATGATTGTGTCCCTCGCTTTTTTAAACCTTGCTTCTTGAACTGAAATATGGGATTTTGTTTTTTTATATAAAAATTTCCAAAGTAGTGCTGAAGCATGCTGGCATTGGTATCCGTAAAAGTCAGGTCAAGATATAACTATATTGAGAGGTATGAAAAATGAATCCAAATTTTTCTTAAGTTGTTCAAATACCATTCTCGAACAGCCTTACATATTGATGACCGGTTATCATTGTTCTTATGTATTCTTTTAATGGCTTATTTAGTTAAGGTTAAGAATTTCAGCTTTTGGGCACAATTTCTTGTGATTGTGTTGAAAATTTCTTGTAATTGTGTTGTTGCAAAATTTCTCTTTGGAGAGAGAGAGAAGTGGCTCTCTTCATTTTATTTTTCTTTTTCAAATATTGGCATTTCCTTATTCTGGTTTTTGTTTTTTTGTAAAGGAAGATGATGGATGAGTTCAACAATTGGCAAAGTGCTTGGAAATTCCACGAGATCATATCACGTACCATATCCCACAAGTGTTAGAGATCATAACTACAAAACTTGAGTTACAAAAGGCATAGGATACAGTTTCGTCTCTAGTCCTAGAGTAGGAGAAATAATGACTGCAAACTGGGTTTACAAAGGACAAGAATATCTTGAGCTTGTCGTCCACTCATTCATGTTTACTATTTTTGGATATATATCATATATGGTACCTTTATGTGTACTTGAATGACAACCTTTGAATGTGGAAATTTTTTTTTAATGTCATTTTCTATTAGTTTATTTACCTAAATTTATTGTTTTTCTAAATATCAATATGTTAATGAACAAAAGGTTAATATTAGCACAAAACAGAAGATATATAATAAATAATTTAAAACACTTGAAATATGCAGATTTTAGCGACCAAATCCTTTAGTCACTAAAACAAATAGGCGTAACTACCCAATTTGGTCGCCCAATCCATCCTCAAAGACGCTACCCAAATTTTGGTGTTTTCATGGGAACCTTTCTTTATAGGCGACCAACTGAAATCAGTAAGGGCGACGATTTAACTAGTTAGTCGCCAAATTGCGACGAAAATAGTTGTTGGTCGCTCACATTTTTAGCCACGAGCCTAAAGTGACCACCTTAGCGACGAAAAATTTGGTCACAATAGTTTTTGGCGACGAATGAATGTCTCTTTTAGCGACCAAACATGGTGGTCGCCAAAAGGTTTTTTCCTTGTAGTGTAATCGATGAGTGGAACAAATTATTCAACTACGAGAACGTCCATAGGCGTCGGCAAGTGGCCGGAAATTGAATCTCAAAACCGGCCAAACCTTAACTCACAGATCCGGTTACCTACGGTACAAATCGTTCAAAACCTACCCAAGAATCAGCTAGAGCATGAAAAATAGGTGGAAAAGCATACCTTACTCGACTGAATTGGTGGCCGGAGGAGGGAGAACGGAGGGGACAAAGTTTCAGAAAAACTGCCCGAAACCGCCTGTTCGGGGCTGATTCCGGCGACCACGGTGGCGGATTGAGGCGGCGAAGGTCTGGGGTTGGAAGAGGGAAGTGTGGTGGTTCGTTTGCCACCGGTATCGCATGAATCGGAGGTCGGAGTGGAGAGAAAACGTGATCTGAAGGTGGCAACTCGCGAACCCGAAGTGAAATTTCTGGGTTTATAAAACTGAACTTGGAAATATTTACGGTTGTGCCACTGAACTTCTTTTCATCGCCATTTCTTCGTTACAACTCCGATTCGAGCCCACAATATACCCACGAACTCGTATCGATGAGCCCGACATAATTGGTGCAGCTCGCTTCGCTGAAATCTCAACCGAACATTAAATTGACCTTTTTGCCCTTCATTAATTATTTAATATTTTAATATTCTTTACATTTCCAACAATTATTAATAAATTCAAATTTCTTTATTTAATTCATTTAATTTCTTTATTTTTGGGTCGGGATGTTACAGTTACCCAATATAAATTTTGCCTGTTAGGCTAAAAAAACATCACATGCATGAAGAGGTATGTTATTTTATGTAATAGAAACATATAGGAGGCAATTGAGGGTGCAAACATATCTCCTCTCTTATTTATGCTAACTAAACAAAACACACCAAAACATATATAGCAACCAAAAAAAATGCTAATAGGAAATATGTTAATAAATAATATAAGTATAAATTCTTCTCCTTTACTTTTCTCTCCCAATGTTAAATTTTGGTCCTTTAGAATCTAACATGAGAGAAAAGAGAGCCAAGGTGAACTAAGGATGACTTCCCAAAAGAAGATCGATAAAATAGTACCAAATTCTGGCAAGTCATCCTCGGCTCATTTCTACTCTCTATATCTTCATGCAAGACTCTCAGACAAATGGAACACTTAATGAATCATCAACCCCTGCAGTTCATTACATTTATGCAGCTCTATTATCCAATTTATTCGCAGAGGGTTGGTTCCAAGGTGATTTCACCGTGATTCCATTGAAGGGTCATGTGACTGCTGTGGACCCATAAATGATTGAAAGCTCATGAAACGTCAGAAATGCAAAAGAATCAAGCAAATGGTGTTGGTGTATAAGTGTATTTGCTGAGATATTTGTTAGTTTGAAAGTCTGCCGTTGGATTACAGTCCAAGTGTGCAGTAGATAATGTAATAGCATTATGCCAGGTGTCTTTGTCTCATAGGATAAAGTTTGAAGGGCTAGATTTGAGCTGATGTAATTAGGAATATTCTTTTCCTAACGGTTTTGTCAGTGGACACAATATATGCATGTTATTGAGCTGAGCTGGTATTTCATTCCAGCTAGCTTCTTCTCCAAGCACTCTCTTCCTCTCTGAAAAATCTCTCTGCATATTTTAGATTAGCTGCATTACATTGTTGCTTGAATCAATATACTAGATTATAGTCTGTATATGCTAACAAATGGGATGTTGTGCAGATAAGCCTCATTATAAGGCGCCTACCAGACTTACATGTGTCTATTTTCGGCGCAAGAAGAATCTAAGAAGGATACAAATCCTCAAACTGCCGCTATCAGAACTAAGACATGATCATTTCAAGAATCTATTCTCATAGAACAACAATCATATACTCTAAACCCTAAACCGTAAACCCTCCGAACACATCCGATTAGAATTTTCTTTATTCCATGCACTGGACTGGATGTAAAGGTTATTTAGAAAATAATCAGAATGAGATAATTTCAAGGGCTTAAAATGTCTTTCTGTTTCGTAATTACACAGGGGCACACATGTTGGGAGTAGAAATATAGGATATGGAATTGACAGAACATATATTTGTTAAAAAAACAGTTACTAATTTGCTCATCAAGCAGCATCTATTATTTTGATTGCACTGTGGAGAATAAATTAAATTCACTTCTTAATTTAATGGTTGAAGCTCAATCGATATATGGATCGTTCGCGTAGGTTTATAGATATTATTAATACAGTTGGATCCTAGGGCTCCACACTTCACTACCAAAGTAATGTAAGCAATGAATTGGTTCATGAAGGGAAAATGAGACGGGTTAAAGCTTGATGGTGCAAACGTACGGCTCATCAACGACCTATTAGCACAAAAACAAGGCGCCATCACTTTGTGGTGCATGGGAGGGGGCGGGGGGAAGAGTAGACAAAGGCTATTTTAGTAGTAACATTTTACAGTAAAGTAATTATTTTGCAAGGATGATCTTCCGATTGTGAAATTTCAATGTGGAGTAGTCCTACATAATTGGTTAGCCAAATAATCTTACTAACTAGTTAGCGTTTGAGCGCTACTAGTTATTTGGGAGTGCAAATGGCACTTCTCTATGTATTTATGCTAACTTAATGAAGCACACTATAAAACATACTTTTCATCTTCTTATTCCTACTTTGGTCTCCACGAGTCCCTCTCCTTCAGTTTAATTGGTCCTCAAGAATTTGACATGTGAGAAAAGAGAGCAAAACTGAACCAAGGATGACTTCCCAGAAGTGTACCAAGTGTGATTTCTGGCAAGTCATCCTCGGCTCTATCTACTCTCTTACTCTTCATGCAAGACTCTTGGACTAATGGATATTTAATCCCAGATCCCTGCAGTTGATTTACATATTCATGTAGTCTTGTTATCATATTTATAGGCAGAGCTTGCAGCGGCGCAGGTATACTTTTAAAATATTATATTTATGAAGTCTAGCCGCGCGGCTATACTTTTAAGATATTATATTTTTGGAGTATATCCGTGCGGATATATTTTTAAAATATTATATTTAAGGCGTATAGCCACGCGGCTATACGTTTAAAATATTATATGTATGAAATATAGCCGTGCGACTATACTTTTAAAATATTATAGTTATAGAATATAGCCGCGGCAAGACCTTTAAAACACTCTATTTTGGAGTATAGTCGCGCGTCTATACTCTTTAAATATATGCACCAACAAAAAAATATGGATTTCTCTGTAGGCTTATCTTTTGAGGTGCCCTTTGTGAAAATCCCACATTGAAAATCCACACTCCTATAAAGGTGTTTATAAACAAAGCACTACGATGGTTTGTTAAGTGTGGTTAACATTGGAGACTTGGACTAATGGGTTTGGCTCTATGCTCGGCTTTGGATTTGGCTTTGGATTAATAATAATTATATTAATCAAATATTTGGGCCTTGGGCTCTGGAGAAATTTAATTTAAGACACTCAAACGAAAATAAGTAATTTATTTTTTTGTTTTTGCAGTGCAAAAGTTCAATTAAAAAGGATAAGATATATCCTTTCAATTTAAATTTGAATAAAATTAGGTTTATAACTGCTGTGGTTTGAAATGGTGCAATCAGTATTACAAATACTAAATACCAAATAGCCAGAAACTCACTTACAAGATTTCAAACGTACAAAAATAAGACATATTTTTTATTTTGCATTTTGGAGAAGAAGCACATTCAAGTTCGTGAGAGATCAAGGATTTGAATCATGAGAGATAGACGTTCATTGAACTTCAAGTACTGAGAATGGGCGAAATTCTGTCTTTAGGATATTGCCAATACGCAAGCCTCTATATGAAAATAAAGTCAGTATTCTTTATATTTCTGTGTTATTCTATTTTTTAATTAGTAAAACAATAAAAAAAAGTCCACAAAATAATTTAAAATAATTAATTACTATTTATTAAGTAATTTATGAAATCAGTAACATATTTAAATATTTACTAAAAAAATAATAATGAATACATAATTACTAATTAAAGTAATTAAAAAGGCTAAGGTATTACTTAATTATATATATTAAATTAAAGAAGTTGGCCAAAAAACAAAAGTAAAGAAACTAATTTGATATTTTTTAAATAAAAAGAAAAAAAGAAAACACCTCTCCCGACGAACTTTCGTCAGCACAAGTCTATGCTGGCAAATATTTGCCGGATTAGACCTCTCCCAACGAAAGCTACTTGTGCCGACGATTGTTCGTCAATAAACGTCTAATTAGCATATTTTCGCCGGGATAGAAATTTGCCGAGGAACTTTCGTCGGGACAAGTTTTTTTAAAAATAAATATAAACTTAGTATGTTTAGGTTAATTCATTTTTTAAAATTTTATTTTTAGTAAGTAAATAATATCTTTTACCTTATTTAATTATTTAAATTAGCAATTATATTTTAATTATTATTTCTTTAGTGAATAATTAGTATTAAATATTTTAATTAAATTCATGAATTATTTTACTTAAAAATGAGAAATCCACATTTTACTACTTAAAGGGTATAGCCGCTCGGCTATACTTTTAAAATATTCTATTTTTGGGGTATAGCCGCGCGGCTATACGTTTAAAATATTCTATTTTGGATAGCAAACCTGTCTTATTTTCCAGAAACAGAGGCCCATTGTTTACATAGAGACATAATCTACACTCCACTTGTTGGATCGATAATGTTAACAAAGACACACTTCTTAACCACTTTATTCCACTAAGAAACACATCTTAATCACTTTCCATACTCCTGCCACAAAACTAATGGAACCAAACAGTGGCTTCATGATTTAACAGCTCTGTGAACTGAACTATATGGTACCAGAGAATGATTTTAGCCTTGAAACTGAAAGACAATGTAAGAAAATACTAAAATCTCACCTGGACAGACTATCCACTTCGTATTAATGCAATGCTGTTTGATTTCTCTTGAATAATCTTCTCCATCTGTCTAATACTTTCATCCTTTTCTTTCAGTTCACGGTTTTTCTCATCAAGGCTTGATTCTTCAACAACATGAGAATAGGAACGTCATGAAAATAGACAAAATAATGAACTGAAATAGTAGCCAATTATGTATAACAAAGTGTCAACTTAGTTAGTGCACTTTCTACATCTATCATTTGAGTTCTCTAATCATTATTTTGTTTTATAAGACGTACTATCTCAGGTCTAAAATCATTGAATCTGGGAGTCTCAGTGGACTAACCTATTTTATCAAAATGTTGACACTACAAATGTAATGGGGAGTCAGGATTGAGTTCTATTGCAGAAGAGGAATGCAGGACTAACTCGTACTTCAAACACTTCTTCTTTCAATTACATCTTTACGCCCCAGCCTTCTTCTTTCAATTGCATCTGTATTTTGCAATTGGTTTCCAGAAAACGAAAAACTTTGCTTCATGACTAAAAAACTTGAAAAATACTTCAATCCCATATATTCCTTCTATTGGATTTTCACATTTTCAAATCCCAATGTAATTGGTTATATTTATGGATTACGCTGTAATTGATGCCACTAAGAATGTGTTTAGTTCTATTTATTGATTGTGAGTTTTTTTTTGGGCTTCTTAGATCTAGGTCCAAAACGATTAGCTGTCATCGGGTTTAGTTAACGTGTATTTGGTTTTAGATGTAAGTCCTTTGACATTTATTACTTTTTTGTGTGTATTGATTTTACCCTTTGAGGTAAATAAGAAAAACACATTGAAAATGTAAATTTACTGCATTATTTCCTTGTAATTGAATTTTTGAATTTAAATTTTGAATTCTGTCCTTGATAGTATTTACCTAATATATGGATAACATACAATTTAATCAATCAAAAGTAAAGACCCACATATTATACCAATCGATCAGACAAGCACCCACATGAAATTATGTACCTGACATACAAGTAAACAGTGTTATTATTAGCAATGAAAAAAACTTAGCAATAAATTGTGGTACCTATAAGTTAGGAACATAAATTAAAAGACTACCCAAAAGTCATATACAAAAATAGACAAATAAAATTGTATGTTACCTATTAAAAAAAGGTACATAAAATACTATTACACGTTGTAAAAAATATGAAAAAACACATGTATACCTATGCAATAGGCAATAGGACAATATACACCTACACCATAGGATAATATATTACAAGAGTATATAATATACCTCTACCATAGGATGAAGAAAAATAAAAATTGTTATTTTGTTGTATCTCCAAAATAATAAAATGGCCTAAAATGATAGAATTTATTAACATATGTATATCCCTATATTAAAATCATAATAAAATCTCGTAATTATTGTCATATATATTAATTTCTACATGATTTATACTTTAGGGGCATAATAGGAACAACTAGATAATTTACAAATAATAATAATAATAGATCTACATCAGAAGGGGAAGATAAGGATGTGTTTAGTTCTATTTATTGATTGTGAATTTTTTTCACTTGTATGTGTATGGGTCTCAACATTTCTCTTTGCACAGGTCCTCCAAAATCAATGGACATGCCCTGATTGTGTCATGACTAGCAAAACCCTCAGGGCCTGTTTGGTATTCAACTTGAATCCAACTTTTTAAACTCAAAAACAGAATTTGAGTCCAAAACAAAGAAAACCTTTTTGGTAGCCCTATTTTTAAAAACTCAAACTCAAGAACAACTAAAAAGCACCATAATTATTAAAAACAAAAAATGTCTGTTTTTTCAGTTTTTTTCTAACAACCCACAAGTTCTCAAATTTTTAAGATTTGAAAACAGTTTTCAAGTTGCATACCAAACAAGTTTTTGAATCTTAAAAATAAATTTAAGAACTCGTTTTTAAGAAAAATCAAAGTTTTTGAGTTCCCTATTTGAATAGGATTACTTCTACTCCTAGAAAGCAATAAAATTTAATAAAGAAAGCGTGATGTGCGGATAAAATTTGGTTGTGCGATCCCTTCTATGTTCTTAAAAACTTGTATTTTCATTTCCTTGGATTAAAATCTACTTTTTAGTATAAAAAAGAAAGAGACTAAAACACAAATTGCACACTGGTTTTTCACCAAAACATCTTTGCCTTAACCTTACCAATTGATCGAAAATTTGAAATGATACTGTTAGTGAGCAGGTAGCTACCTCTGGACCTTTACAACTAATGAATAAGATATTCATATGTGAATTCCACATCTTGTATGTCATGGCATTGCATGGAATGAAGAGAGCCCAACATAGCCAAGAACAAATTGCCGGACGACAAATATAGACTGCATTTTTAGGCGTATATATACAATGCCGGCAATTCATCCTTGGCTCAGTTAGACTCTATTCTTTTCCATGCAATGCATTATAAAAATCATTGCTTGCCAATCTAAGTTTCCATTGTTTCTTGCATTAGAAATGGCGGGGATGCGAATGCTATATATAGCCACAGAAAGTTGAAGAAAAAAATGAGGAGAGAAATGAAATTATATTCTGTGTACACGTTGTTACCCACTCTCAGAGACATGAACATGTGAGTGCCATGCATTCATATGCCTTGCCATCCAAAAAGTTAAAAGAGAGTTGTTTAAATGTATATCTTTGACCAATAATGCACGACACCGCGATATCGTTTTATCTCTTCTGGTCAGCACTGATCAGATTTGGGAATATGGTTGACAAGCTGCATGGGAGATCATATTTTGCAGAATATAGAATCTGATTGGAGGTCTTGAAATTTGAGAGAGAGAGAGAGAGAGAGAGAGAGAGAGAGTACGTTGGTTTGGGACACCTTATATCAATGAGAAAAACAATCATTTTGTTAAGAATGGCAAGTACGTTGGTTTCTCAAAAGAAGGTTTTCATTAAAACAAAGTGTTTGATTGAATTTGAATTCCCTGCCTTTGCATAAACACATGATTATGAATATACGAATTATATCTACGAATACAAATGTCCCTACCTGTTTTTTTTTTTTCATTAAAAAAGTGTTTGATTGGCTTTTTGATCAATAGGGTTGGATTTAGGGGTGTTCGAACTTGGAAATCTTCTAACATTGGGAAGAGAAGTACGTACCATGGCTATATATAAAAGCCTTTAAATTTTTAATTTAGTTTAAGAAGTAATTTAGTTATAAAATTTTGCAGGTGATCATTCTTTTGATTTAAATGCACATATAAAAATCCTTTGCCATCTTATTAGGACCATAAATTTGACAAAGGTGAGTGAAATTGCACATTATTCTTTCTAAAAAGTCGGATGGAACATGAGCATGTTGGGTGCCATACTGCCATGCTATCCAAATTGCACTTTAAAGTACTTGAATGCCTTATTTGTAACAAAAAAGACAATATCGCCAGATCGACCTCTATCTCATCACCTGGTCAGCGCACTTGTGTATCGAAATTAGATGGGAATGGTTGACATGCTGGTTAATAATTGTAGAAAACCAAGTTTTTACCATTTAAGGCGCATTTGTGTACCAAGTTCAACTCACTCTCACTATAATGATGACAGGATTATCAAACTTTTTTTTCTCTAAATATTTTATGTTGTACAGGATATATATTCGGGTTATATGTCTTGTATTACACATATATAATTGTGTCTGATTGTGTTCGTGTAGATGTATACTCTTGAGCACACGAAAAACGAATTATCACCTTACATATTGTTATAGTGGTTATGTACCATGTTGTAAAGGATATACATTTAAAGCTACATTATATCATGCTCCTGAATGTCGTCTCTAGAAAGCTCAAGATTATGTGTGAGTCCCGTGATCCTGCTCCACGCAGCATCTTAAGAAAATACGTGACTTGGAAGCTGCTGGTCATGCAAAATTAATCACAACATCATGTATCCCGATCATGACCCTACCGAAGAAAGAAGAAAATAATGAAAAAAATATACAATCTTTAGCAAACACTTTAGTAAGATTTAAACAGAATATGATTCGGGGCACTACTGTACGTATTGTCTTTGTAGAAAACCCACATAAAGAAATAGAGAGAAAATCGAACTTATCCTGTGCAGAGACAGAGATGCCTTATCATGCCACAACTACATGCATGCATGGCTCCCACTCAACTCAAGCACTCAATCTGAACAAGTCAACGACCTTCTTTTCTTTCCAACTATATATAGATTAAAATGATGTAAAATATGAGCTTCCCATAAAAAAAGTACACATATGGAAGAGCTTTAACAGTCACACGATGGAATATAATCTTACCTTTAATTTTTGAGGTATAAGTTGTTTGCATGCAGTCTATGGCTATAACTAGGATGACAATGCTGCATTATGTAAATGAACTGAAATGGTTCAGATTAATAAAAATACCATTTGTTCAAGAGTCTTGCATGAAGAGATGGAGAGTAGATATGAGCCAAGGATGACTTGCCAAGCATATGGCCTTTCCACTTGTTTATCTTCTGGCAAGCTTTCCTTGGTTCACGTTTGCTCTCTTTTCTCTCATGTGAGATTCAAGGATCAATGCCTACAACTGGAGAGGGTGAGATGAATTTAATTACTTTATAATTGTGATGCTAATGCAAATTTTTGCTTGTGTTTTCTGTCTGCAGCAACTGGAGGAGTTAAATCATAACTTGTTTCCGCGATTTCCCTTTTGTGAGAACCTTGTGGTTGATAAAATTGTAGCATTCAACTCAAAACTAATTGAAATTGGTGGAGAAATTATAAGCTCAGTAAGGCATGACTTTACATCTCTCCTGTGGGATGTGGCCCCCTCAACACACTCATTGACATCCCAGCCGTTGAGCATGACATTGTTGTTATTGCAGAAAAGAATCGTTGTCTCTACGTTGTCATGCTTTCATGCACTTCTGTAAACATAATTTGATGTTATTTATTTATTTTATTGAAATAGTTATGATCACATCCAAGACTTCTGTGCGTTTCCTGAAGTCCCAATTATTTCAAGATTTTTTTTTTGGTGCTATGACACCTGCAAATGTCTAACATATTCCTTATGGAATGTCTTTGTAGGCTTACGAGTGTGTAGAGAAGCCCTGAGAAAAGAAGTTCAGTAGTCTTTCTCGCTTACAGATGCAGAGAGTGTGGCTGCAATGGCATCTATTTGGGTCAGGGCATTCAGACGATGATGATTTGCAGGGAAATCTAATTACTTTATACCTTGCTTCAGCGCCATATTGTATCCCTACCACAAAATTTTCCTTCAATTATTAACTAAATATCTTGTCTACAAAACTACTAACAATACATGTAAAAATTGAGATTAGATAAAAACACACCAAGGTTGTTCAGGAGTGATCTGGGAGCACACATGTAGCCGTTGAGCATGATATTATTGTTTCATGAAAACAATTCGTGAAGGAAGGAAACAGTAGCAAATTGGTTGGCTCGACACAGTCATGCAACCTCCAGCCCTTAATCCTGGACATATAACTTTCATGCTTCCATGATTGCCGTTTGCGTTTAGCAAAAAGCAAACCAAACTTATGCCTCCAACACTCAGAGAGCTAGGCTGGCCTTATATAGTGCAAAATAACTAAACTTTAATCTCAAAAGGTCTGGAAAAACTCTCCTAAAACAAAAACAAAACCCTAAACAATTATGGATACAAAATAGGAAAGAATCCCTCTTTGACTAGGACACACGTCAGCTGACTTGCACAAAATCTTTAAGGTCGTTACACTTCCTATAAAATTCTGGAAAAATATGAGACACGTAGCTTTATCTCTTAGCTTTCTAACCATATATCACACACCAATAGGTAAAATCAGGAAAGTCTTCAACTCTTCAATATCCTACAGCAATACAGTTCTGACGGCATTGCATCTTAGGCTGTCTTGCATGCAATTCTGTAAAAATTGGCTTAAATTATGAAAATTTGACACAATGATATCCAATGTATTAGCTTTCTTCTCCAGCTGGCCTTGTGCTAAAACTCTTCTGAAATGTTGATTTTCCGTCAAAAACCTTCTAAGAGCGCAGAAAAGCTGAAAATAAGAAAAGTAAAGTGATAAGGCTCTTTTTAATCAACTTCCCATGCAAAAACCAAATAGAAATTATCTAAAAATATAAGAAATAAGGCACTTATCACAAATATATATATATATATATGAATGCTCTTCTCAAGAATAGATTCTTTGAAAGGGAAAGAGTTGTAAGTCTATATAGATATATTCAAACACTAACTTGTTTCAGACATGATGAACAAGATGATGATGATGTCGATTGCACTGCACCAGAGAACAAAAGAGATCGTCTCCTAGAAGTCCTTATAGCAGTGATTCTAGATGGGGTGAATTTCTGTAAGCTTGGATGTCTCGGCTCTAGGAGGGAGCTCTATATTTATATGCATCTCTCTAGGAGTCTTGCCCATCAATAAACTCCTAGAGATAACCTTCATGTGATAGGTATATCTTAAACACTTATTTTAGGCTACCTTATCATATAAGAATTGAGTTCCTGATAAACAATGAGTCCTTAGTAACTCTATATCGATTAGAAGATCACTTCTGTAGGTTTTAGACAGTAAACCATCTTACATTCTCCCACTTAATCAAATAATCAATTGGAACTCATTGTCATCACTTAATGGCCATGTAGAACTCATCTCTTCTCTATACCTTTAGTCAAGCCACTGTAATAAATTGAAAAATTCATATGGGACTGTCGAAGCACCTTGGATATATAACA
Source organism: Prunus padus (assembly GCA_024362665.1). NCBI lineage: Eukaryota > Viridiplantae > Streptophyta > Magnoliopsida > Rosales > Rosaceae > Prunus > Prunus padus. Next base: position 5,991,381 of record JANFAM010000020.1, read on the forward strand.
TCCAATTAAGACTTTTACAACCACACATATGAACTTGCAAAAACACATAAGGTGATTGGACTTGACCCAAATTCCACTTTGGAATTCACGTCGAATCTTATGCGTGTCCAACACCTATTAGGTGCCGGGCACGAATGACCAAAAAATCATTTGCCCTAATTCCAACTTCAAACCACATAAGGGTTTGTGACTTCTGCCAGAAAATCGGCAGAGTCTCCTCTGAAAAATGGACATTTCCCAAATTATTTCCACCTGTAGAATACACAGTTATAACTCACAATCGTTTAGCATGCATAATCAAATGTCCACATTCCAAATTATCCAAATTACAACAACCTCAGACCCCTTTTTACAACATAGATAAGTTAATACTCGGGCTCCGAGCCCACACACACGTTCAAACAGAGTCCACCAAAACACTCGAAATCCATAACCATACCAAACTCCTTAAATATATTCTCTTCCATGGTTGCACCTAGATTAGTCTAGGTTGCCTATGTACCCTTACTGAGGGATCAAGCCACACATAGTTCTTTTCCACTAAAACAATCACCATTCAGATAATAAAATATTCGTCATGAAACCAACCATAAAAATCTAGAATCATTCTTTACTTTGATTTCAACAAGCTATATAGTTGAATATAATTCAGAAATTATGTACTTAATTATTCAATTATTTAGTCATTATCCATCCAAACACTTAGATAACCAAACCCTTTTACCAGAAAGCCATACCGTCCGCATATTGCATACATTCTGTATCACCCACCAAGGGGTATATCATTAATTCGAAGGCAACCGAGGAAGGGTGAAAACTGGCTAACCACCTGTGTAGATAAATCAGGCAGGTGGCTAGGGATCCTGGCTAACCATGTGCAGAAAAATTGAGCAGGGTGGCGAAAAATATCCTGTTAACTATACCAATATATCCATCCCACCTAGCAGGACTCAGGGAGATATAATCAACGTGAGAACGCAAATAATCAGTCAATTCCAATTATAAATCGTCAATTCTTCTAGCAGAATCTGACAGGACCTGACCCGAATTCCCCTCGAAATCCGTGCCGAACCCTGTGGTTTTCCGGCATCCGACAGGTGCCGGGCCCACTTGCTAAGAATTTCACTTCCTACTCCCGAGTTAAAGGAAAAAGGGCTGAGACTTCTGCTGAAATTTCGACAGAGTCTCCCTTGAAAAACGAACTTTACCCAATTTTAAAACCTGCCAAAACAACAACAGAAAACACAACCAAGCGCCACCAAACAACCACGAATACAAAATAGGCATCCGGCCTTCAATTCCAACCCTAATGGGCGATAACAGAGCATATCTAAGGGCAATTGAATTTAAACAATGATTCAACCTCAAGAGAAATGGACATAGAAGTCCTACCCTTCGGTCGAAGCTTGCGAGAAGGAAAGCTTGGCTTGAAAGTTTAATTCGCGGCACAACAGCCTGGGGGTGCAAAACAGAAAATTGTGAGTGGACGAAAACAAAGTTTTTACAATACTTAAAACAACATACTAACCCCACCTTTTAATTTTAAAAACGATGCAAAACATGTAGATCAAAACCTTTGTATACGTAGTTGATTTCCAAACCAATATTTCAATAAAATAAAAGAAATATTAACTTTCAAACCTTTTTCGTTTCCTTTCCCCGAGGCTTAACCTCCCAAAACTGTTCCACAATATAATTATAAACAAAAACCACTTGAAAATCGTAAGTATGAAAATCAAAGAAATTCCCAATATCAAAATGGCATTAAACTTCCAATAACCAAGATAAAACCAAGCAACCCAAAACAACATCAAAGTGACAAAGCACGCACACCTTAAGTAGACTTTACCCCTTTGCTTTCCCACACTCAACCAACCGCATGCCCGTAGGGCACCGTAGGCGAGGAGTATCCTCACCGAAAGAAAAGAAGAAAGAACTATAATAATAATAGTAGTAATAATAATAATAATAATAATAATAATAATAATAATAATAATAATAATAATAATAATAATAATAATAATAATAATAATAATAATAATAATAATAATAATAATAATAATAATAATAATAATAATAATAATAATAATAATAATAATAATAATAATAATAATAATAATAATAATAATAATAATAATAATAATAATAATAATAATAATAATAATAATAATAATAATAATAATAATAATAATAATAATAATAATAATAATAATAATAATAATAATAATAATAATAATAATAATAATAATAATAATAATAATAATAATAATAATAATAATAATAATAATAATAATAATAATAATAATAATAATAATAATAATAATAATAATAATAATAATAATAATAATAATAATAATAATAATAATAATAATAATAATAATAATAATAATAATAATAATAATAATAATAATAATAATAATAATAATAATAATAATAATAATAATAATAATAATAATAATAATAATAATAATAATAATAATAATAATAATAATAATAATAATAATAATAATAATAATAATAATAATAATAATAATAATAATAATAATAATAAAATAAAAATACATATAGTAAGACTCTCACACCAATATTGTATCGGGAAACAATCCCAACAGGATTGTTTGACTGAACCACATAGAGGAGTCCTCAACAACCATGTGGCCAAGGAACGAGCCGTCAATCGGGACTAAGCTTATCAAAGACGCATGCAGAATCCTCAATACTAGTACGCCCGTGAACAGTCCTACGCGCGCAGACTACCCCGCTAAGGGTCTACAAATACACCCAATCAAGGGTGCACCGGTATCCGACATATCCAAGTATCCAATTCAACAAGTATCCACTTTCCAAAGTTCCATAACCGGGAGGTACATAGGGTAGTGCTTATAGCATTTCAAACTGACATAACCAAACACTTCTCACTTTCCACAATAACCACACCCACGTACCCCACACATAACCAAACATACATATATTCATTCTCGAAAATATTATATAACTCAAGATACTTGCAATATGTCAAAGATCCGAAAATGTATATACACCAAAACTCACAATAGCCACCAAAACCCAAATACCAACACATATCCCGATAAATTGATAAAATAGCATACTTGCAACATAAGACACTAATATAAACCTCAAACGGACATAAACTCCAAGTATCAAAAGTAACCCAATTAAGCCGTATAATACAAGTCCCAAAAGTTAAATAACAATAAAGTTCCATATTCGAATAGTAAGTAATAATTCTCAAACTGTAAAATCCAACAACAGAAATATTTAGTTAACATAACAATATTAGTTATGGAAATATATATATTGAGAACCCCCTATGTTTATAAGTTCCGAATATTAGAAACTACTCGATAAATCCATAAATAGATAATATAAAAACTATAAAGTCAAATAACCCCAAATATATAACCGAAACCCAACATTTATCAAATCAACCGCCTAAATGTTTAATTCAAATTATAATATAAATTCCGATAGTATAAACATAATTTCCCAAAAGTATATCATATAGGTTCCCGAAGATATAGAATATAATTTCCTAAGGTAATATAATATAAGTTCTCAAAAATATATAATATAATTTCCCAAAAGATATATAATATAAATTCACCAAAGGTATATAATATAGATTCTTAACGATATACAATATGATTTCACAAAGTATAGAATATATATATATATACAGTCCCCTTCTATTGAGGGATCCCTCAAATAATTTTATTTGAGGGACGCCCTTTAGGGTACCCTACAATTTTTTTTCCAATGATCCAAACCATCTAATTTTTAGGTCTTCATTCATAGATCATCCTTACAAAAAATTAGACAAATCGGAAACCGTTTCGACATCCAATTGTATCCTACAAAATCAATGAACATGGTGTTTCAAGAAAGTACTAAAATTTCAATAACTCAATTGAATGGTCAAATGATATCGGATTCAAGTGATTTTTTGTAGAGATGATCTTTGAATGAGTATCTACAAAATAGACGGTTTGGATTAGTGAAATACAATCTGGAGTGGGCCATACAGGGGGTGTCCCTCAAATAAGCTTATTTGAGGGATCCCTCAATGGAAGCTCTCTGTATATATATATATATTTCCAAGGTATGGAATATAACCCGCAATGTTCTTAGATTTCAAATATTAAAGTAAATAGAAAATTTCATAAGATCCGAAATACGATAAACCGTAAACCTCAACTTATCAAACATATTTAAAGTATAAGTAACTATTCTTAAAGTATATTAGCTGAACCCAAAGTATTCGCAAGTTTCACAATTTTCCAATATCCTTCAAATTCATAATTTGAAAACCATATGAACCCCCAATGTCACATAACCCAAGAAATCCATAATCTGATATCAAAATAATATTAAAATCCCAAACATATCACGCAATACTCAAATCACCACAAACTTGATTATTAAACATGATCCAATGAATTCATAATATGCCAAAGATCCCGTAATAAACAAATATGAAAATATAATCATCATGTCCGCATAAAATCCGGGACCCAAAACATGCATAGGCTCAAATATAATCTATATTCAAGAAATTCCATTAAAATCCAAATTCAAGATTAAAAAAAATATTTAAATTCCAATAATTGAGAGAAAACCATTTCATATGCATTTTAATTCATTCTTTAAATTATTGTTGAAGAACAATGTCCACTCACCTTTGGTCCTATGCTGCATAACCCTAAAAGGGTCCCGCCTGCTGCGTAGCAGAAACCGAGTACCTAAAGCGATAGATACGAGAATTGGATTAGTAATTGAACTGAAACGAGAACCTTAAACTCAAATCCTACCAAAACCAGACTTAACGTGCACGTACATCGTACTAAATATTCTAAGGTCAAACTACTTCTTTTAACCAGTGGGACCGCCCAGGAAGACTCACGGTCAACCGGCGGTCAAACACCCCATTTCGGTCAACCCGGGCCCACGACCTCCAAATCGATCCGGACATTCCTAGAAGTCCAACAACGTCAACTACGTGGCAAGGCGACCTCGGGAGAGCCTTGGTCAAACCTGGTCAAAGTTGGTCAAAGTTGGTCAAATCGGTCAAACCGGACCCGTGGGTCCCATGACCTCCAAACTTACATCTGAAAGTTCCTACAGGTTCACTACGACTTAGGGAACACATCCTGAAAGTTTGGTCTCGATCGGACGGTCTGATTACTCACGATCGCATGATCGGACGGTTAAGATTTAATTCAAGCTTCAAGTCATTGATCCGGAGTATTCGGGACTCCGAATCACGATCCGTCAAATCCTATACGTTCCTAGAAATACAGGGAACAACATACGTGAATTCGGATTCGATCCAACGATCTGAACACGTCGAACCCAAGCAACGCATAATAGGCGTACATTGGTTCGAGGTCTAAACGACGTTCGAATCGGAATCCGAACATACGTACGCGTTCATAACGACTCAAGGATTGCATTGGGATGAAAAACCGCCACCAGAGAGCCGCCACGCGCCACCACACGCCCCGGCAGCACGTGGTGGGTGTGTAGAGCGATTCCGGCCAACACCCAAACTTTGAATCTGGCAACGTGACCTATGCCATTCGAATCAGAATACTGAGATGAGCCAAGAATCGGTGGAACCCGGCCAAGAACCGACCGGATTCCAGCCAAACCGCCAACGCTAACTCCGGCCAAAATTGAGTTTTAGATCCGATCGATTTGAGACCAAATCGATTGATTCCAAGCTTGAAAACAGCTAGAGGGGTTCAAGGGAGGAAGAAAGCTCACCTGGATCGCAGGAATTGGTGGCCGGAAACCACCGTACGAAGCCGGCGAAGTTCGAGTTAAAACCGGCCTAAAAAATCGATCTCACGACGGCTCCGGTGGCTGAGCGAGGCCGGGACTGGCTGGGGTGGAACCGGGATGGCTGGCCGGTCAGTTTGGGACCGGTCCCAGCTCCGGTGGCACAGCGTGGCGGCGGCGGCAATGCAAAACCGCCGGAACTGTTGTACGGGTGGGGGTTTCACTGTCCGAGGAGAGAGAGAGAGAGAGAGAGAGAGAGAGAGAGAGAGAGAGAGAGAGAGAGAGAGAGAGAGAGAGAGAGAGAGAGAGTGGATTGGGTTGACCAATCAGATTTTTCTCTTGTTTTTATCTAATTTTAAATTATTAAAATATTCCTCTTTATCGTTTGGAAACCAAATTGATCGTGCATGTCTCCGGACTCGTTTCGACGTGCTGGACGCAATGGCGCAACTCGTTTTGCCAAATTGTCGTCCGAAAATTAAGTTGACCAAAATGCCATTTTAATTATTTTAATTCAAATTTCCTTAATTTAATTCCTTTTAATTTATTTTTTAAATCTTTATTTATTTGACTTAATTAATTTATTTTAATTTCCTTAAATTTTGGGTCAGGGTCATTACAGAATCGGGGGACACAAAGTCAGCCCGAAACGCATATCCTAGCAGAATCGGGGGACACAAAGTTAGACCGAAAAGCAAATCCGTCAATTCCACCTAGCAGGACTCAGGGACAATAGTCAACCTGAGAACGCAAATCCTCGCATAATCGAGGGACACATGGTTAGCCCGAAACACAAATTCTAGCACCACACGGTTCGGGCATCCCCGAGACTCGTGGTGTAACATCCCTGACCCAATTTCACTATTCAATCCCAATTGTTTAGTAAAATAAATAATTTTGGTGAAATTACAATTTTGCCACTGGGATTAAGGGTATTTTAGGCACTTTAAAATTCCGAAAAGAATTTGGGAAATTGAGTTGTGCCGTTGCGTCCGGCTCGTCGAAACGAGTTCGGGGATATGCGGTACACCAAATTCCGAGTTGTAACGATCGAGAAGCGATTAGAAGAAAAAAAAAAAAAAACGAATTTCAGATTTTACTACAGTGCCGCTACAGTGAAATGCTACAGTTCCGCTACAGTGAAATCGGTTCTTCTTCTTCCCCCGACTCTTTCTTCTTCTCTTTCATTTTTCTTCCTCTCTTCGGGCCAATCTTTGGCAGGCGATTTCTCCCTCCACCGAACTCCGTTTCAGGTGATTCCAATTGCTAAATATTCCTCTCTTCCTCCTCTACACAGCCTGCCCATTCTCCCATCTCAGAAACCCACGGATTTTAAACTGGAGCGACTGAAAGTTCGATGGTTATCAAACTTTCCGACGAGTTTTCCGGCGACTCCGGCAACCGTTTGGGTCGAGTGAGGTATGAAACTTCATCTACTCTTCATACTCTATCCATTTATGTATGTATTGTAGATTGGTTTCAAGCCTAGGTTGTTCGATTTAGAAACCCATTTTAGGCCGGTTTTTGAGTTGAATTTCCGGCCACTTGCCGGCCAAACTAGGTGTTGCCGTAGTTGAATAAAATGCTCCATGTGTTGAGTTGAACCTATACCAGAAGTCTTGACCCTTGGTTTGAAGTTTTTCCGGTCACCGGAATTACTATGCACACCCAATTCCGGCGAGTTTCGGGGCACTGTTGTGGTGGTGCATTGTGTCCCAAAATGTTCCCCATGTCATCCTGAGCATGTAGGTGTGCTCGGATTCCAATTTGGTTGTCGTTTGACGGTCGAACGGATTTACGCCTATTATGCGTTATCCGGGTTCGATATGTTCGGGCCGTTGGATCGGTCTCATTTCCAAGTATGTTGTTCCCCGTACCTCTAGGATCGTGTAGGAACAAACGGATCAAGAATCGGAGTCCCGGATACTCCGAATCATTAACCCTAGGGTTAGGTAACCTTGGTCGTGCGATTGGCGCAGATCCCGACCGCTCGATCTAGACCAAAGCGCCTAGATATGTTTAGTAAACCTTGTTGAACATTTAGGAATGTTCGGATTGGAAATCGGAGGTCGTGGGTCCCGGAGGCCGGGTTGACCTATTCGGGAAGTTTGACCAATCGGTTGACCGTGAGTATTCCGAGGTGGTCCCACCTGTTGAAGAGTGTAGTTTGACTCTAGAAACTCCCGGTAGTCGTGTACGCTTACTTTGAGACCCGAGAACTAGTTTCTTGAGTTAAAGTTTGTTGGTTGGTACGCGTGTTAATTAAACCGTTTATTCTCTCAAATAGGTACTCTTGCTTCGCGTACTCCGGAAGAAAAGCTCTCTAAGGATTGAGCAGCGTGGACTTGTTGTGAGTGGACATTTGTTTTGAACGAGCATATTTTTAAAGAATGAATTGCAATGCATATGAAATGATTTATCTTGATTATTGGGATTTAAAATATTGTTTAAGTCTTGGATTTGATTTTGATAGAATTATCGAAAAAAAGTTATGCATATAAAATTAGTCGCTTTGACTAAGGGGTTTTAATGAGGTTTTGAATCTTGGATTTGATTCTTATGGAATAATTGGAATTTAAATTATATTTGAAACGTATGCATGTTTTGGGGTCCCGGTTTATTTGTGGGACATTGATGGCTATACATTTAATTTAAGGGATTTGAGTATCGAATTTGGGACGGGACCATCGTCCGGTAATCTTTGTATACGGTTTGGGTATGGTGAAATACCCGGGAATTTCTTGAGTTTTATATTTGTTAAATTGAGGATTTATTATTATGTTGGTTTTCGAAATTATTTACTTTGGTTAAGTTAATCTTGAAATTTTTATATTGTTTTAAATCAAGGAATTTTCTATTTACTTTAATATCTGAAATTTGTTAAGAAAATGTGAATTTTATGATTTTGGGAATTTATAGTTTATATTTTATATTTTATATTTATACGTTGATTAAATCTTTTGGGTCTTGGATTTCTCGTTTTTAAGAAATTCTATTTACCTTTCGATTATGCAATTATATATTGGTTTCAATTTTGGACTTGGTATTATATGGGTTTTACATATTATATTTGATATTGGAAGTTTATGAATATTTTGGGTTCCGGATATATGTATATGTTGAGACATTGATGTTTATATTCTTATTGTATACATAATTTGGGTGTCAATTATGGACGAGGTAACGTCCGGATATTATTATGTTCGGGTTTGGGTACGGGCTGAATACCCTGGAATTTAGGGTATGTCAGGGATTATGTATATTAGATGGAGTGCTATTAGCACCACTTTATGTACCTCCCCGGATACTGGTTACTGATATGGATACAGGATACAAAGGAACCCGGTTCACCCTTGGCGGGGTGTTACTGTAGGCCCATGCCGGGCAGTCTGCGCGCGTAGGACTTTATTCAGCCGCACATTATTGAGGTATTTTCTTTTGTGCGTGTCTGGGAGTTAGTCCCCAGTTGGGACGGCTGGTTCCCTGGCTACGTGGTTGTAAAGGAATTTTTCTCCACGTGGTCAGTCAACAATCCCCTTGTTGGATTGTTTCCCCGGTACAAGTATTGGTCTAAGAGTCTTACTAGTTATATATAATATATATATACGTATTACTATAATTCCTTTCTCATTTTCTTTTAAGTGAGGATCTTTCCTTACTTGCTGTGCCTACGGGCATTGCGTCGGGAAACAGTTGGTTGGGAATTTGGATTTTCTTGGTTTTTAGTCGTTTTAGTTTTACATTTTCCTTGTTGGGATTGTCTGAGATTTACATTTATGTTATTATACATACATATATATATATATATATATATGTGGGTGTGTCTATGGATGTTATTTCCAGGATTTATAATGTTTGAATATGTGCACCGGGACGGTGATGCACAGGTACATATTTTAAATTAAGGTTTGAAACTGGACAGGTTGGGTTCCAGGAAAAAGGGAAGTTATTCAATGTTGTTATTTATGTTTTACTTAAACGAAATATTTTTGGATGGATTCAATTCCATGGTTTTTATTTTAAGAACTCAGTGTTCAAGTTGTGGTTTCAAGAATTTGCGGAAGTAGCAAAGCTACAGTTTTCTTTATGGTTTTTCAAGATATGAATTTAATAGAATTGTTTTCAAGTATCGGTTTGTATAAATATGTACGTTTATACAAGGATTTTTATTGCATAAGTGCTTTATCATTATTTGCGAAAACGGAGGGGGTTATATGTTCATTGAAAAAGGATGTTTAAAGTTTGATTTTTCGTCCACTCACATTTTCTGTTTTGCGCCCCAGTACTAGATCCCGAGGTCAAGACCACCACGTCGAGGCATCACGGCTAACGGCTCCTGTAGGAGTTTTCTTGTATCTATACCTTGCTATCCTTTGCACAGGTTGTAAAGTTTAAATCTCTTTAGATTGCTTCGTAGCGCTCACCTAGGATTGAGGTAGAGGCCGAAGGCCTCCTATTAACTGTGCTTCTCGCTTTGTGCATGCTTTGTTGGGAAATTTTCTGTTGTTTTTGACGGTGGACATTTTGGGAAAGTCCATTTTTCAGAGGAGACTCTGCGGATTTTCGGCCAGTCAACTTTCCTATTTCCTTAAACTAGGTCAAGGGGCGTTTTAGTAAAGTAAGTTCTGCGTCGGGGTAGTGTCTCGACGGGAAGCGGGGTTGGACACGAGTTCCGAGGGGGAATTCGGGTCCGGTCCTGTCACGTGGGGCCAATAGTCATAGGCACGTAGACTCATTCGAAGGCAACAATGTAATCCGAAGGCATCTAGTAAAATTCAAATAATTTAACACATACCATAAAATAAGCATATAATGTACTGTTTAGAAAAACTAATATTCATAATTCATCAATTCCAAACCATTACTGAAAAATATTAAAATATAATTACGTCCTCTTTGGAAACACAAGTGATATACCAAAACTCTTACACAATAGACAACAAAGTTACAATGTAAAAGCCGGTTAAGAATCAGTTAACCTCTAACAAAACAACTTACTAAAAGGCCTCAACCGAGCCGACAAAGCCCATTATCTAAGTCAACTGGGCTCGTAGGGCCCATGACCTCAATTTGTTATATGACATTTCCTATTGGTCCATAATCATAAGTTAAGTCAAGTCTCATCATGATCCAACAGTCAGTTTGACCCGATCGCGGAATTTGACCAATTGGGCCCATGGGGCCCACAACCTCCGATTCCCGATCCAAACATTCCTATAAGTCTAACAAGGTCTACAAAACACGCCTCGAGAGTTTGGTTTTGATCGAGCGGTTAGATCACTCGTGATCGCATGATCAGACTTCGACTTAACATTTAAACCTAAAACCATTGACTCGGAGTACCCGTGACTCCAATTCTCGATCCGTAAATTCCTACATGATCCTAGAGGTACAGAGAACAATATATTTGAAATTGGGGCCGATCAAACGGTCCAAACCTATCGAACCCGGATATCGCCTAATAGGCGACATATCCGTTCGATAGTCAAACGATGACCAATTCCAAATCCGAGCATACCGTCGTGCTCAGAACGGCGAGGCAATAATTCTAAAATAGAACGACCCACCATAGGGTGGCCCACGTGCCGCCACATGCCCCGACAGCGCGTGGGTGTTTTGAGAAATTTTCGACGCTGGAAATTTCTCAAAACATTGTACAATAACCACACCTATCTAACCACCACAACGAGAGGAGTCATTTTTGGTCTTGGACCCCACCCAAAAAGTGGCCGGAGCTTGCCCGAATTTCAATTCAAAAATTGGTCAAAACCTCGGATTTAAATCGAGTGTCAAAACTCCAAATCGATCCTAATAACCTATAGAAATAGTAAGAACACGAGGAGAGTATGCAATTTCATACCTAGTCGACGAAAATCGTCGCCGGAGTAGCCGAAAACGACACTGGAAAAATTAGTGGGAATCGGAGCACTCGTTCATACTGTCATAGGAAGGCTGGGCTAGCCGGGAAAAGGGTCGGGATAGCTTTGTATGTCGGAGAGGATTATTTTCCGATTGGTCTCATGGGCTAACGTCACCGGAGGAGCGAAAACCGCAAGCCACACAGTGGCCGGTTTTTGGAAAAAATCGTGAGGAGAAAGAGAGAGAGAGAGAGAGAGAGAGAGAGAGAGAGAGAGAGAGAGAGAGAGAGAGAGAGAGAGGCGCATGCGAGGGGATGGGGTATTTCCGGGTTTTAAAACAATTTTTGAAATGACCGTTATACCATTTTTGAGTTTTACAACTAGGAATCGAGGGTGCCGCCAGTTTACGGACTCGTTTCGACGAGCCCGATGCAACGGCGCAACCCGTTTCACCAAATTCTTTCCCAAACAAAAAGTCAACTCTAAACATCTAAGAAACCCTAAGGGTAAAATTTTCATTTGACTTTAAAATTTTAAAAATTAAATTAAATGCCGGGGTGGGATATTACATAAGGCTTCCAACTAGACTAATATTAAAACATGTTATGATTATTATGTCTAAGTGTAATAAGTCATCACTGTTTTAGCTCACCCTTCAAGACTACCGACGTCTCTTAAAACAAAAACATTAATGACTCATTCATAGATTCAACATGTTATGACTTTCTGCATATAAATTATGTTTAACGATTTGTTTTCGTCCACTCACATTTTCTGTGTTGCGCCCCCCATGTTCTAGTTATCCGAGGTCGAGACCACCACGTCAAGACATCGCCGCTGTCCGCACTATAGGAATTCCTCTTTTATCTTTCTCTACTTTCCATTTCCCGGTTTGTAAACTAAATCTTTAGTTTAAATTATGGCTAAAGGGGTTTTTTTTTTTTTTTTTTTTTTTTGTAAAGTGAGTCCGACATCGGTTAGATGCCGGACGGGAAGCAAGGTTCGTCACGGGTTCCGAGGGAATCCGGGAGGGTCCTATCACGTGCGGCTATAAGATTTTTATTTTATTTTTTAAATCGTAGTATAGCGAGCAGCTATACTCTTTAAATACATTATATTTAGAAAGTATAGCCAAGCGGCTATCCTATGTCATAAAAAAAAAATTTAATATAATTAATATAATTTTTTTTATTCAATAGTATGTGAGAATTATTTGTATAATCTGTGAATTTTGTGTGTATTATTGAAAATTTTATTTAAAAAATACGTGTATTTAGCATAAAAAAATATGTACATATATGTAAAATACGAGTATTGTAAGTTTGATTTTTTTTTAAAACGTGAATTTTACTGAGTCTTTAAGACGTGTATAGAACGCGGATCTATTATTGAAAAATACGTGCGTACGTGTATAATATAGTATTAAATGTGAAGGTGCTAAATTCTTTATACGGGTAATAACTATGGAAAATTAAAAAATCCAAAAGGGACAATAGAGACTCGGGTAATGGCCTAATTGTAATGGATAATGCTCTAAACTACTGTCATCGAGAAACAAAAATAGGGAGAAAAATTTAAAAGAAAAAAAGGATCCCAGTTTATATATATAAAGAGTATAGCCGATCGACTATACTATTTATTTATAATATAAAAAAAGGCCAGTAAAGCCGCACGGCTATACTAATTTAAAAAAATAAAAAACAAGTACAGCCGCTCGGCTATACTATTTTTAAAAAAACGAGTATAGCGCGCGGCTATACTATTTATTAAAAACAATATATAAAAAATGGCTAGTACAACCGCGCAGCTAGACTTTTTTTTAAAATAAAAACAAAACCGAATATAGCAACTCGGCTATACTATTTATCAAAAGAAATTAAATAAAAAAGAGAGCGTAGTACAGCCGCTCGGCTATACTATTTTAAAAAATAAAATAAAAAACCGAGTATAGCCGCCCGGCTATATGATTTATTTTTTAAAAAAATAGAAAAGAAAGCTAAGTACCGTTGCGCAGCTATACTATTTAAAAAAAATAAAAATAAAAATAAAAACCCGAGTATAGCTGCACTGCTATTCTATTTTTGAAAAAAAAAATTAAAGAAAAAAAAAAGCCAAGTACAATCGCTTGGCTATACTATTTGTTTTTTTTATTTAAAAAACTGTGTATAGCCGCATGGCTATGTGATTTATAGAATACAAAAGAAAAAAGAAAAGAGGACCCACCTAGCACGTATGTACGCACGTGTCAAAAACTGTATAGCCGACCGGCTATACTATTTTATTTTATTTAAAAAAAAACCGTAGTATAGCCGAACGGCTATACTGTTTTATTTAAATAAAAATCGTTGTATAACCGGGCGGCTATACTTGTTAAATACATTATATTTAGAAGGTATAGCCGCGCGGCTATACCATGTCATAAAAAAAAATTAGTATAATTAATTTAAAATTTTAATATATATTTTTTTATTCAATGTGGGAATTATGTGTATAATACATGAATTTTGTGTGTATTATTGAATTTTTTTATAAAAAAAATATGTGTTTTAAACCTGAAAAATATGTACGTACATGTACAATAAGAGTATTGTAAGTTTGCTTTTTTAAAAAACTTGAATTTTACCGAGTATTTGAGACGTGTACAAAATACGGATCTAATATTGAAACATATGTGCATACGTGCATAGTACAGTATTAAACGTAAAAGTGTTATAATTTTAAATTCATGTTTTCTATTGTTCCGTGAATCATTCTTGCTCCCACAACCTCCGAGAAGATAAAATACCAAAAGACCAGTGGATGGATCCCTTCGGTGCATTGCACAACTTATTTCACTTTCAATGCACATCTAGAAGAAAGATTGGTCTCAAGGTTTACCATGATTCGATTTGTGTGACGCAAGTTGTGCCATTTTCGTCCCATACTTGGTATGTGAGTAATTTATCCTTCCAAACATCTCACACCGGCCCTTTCCTTGTTTGAGAATCTATTCTGAGAACAGCAATCAAATATTTTAGCCCATACCCTATTATGTCTCTTTATTCGATGCAGTGGATGTGAAGTTGGGCCCAAAGATCTTGTGCTGAGCCTGAGTTTCTTCTGCTAATCAGATGAGGCAAAAAGGTTGCAATAAATATTAGAATATAAATATTCTTTCATGGAAAATATTTGGTTATGGCCTTTGGAAGGCATAATCATATCCACACTGCAAAGTGTTTTCTTTTTCTTTTTCTTTTCATTACTGTAAAGCTGGTTTCCGTACTGTGAAACTATCATCACCATTTCTGCCTATATAATTAGAAGCAAATACATTGCAATTGATATATCAATATCAGAGATACATCTGTGAATGTGAGGGAGAAAAAAATTCAATAAATGTGGATCGTTTGTATATGTAGCCATTAATTCTTTTGTGCAGTCTCAGAGTGTTTACATGAAGCACAAGAGATTGGATTGCAGCCAAGGATGACTTGCCGGCATTTACAGTACTCTTGCTTTATGCAGCTAAGGTTTGCCGGCAAGTTGTCTTTGGCTACATTTTGCTCTCTTCTTCTCATGTCAGCTTCTGAGACTTGGGATTGTTTTAGTGCCTCAACATTTTCACTGACTTTTGCATTATGTATTATTATTATTATTTTTTTACACAAGTGATATCAGGTGCCCTTCCATCTCTCACTCTGCATGCGTCGCAGCCAATTCCTCCTTCCGCAACTTCCAGTGCCCTCCCTGCTCACAACCCACCTTCTCCTTCTTCAACCTCCGCAGCCAAATCGACAAGGACGCCGCCAAGGTCCTCTTCGCCGCGGCCAGGATCGCAGCGGCTGTGATGACTGAAGCGGCAGTCGTCGCCAGGGGCACGGCCGAGAGCTGGGTCAAGGACGCCATCACGGCGAAAAAGAAGGCCAGAGAGGCCTTGGAACGACTCACGTCTCTTGTCAACATGGAAAAGGAGAAGGATTTGAAGAGTGGAGGTATTGTTTCGGCGCCTGAGAGCCTCAACGTAAAACCTAAATTGGAGGGTCCTGAGGCAATTCAAGTGGCGCTATAAAAAAAATTGAAAAATAAGCAAACTTCTACCAAATCTTAGGAAATATCATCAATATCATTATATACATATTGGCATCAATCAATTTCAACATTGAAATGCATGTACTTACGGATATATGGAGGTTTATAAAAGCTTGCCGTTCCCTTATATGACATCTTATGTTCTGCAACTCCACTGGTCCACTTATCCTGACAGGGAATGGCAACTGCGTCTGCATGTACATGTACAGTGTGAAAATTGTGTCCCAAGATCATCACTACAATAAGCAAAATTACTTCCATTGTTCTTGTTATTTTTTTGCCGAAAAGAAAGAAGATGAACAACTCTAATTCTGTAGCACATCGCCCGTTATTTGTTGCTGGTGAAAAACATATTGTTTGTGGGTCATTTATCACCGAAATTATATAGCCTACCTAATAACTCTTAATCCTTCGGGCCAATACTTTTTTCTTATTTTTTTCCAACAATATTAATAGTCCTTAATTTTGTTGTGTGTCAGATAAATTTGTATTAGAAACTGTACAATTTCACGAATTTTTTTTTATGCTTTTTCTGTTGCTTTTAAAGGAATTTTTTAAAAAATATATAAACGATATTCTACTTTAATGTAATCTAAACTACGGAAAAGGAAATTTGAACTCAGGTGCTGAGTGAGAAGTATATCTGCTATAACCAACTTGACTCTTAAAGGAATTATTATCATAAAGTAACTATTAATTCATATGCGTATTTATGCCAATGAATGAAAATTTTTTTTGTAAAAAAATGATAGTTGAATATGTTACATGTATGGACCGATTGGCTTCGAATCAAAATAACAATAACAAAAAAATAAAAAGAGCCAATCAGCCAGTCCAATCTCCTCGTGTTTGAGCCTGGTCGAAATCCGACCATGCGTCTTGGAAAACCAATAAGCCAAAATGCAAATTGGCGACTCAAGGTGCCTAACGGTCAAATCAAAACAAGAAGGCCGGACTTAAGGGTCATCATTCATCCCACATTGTTTAATCTTCAATAAAGTCTATTGCTTTAGATGCACGATGTTCCACCATAATTCAGACTAAGAACTTAGAAGTCAAAACCCAACTTCCAACAATGGGTTGAAAACATCTGACTTCCAAAGTCGGAACATCTGGAACTTTTGAAGTGGGTGTTTAGTTGTGGTCTAAAACCACCCAAGATCGAGGCCTTTGATCAACCGAGATCGAGGTCTTTGATCAGCCAAGATCGAGGCCTTCGATCAGCCGACATTGAGGTAGATCATTTGACATCGAGGTCGATCAGCCGACATCGAGGTAGATCATTTGACATCGAGGTCGATCAGCCGACATCGAGGCCTTCGATTAGCCGAGATCGAGGTAGATCATTTGACATCGAGGCCTTTGATCAGCCGACATCGAGGTAGATCATTTGACATCGAGGTCGATCAGCGGACATCGAGGCCTTCGATCAACCGAGATCGAGGTCTTTGATCGGCCGACATCGAGGCCTTCGATCAACCGAGATCGAGGTCTTTGATCAGCCGACATTGAGGCCTTCGATCAGCCGACATCGAGGTAGATCATTTGACATCGAGGTCGATCAGCCGACATCGAGGTAGATCATTTGACATCGAGGTCGATCAACGGACATCGAGGCCTTCGATCAGCCGAGATCGAGGTAGATCATTTGACATCGAGGTCGATCGGCGGACATCGAGGCCTTCGATCAGCCGACATCGAGGTAGATCATTTGACATCGAGGTAGATCATTTGACATCGAGGTCGATCAGCCGACATCGAGGTAGATCATTTGACATCGAGGTCGATCAGCGGACATCGAGGCCTTCGATCAGCCGAGATCGAATCCTTCGTTCAGCCAGATCGAATCCAACCCCAAGTTGGGGTCGAGCAATTCCAAGTCACCTAACATCGGTGGATTATGTTCTCAAGATTAGAAGTCCGTTTCACCAGATGTCAAGACAAGTCTTGAAGGTTCAAGTCCAACTCACAGAAGTAGGCCCAAAACCTCCGGATGTTTTCATGCACGTGACGAGATCTACTTCAGGAAAACAATCAAAGAAATCGATGTAAATTCGAAACACTCCTAAGAAGGAGAGAATCAAGGGATCAGATTTTCAATCCGATGATCTCATGCAAATCACTTCCGTGGATTTAGGAAGCCACACAAGGCAAGATTTTGAACGAAGTTGACCTATGGGCCATTTAATGGCCAGCCCATGGGTGGGTGATCACCCTATATAAACCCCATCAGATGAAGAGAAAAAGCCCCCGACATCAGACACAAAAACCTACTTTTTGTCTTTCACTTTTCTATTCATAGACTAGGTTTTATTTTCCAAGCAAGTAGCATAGCTTGTTCTTCCTTTCTTTAGTGTAAGTTTAAATTCTTGCAATTTACATTATCTTGTCATTTAAATTCTTGCAATTTCATTACATTGTCCTTTAAATTCAAGTTTGTTTCGATTGCCTTGCTTTTTATTGTTATTGAGTTTTTATTAAATTTAAATTCGAGTTTAATTTACTTTATCGTTCTTATTGTTCTTATTCCGTTCTTGTTTATTTATCACTTTGATTTACTTTATCGCACTTCAATTCTTGTCTTTACGTTTAAACGCACATTTAATTTAATTGCACTATTTTTACCTAAAACCTAAATCACAAAAACATCCATACAAAGCTCAACCATCCTCGAGCCCGAGGAAGTGAAAGAACCTAGGCCGAAAGGAGGTTCCTTGCTTGGCCGAGCAATCACTTGATCAGAAGTCAGAAGCGCGCAATATCCATATACTCACATTCCATTCAAGCCCAAGTTCGTGGCTTGGTGGTGGCACGCCCCACACTCAAAATGGAAGAAGGACCAAAAGTTCCTTCCGTCGGCCTACTCGGCCGAAAAGAGAGAAACACCTCGTCAACGTTTTCTACCAACACCATAGTACTCATCGTTTTCAAGACCAATGTTATGGGGCAACAATTGGTAACTGACAATTTCTTGACAAAATAAATGACTGATCGATTGTCCTTTAACCATGTTCCTAAGGGGCATGTCTAACTACCATCCACATTAAATTTTTTAGCCGGCGATCGATTGGAGCTTTTTTCATACGACCAAAGAGACCTCAAAGTGAAACAATCTGTCTTTTTTGTTTTTGTTTTTCTTAACACAAGCAATATTAGAAGAGGGAGAAATCGAACCCAGACTTCGGGTGTAAAAATAAATACTCTTGACCACTTGAACTCCAAACCTCATGCAAAGTCAAACAATCTCTAAATCTATAAGATTGGAGCTAAAGACAACTTCGTAATTATGTGATACTAATGAAGCAGTGCATTGTTTTATCAACAATATTGGAATTTTGATATTTTAATTTGATAGCTAATTAGTCTAGTGGCCCAACAATTGACATCAGCAGCACCATTTTGTTCTCCATGAACGTGCTTCAGGTGCAAAATGAAATTACAGTCCTTAATCAGATCTTGGCAATTCCGATGAAGAGACCAATGCCTAGCAGCCAAGGAGACCTTACACTATAAACGGTTTTTCTTAAAGAAAATTTTCATACAGAAGTCATCAACTACAAGCCATTAAGAGAAAGCGTAGCAAAAAAAGAAGAAGAAAGAAACTTCCTTAAGTGCTGTGTTTGCACTCATAGTCTACATACAATCCATGGTATGTTATTAGTCCAGTGTCTTACAAGAAAAGAACGAGAGCAAATAAGAGTCAGGAATGAGCAAGCCGGCCGGGTGGGTGGAAGGCGTTGCTTCACACCCAATTCTGGCAAGTCATTCCTGGCTCATATCTACTCTCCATCTATCCATGGAAGACTACACAAACTACCTACACTCATCCTCTATCTTGCATTAATATCTTCCAAATATTTGACTGACTCAATGTACAATTTAATTACATTGCTGCAACTGAGTCACAAATTTATAGAGTGAGTGTTTGCGGACACCAACATAAAGCACACGCAGGGTGAAGCTAACCACAAGACAATCTGTCCCCACCATCCATTTCCGAGGATAAGGGAATTAATTGATTGGATGTGAGAATATAATCAAATAGAGGGGGGATGAGATACGGGTGTATTGGGATATAAAATGTCAACGGGAATTAGTTCTTCGAATTTCAGAGTTGTGAAAATGCATGGTTTGACTCAGATTGAGGTACGTACGTAGATGCCAGTAGGGATTCATCAATAGACTCCAGCTAGCTACCGTCTACTTTTCAATTTATTTGCTTCCTGCTGTAGCCTTCCTTTAGGGTTGTGAGTATCTTTAGAAGATAAAAAAAAATCTCTAAAGGGGAAGGTGAGAGTTAAAATCTTATCGCCAGCATAGAGTAAGTTGTTCTATATGCTAACTAGCTCTTAATCAACTAGTATTTCTCATCCATTATTATTAGAACAACTTTCAAGTTCGAATCTTCCATCTCGTAAAGAAAAATACTGCATCACTAATATACTATAAGCCACAATATTGTTTAATGGCTTCGCTGCAGTCAAATGCATACAAGAACATATTATTTTGGTAATATTGAACCATTATGTAGGAGAACACCCTACATGGCCGGCCCTGAGATTATGAGCCTAAGGTGAAACTTTGAAGTGTCTCCGATTCTTCATGTATTGTAGGTTGAAATCAAGAACATACGAATAAAAAAACAGCAAACAAAATGTAACCACGCAATTAGATACTCCATCTTTTTCTTTTATTTCAAGAACTTACATAAGATACCATAGTATTATTCAAAGAATTCTCAAATTAAGGAGCTAGGGCTAGACGAGAATAGTATGGGAAATTAAGGGACCTAGGGTTAGGAATAAATCATTGTGTTAATTTTTGGAGAGGAAAGCCAAAAGAAGAAAATTGAAGTAGAAACATAATCAAATATAACACACCAAAACTAATATATATATATATATAATACAACAAAATTTAGGGGCCCAGGTAATTGGTGGCAGTATGCGGCCGCCCCTTGTGGGGTTTCCCCATACTAGAAGTATGGTAATTAATTATGACAACCCTGCAAAATTATCATGTTTAATATTTCTTTTTTATTCTAGACTCATCCCTGTATGTAGAATGCCTGGTTTGTATTTAGGATAGGAACTGCCTATTAATTCATGGTGTGCACTTACAATCCCCATCAATTGTACTTTTTTTCATGTCAACCCGAAAACGAGCATCCCACCTCAAAAAAGGACGAAGGGAATAAATTCAGACAGACATAAAGAACAAAGATGTCTCTGGAATTCTGCTCTGATTTAAACTAGCATCACCAAATTAGCCTTATCACTACTTTATTCCACCATTGGCTGGCAAGACTATCAGCCACCTCATTCAATAAATCAATTCATTCTTAAACTAGTGATTAAATCTGTGGTCATCTGCTGACAAATACAATTCAATTAAGTGTTCACAACCTTAAAATGCAATATCGAATTCTATTCCCAGTTTCAGAGTCAAGAATTACCGCGCGCATGCCCTAGATCTTTTTTTATTATTTTTTTATAACAATAGATATCTTCCCTTGTCTCAAGGTTCAGGTTCAACTAATTTTGTTGTTTTAAGTGATCATATGTCCAGGGTAACAACGTTGTTAACCTTGAAGAAGATAAACAAAGTACGTTATAATAATTTGAATACTTGAAAATGTTTATGGTAACCAATAAGAGATGTTTGTGTGTGTTATCTAAAAGAAAAAAAGCTGTAAATTATGAAGAAATCCACATCCAATCCAATTACAATGGGATTTGCCTTAATAGAATCCATTTTGATCAAATTAAGTATGCAAATCCCACATCTATGAAAACAAAAAATGTATAAAAAAGTAACTAACCAATAGAAATATGACAAGTGGTCCAAAAGAACAATTGAATTTGTTTAGTTTTAGGGTTTTCAATACTCTAAAACCGACATCCAATCCAATTAAATTTGAGGGTGATCCGCATCCAATCCATATTCGGATCTTGAATTGGATTGGATTGATTTTACTGGTTCAGATTGGATTTTGAACACCGTGACGAAACATTTTTCTTCATTTTAATATTAAAAGCATAAATAAGCATGGCATCTTATTCAAGAGATATATCATGCGTAGTGTTCTTGTTTATCTACCAATACCATTTTGACAATTGAACTTGAAAGCATATGAAATTTTAAAACAAATTAGTTATGTTGATCATAATAATAAACCCTAGTACGTAGGGCCCACAAGCCCTACTCTCTCTCTCTCTCTCTCTCTCTCTCTCTCTCTCTCTCTCTCTCTCTCTCTCTCTCTCTCTCTCAAGATTCTATACCCACTATAACTAATAATCAACGAGAATTTGGCCCTTAGACTTGACGTATGGCCAGCAGGTATCTATTTATTTATTTATCAACGAGAATTTGGCCCTTAGACTTGACGGATGTCAACAGATCTAATTTGCAAGTAGTTGTGTCGATCGGCAGGATACCCACATATGCAAGGACGTCAAATATAGGTCAATTAATTTCCAGTTTTGTGAAGTTTAGTTGATTTGGAATATTTTCAAGATATATAGAATCCCATGCACCAGTCAACTGGGATCCATCTAGAGCTAGCTAGATAGACCTATAAATATGTTAACGATATGCAGTTTTGTAATTCAGAAGAAGTAAGCATTGGGAAAATTCCCATTTTCGAAGAGAATTAATGCAGTTATGAAAAGGGTCTTGCATGAAAGGGTAGAGAGTGGAGCTGAGCCAAGAATGACTTGCTGCAATTAATTGAAGGTGAAGCAACAATTTGTATATCGTTGGGCATACATACGCAGCAAGTTGTTCTTGGTTCTGTTTGGTTCTCTATGTTCTCATGTCAGACCCTTGGATTCGATCCACTACTAGGCTTACTGTGAGCTCTCTCTCTCTCTCTCTCTCTCTCTCTCTCTTGTTCTTGGTTCTGTTTGGTTCTCTATGTTCTCATGTCAGACTCTTGGATTGGATCCACTACTAGGCTTACTGTGAGCTCTCTCTCTCTCTCTCTCTCTCTCTCTCTCTTGTTCTTAGTTCTGTTTGGTTCTCTATGTTCTCATGTCAGACATTTGGATGTGAGACTCTTGGATTGGATCCACTACTAGGCTTACTGTGAGCTCTCTCTCTCTTGTTCTTAGTTCTGTTTGGTTCTCTATGTTCTCATGTCAGACTCTTGGATGTGAGACTCTTGGATTGGATCCACTACTAGGCTTACTGTGAGCTCTCTCTCTCTCTCTCTCTCTCTCTCTCTGTGCACATAGGACATGGTTGTACAACCGCTTACCATGTTTGAATTCAAGGACTACTGATAATTATGCGCAGATCATGAATGATTTGATATTATGACACAGTATGATAATATATCCGTGCATAAGTTGCAATAAGCCACAACCTCCAATGGAATTACAGTTTTCAGCTTGTTTTGGTTGACATTGAGTTGATTTGTTAATATTTCCTATTTATGGTTCTTCGTGATTATATTTACAGAATAACTTGAGTCTTTATCAATTTATCGAGTTGAAAAGGAATTGTCACTTCAAGGTTATAAATAAATTCTCGAGTTAAAATTCTTCAGGAACTCCGAGAACTACGTAGGCAAAAAACCTAGTATGCTCTGATCAACCGTTAGGTTGAGTTGTGACGATTGATACTTGTTGATGGTCTTGTAGATGGTCGGAGACCATTAGGATTGTGTGTGGTTGTGTGGACTGAGTTTGGTTTGGGTCAGGAGGTCCCACGATGGTGTTGTATTAATAATTGGCACAAATTAATGTGCTAATCATCTAATTAAAAATACCTTAAGTGTATGAATCTATTGGAGTATAGGGTTTAGGAAGTATAGATTTGTAAATACAGGATCGTTCTCACGAGAAATTGGAGCCTTATACAAAGGTCTAGTTTGAGTACGTAAAGAACACTTAATTTACACAACACGAAGGTAAAATACAAATCGGATACTAGAAATGAGTAAAGAAAAGTAAAAGACATGAAACAAAACAAGAAACCAAAGGTAAACACAATCAGCATTTTGTATCACTCCTGTATCACCACTTTATCACTGCTTTATCACCATTTTATAACTACTTTATCACTCTTGAATCAACACTTTATCACTGATTTTTCACCATATTATCGGTTATTTATCACCCGGGTACTGTAGCAGCGATCAATTACTTTTGGACAGAAAGGAAATTCTCCGGATAACAAACTAAACGATCGATCACTTATGGGAAGCGATCAATCGCTTTTTGGCAGAGAAGAGAAACAAATTTCCTTTGTTTTCCAGGTTTGACCTTTGTTCCATTTTTTACCTATAAGTTTCAAATCGTTAATCCCAATTTTACATTCTTTATATGGTTGGATTCAACACGGAAAAATGACGAACCTTGAGCGAACCAAATTTCCAAAAAAGATACAAACGTGAGCCGAATTCAGTGTAAAGAAGACTCAATATTTCAAACAACACACACAGACACACACACAAAACAGGGGGGTTTTGATTCAAGTGACCTAAGTATAATGCTTAACTGTAACCAAACTCTAATTTTAACAAGATTAGCAGTGATTATCAAAGTGTAACTTAATATGGTGACAAACACTAGGGTTTTCGGAATCCACCCTAAACAATGCTACTCATGTTTATGGATACTCAAGTTATGAATTCTAGATACTTTGATGAAGATGTTCGCAATCAAGACCCGGTTTAGTGGCTCAAAAGGCATTGATTCTATCTAAGATAAGTAAAGTGTGTGTTTAGTGCTACAATACTTGTGTTTCCTACACAATCAATCTAGGTGTGTTTAGTACTTCGATTTAATCATATAAAGGAACCCATTAAGTTTGAAGAGAATATGAATATCACAAGAACCCTAATAGTATGGTGTTTACATTAGGCATTCAAGAAACCAATTCACATGAATGATTCTTACTTCATCCATTAGTTGCTTAGGAAAACATGAAGATACATATAATCCTAACAATCTCAAGAAGCATGCTTTCAAGGGTGATCAATCAAAGAAAACATACATTAAGGATAGATTCATTTAGAGAAGAGGAATTCATCAACACCATCTAGAAATCCATAAACTCAAGCTTCAAAACAATAGAGTATTCATGTTTAGGGCTTCTACCTAAGCCCTAGCTATGGTGTGTAGTTCCTCATGCTTATTACAAACACAAATTCAAAATATAACTAGAAAGAGTTTACAGATTTTGTGAAAGTAAAAGCACAAAAGCCTTCAATGGTGGAATGGTTTCTTCTCCTCTTGGTTACTGCTGGTCCTTGCTTTCCTTTCTCTCTTGTTTTTCAAAAATTGCAAACTGTAGAGAATGTTGGATGTCTCAGCCGATCCTTTTCCTTGCTTGGCTGCCTCTCTCCTTGCCAACTCATTAATGCAAAACTCCACCTTTACTAAAGTTCTTTGGCCCTTCTCTCCATTTTGTCTTCACTTTCATCATTCCATTTTGGTTTTAATACATAGAGAGCGATTCTAATTTATTACCAATCTGAAATCAAATCTCTACAATGTCAATAATTGCAACCAAGAGGTGTAGTAACAATTAGAAGGGAGATGACACCCAGTAGAGGTAAAATTTGACCAAAACAGACTTCCAGAGTTAGATAAAATGCTATAAATGTCAAGAACTAACTCAAAAAATTGGGTGAATAACATGATAAATCATGTGTAAAAATAAACCCAACAGATGGGTGAAAGAGGTGAATTTAAAACCAACTAAATAGATCTATGGAAGTAAGAGTATGACTAGTGAACAACTTGACAGGACCGGCCCCGAATTCCTCGGAATCCGAGACAGACCCTGTAATTTTTACGACATTACTCAAATGTCGGTCCATTTACTAAATTAGAATTTTGTTCTTTTTCAAATTTAAGAAAGGAGGGCCGAGACTTATAACGAAAATTCGGCAGAGTCTCCCTTGAAAATAGACTAAAACCAAAATCTTTAACCTTTTTCAAAAGCAACAATTCAACCCAACGTGCAGCACACACAATTTTATTTTATTTTTAAAGCACACAGTTTCAGTTTTGGCCTCCCGCCTTAGAATTCGACCCTAATGGGCAATATC
This sequence comes from Prunus padus, assembly GCA_024362665.1. NCBI lineage: Eukaryota > Viridiplantae > Streptophyta > Magnoliopsida > Rosales > Rosaceae > Prunus > Prunus padus. The sequence goes on from JANFAM010000020.1 coordinate 6,017,166, forward strand.
AGAGCATACTAAACAAAATTCAAGTTCGAGAAAAGAAAAGGTTTAACCCGCGGCTGCACTTGAGGAAAACCCCAGGTTACCTATGTACCCTACTAAGGGATCAAGCCACACGTAGTTCTTCAACCACAAATTCGAATCAGACAACAACTAAATAAGGTCCAAGTAAAACCAGCTGTTCAGTGTAGATTCATTTCCAATTTCAAATACAACCGGGCATTTAACTATTCATTTTATAATTTCCATGATACCCCTTATTCATAACACCCGATAATTCTTGGCTTCAAATGTCAAAATAACGTCCAATAAACCCAAGATACTATAATCAACAATTAAAACTACAGTAAGAGTTCGTAATCACAGTAGTCAAGATAATCAAAAGAATTATAAGCAGGGCATACCATCCTCGAAAATAAAGACCAAACGTAAAATATACTATTCAGAAAACCAGTATTCATAATTCATCAGTACCAAAATTCTACATTTCAAATCTGAACCATTGAGCATATAATTAAATATAAATCCCAACTCAAACATTTAGTTTAATCTTTATTGAAGCCAAACTCGGCTATCGAGCCAATCATACTCATGCATTCTTCCAAATCTTTCCTGAACATTCCTCATCACATAAATTCATTCCAAGCTATCATTGAAAGTATAATCGACTCTTAAACAAGATGTCTCAAACCCCCATATAATATAAGTATAAATACATGTATATATAAATAAGACTACGGCACCAATCTCATACTGGGGAAACAATCCAATAGGGGGATTATTTGGCTAGACACGGGATGACATCACATCATCTCGTGCCCAAGGTTGAACTGTCCAACCGGGGGACTACCGCTCCCGTACACACGCCGATACTATCCAACATCACGTGTGCACGTATCTAATCATGTCCTAAGCTTGTAGACTGCCCGCTGAGGCCTTCGGAACACCCCGCCAAGAGTGCCCAGACCTCTACTACACGCCGGAAATTCCAACGCCACGTGTGGGCAACATAACCGAGGGGTACAAACCACAGTGCAACACCAACCACTCCTAAAACCCATACGTATAATAACGTATATATATAAACATATAAAAATATACCACTCCAATGATAATAATAATAATAATAATAGCAATAATAATAATAATAATAATAATAATAATAATAATAATAATAATAATAATAATAATAATAATAATAGTTATAATAATAATAATAAAACAAACCAAAGCCACATATGATTCTTAGATAATCCCACAGTCTCAATAAACTACAAACAAGATTATCCCATACACCCACTTTATAATTCTAATAAAAACCATAAAACAATAATAATAATAATAATATCCAAAACCACAACGTACCTAATCCACAAATTCAGATCCCAAGCATTTCTCGATACGAATTGAATATCCAATATCCTCTTAACACATATGATCAACCTCGAAATTAACCACCAATAAATACATACAACCATTAATAAAGTAATATATAAACTCAGTTTAATTTAACAAATAAAAATCACAAATAAACAATAATATAGTCTCAAAAATAAAATTATAGTAAACAAACATTTCACAAATCCAATGGCCATTCTAGTACTTTCTGAAAGATGAAACCACCTCGGAAGACTCACGGTCAACCGAGAGGTCAAACTTCCCAATTTGGTCAACCGGGCCCGGCGGGCCCACGACCTCCAATTTGAACGGAACATTCTTAAAAGTCCAACAAAGTCAGCTAATTAAGTTCCGAAGGTTTGGTCTCGATCGAACGGTCGGATTTCTCACGATCGCACGATCGGACGGTTTTCGTTAATTTAAACTTTAAGTCAATGATCCAGAGCATCCGGGGCCCCGATCCACGATCCGCAAATTCCTACACGATCCTAAAGGTGCAAGGAACAACATATTTGAAATTGGAATTGATCCAACGGTCCGAACATGTCGACCAAGGATATCGCCTATTAGGCGTAATATCCGATCAACTGTCATACGATATCCATTTTTAAATCCGAGCGTACCGTCGCGCTAGGGACGACGTAGAGATAATTTAGAAATGGATTTGGGCCGCCACAAGTGGGCCCACGCGCTGCCGCACATGCTGGCAGTGCGTTGGGTGTCTTGATCAAATTTGCGAGGGTGGAATTTCTTGAACTATCAAACCAATCCTATACCTACGTGATCATGGTGAAGAGTGGAGTAGTTTTATCCTAGACCCGACCCCAAGAACCACCAAAGCTGCCCGAAATTTAGAAGAACCCAAATTCAAACCCTAGATTCTAAAAATTTCTCCAAATCTCTTGAAACCAACTTCAAAAATAGCAAGAAAACACGAAAAGGAGGAGGAATCTCACCTGAATCGACGTTTGGAGTGGCTAGAACGGCTGGATTTCCAGCTGAACAACCGGCAAAATTCTGCGTTTTTTTCCGTGGGTTTTCGGAGTGGTTTTTGGGCGAGATCAATCGGGGGGTGGGTCTAGGGAGAAGCGATGAAAGGTTTGGAGGTGGGTTTGGGGTGGTGGATGGCCGGACGGCTCCGTGCCGTCACTTGGTTTTCTAAAGGAGGGTAGGAGTTCGAACGGGGAAAAAGAAGATGGGGGGGCCAGGACTCCATAGTGCTAGCAACAACTAGAATGATTAAGTGTGTGGATACAAGCAACAAGATCAAGGTGAGATTTCGACCAAAATAAAAAACAAGGTGATAGAATGACATGCTGTAAGACCCGTGAGCTTGGGGAAGCAAGAACGGTGAGCAATCCCACATCGCTCGGGGAGGGAAAGGTGAAGTGCCTTAAATGTGTGGGCACGTATCTTCCTAGCACGAGGCCTTTTGGGAGCTCACTGGCTTTGGATTCATTGGAACTCCGAAGTTAAGCGAGTTGGGGCTAGAGCACTCCCAGGATGGGTGACCCACTGGGAAGTTGCTCGTGAGTTCCCAGAAACAAAACCGTGAGGGCAAGGCCCAAAGCGGACAATACCGTGCTAGGAGAGTTGGGTCGTGACATAATGGTATCAGAGCTGGATCCCTACCGGAAGTGTGCCAGCGAGGACGCTGGGCCCCAAGGGGGGTGGATTGTAAGACCTGTGAGCTTGGGGATGTAACATCCCGACCCTAAAAAGGGTTTAATTAAATTAAAAATAAGAAAAAAAATTTAAATAAGATTCTAATAAATTAAATAACTAAATAAATTAAAGGGATACAAATAAATTAATAATGTTGGAAATTAGTTTGTAATTAATTTTAATAGGGGCATAAAGGTCAACTAAAATTTTGGGAAAGAATTGGGCAAAACAAGTTGCGCCATTGCGTCCGGCTCGTCGAAACGAGTTCGAAAACGTGCGGCATGTTCGCATCGGAGTTAAATTGAATCCGGAAACCTCTAGAAACTAAAAGGGGAAAGTTGGAATTGAGAAATTTGTGTTAAAATCAGACCCAATCACTGTGCGAGTACACAGTGCACTCCCTCCCTCTTCTCTCACCCGATACCCCCTCCCCCTGTTTCGGTTTCAGGAAAACCGGCCATTTTGGCTGGCATTTTCGTCGAATTCCGGCCACCACCCAAAACCTCTTCTCCTCAACCCCCTCTACCTATCTCTATGAAGATCTAGCCCCAAAACTCGAAGAACAGCCGTAAATCTCAATCGAAAACCCACGACCCAAAACTGCCAGTTTTGCCGTGAGTTTCAGTGGCTTTTCCGGCCACCACCGGCCACGGCCGGCCTCACCACCACTTCCAAAACCTCCGCCACCCTCTTAAATCCATAACCCTTGAAGGATCCGGCTCGATTCCACAAGATTTCACATATTGAAATCCTAGAATTTTTCTAGGGTTCTGATCGGTTTTTGGGTTGTTCGAGGCGTTTCCCGGCAAGGGTGGCTGTCGACCAAGAAGGGTAAGTTTCTCATCTCAATTAGCTTGATCTGTGGTAGGAAGGTAGTAGAAAAATTTTGAGTTGGGTCGTCACCGAAAATCGCTTTGGACAACCAACGCGCTGCCAGTGCATGTGGCAGTGCGTGGGCCCACTTGTGACGGCCCAAAACTATTTCTAAATTATCCCCACGTCGTCTCGAGCGTGACGGTACACTTGGATTTGGAATTGGAGGCCGAATGACGGTTGATTGGATATTATGCCTAATAGGCGATATCTGGGTTCAACGTGTTCGGGCAGTTGGATCGACTCCAATTTCAAATATGTCGTTCCTTGAACATCTAGGAGCGTGTAGGAATTCGCGGATCGAGATTCGGAGCCCCGGATGCTTCGGAGCATCGACTTAAAGTTTAAACTAACGGAAACCGTCTGATCGCACGATTGTGAGAAATCCGATCGTTCGATCGTCACCGAACCTTCAGGGCGTTTTTAGTTGAATTTGTTGGACCTATAGGAACGTTTGGGCTGAATTTGCTGTCATGGGCCCCGCGGGCCAAGGTTGACCAAATTTGAGAAGTTTGACCGCCGGTTGACCGTGAGTCTTCGGGGGCGGTCCTACTTGTCGAAAGTGATGACTTGACCTTAGAAACTTCGTTTGGTGCGCACTTACGCTTTAAGTTTCGGAAAGTTAGGTTTTCGTTTCAAAGTTCCGTTCGACGTATATTTCCTAATCCAATTTTCGTATTTCTCAAAAATAGGTGATCTGGCTCAGCGTACACAGCAGGTGGGACCCATGCAGGGTCAAGCGTTCTGGGATTACTTGTGAGTGGACATTGCTTTCAAATGTGCATTAATTTCAAGTATTAAATGGCACTGCTTATAACTTGAGTTATATAGATTATTTAGAATTTTAATTTGGGTTATAAAGTATTACTCTATAAATTTAGATTTTATGATTTAAGATTTGTTTCCGAGACTTGCAACTTAGAGATTTATTATATTTCAACTATGGTGGATCCATTGAATTTCTATTTGGAGTTTATATTTTGTTTTATACTGAATTTTGCCACTTTTGGAAATCTTGTTTCATGTTTCAGTATTTGAGATCTTTTAATGTATCGTTGGTTGGAGGTTGTATTTTGGGGACTTTGATTTTATATTCTCGTATATTTAGAGTTTTGATGTAAATACTTTTGAGATTTGGTGAATTCATGGATTTATGATTGAATATTTTGAAGCCTATGCTTGGGTGTTTGTAACTTTATGTTTTCGGGGAACTTGAGGTCGGGATTATTTCTTTTATATATATATATATACCTATATTTGTGGGGTGGTTTTGGTATGTGGGGTTGGGATTGTTTGAGATTGTCGTTCGATTATTGGGAACACTTTGAGTTGGTGAGTTAATTATTGGGAACACCACCCTTTGTACCATCCCCGGATTTGGTTATGGATGAGATTGGATTGAGATATGTGCCGGGCACCCTTGAAATGTGTTACCGAAGACCCCTGACGGGTAAGACTGCGCGCGCGTAGGACTAGTTTTGGGCAGCACGTGCGATGCGATGCCGGCGTGTGTGCTTTTGAGTGTCGGTCCCCCGGTTGGACGGCTCAACCCTGGGCACGGGATGATCCGATGTCGTCTCGTGTCCAGACAAACAATCCCCCGGTTGGATTGTTCTCTGGTACAAATTATTGGGTTGATGTCGATTCTATACCTATTTATATACTTCTAAATATATATTCTCAGTTATATTATACTTTTATATCTATATACTTATATACATATATACTATATGCTATCATTTCATTCCTTTATTATTTTCACCTATTCTCTCTTTATTTAAAGTATATCTTTTCTTATCTACCTTGGCGTGGATACTTCCTCGCTCGCAATGCCTTTGGGCATGCGCTTTGAGTCGGGGTAGGGAATTTGGGAAGAGTCAGATCTTGGTTCTTGGAGTTTGTTTTTTTTTCTTTTGCTTCATTAAGTCTCGACCTTTGAAATTATATTAAGGGTATTGTGAGAGATTTGGTTTGGTTTGGAAATCTCTTTGTTTCGTTTGATGGCTTAGCACTTGAGTTTTCTTTAACTTTATGTTGAGGTATTATATTGGTTCGGAACCTTTGTCATTTTTGTTTGTTTGAGTAAAGTTTGAGCTTTCTTTAATTAATTTTAAGACTAGTGTGATTTGTTAGTTTAAGTATATATTTAAAGTTTGATATTTAACTTTGTTTAAGCTTATATTGATAAATTGCATGTTTTACGCATTAGTTTCGAAACGGTGGGGTTATACGTTTTGTTTTAATTGTGCAAATCTTTATTTTCGTCCACTCACATTTTTCTGTTTTGTGCCCCCTAGACAGTAGCAACCTGAGCCAATCAAGCACGCTGGGTATCGTCCTCCAAGCTTCTGAAGCTTGAGTAGGACTTTCATTCTGTAAACCTTCTTGTAACTTGTAAATTGTTCTCGGTTTGTAAACTTAAACTCTGAAACCTAGCATGCTCTGATACTTGCCCATTAGGATTAAATTCTAAGGCCGGAGGCCGTAAACTGTATTGTGTGCCCTTAAACTGTTGTGTGCTGCCGTTTGGTTGAAATTCTGCAGGTGGAAAATTTGGGAAAGTTCAATTTTTAGGGGAGGTTCTGCCGAAATTTCGGCAGAAACCTCGCCCCTTTCTCGTGTTTAATCTTGAAAACGAAACTTTCAATTTAGTAAATGGGTCGGCATTGTTTAATGTCGTAAAACCACAGGGTCGGTCCTGGGTTCCGAGGAATTCGGGCCGGTCTGTCAAGGGAAGCAAGAACGGTGAGCAATCTCACATCGCTCGGGAGGGAAAGGTGAAGTGCCTTAAATGCGTGGGCACGTATTGTTGTGAATTAAGACCAATTCACTCCCTTCAAGACCTTGTTGTTGATGGACTTTGGACAAGCACAAGGATGAACTTGTTGCACACACACACACACACTTTAAATTTAACCAAGAACAATGAACACAAGTATTTATAGAGGTTCAGCAATTTGCCTACGTCCTCTTGGTGATCCCCTTGAGAAATATCAATAATGAAGAAGGAGTTACAGATTTGGCTTCAATGGAAACCCCTTAGAACCCAAGCTCACTATCCTGCTTTTTCTCTCTCACCCCTTAGCTCACTCACTTGATACAAGATGCTCTCACTCTCTCTCTCTTGGCTTCCCAAATCTGAATGCAACACTTAGCACTTGCTCCAGCCTTTGTATCTACTTAAAGATAGAGAAAAGGAGCCACCCACATGCAACAAACCAAATTACCTCAAAACATGGATCCCTAATTTCAGGAAAGCATAAAGAGATAGGCTATCATACAACCCACTAACCTACCTAATCAATGTTTAGGACTTTTCTCGGTGGTTTGCCAACCGCCTTGGACTTATACCAACGCTTGGGGTTGTATGAATTGGTAGGGACCAATTAGGAATCCAAAGAAAGGGTATTGAAAACGTGTGAAAAACAGACAAAGATTTAGGCGCATGCGATCGTCGCCGTAACCTCGCGATCGGCCGCTTATACCGGTGGCTTCGCTTAACGGATTGCCAGCATGGCGACCGTCGCCTTCAGAACCTGCGACCGGCCGCTTATACCGTAGCTACCACTTCTCCTTCTCGCATGAAAAACGACCGTCGCTTCTAAACCTCCGCATCTGTCGCCTCCTCCGATTCTTGTAACCTTAGGTGAGCCATTTTTCCAACAATCTCCACCATGGCGAGCCTAAGCTCCTTGAGAAGATTATTGCCTTCCCGGACATCTTAACTTCTTGAGAATCGTCCGATAACTCCCAAGAACTCCACCTCACCCTAACATGGAACAAGATTGAGCAAGCTCAAGCAATGCTTGAACTTTGCAGTCATGGATCGCTTTGTGAGACAATCTGAAGCATTCTCTCGATGTATGAACTCTTCATTACCGTGATGTCTCCATCATTCACCCAATCCCTTATCCGGTGATATCGACATCAATGTGTTTGACCTTCCATGATACACTTGATTCTTGACCAAGCAAATTGCACTTTGACCTGTCACTTTGAATCACCACCATGTCTTGGGCTATCCCGAATTCCTTTGCCAATCTCTTCAGCCATACCGCTCTCCTTCAAGCTTCCGTGAGCGCCATATACTCCGCTTCAGTAGTAGACAAGGCACTAACCGATTGTAGCACTCGCTTCCCAACTAATCGGTCCCTCCACCACAAGTGAAAACATATCCTCGTGGTGGATCTCCTCTTGTCTAAATCCCCCGCATAATCGTAGTCTACATACCTCGACACACATGCTTTTCCTTGTTGTCTTGCAAACAATATTCCAAGCTCTTAGTGCCCTTCAAGTACCGAATCCACTTCACGCTGTCCAATGAAGTTTGCCTGGATTCGCCATGTATCTTGACACCACACTCACGGCTTGAGCTAGGTCGGGGCGTGTGCAAACCATTGCATACATGAGACACCCTACCAAGCTTGCATATGGAACTTTGCTCATTTCTTCCTTCTCCTTATCCGTGGAAGGACATTCCCGTGCACTTATCTTAAATGCTCCGCCAAAGGAGTAGACACGGGTTTGCAATCCAACATATTGAATTTTTCAAGTACTTTGGTAATGTACTTACTTTGTGACAGCCATAGCTTGCCTCCAACCCTCGCTCTCCTTATTTCCATCCCTAGGATCTTTTGTGCAGTAACCAAGATCCTTCATGTCAAACTCCTTTCCAAGCAATGTCTTCAATTCCTAATTTTTGACATGTCTTTACATGCAATTAGCATGTCATCAACATAAAGAAGCAAAAGGATGAGATTACCATCCTTGAATACATGAGTGTATACACAGCAATCAGATTCACATCTTCTATATCCAATCTTCATCATGAAAGAGTCGGCGCTTGTTCCATTGCCTTGGAGATTGCTTCAACCCATAGAGAGACTTTTTTCAGCTTGCAAACCAGATTTTCCTTGTTTGCTTCAATGAACCCTTGAGGTTGGCTCATGTAGATGTCTTCCTCCAAATCACCATGGAGGAAAGCAGTCTTCACATCCATTTGCTCCACCTCCATGTTCTCTTGTGCTACTATGGATAGTAGTAGCCTTATAGAAGGTATTTTCACTACCGGAGAGAAGATTTCATCATAATCAACTCCTCCTTTTGCAAGTACTTTTGGCCACCAATCGAGCTTTGAATATGGTGGCTCCTCTTCTCATGCATTTCTTCTTTCTTCCTAAACACCCATTTGCTGCCAATAAGCTATGCGATTCTTGGGTTTAGGAACTAACTCCCAAACCGAAGTTTTGGGTGTAGAGATTCCATCTCTTGCATCATAGCTTCCATCCAACTTTCCCGCTCCTCATTCTCAACAGCCTCTTGAACGTGGTTGGTTCTTCTTCACTAGCATTCAAAGCATAGTGAACTGCATCCTTGTCCCATCCAAACCTTTGAGGTGGTTTGATGGTTCTCTTGGGCCTCGGACCGAGCTATGGGATGATGGCTCCACCGCTCTCGAGCTCTTCTTCTTCTTCTTGAGTTTGTTGTTGTTGTTGCCCTGCATCTTCCTCCTCAATGTCGTACTCCACCTCCTCCTCGAACGCCTTCGCTGGCTGTTTTGTGAAGTCTTCTTGAACATCTTCTTGAGTGGAACTTCAATGGTTGTTTCTTTCCCAACAACATCCTCCTTTGCCTCCGAATTCTTGACTTTGTTCATAGGCATGGTCTTCTCATCAAACACAACATCCCCGCTGAGTATCTTCTTTAGGTTCACATGATCCCATAGCTTGTAGCCCTTCACACCGCTCTCAAACCATGAAAAATGCATTCAAGAGACTTTGGCTTCAACTTGATCTTTCATCACTTGAATAAGTGCATATGCATCGCATCCAAACACCTTAAGATTAGTATAATCAATTGACTTATTAGACCATACCTCCTCTCGCACATTTGAACTCAAGATTTTTGGAAGGAGATCAGTTAACCAAATAGGCTCGCATGGTTAATCGGACTCCGCCCAAAATGACTGCAGCAATCCCGCATGAATCCTCATGCATCTCTCACGCTCCATGAGAGTTCTATTCATCCTCTCCGCTGCTCCATTTTGTTGGGGCGTCTTCTTCACGGTAAAGTGCCTCTTAATGCCTTCATTCCCCGCAAAACTCAAGGAACTTGTTGTCTTTATATTCACCACCATTGTCACTCCTTAGATCTTGATCTTCCTTCCTATAGGTTCTCTTACTTCCGCCTTCCACTCCTTGAATTTGGTGAAGACCTCAGATTTCTCCTTCATGAAGTAGACCCAAACCTTCTCGAAAATCATCCAAGAAAGTCACGAAGGCAGCGAGCTCCACCCTTTGATTTAACCGGTGATGGCCCCCATACATCCGTGTGAATATAATCTAGCACCCCCGTGCTTCCTTCCTCTTTGTTTCGCTGCTTGAAAGCCACCTTAGATTGCTTTCCCATGGTACAATATTTGCAGAACTCAAGCTTGCAACTTTGAACACCTTTCAACAACTTTCTTCGGTTGTGTAGTTCCTGCATGCCCTCTCACTCATGTGCCCTAGCCTCAAATGCCAAAGCTGAGTTTCATCCTCCGAGTCCTTGCTTGTGGATACAAATGCTCCACCTCGTTATTGTAGTACCACACAATCTATATAGACAATTAGGTTGAATCTTCTCCTTTCATAATCACAAGTGAACTCTTTTGAGATTATGAGTTTCTCCATTTGCTTTAAATGAATAACCATTCTTATCAAGAGTTCCAAGGGAAATGAGATTCTTACGCAACTTTGGAATGTGCCTTACCATTCCAAGCGCCCTAACAGCCCCATCATGCATCTTCACCTTGATTGTACCGTCCTTTGACTCTACAAACCGAGCCATCCCCATTATAACTTCACCACCTTCTTTCCTTTTCATATGTGTCAAACCACTCCTTGTTTGAGCACATATGGTATGAGTATCCGAATCCAAAATCCAATCGGAAGAGGGAACACCTTGAAGAATTAGCAAATGCATTAGTTTTAACATTGCTATTAACACATAAAAGCTCACCATCACTTCTCAGACTTCTTCCACTCGTGGTTGGCTGCATTCTTCCCTTTGTTCTTCTTTCTCCTTCCATATGGGGCAATTTCTTTCCAATGCTCCTTTGACCCACATTCGAAACAACCTTCTTTTTGCCTTGGATTTGACCTTCCTCTCGTTGCCTTTCTTGCCCTCTGCTTCTTTGAACGGCTCTCTCTCTCCGGTCTTTGCAACTAGACCTTTCACCTTGAGAGTTCTCTCCGAACGTTGAGCCATCCTATGGTGTGTCATGATGTCTTGCACCACAGGCTCAAAATCCAGAGTGACCTTCCCGAACATAAGAGTGGTTCGAAGTGTTTATAGGACGGAGGTAAGGATGTGAGCAACATAAGAGCCTTATCCTCCGAACTATAATTAACTTCCATTCTCTGCAAGTCAGCAACACATCTATTGAAACTACTTAAATGTTCCATTAGATTACCTCCTCCTCCATCTTGAGATTTAGGAGTTCTTCCTTGAGGAAGAGCTTGTTGGATAAGTGACTTCCCCGCAAACATCTCTTCGAGCTCCCTATGTTTGCTTTGGCCGTATCCTTCATCACGTTGATGAGCACCTCATCGGAGAGGTAGTTTTCGATAGCTCCTCTAGCTAACTCATCAAGTACACTCCACTCCTCATCTGTCATGCTTGTTGGCTTCCTTTCCTTTCCAACTAACACAACGTGGAGGTGTTGTTGTGTGAGGGCTGATTTCATCCTTCGTTGCCAAAGAGTGAAGTTCTCCTTCCCCTCGTGAAAGGCTTTAGCTCCACCTTCATGCTTGTTGCTTGTGGTTGCTTCAGCTGCTGTGGAACTGCTACTACTCTCAACTTCCTTGTCACTTGCCATCTTCAACACACTAGCACTCCAAAGAAAGAACTAGCACAGCCAACACAAATTGATACTCACTTGTTGTGAATTAAGACCAATTCACTCCCTTCAAGACCTTGTTGTTGATGGACTTTGGACAAGCACAAGGATGAACTTGTTGCACACACACACACTCAGAAATTTAACCAAGAACAATGAACACAAGTATTTATAGAGGTTCAGCAATTTGCCTACGCCCTCTTTGGTGATCCCCTTGAGAAATATCAATAATGAAGAAGGAGTTACAGATTTGGCTTCAATGGAAACCCCTTAGAACCCAAGCTCACTATCTGCTTTTCTCTTCTCACCCCTTAGCTCACTCACTTGATACAAGATGCTCTCACTCTCTCTCTTGGCTTCCCAAATCTGAATGCAACACTTAGCATCTTTGCTCCAGCTCCTTTGTATCTACTTAAAGATAGAGAAAAGCGAGCCACCCACATGCAACAAACCAAATTTACCTCAAAACATGGATCCCTAATTTCAGTGAAAGCATAAAGAGATAGGCTATCATACAACCCACTAACCTACCTAATCAATGTTTAGGACTTTTCTGGTGGTTTGCCAACTGTCTTGGACTTATACCAACGTTGGTTGTATGAATTGGTAGGACCAATTAGAATCCAAAGAAAGGGCTGAAAACGCGAAAAACAGCACAAAGATTTAGGCGTGCGACCGTCGCCCGTAACTCGCGACCGTCGCTTTATACCGCGGGCTTCGCTTAACGGATCTGTCGCATGCATCGTCGCCAGAACCTGCGTGACCGTCGCTTATACCGTAGCTACCACTTCTCCTTCAGATGAAAAACGCACTCGGCCGCCCAAAACCTCGCGACCGGCCGCTTCCCTCCGATTCTTGTAACCTTAGGTGAGCCATTTTTCCAACAATCTCCACCATGGCGAGCCTAAGCTCCTTGAGAAGATTATTGCTCTCCGGGACATCTTTAACTTCTTGAGAATCGTCCGATAACTCCCAAGAACTCCACCTCAATCTCTAACATGGAACAAGATTGAGCAAGCTCAAGCAATGCTTGAACTTTGCAGTCGTGGACTCGGTTTTGTGAGACAATCAAGCATTCTCTCGATGTATGAACCTTCATTACCGTGATGTCTCCATCATTCACCCAATCCCTTATCCCATGATATCGACATCAATGTGTTTGGACCTTCCATGATACACTTGATTCTTGACCAAGCAAATTGCACTTTGACTCGTCACTTTGAATCACCACCATGTCTTGGGCTATCCCGAATTCCTTTGCCAATCTCTTCAGCATACCGCTTCCTTCAAGCTTCCGTGAGCCATATACTCCGCTTCAGTAGTAGACAAGGCACTAACCGATTGTAGCACTGCTTTCCTCCAACTAATCGGGTCCTCCACCACAAGTGAAAACATATCCTGCAGTGGATCTCCCTCTTGTCTAAATCCCCCGCATAATCGTAGTCTACATACCCCGACACACATGCTTTTCCTTGTTGTCTTGCAAACAATATTCCAAGCCTCTTAGTGCCTCTCAAGTACCTCGAGAATCCACTTCGCCTGCTGTCCAATGAAGTTTGCCTCGGATTCGCCATGCATCTTGACACCACACTCACGGCTTGAGCTAGGTCGGGCGTGTGCAAACCATTGCATACATGAGACACCCTACCAAGCTTGCATATGGAACTTTGCTCATTTCTTCCTTCTCCTTATCCGTGGAAGGACATTCCTGTGCACTTATCTTAAAATGCTCCGCCAAAGGAGTAGACACTGGTTTGCAATCCAACATATTGAATTTTTCAAGTACTTTGGTAATGTACTTACTTTGTGACAGCCATAGCTTGCCTCCAACCCCTGCCTCTCCTTATTTCCATCCCTAGGATCTTTTGTGCGTAACCAAGATCCTTCATGTCAAACTCCTTTCCAAGCAATGTCTTCAATTCCCGAATTTTTGACATGTCTTTACATGCAATTAGCATGTCATCAACATAAAGAAGCAAAAGGATGAGATTACCATCCTTGAATACATGAGTGTATACACAGCAATCAGATTCACATCTTCTATATCCAATCTTCATCATGAAAGAGTCGGGCGCTTGTTCCATTGCCTTGAGATTGCTTCAACCCATAGAGAGATTCTTTTCAGCTTGCAAACCAGATTTTCCTTGTTTGCTTCAATGAACCCTTTGAGGTTGGCTCATGTAGATGTCTCTCTCCAAATCACCATGGAGGAAAGCAGTCTTCACATCCATTTGCTCCACCTCCATGTTCTCTTGTGCTACTATGGATAGTAGTAGCCTTATAGAAGTGTGAGCCACTACCTGGGAGAGAAGATTTCATCATAATCAACTCCCTCCTTTTGTGTACTCCTTTGGCCACCAATCGAGCTTTGAATATGGTGGCTCCCTTCTCATGCATTTCTTCTTTTCTTCCTAAACACCCATTTGCTGCCAATAAGCTTGCGATTCTTGGGTTTAGGAACTAACTCCCAAACTGAGTTTTGGTGTAGAGATTCCATCTCTTGCATCATAGCTTCCATCCAACTTTCCCCGCTCCTCATTCTCACAGCCTCTTGAACGTGGTTGGTTCTTCTTCTTCACTAGCATTCAAAGCATAGTGAACTGCATCCTTGTCTCATCCAAACCTTTGAGGTGGTTTGATGGTTCTCTGGGCCTCGGACCGAGCTATAGATGATGGCTCCACCGCTTGAGCCTCTTCTTCTTCTTCTTGAGTTTGTTGTTGTTGTTGCCCCCGCATCTTCCTCCTCAATGTCAGACTCCACCTCCTCCCGAACGCCTTCACTGGCCGTTTTGTGAAGTCTTCTTGAACATCTTCTGAGTGGAACTTCAATGGTTGTTTCTTTCCCAACAACATCCTCCTTTGCCTCCTCGAATTTTGACTTTGTTCATAGGCATGGTCTTCTCTATCAAACACAACATCCTCGCTGAGTATCTTCTTTAGGTTCACATGATCCCATAGCTTGTAGCCCTTCACACCGCTCTCAACCGATGAAAATGCATTCAAGAGACTTTGGCTTCAACTTGGATCTTTCATCACTTGGAATAAGTGCATATGCACTGCATCCAAACACCTTAAGATTAGTATAATCAATTGACTTATTAGACCATACCTCCTCCGCACATTTGAACTCAAGATTTTGGAAGGAGATCGGTTAACCAAATAGGCTGCATGGTTAACTGACTCTGCCCAAAATGACTGGGCAATCCCGCATGAATCCTCATGCATCTCTCACGCTCCATGAGAGTTCTATTCATCCTCTCCGCTGCTCCATTTTGTTTGCCTTCTTCACTTCGTGAAAGTGCCTCTTAATGCCTTCATTCCCGCAAAACTCAAGGAACTTGTTGTCTTTATATTCACCACCATTGTCACTCCTTAGGATCTTGATCTTCCTTCCGGTTAGGTTCTCTACTTCCGCCTTCCACTCCTTGAATTTGGTGAAGACCTCAGATTTCTCCTTCATGAAGTAGACCCAAACCTTTCTGGAAAAATCATCCAAGAAAGTCACGAAGTAGCGAGCTCCACCCTTTGATTTAACCGTGATGGCCCCCATACATCCGTGTGAATATAATCTAGCACTCCGTGGCTTCCTTCCTCTTGTTTCGCTGCTTGAAAGCCACCTTAGATTGCTTTCCATGGTACAATATTTGCAGAACTCAAGCTTGCAACTTTGAACACCTTTCAACAACTTTCGGTTGTGTAGTTCCTGCATGCCCCTCTCACTCATGTGCCCTAGCCTCAAATGCCAAAGCCGAGTTTCATCCTCCGAGTCCTTGCTTGTGGATACAGCTGCTTCCAATTGTTATTGTAGTACCACACAATCTATATAGACAATTAGGTTGAATCTCTCCTTTCATAATCACAAGTGAACCTTTTGAGATTATGAGTTTCCTCCATTTGCTTTAAAATGAATAACCATTCTTATCAAGAGTTCCAAGGGAAATGAGATTCTTACGCAACTTTGGAATGTGCCTTACCATTCCAAGCGCCCTAACAGCCCCATCATGCATCTTCACCTTGATTGTACTGTGTTTTGACTCTACAAACCGAGCCATCCCCATTATAACTTCACCACCTTCTTTCCTTTCATATGTGTCAAACCACTCCTTGTTTGAGCACATATGGTATGAGCATCCGGAATCCTAAAATCCAATCGGAAGAGGAACACCTTGAAGAATTAGCAAATGCATTAGTTTTAACATTGCTATTAACACATAAAAGCTCACCATCACTTCTCTCGTGACTTCT
Source organism: Prunus padus (assembly GCA_024362665.1). NCBI lineage: Eukaryota > Viridiplantae > Streptophyta > Magnoliopsida > Rosales > Rosaceae > Prunus > Prunus padus. The sequence continues at coordinate 6,033,220 of JANFAM010000020.1, forward strand.
TCCACCGTGTTGGCTGCATTCTTCCCTTTGTTCTTTCTTCTCCTTCCATATGGGGCAATTTCTTTTCCAATGCTCCTTTGACCCACATTCAAACAACCTTCTTTTGCCTTGATTTGACCTTCCTCTCGTTGCCTTTCTTGCCCTCTTGCTTCTTTGAACGGCCTCTCTCCGGTCTTTGCAACTAGACCTTCACCTTGAGAGCTCTTCTCCTAACGTTGAGCCATCCTATGGTGTGTCATGATGTCTTGCACCACAAAGCTCAAAATCCGGAGTGACCTTCCCCGAACATAAGAGTGGTTCGGGCAGTGTTTATAGGACGGAGGTAAGGATGTGAGCAACATAAGAGCCTTATCCTCCGAACTATAATTAACTTCCATTCTCTCGGCAAGTCAGCAACACATCTATTGAAACTACTTAAATGTTCCATTAGATTACCTCCTCCTCCATCTTGAGATTTAGGAGTTCTTCCTTGAGGAAGAGCTTGTTGGATAGTGACTTTCCCCTGCAAACATCTCTTCGAAGCCCCATGTTTGCTTTTGCCGTATCCTTCATCACGTTGATGAGCACCTCATCGGAGAGAGGTAGTTTTCGATAGCTCCTCTAGCTAACTCATCAAGTACACTCCACTCCTCATCCTGTCATGCTTGTTGGCTTCCTTCCTTTCCAACTAACACAACGTGGAGGTGTTGTTGTGTGAGGGCTGATTTCATCCTTCGCTTGCCAAAGAGTGAAGTTCTCCTTCCCCGTGAAAGGCTTTAGCTCCACCTTCATGCTTGTTGCTTGTGGTTGCTTCACTCGTGGAATCGCTACCACTCAACTTCCTTGTCACTTGCCATCTTCAACACACTAGCACTCCAAAGAAAGAACTAGTGGCACACCGCCAACACACTGACATACCACTTGTTGTGAATTAAGACCAATTCACTCCCTTCAAGACCTTGTTGTTGATGGACTTTGACAAGCACAAGGATGAACTTGTTGCACACACACACACACACTCAGAAATTTAACCAAGAACAATGAACACAAGTATTTATAGAGGTTCAGCAATTTGCCTACGTCCCTCTTTGGTGATCCCCTTGAGAAATATCAATAATGAAGAAGGAGTTACGATTTGGCTTCACTGAAACCCCTTAGAACCCAAGCTCACTATCCTGCTTTTCTCTCTCACCCCCTTAGCTCACTCACTTGATACAAGATGCTCTCACTCTCTCTTGGCTTCCCAAATCTGAATGCAACACTTAGCACTTGCTCCAGCTCCTTTGTATCTACTTAAAGATAGAGAAAAGGAGCCACCCACATGTAACAAAACCAAATTCCTACCTCAAAACATGGATCCCTAATTTCGTGAAAGCATAAAGAGATAGGCTATCATACAACCCACTAACCTACCTAATCAATGTTTAGGACTTTTCTGGTGGTTTGCCAACCTGCCTTGACTTATACCAACGTTAGTTGCATGTGAATTGGTAGGGACCAATTAGAATCCAAAGAAGATGGCTGAAAACGTGTCAAAAAACAGCACAAAGATTTGCGCGCACTCCGTCGCCGTAACCGCGACCGTCGCTTATACCGCGTGGCTTCGCTAACGGATTCGCCGCATGCATCGGCCGCCGCAACTCGCGCGACTGGCCGCTTATACCGTAGCTACTTACTTCTCCTTCGCATGAAAACGACCGTCGCCCAAACTCGCTCATGACTGGTCGCTTCCTCCGATTCTTGTAACCTTAGGTGAGCCATTTTTCCAACAATTTCACCATGGCGAGCCTAAGCTCGAGAAGATTATTGCCTTCCGGACATCTTTAACTTCTTGAGAATCGTCCCGGATAACTCCCAAGAACTCCACTCAATCTCTAACATGGAACAAGATTGAGCAAGCTCAAGCAATGCTTGAACTTTGCAGTCATGGATCGGCTTTGTAGACAATCAAGCATTTCTCGATGTATGAACCTTCATTACCGCGATGTTCCATCATTCACCCAATCCCTTATCCGTGATATCGACATCAATGTGTTTGACCTTCCATGATACACTTGATTCTTGACCAAGCAAATTGCACTTTGACTCGTCACTTTGAATCACCACCATGTCTTGGGCTATCCTTAATTCCTTTGCCAATCTTCAGCCATACGCTTCCTTCAAGCTTCCGTGAGCGCCTTATATACTCCGCTTCAGTAGTAGACAAGGCACTAACCGATTGTAGCACTCAAGCCTCCAACTAATCGGGCCCTCCACCACAAGTGAAAACATATCCCGTGGTGGATCTCCTCTTGTCTAAATCCCCGCATAATCGTAGGCCACATACCCCGACACATGCTTTTCCTTGTTGTCTTGCAAACAATATTCCAAGCCTCTTAGTGCCTCTTCAAGTACCTGAGAATCCACTTCTGCTGTCCAATGAAGTTTGCCTGGATTCGCCATGTATCTTGACACCACACTCACGGCTTGAGCTAGGTCGGGCGCAGTGCAAACCATTGCATACATGAGACACCCTACCAAGCTTGCATATGGAACTTTGCTCATTTCTTCCTTCTCCTTATCCGTGGAAGGACATTCCTGCACTTATCTTGAAATGCTCCGCCAAAGGAGTAGACACGGGGTTTGCAATCCAACATATTGAATTTTTCAAGTACTTTGGTAATGTACTTACTTTGTGACAGCCTATAGCTTGCTCTCCAACCCCGTCTCCTTATTTCCATCCCTAGGATCTTTGTGCAGAACCAAGATCCTTCATGTCAAACTCCTTTCCAAGCAATGTCTTCAATTCCTGAATTTTTGACATGTCTTTACATGCAATTAGCATGTCATCAACATAAAGAAGCAAAAGGATGAGATTACCATCCTTGAATACATGAGTGTATACACAAAGAATCAGATTCACATCTTCTATATCCAATCTTCATCATGAAAGAGTCGAAGCGCTTGTTCCATTGCCTTGAGATTGCTTCAACCCATAGAGAGACTTTTTCAGCTTGCAAACCAGATTTTCCTTGTTTGCTTCAATGAACCCTTGAGGTTGGCCTCATGTAGATGTCTTCCTCCAAATCACCATGGAGGAAAGCAGTCTTCACATCCATTTGCTCCACCTCCATGTTCTCTTGTGCTACTATGGATAGTAGTAGCCTTATAGAAGTGTGTTTCACCACCTAGAGAAGATTTCATCATAATCAACTCTCCTTGCAGCACTTTGGCCACCAATCGAGCTTTGAATATGGTGGCTCCCTTCTCATGCATTTCTTCTTTCTTCCTAAACACCCATTTGCTGCCAATAAGCTTGCGATTCTGGGTTTAGGAACTAACTCCCAAACTGAGTTTTGGTGTAGAGATTCCATCTCTTGCATCATAGCTTCCATCCAACTTTCCTGCTCCTCATTCTCAACAGCCTCTTGAACGTGGTTGGTTCTTCTTCACTAGCATTCAAAGCATAGTGAATCGCATCCTTGTCCCATCCAAACCTTTGAGGTGGTTTGATGGTTCTTCTTGGCCTGACCGAGCTATAGATGATGGCTCCACCGCTCTTGAGCCTCTTCTTCTTCTTCTTGAGTTTGTTGTTGTTGTTGCCCCGCATCTTCCTCCTCAATGTCGACTCCACCTCCTCCCGAACGCCTTCGCTGGCTGTTTTTGTGAAGTCTTCTTGAACATCTTCTTGAGTGGAACTTCAATGGTTGTTTCTTTCCCAACAACATCCTCCTTTGCCTCAATTCTTGACTTTTGCTCATAGGCATGGTCTTCTCATCAAACACAACATCCCCTCACGAGTATCTTCTTTAGGTTCACATGATCCCATAGCTTGTAGCCCTTCACACCGCTCTCAAATCCGATGAAAATGCATTCAAGAGACTTTGGCTTCAACTTGATCTTTCATCACTTGGAATAAGTGCATATGCACGCATCCAAACACCTTAAGATTAGTATAATCAATTGACTTATTAGACCATACCTCCTCTCCGCACATTTGAACTCAAGATTTTTGGAAGGAGATCGGTTAACCAAATAGGCTGCATGGTTAACGCGACTCGCCCAAAATGACTTCAATCCTCGCATGAATCCTCATGCATCTCTCACGCTCCATGAGAGTTCTATTCATCCTCTCCACGCTGCTCCATTTTGTTGGGGCGTCTTCTTCACGGCAAAGTGCCTCTTAATGCCTTCATTCCCGCAAACTCAAGGAACTTGTTGTCTTTATATTCACCACCATTGTCACTCCTTAGGATCTTGATCTTCCTTCCTGCTAGGTTCTCTACTCCGCCTTCCACTCCTTGAATTTGGTGAAGACCTCTGATTTCTCCTTCATGAAGTAGACCCAAACCTTTTCTGGAAAATCATCCAAGAAAGTCACAAGTAGCTAGCTCCACCCTTTGATTTAACCGTGATGGCCCCCATACATCCGTGTGAATATAATCTAGCACCCCCGTGCTTCCTTCCTCTTTGTTTCGCTGCTTGAAAGCCACCTTAGATTGCTTTCCCATGGTACAATATTTGCAGAACTCAAGCTTGCAACTTTGAACACCTTTCAACAACTTTCGGTTGTGTAGTTCCCTGCATGCCCTCTCACTCATGTGCCCTAGCCTCAAATGCCAAAGCTGAGTTTCATCCTCCGAGTCCTTGCTTGTGGATACAGCCTGCTCCACCTCGTTATTGTAGTACACACAATCTATATAGACAATTAGGTTGAATTCTCCTTTCATAATCACAAGTGAACCTTTGAGATTATGAGTTTCCCTCCATTTGCTTTAAATGAATAACCATTCTTATCAAGAGTTCCAAGGAAATGAGATTCTTACGCAACTTTGGAATGTGCCTTACCATTCCAAGCGTCCTAACAGCCCCATCATGCATCTTCACCTTGATTGTACCTGTGCCTTTGACTCTACAAACCGAGCCATCCCCCCATTATAACTTCACCACCTTCTTCCTTTTCATATGTGTCAAACCACTCCTTGTTTGAGCACATATGGTATGAGCATCCGGAATCCAAAATCCAATCGAAGAGGAACACCTTGAAGAATTAGCAAATGCATTAGTTTTAACATTGCTATTAACACATAAAAGCTCACCATCACTTTCTCGTGACTTCTTCCACCGTGTTGGCTGCATTCTTCCCTTTGTTCTTCTTCTCCTTCCATATGGGGCAATTTCTTTTCCAATGCTCCTTTGACCCACATTCAAACAACCTTCTTTTGCCTTGGATTTGGACCTTCCTCTCGTTGCCTTCTTGCCCTCTTGCTTCTTTGAACGGCCTCTCTCCGGTCTTTGCAACTAGACCTTCACCTTGAGAGTTCTCTCCCGAACGCTTGAGCCATCCTATGGTGTGTCATGATGTCTTGCACCACAGGCTCAAAATCCAGAGTGACCTTCCCTAACATAAGAGTGGTTCGAAAGTGTTTATAGGACGGAGGTAAGGATGTGAGCAACATAAGAGCCTTATCCTCCGAACTATAATTAACTTCCATTCTCTGCAAGTCAGCAACACATCTATTGAAACTACTTAAATGTTCCATTAGATTACCTCCTCCTCCATCTTGAGATTTAGGAGTTCTTCCTTGAGGAAGAGCTTGTTGGATAAAGTGACTTCCCCGCAAACATCTCTTCGAGCTTCTCCCATGTTTGCTTTGCCGTATCCTTCATCACGTTGATGAGCACCTCATCGAGAGGTAGTTTTCATAGCTCCTCTAGCTAACTCATCAAGTACACTCCACTCCTCATCCTGCCATGCTTGTTGGCTTCTTCCTTTCCAACTAACACAACGGGAGGTGTTGTTGTGTGAGGGCTGATTTCATCCTTCGTTGCCAAAGAGTGAAGTTCTCCTTCCCCGTGAAAGGCTTTAGCTCCACCTTCATGCTTGTTGCTTGTGGTTGCTTCAGCCTGCTGTGAACTGCTACCACTCTCAACTTCCTTGTCACTTGCCATCTTCAACACACTAGCACTCCAAAGAAAGAACTAGCACACCGCCAACACAAACATACTCACTTGTTGTGAATTAAGACCAATTCACTCCCTTCAAGACCTTGTTGTTGATGGACTTTGGACAAGCACAAGGATGAACTTGTTGCACACACACACACACACTCAGAAATTTAACCAAGAACAATGAACACAAGTATTTATAGAGGTTCAGCAATTTGCCTACGCCTCTTTGGTGATCCCCTTGAGAAATATCAATAATGAAGAAGGAGTTACAGATTTGGCTTCAATGGAAACCCCCTTAGAACCCAAGCTCACTATCCTGCTTTCTCTCTCACCCCTTAGCTCACTCACTTGATACAAGATGCTCTCACTCTCTCTCTTGGCTTCCCAAATCTGAATGCAACACTTAGCACTTTTGCTCCAGCTCCTTTGTATCTACTTAAAGATAGAGAAAAGGAGCCACCCACATGCAACAAACCAGCCTACCTCAAAACATGGATCCCTAATTTCAGAAAGCATAAAGAGATAGGCTATCATACAACCCACTAACCTACCTAATCAATGTTTAGGACTTTTCTCTGGTGGTTTGCCAACTGTCTTGGACTTATACCAACGTTGGGGTTGCATGTGAATTGGTAGGGACCAATTAGAATCCAAAGAAAGGGCTGAAAACGTGTTTAAAAAACAGCACAAAGATTTAGGCGCGCAATCGGTCGCCGTAACTCGCGATCGTCGCTTTATACCGTGGCTTCGCTTAACGGATCTGCCTGCATGCATCGCCGCCGTAACTCGCGACCGGTCGCTTATACCGTAGCTACCACTTCTCCTTCGCATTTGAAAACGACCGGTCGCCAAACCTCTCGCGACCTGGTCGCTTCCCTCCGATTCTTGTAACCTTAGGTGAGCCATTTTTCCAACACGTATCTTCCTAGCACGAGACCTTTTGGGAGCTCACTGGCTTCGGATTCATTGGAACTCCGAAGTTAAGCGAATTGGGGCTAGAGCACTCCCAGGATGGGTGACCCACTGGGAAGTTGCTCGTTAGTTACCAGAAACAAAACCATGAGGGCGAGGCCCAAAGCAAACAATATCATACTAGGAGAGTCGGGTCGTGACACATGCTAGATAGATATTTGAAGTCACCTGACTAGTTTAGATTACAAAGAACTAAAACATCATGTATCAACACCAAGACATGATATAAGCAATTCATAGGCACATAGCTAACTTGAACAAAACTTAGTGTAGATGACTAGTAGCCATGACTAGTCATCTAGTACAACTTTCTGCAAACCTTTAACCAATTTGTCACACACTTGGCATACATTCAAAGAGCAAACAAACACACATAATCACGTTCAAAATCAACACCACATCTTGGTCATTCGGAAACCCACCACTTGGGAAAAACTGGAAGTCATCAATATGACTAGACATATCACTAAGCAAAGAAGATTCTTACAGAGAATACATACACAAGCTCAAGAATTCCTAGATCTATTTAGGAAACAACTCTACCTCTTTGTGCAACCTTCTTCTCTAGCTCAACCAAGCTAGGAACTAGTTCTTCATGGAAATGGCATCTTCAGCTCCAACTTCTTCACTCCATGGCACCAAATGCTCAGCTCAGGTTCGAAAAAGAACAATGGAATATATATATTCAAATTGAAAAAGGATTGATCCCTTCAAGAAACCATATTTTTGAAGAAGCCCATCAAGAATCTGACCTAGATCTATATGTTTTTTTTTTAAGTCGAAAGACCTAGATCTAGATGTATCAAATGCTAGATGAAGAGGTTGAAGAACAAAGCAGATTTCAAAAACAGTTTGAAATTCTCAGTTTGAAAACCATGACCTCACCAAGTAGAAAATACATAGTAACAGTTTTACTCTAAAAAGTTCTCAATGGGTGAAGTAGAATTTAAAAACATAAGCAGCTTTCAAAATGAAATCTTGAAAACCCATTTCTATGTCATGAACACTCTCACAAGAAGAGGCAGCGCTACAAAAAGATGCTCTCAACAATGTATTGATTTAGATTCGAAAATAAGAATCAATCTCTTCAAGATTTCTATGTCATGAACACTCTCACAAGAAAAGGCAGACCCTCAAAAAGATGCTTTTAACAATGTTTTGATTTTTATTCAAAAATAAGAATCAATCTCTTCAAGATATCATCATCTTGAAGAAATCAATATAGAATCTTAGTCTGAAACTATATGTATGCATGAATGAAATGCAAGACTAAATTCATATTTAGAAATAGATGTAAATTTTATAAATCAAAATCGTGAAAAATCCATTTCTGCACCAAGAACACTTTCACCCAAACCAAAGAGAAAACCAAGTTTTTCAAAATGATGCAAATGAAAGTGATGAAAGATTAAAACTCCATATAACAAAAGAAAATTTTGAGAAATGATTTTCAATGAAAGCCCCAAAAAGAATTCAAGAATCCATGATCTCTTCTCCCAAAAAGCAAAACCTAATTTATGCCCAATGTCTCACTAGAACTCTCTCTCAAAGCCCATATGAAAATTGTAAAATGAGAGAGTTAGTGAGTTTATACCAGCTCCAGCATTTTCGGTAAAATTTGGCAAGCTAAAAGGACACTTGGCAACAAATGCTTTGAGTTATAATAGGAGAAATATAGAAAAATAACGTGCTTGGAAGCATTTGGCCTATATGGCTGGTCACCTAGAAAAAGTATTTTGATGCAGATGATGATTTTCTTAATGGTGCCCATTATAAATAAATGCACATTACTTTAGTTTTGTAGCCTCATAAGGTCTTCAATGTACTTCAACTTTGTAACAAATACCAAGTCCTAATTTTCTAAAAATGATGAGCTAAGAGAAATTACATGAAAGTGTACATTTTGTAAGGAAGCCAATTCTAAGAATCTGAAACCTAACACAACTAAATAGCTATCTTTTGCTTTGATCCATTACTTGTTCCGTACGTGTCTCTCTATTTTTCTTTCTATTCTCTCGTGCTTCCTTGGCTCAAAAAAAGGGTATATCATATAATTAAATTTATCGTAGCTCGACTCGGATATCAATAAAATATATACAAGTATACTATAGCAGCAGTCGTAAAAGTAAAGGAAAATAATTTTCCATTTAGAAAACAAATTCAAAGTAAAGAGTAATCTTTGTTGATACACTTACCAACATACATGCAGAAGTAAAAAATAAATACAAAATACAAAAGAAATTTATGGACTAATTTTTTGAGAAGCTTTCCTATTTTTCTCCTTCACTTCCCTCCCTTCTTCAGTGGATGGACTCGGATCCTCGTTTTGTCGTCAATGCCTTAAACAACACAAAACCTTAAGTTAGAATTAAAATGTGCGAAACTAGTCATTGGAATATGTATACATCTGGAAGAATCAAAAGTAGATTTCATGGAGTGTATGAAAGTTCATATCGACGACTGTGTTAGAAGAAATAGGAGTTTCAAAAATTAGGGTGCTTTTGGTACTTTATGAAATCTATGCTGGCAAATATTTGATTTGGTATTAACAACCTTAAGCTATTCTCTTTCTTTATGGACACAAACATTCATGCTTATTCATCCACATGATACCTAAAATTGCATATTTTAAAGGTATTTTAAGATTTATCACATTGATTTCTTTTCACCCCCTAATTGGATCAAATAATATTTTTTTTCTTTGGTTGAAATGAAGAGGAATTCGACCAACTACTCCCCTTAGTTGATCTAATTTCTAGTTTTTAGGGCATTCGATTACGGATTTTAACATGAAATCCACATAAGTTTTTAATCCATATGTATGAATAAACGCATGAAAAGACATGAATTGAAATAATTTTCATTTTCATTTCTCATAAGTAAACATGCATACTATAAAGGTTAAAGTGGAATTTGGATAACATATGGTCAGTTTCTCATTATCATAAACTTCTATTGTTTATTTCACTTTCAATCTGAAGTGTGTATATCACTAGTACTTTAAAAAATTCTCTCCTTTATGGTTTGATATGATACTCAATCTAGAACCTCCCAGCCTTAGGATTGGCAAGTAACTTGAAAGCATCTTCAGACAGATTGATCGTTCCACAACCTTTTGTTTGACAGTCCACAATTATAACCGTAGCATTATGATTTTTATCTTTACAAGGTTCTGATATTCCACTATAATTTATGGCCCCAATACAGCGGACCTTGTAATAGTGACCACACGCTTTCTTGTTCTTCCATATATAACATCGCTCGCAGCTGCACAGGCTAAAATAGGCGAAAAACATCATATTTAATATTTGGAGCTTCGACCTATACAAGCTCTTTTTGTCAACGAGTAAGAGGGAATATGAGTTTCAGACGTCTTTCAATATTGGAAAAAGAAGTATCACTAGATCAAGAGTTAGTTTGTAACTTTGTATGTATAAGCTGACATTAAACCTTATCAAAAAGAAGTTTGACATCAAATTAAGTATACAATCTTGTATTTTTGTTAGTGTTATTACCTATATATAGGCAAGAGTACAGTCAAAACAGTTTTTCTCTGTCTACACACTTGGTGATGAGACATTATATTATGATAATATAGAATTTCTTTCTAAATTAATTCCAAATTAAATTCATTTCAACACGATAAAAATTGGGGTTATAAATGTGAGTAAGGTTAGTTGGACATGTCAGTTAGATTAATTTAGAGTAATTTAGACTATTGCTTGTATAAATAAATAAACAAGATAAAAAAATGGAGTGGGTTAAAACCTTACAAAAAATAAAAGAAAGAAACCCTAAATCCTAAATTTAAAATCCGAAATTAAATTTATTCCCTAATTAAAACCTAAAATTTGAAAATCCATGAATTAGAAACAAACCATAAGTTAGAAGAAGACGAAGAATTGAACAAGAACAAGAGTTAAGAACTTGACTGGGCTTTAAAATGGGTTTTTATTTTTGGTCTGAATACGTGGAACTTGGAACAACTGAGCTGCCTCAACCATGACTTGTGCGGGCAAAGCTGAAACTGAAACCCTTCAACCCAACTTGATGGGCTTTGGTATAAAACAACTAAAACCCTTTTCAACCAAGTTGAAGAAACTTTAAGTTTTGTTTGCAATTTTTTTTTTTTTATAAAAAAAGAACAGAATCCTAAATTAGTAAAGTTGTACAAGATCTTGTCAAGAACTATCTTCATTTGAGTCCACTACAATATGTTGGAAATATTTTTGCTCACCACTTTAGCTGAAGGTGTATGCTCACCACCATTCTTAATATTTGATACGTGTATATAGGCATATTCATAGTTAATTTTTTACTTTGATTTATGTAACTATAGTTATGCTTATGAACACGTGTAAAGTGTTGAAAATGATGGTGAGCATACACCTTGAATTAAAATGGTGACCAAAATTTAAGGTGTGACCAATTTTAGTCAAATCTCAATTCTATATGCGCCTCATTGCTTGGCTTCCATAATTTAGTGCAATTGGAGATTTGATCTTGTCATGTTAAACATGTGAGGAGGAGCAAGGGACAGCACCTAAAATTAGTCAAATCACACTGATGGTATGCAGTCAATCATGAGATTAGGATTAAGGAAACAATTTTTTTTCTTTTTAATTTAATGGAAGTAGTGACGCAATTCTCATAACATTTTTATTTATTTTTTGCAATAGGGGAGAGGAAATTCGATCTTGGAAACTCTTTCAACATTTAGGATAAAAGAACCGTTAAACCAAGAGTGAGTTAGTGTTTCTCATAACGTTTCTATTAAAGCGAAAGTGTTTGTTGCTAGCAAGTATTTGTGACAGTGCACTATCTTGATAAAAATATGCATCTGCTTAAAGCATATATTTACAACACACACTAGATAATATAAACATTTTCAACTCATCGAATGCTTATGCTTTCTTCTCATGCCATTTGCCATTTAACCAAAAATTTCCTAAATGCTTAATTTCATCAATAGAAAGCATATCATTACTAATCTTATTTTCAGCCAGTTACATCTGTTCAGTAGTTATTTCTGATAAACCTTTAAGGCTAGGCCCAGTATGCCCATGACCACCACAGCATTCCTGCATGTAGCTTTTGCAGCACCCTCCTACTTCTCTCTTCTCTAATACACAAGCATGAATTGCCACCGATTTCGAGCAACACGCTTCCTCTTCTCTTCTCCCTGAACTGATGCAAGAGTGCGTAGGGGATGATTCTGTGTGGTCATTGCCCGGTACAATATCAATGGTTGTGTGAGGAGGTGTTTTTTCATCTAGATTATGGTGGTGGTGCTGATGATCACAGCTTGTTCCAGCCAATTTTCCTGATGCTTCATTGCCAATATGATCTTTGCCACAATGGGTTGGGTGGCAATGACCAAAACTTGCCAAGTTTTTCCTTTCCTCCAAAGGAAAAGCAGAATGATTGCAGTGTTTTGCCTCATGGAGTCCATGACCTTGCTTTGTGCCATGCTCTTTGCCACAGTGGCTTGAGTGGCAATGAGCAGTGCTTGCAGATTTCTGGCTTACCTCCAAAGGAAAAGCAGAACGATTGCGGCGATTCTCCTCATGGAGCCCATCACCTTCATTTCCGCTATGCTCTTTGCCACAGTGGGTTGAGTGGCAATGACTATTGCTTATAGGGTTTTGGTTTTCCTCCAAAAGAGTAGAATGGTTGCAGTGTTTTTCCTCATGGATTTTATCACCATCTTCTGCACATGAGCTCAAATTGTGAGGGCTTGAACAACCATGGTTGTGTTTGTTCTGTGACTCCAGATCACGATTGAGTTTCGTGCAGCTTGCTCCATCACAATGCCTTGCCTCATGTAAGTCATCATTGTGCTTATGATTACCGGGCAAGCTCGAATTCAAAGGACTAGGTTGGCATTCTGATCCACACTTCTGAGAAGAGCACTTTTGAGGCTTGCAGGCTTTTACAGCTTTGCTCTCAGAGCAACAATCCTGATTTTTGTGAGAGTGGCTATGTCCATGGCTTCCATGTTTATGAGCATGTGGCGCAGAAGAATTTTTTCCACATTTGCCTCCATGCTTTTGGGTTCCTTTTAAAAGTAGCATGCTGTTGAGGATCACAAGCATGCATGTCCCAACATCAGCAAGAACTGCCGCCCAAACAAGTGGATGACCTGCAAATCCCAGTGCAAGGATTGCAACCTTAGTAGTGATTGACAAAACCACATTCTGAATCACTTTTCTATTAGCTCTTCTGGCAAGCTTGACTGCTTTTGCTAGTTTTCTGATGTCATTTGACAGTAGAATTATGTTCCCAGTTTCTTGAGCAAGGGCTGATCCGGAGATGCCCATTGAGATACCGATATCAGCTGTAGCTAAAGCTGGGGCATCGTTGATACCATCTCCGACCATCGCTGTACTTCCTTCTGTCTTAAATTCTGTAATGATTCTTGCCTTGTCTTCAGGTAGAAGTTCTGCATGGACTACCTCGAGAGCTTGCTTAAGCTGCACATCAGATAAATTTTCTACTCTTATTAGCTAATTTTTTCTTAATTTGAAAAGAAATAATAAAGTGATCCATTAACTGAGTTCAATCACAGCATAGCAATTTTTAACAAATCAGTTTTGGCTGCAAATGGAGGTTAATTGCCAGAAATAATTCATAGCAACTGAGCTTTCCATTTGTTCCTTGACTTGATTCAGTTAACAAGACATTACTGCAAATTCTCTGATCATCTCTGAACAACATGTTATACCAGATTAGGCAAACCCAAAAGACTTATTGAATTGCTAGAAAGACATCAACCAAGAGGGTAAGCAAAACACTAACAAAGGATAAATAAATACATAAAAGCATTCCAGTTTGGTTCGGGCATTAGATAGATCCATCACCCTAAAACATGTGAATCCAAGTGGCTATAACGAAGACTAGTTGTGTGTGCGCGCGCGCTCGTGTGTGGATATATGTATATGAGGGTAGAAAATTAGAAATAATGCACCTGCTCATTTGTATGCAATGCTGCAGCATGACTATCTCCTGTGAGCATAGCTGTTTTAATGCCTAACTTCTTCAGCTCCCTGCAAGCCTCTGCAGCCCCAGATCGACAAGTATCAGATATTGTAAAGATTCCGGCAGGGATTCCTCCAGAGTATATGTATCCAATGGTCTTCCCACCCTTACCACCTTCAATAGTTGGAACTGAAATTTCAAAAAGAACTAATGATGAGATATCCAGAAAGAAAAATACACAGCTTAAATGATATACGCACTACTTGCACTAATTGGAGGTTTCTGTTTGTAGTTCTGCAAAAAAAGAATTTAATGGCATTCACCTGTTTCACAATTAGCTCTCAAAGCTATTTTTCTGTTTCCAATATAGATATCTTGTCCATCAATTTTCCCATGAATGCCTTCCCCAGGAAAATTTTGAAACTCCTCCACATTTTCAGGTTTTGGCTCAACCGAATGCGATCTTCCATAGCCAACCAGTGCATCTGCCATTGGATGACTTGACTTCCTCTCAATGCTTGCAACCCTTCAAACAAATTTTGAGAAATATTAACAGACTAACCAATATTAACTGTGAAGCAATGTAAAACAGAGTTTTGTTTGTGTTTTTTCCAGTATGTTGACGAATAAGAGTTGTAGTCTGTACCAGTAAAGCAATGTGTTCAAGCTAATGTCATCACGAAGAGACTGAAAATCCATCACCACAAATTCACCACTTGTTATTGTACCAGTTTTGTCAAAAGCCATGATCTTGACTTTAGCCAGAATCTCAATGTAGTCACCCCCTTTGATTAGAAGACCAGACGTTGCCGCTTTTGTAAGGGTACAGAAAGTCACAACAGGTGTAGAGAGGATGAGAGCACATGGACATGCGCTCACTAACACAACCAAAGCTAAGTGAAACCATTTGCTCCAATTATGGACATGTAATGCCGCTGGAATCACGGCAATAGAAACAGAAATGACTAGGACCGCTGCAGAACGACACCAGGAAATGTATGAGTGGAAGTGTTTGCGTGCTCTTAAGTATTAAAGGAACAGGGGAAGCTGGTTAATAGTAGAAAAGAGAAGAAAATATATGGAAGTTTCCATAACAGAATTTCTATGACCAGGAAATCAAATGTATGGAAAGTAGACTAACCTGGGGTATAAAACTTTGCACATTTGTCAATGAATCTCTGAGTTCTGGTTTTGCTGTTTTGAGCCTCTTCCACAAGTTTTGCCATTTTAGCAACAGCGCAGTCTTCAGCTAAGGCTGTAGTTTTCACACTAAGGTAACCTTTAAAAGAAAAACTAGATTTGTTAGGAAAAAGGAAAAAGAAAATAAACATAACTCTTTATTTTTCATCTTCTAATAGAGGGAGGGAAGTAGGGAGGGAGATTTATGTTACCACTGAGATTGATGGTGCCAGCCCAAACAGTTGAGTCCTTTTCTTTGGCAACTGGATAGGATTCTCCAGTTAGTGTCTTCTCATCCACTTCTCCTTTGCCTTCAACAACTATCCCATCAATTGGGATAACTTCACCAGCCTTAACAGCAACAGTTGTGTTCAACTTGACCTCGTCGACATCCACAACCTCACCAGTTTCTGCTAAGACTGCTTTCTGAGGAGCCATGCTCATCAACGACGACATCACGGCTTTCGCCTGAGTACATAGGATGATCAGAATTTACAATCTTAGATTATTGGTCTTTCAAACATGGTGATAAGGGCATGAAATTAGGTTCCTTCTTAAATTTTTCATACAAAGATTGATTTATTCACTGGTCAAGAAGCAATGGGGGCAAATGTTGGAAAGTCATAAAGCACTATTCAAGATTACAAGAGAAGGATGAGTTTAATGCTAACCCTGTGACCTGCCCTTGACTCAAGCCACTCAGCAATGGTGAACAGAAAGACAATAGTTCCAGCTTCCATATAGTCACTCAAAGCAATTGTCCCAATCACTGTCAAAAGAACGTTACATCATGTATCAGTTACCAATACCAGTATATAACAAAAACACACCTATGAACCAAAAAAAAAAAAACAGAGCTATTATCTATATAGATATACAAACAAACACAACTAAAGTATTGGACATTACTTCAGGCATCTATTATTTTTCCTGCAAATTCTAGATATAGCATTAAGGTATGGCCAAGAGTTATGTACACTATGATTTCATCCTGAGGCTAAGTTACTATCAGATCAACCTTTTAAATAGCCTAATGATCAACTAATGAACTGAATAGATTATTTAATTTGGGTTCCAGCAAGAGCGTGCAATTTATTAGTCAAAATAAAAAATAAAATTATGGGTTCTTTTATATTTGATATTATACCATAACAATTAAATTAATCTTATAAAAATAACCCATAAAACTGTTCTTCCTCACAAAAAAAAAAGTTCCATAAAACTGTCCTTCTAATTTTCTAAAACTACCATCTTCGAAAGTAAACTCCACTTAAATTTACCATCTTGGAAATTAAGAACTGATTAACCCACTAATTTTTTTTTATATAACAGCTTTGCTTTTTTGAGCCAAATTAAATGATTCTCCATGTTGGTTATTTTGTCTATCTTCGTTATATTTTTTTTCAATATATTACAAGTCACATGATGAGAAAGAGAAAAAAACAGATGCAACGAAATGGAATCCAATGAGGTGATGAAAGCATGAGTGGGAAATGCAATAGAGGACTGAATTAGGTAGGTAGCTAAGGTAGGCAAAACATATGGGGCACGAAATGGAGAGCCAAGAGCTTAGGCAACAACAAAAATGGAAAGCCAAAAAATGAGCTAGGCCAACGAAATTATTATCAGACTTCAAGCCTAACAAGAAATGGGGAAGCAGAAATATGTCGTCTTCTGATAGGAAAAACAGACACGAAAACTGATACTTTTGACAAAATCCATTCAAACTCTTTAACCCATACATACTATGCATATCCATTCAAAGTGCAAAAAGCCAAAGACTACATAAATTTAGGTATTTGTTGCATGTATCATCAAAATCATGTACTGCGTAAACGTGACGTTTGGATTGCTGTTCACAAATTAAAGATATCTTTGCAAAGGGACTTGTGATGTGTTGCTATTTTTTTCAACAAAAAGCCAAAATAAAAAAGATGGAATTTTGGATGTAACCCAAGAGAAAAAAGAAAAGGAAAGGATAAAAAAAAAAGATGGGGTTTTGGTTAGTTCGGTTTGGCGGTGTGGGGTGTGGGCAACCAATTTTAAAACCAAGAGCTCGGTACCCAAAAAAAACACACAAAATGGCATGTCTACATTACAACAAAGAACAATCTTGTAATTTGCAAAGAAACTTTAAACTATTATAAAGCAGCGGACCCAACTTTAGTGTACAAATAATATTAGTTTGACCAATAATTTAAAGGAAAACCAAGTTTGATTTGTCCCATGTTATACCAAGCTTTTGATCATGATCATGATTAAAATGTTTATCTGCCTTGTCCTAAACTAGGGAAAAAAATCATGAATTTTGAAAATTTTATTTATAATTAATTAAAAGAATCTATAAAAATAAACATACAAATTGAGAATATTGAAACATTCAAAATACCAAAAATACACAATTAAAATAAATAAATAAAGAAAAATTTTAGTTGGCATGAGTGTGAGTATATATATATTTTTAATATGAAGTTTAAATTTCTCTAATTTACAAAGTAGGGGATTCGAATTTAGTAAAAAAAATGGCAGACTTACTGTCCCGACCAATTGACCTAACCCATATGTACTAAGTGAATATATCATTAATAAAGCTAAAATTACTGACTAAGTAAAACATAATTATTATTATGTAAAATGCAATGGAAAAAGAAAAGAAAATATTAATGTTAAAAATTTGACGTACCAGCAACGATAACAAGAATGTTGATGTCTAGCCTGAGATGCCGAATGGCCGCCACGCCTTTCATGGCAATGGGGAAAATGCCAACGACCACCGCTCCAAGAGCCAACCACCCCAAGGGCCGATATGCATACTTCAAAAATGATAGCAGAAGTAGCACGCCACTGGCAATTGCATATGGACTTGGCCACTTTTTCTTGTAATTGTCCTTTGCCCCATACAATCTCACATTTGCTTCTAGCCTTGCTTGGTTTAATGCCTTAACTGCCGTCATCAAGAACCCATAAATTAATTATGAGAATATTGAATACATGTGAATTTGAAAATCTGTTCTAATTAATGATTCAGTTTCACAGTCTGATAATATAAACATCTGAGGAGATAATTGAGATAATCAGATCAATACATGTAATCACAGAGAACAAAATAAAATTTTAAAGAAAAAATAGAAAAAGAAAGAAAATGGTTTTTATTGTCTTTTAACAAGGGGATTTTGGTCCACAAAATATGATATTGTTTCAATTATTTGATGTGCCGTATTTATCCATAAATATAAATTAAATGTAGCTTTCGGTGTCGTATTAAATTCTTGCACTACCAGAAATGTGATTATACGCCTGTTGGAAAGTGTTTCTTCATAAAAGAGTTTCCAAGTAATAATTTTGTAAACAAAAGTCATTGTCATAACTTTTCTGCTAAATAAAGCAATAAGTACTTTTAGTTATTTGATAGCAGTTTTAGCTTTTCTAATCTCTATCTCTCCGCAAGTAATTGAGATCACCGTGGCGTGTGAACTCTCCTATGAATAAGGTGTGGGTCACGCACGATACAAAGTGAACGCACACAACTCTTTTAAGTGTCGACGCAGTGTGACAAGTGTGCGTATACAAATAACTTTCCGTGAATAAATATCTTAAATCTTTTTTTTCCTTCTAAAATTTTGCCTCTTAACTATAGTCGAGACTCACACCAAGGGTGTGAGATATTTAACAATTAATATTATACATGGAGCATAGGTAGGTAAAAACGTACGAAGAATAATCACCAACTAAAAGCTAAATAACGTACAAAGAAGTTAAAAAAGAACAGAGATTGAGAACAGTTACGTCGAACAAAAGTTGATGGGGTGTTCACAATGAAAAAGATGCTTTTGATACAAACCAATCATCAAAAAAAAGTGTTTCTAAAAAAATGCAAACTTTATTTTAAATAATTTGAAAAGCAAATAGTATATGAAAGTTGGGTAAAGCAATAAAGCATTCAAAGCGTCATCATCCTATCTTTTTTCTTGATGATATACTACAAGCTGCCGATTCACCAATCACTACCACACCAAAAGTACATGGCCACCTTTCTTTCTTTCCTTTTTTTTTTGGTTCAAACCGCTTTTTAGAATTATTAGGCTTTAGCAAATGAAATAGAAAGGCTAATGAATTTGTTTTGTTTTAGATTTGAATTTAAGCTTGTTCTTTGGCCTTTTCCTAATTATTTTCCAATTTATTGGCTAAAAACCAAAATTCCCTTAATTTTTGTTGTGCAAGCAATACCAGAAATCTACCATAATATGGCACAAATATATACTAAAGAGAGGCACTGTTTGGGTCGCACTCGAGTGGCGGTCGGGTCTTAATCATTGACGCATGTGGATCCGCTTATGCATCAATGACTGAGAACAGCTCACTCGCGCGCGCACACGACTGCTTTTAGTAAAATCTATATTAATGAAGACGGAGAAATGTTAAAAATTTGTAACAATCATGATTAAGAAGACAGGAAAGATCCTAGTCCCATCTGTGCCCCATGGGGTATTGCAGGGCTCTATGGTGATTGGTCAGGCAAGAGCCTTGAAAATAAAGTAGCACTTGTCACAATTAATGGAACAAAAATAACATGAACTAGTCTATAATTTGAGAGACAATTAATTATTTGGATACTTACCAATTTGAATCTGGGAAATGAGGAGGCTATCATGGACAACAATGACAGTTCTAGTAGGCACAATCACTGACACCTCTTTCACACCCTCAAGAGGCTTCAGGATATTCTCAACCAGAGGAACTTCTGATGAACAGCACAACCCCAGCACATCAAAGTAGCTTTTCTGAAACTTTTTGGCTGCTGCCTTGTCCTTGTCCTGGGCAGCCATAATGATTTTCTCCCTACTTCTGCAACCACAGAGGACATAAGAAAGAGAAATAATCAATTTTTTCTGTTGGGTTTATTCTTCTTCCAGCAGGGCCATTGTCAGAGCATAGAACAAAACTAATGCTGTGTTCAAATTAATTTGAGAAAATTAAAGTTCTGCAAATCAAAGGGTCAGAAATTATTTGTCTGAGAGAGAGAGAGAGCTGTGAAAGAAAGATGGTGAATTAAGAAGGTAGAAGAAGAAAACCAAAACCAAGTTGTATCTTTTCAATGACAGAAGATATCAAAACTCAAAATGAAGAATTGAAGAGGCTGGTAAAAAGCAATAACCTTGTAGCTAATGGAAGGCTTCGAGTTTCTTGAAGCTTAGCAAGATGCAGGGGTTGGAAGTTTTAATAAGTAGATGGAAGTTGTGGTGGGTTGGGTTCATATAAGAATAGGGAAGGAATGTAACTTATAAAGACATGTACACAGAAATAATATTTGATATTAATGAAGAATTCTCCCAACTAAAACAACTTTCCTTGATAGGAATAATTGGTTCACCTTTCTCTTGTGGGTGAGACACAAATAGTGGAGAATCAATTGAGGGAAAAATATGGAATCCACATGTGAATCCACATTGTTTTTATAGCCTCAGGTATATGTGCTCAACCTGATTGAGATTTTAAATATATAAATATATAGTAGAGCGATTCCTCAAATAATTTTATTTGAATGCTCGAGATGACCAAATTACCACCTCAAACTTCGTCATCTAATTGAAATGCCTTAATGATTTTAAATTTTGAAAAAAAATATTATCCTCCCTTTGCTACTTTTTCTTTTGCTTGTCTTTTTCCTCTTTTATGTTAGCCTCTAAAGTGTATTTGACCGAGGTCTTCTGGTATCAAGTTTCTTTCAACATGGTACCCGTTAAAAAACATAGGAAATTTGATTTTGGTAGAAAACAAATGTCATGTGCATGCATTTTGTGTAGTTTTTGTCCTCTTGGGTGTTTACTTTTGTTTCACTTTTCAGCTTTTGACCTAGATGAAAATGTAAAAACAAATTAATTTACTTTTAATATTGAAAATATTTTTTCAAACATATACGTATAATCTTTTTTATTATCACCTCAAACAAATTAATATTAAATTGCCCAAACTCGAAGCAGTTGATTTCTGCCCAATTATGAGGCCTATTTCTAAAGCAACCATTTACACGCTAGAATTCTAAGAAAGAGACCTGGTGCACTATAAGCAGAGCACAGTAGTCCACTTTCCCTTTCAGGTATGATGTTACGCACAGCTGATCTCCTTCTAAAAGTTTTACGATAGTGCCATATACCAATCGTGACCTTAACCAATGAAGCAGTTTCGGCGTACAAATTTATATCATAATTGCGCTAGTCCTATGCCTAATACTTCCCTTTTCTTCATCTAAATGCTTGCATCAACAGAAGTAAGTGGTGTCATAGTCAAGGAGGAAATTAGGAATTTATTAACGGTTGGGCTAGCTAAAGTTATTAACTTAAAATATAATGATCATTTTTTTTTACTTACAATGTCTATAGGCTTTATATAAATAAAAGTATACATTAGTATAAACCATGCTAGTTATAAACACAAGAAAAAAATAGAGCCATATTATTCATGAAAGGAAGAATTTCATTTAGAAAAATGGTTCTCTTTTGGAGACAAATCAATGAAAAAAATAAAAATTGGAGAGTTAGAGCACTTCCACCGCAACGGTGGAAGGCAGGCAAGGGCTGACTTTTGCCTCAAAAAAAATTCCAGCACGCAAAGGCCCAGGCGGGCAAGGGCTGGACCCACCCAGCCAGGCGGGCCCAGAGGCAAGATTTGCCTGCGGGCTTGCACTGGTTTCTTGATGTCGGTGATGACATTAGCAACCCAAAAAAATTTAAAAAATTGAAAAAAAAGGAAAAAAAATCTGAAAAATTCCAAAAATTCAGAAACATTTTTTTATACATAAAATTAAAATTAATCCCATGTGAAAATCTCATACATAAAATTTTATTTGAAATTTGATATGAGAATTTTATAATAAATAATGACACGTGGCAATAGAAAATCTTATCCAAATTAATTGTTTAAGTATAAAATAGAGGAAAAATAATTAAAATGAATAGTAATTGCCCTTACCCTTGCCTTTTGGGGTGGAGCTACAAAAGGCAAGGCCTGTCACAATTCACGTGAATAGTGGTAGCCCTTGCCTCCCCTTGCCCTTGCCCTTTGGGGTGGAAGTGCTCTTAGAGCTAAGGACTTTATCCTTATTGTGGGTTATTGGTGTTGGGACAGTCTTTGACACCATATACAAATGTAAAAAAACCTCTAACTATGCGTACTGGTGTTGCCAATATATGAAATTGTGTATTCTTATTTATTTTTAAGTTAAGATACTGGCTTATATAGGTTTATTTTTTTTAAACCAAAAACATCCGCTACAGCCCACCGGAGCCCACATAATGGTCCATAGTAACTCTCTACTAAAAATATCATTTTGTGTATTTTCAATGAAGATAATCGTCCTCTTGGGGATTCCTAGAGGATCCTCTTTGTAATTTCTTTTTGTGTAAAAAAAAACATAATTTTTTTTCTTTCTAAATTACTGTTAATCGTTGTACACTATTCCATTAATGATTTATGAGTTATTTTTTAATTGTATCATAGTTGTTATTATACAAGGTTAATCAAAATTAACATGTTCAGTATATACCACGTATCACATGCGTATCCGATCATGGTGCACTTGGGGTGCTGTTCTTCTCTGATGGTATTTGAGATTGGAAAGGAATATTTGAATTTTCAACAAGTCAAGCAACTATGCGAGTATAGAAGTTCTTCTTTGACTGTATTACGTTGTGGTGGGATATTATTTGCTGGGTTGTAGTTGTGCTATGTGTTATTTTGTTTCGTCTTTGTTTCTTTTGACTCTTTTGTAGTCCAATGCATGTGTGACACACTTTTTCCTACTCCAGGGTTTCCAACATAATTTTCTTTGGGAAGATTTTAATGAGGCTGCCTTTAAGTTCTTTTGTATTGTTCTTGGAATATTAGCGTGCAAACTGCAAAATTCTTGTTATTTTTATAATGTATAAATTAAATGGATATGCATCCGTGGGTAATAATTTTGCATAATCAATTATATAATTATTCTATATAGTACTTTCTTCACACATTTGAGAATATGTTATGAGGATATGAGGGACATAAAATTATTCTACTTTGTTCCGTAAATGTGGTTACAAATACAATTATTCTTTCAACTAAGTTTCAAAACAAAAAAGAAGAATTAGTTGTCATACAGATTGGTTTGGTTGGGTACAGCCCAGCAAAATTCCTCTGTTAGTGCTGCTATAACTCCATCCCTTCCTTCAGAAGCAGCAAAATGAACCATTCAGATTCATACCAGAAATTGCACCATTCTGGCATTAGAATTTGTACTATTCTGATCAAGATTGTGGCCGCACATGTGCAAACTTATAGCTTGCATCCCTGCCCAACTAAATAATTCACCACTTGATCAAGTGCCAAAAAGCAGCATAATATGTGAGTACATCACCCCACTTCACAATTTTTTTTCTTCTCAAGATTTCTTTAAGTTCTTGTCTCTCTTTACAATAATAAGGGTACAAAATCAGTGAGCACCCCTTAAAAGAGCGATCGTGTGACAAGTTATAAACTCAAAAGTGAATCCCCACAGTAAAAAATACATGAATTTACCTACTACGTGTCTTACTAAGGGAAATGTCATATGGTCATCTTTCCTCACCCAAGTATCGATATCATGTAATTGGGTACCGCTCTTGGTCACCAAAATTCACTCCTTGGAAGCCCGATGTCCTTGTCGGCACACTTCTACTTACATTAAGCTTTGCTACCATTTGGAAAGCCCACATTCATGAAGCCATAACTGATTCGTCACCAAATCAGTGTTATGGAAAGAGGATAACACCCTCTACATGAAGCCATAACTGACATGATCATGTCCAAACCCAGAACACCAAACTTTCGCTTTAAGTTTTCTCTCGTTTCTCTACCAAATCAAGAATATAATTATATGTCCATCTGTGGAATACTGAATATTGGTATTCTTAGAGATCTACAACCTTATTGACAGGAATATGCTAGGACAAAATGTCCCAAGCGTTCTTCGAATATTGACTTGGTGGTTTTTTGCTTAAATTGGCAAAGGGTATCAAATAGTTTGTTTTTTCTATCAATTGTTTAGTAGTGGAGGAATCTAAACGCACCAGTTTGTTTTTTTTCTTTTCATTTTTTATATGTTGGCGTAGTACGGCCGGCTCTAATAAGAGCATCTCCAAGAGTAGTAGAAAATAAAACTCTTCAAATTGAAGTTTGTTGACCTATGTGGCAATTTGAAAAGCCTTATTTGCTACTTGAATAATTTTTGCTCCAACAGACTCGTCAATTCAAATAATGCAATATCATGGAAAAGAATGAAAAATATGAAAACATGTGAAAAATGTCTATGTATTTATTATATGAAAAGAAAAAATGCATGTTTTTAACATTTTCAAGATAGGTTTTGTTTTTCCAAAGTAAAATTAAATATTTGAATAGCCGAAGTCAACTTACCAGTCCTGAAGAGAGAGAAAGAGGTTGCAGCTTTGATGACTGAGGTTGAAGAGGCTGTTGGAGAGAGTTTTTCTGATGTGGCTCACCTATTTTAGAATTCCAAAGCTGTTGAAGAGGCTGTTGGAGATGCTCTAAAGAACAAGCAAAGTACTCTATCACAATACAGGGTTCAATGTACGTATTCAATAAATTTAGGTATCCATCAAATGCTATCAAGATTAATTAGCATAGCACACACTTTTTACCTTATTTTTCTAGATATAAAGAAGTAAATTTTATCACGAACTGTTCTTTCTATATAACAAATGCTCAGCTACTTAACCATGGAATGCAATTCGTGGGCCTTAACAACATTCTAAGGCCTGCATAAAAAGATTTGGATCCTCTACTTTGATTTTCTCTGCCATGATCTACTTGGCTTTTGTTCTCCATACGCTACCTCATTAAAATTTAATCTAAGGGACTTAAAAGTTGACACATCATCCTTCAAACAAAAATTCAATTTACTCCTAATTAAAACAGAAAAAAAAACCCCCTAACCCAACTTAGAGCATCCACAATGGACTCCTTAAACCACCTCCTTAGCGAAAATTTAGGGAGAAATTGAAAAAACCCATCTCCAACCATGCTCCCTATTCACCTCATAAAATAGGGAGACCTCTAGGAGCTCCTAAATCTGAGGAGAGAGAAAGGACTCCTAGTGACTCCCTATAATTAAATGCTTCTTTATTTAATATTATTTTAAGCATTTATTTAAAGCAAACTATTTTTTATTGTTGCTTTTGTGTCTACACTTTATTCAAAAATTGAATTAAAAAACATTAAAAACATTTATGACTCTTTAAACTAGGGAGTATGGTTGGAGTTGAAATTTTATAGAGAGCTCCTAAAATAGCTTTCTAGTGTTTTTAGCTAAATTTTAACTAAAAAATAGAGAGCATGATTGTGGATGCTCTAGCGGCAAAGTTTAAACTCTAGGGGTTTTAACAACAATGCTTTCTTTTTCTTTTCTTTTCAAACAAGGATTAAAGAAAAAGGAAACTCTTGCACAACTCCTTATTTATGTGGGACTGGGAGCTATCTTTATGAAGGATTACCATCAAGCAAATTTATCAACTTTACACTGTACCCCAAGAATTCTCCCTTTTTTTTCTTCTTGAGTACGCTAATCCAAAGTAAGTCTTATGCTTTTTTTTTCTTGAGTAAGCACCAATTTTTTATATTTTTTTAAATAATCTTTTCTTATTTATATTCTTTTTCTGATTTGGCTTTCTCTATATTTGTATGAAGTAAACTCGAGGAGAAAGAGGTTGCGCGATGCACGACTCGAGATATGATCAATTATTATTTGTTTATTTAATTGATAATTTAATATTGAAAACACCTTTCAAAATTCACCTCCGTTAAAAACAATACTTGACATCACGCCAGTGTTCACGTCCAAATCTGGAAAGTTTGGCATCTACGTTGTATCATAAAAATACATAATTAACCCACCGCCTGTTTACATGAATGCGACCTGTTACCTTTCATTTCATGGAACACTTTTAGTAATGTTAAAATAAAATAAAAAGCCATTAAACTCCCTTTAATGTTATTTATTTCATTTAACTCCTCTTTTGGAGTTTTCGTTGCTGCTTCAAAGTAGTCATGCAACATACGATAAATCCTCTTTTTTTTTCCTTAATCTCGTTTTCATGAGGTAGCTATTATTGCAAATTCCAGCAACAGAATAAGATAAATAAAAATTTAAAAATAAGAGAGGAGTTATTCAAGATGATTATTTTGGATTATTTTGTCAATAAACGCCACTTCTCTTTATATCTTTACAGAATGCATTGGAAACAAAAATATGCAAGAGAACGAGCTATCATAAAGGATGAATATATGTCCTTGGGTATAAACAAGAAGACAATTCATGTTTCGAAAATTTTGTTTAAAGGTTTTTTGTTAGGTTCATGATAGGTTTATGTGTTTCTCAAAACAAAACAAAAATATAGTTTTATGTGAAATAGTACAATATCAAATGTTTTATGTTAGGTTAATGGCAGTTTGATGTATGTAAAATATTTGTAGTTTTCCTTTCAAAGCATACTCTTCTTGTGGATGACGAGAGAATGGTTGGAGCAAGCTCTTGATATTCGTTTTTGGTGTGGGGCGGCACTAATTGAGCCATTTTTAACAAGAGGCCTAATTTCCGGCCCAAGTGGAGCAATAGACAGAATGCAAGTTATTTATTAGGTGGTCCATACAAACTGTGCAAAAAGTAAAACAGATTTAATATTCAAAACGAGTAGCGTGGGTTAAGTTAGTTGGCCAGGATGGTGAACTCGTCTTCTTGCACTCAAGTTCAGATCCTCCTTCCTGTAAATTCAATTAATTTAAAGTAATTTAAACTATCTTGCAATCAAACATATACAACCATTGCCCGATAAAGGACACTCCACTAGGTGTGAATATAATCTATAATACACTTTATATAAAGGCAATGCAACAAAAACAATTGTTTAAGTTCTCAAATCATCAGCATGCGCAACTAATGAAACAAAGTAGCGTAGGGTTACTCAAACACGTCAATTGTTCTATCCACAATGCATGATGCCCAAATGACACACTAATCCACCACCCTAGCCAAATCCTCAAATTTACACGGCAATCCGCTGGCATATATTCGGGAAAACCCAAATACAAATCTAAACACAAGGATTTTTGACACATCACCACACACCCGTATCATGTTCTTTTCTGGTTCCTCGTCAACACTGCTGGTACTAGTTAAAGTTTTGAATGGAGGAACCACTGACTTTGGCTGCGTTAGAGTAATTTTGTTTTAGGAGAAGGGCGAACAAAGTTTAGTGGATACGTATCAGCAATCCATTCTTGGAAATTTGTAAAAATAAGATTCGATTTGCCATCAGTTATGACCCTACAGATATATCCATGCAAATTAGTGGGATATTGCCCATTATTATGACCTAGAGATCCATAGTTAGATTCATTAATTCCTTTCCAAAAACTAAAAACTAGTGTTTTGTTTATTAGGAACCATTATTATACTCTCTCTCTCTTTTTCTTTTTCTTTTTTTAACATTGGATGATAAGGAATAATACCTAACTTTTAAGGGCATCTCCTTCATTTTCATCTTAACTTCCATATTCTTATAAATAAGTAAATACGATAAGAACGAAAGTGTTACCAAATGATTAAACTGTCTTTTATTTAATTATAGAAGTCAAAAGGTGGTCAAATCACCCCTTGACCACCTTTATTTAAATTGATATTTGCTCCCCCGCCTGGATACATGAAAGACGTACATCATCCTAGCCCCACTTTTCCATATGCTTTAGTTTGGTTCGAAATATATATTTGTTGCCCTGCTGCAAACATCGGAGGCATATTTAATAAATATCTATAAAGTTCACTTTTGCAACACACAAGTGATATAGTTCTTGTTGTTGCTTTATATTTTTTGTTTGTACCTCAAACAAATATGTAGTTAAATTGGAAGAAATGAGGATGCAAAAGCAAAACTTATAGCTTCAGTGGTAGAGTACATTTTTCTATTTTCACGACTAGAATTTAATTTACACCTTCAAATCTTAAGCTTCTCTTCAATCTGATTTTTTTTGTTTTCCTCTGTGGTGAGTGGTGCTTCCATTATTTCGTAAAAGTAATGAAAGGTCACAAACAACTAGCCCTACTCATCATGCATGATTGATAATTGTCAATATGATTGCAAGGAATATGGTCAAGAAACTAACAGATAAAGCAAGCAATATGCTATTTAGAAGTGGGTCTTTAAAACCTTATCTCTGCTGCTTTACAAATCTTTATCTACGCTTGACATTTTTTTATACTCCTTTCGAGGGTAAATCCAAACTACATTTCAAAGGAAGAGATTCTATGAAGAAAAAAAAACATGTCCATATTCATGGCCGAATTTCTCATAAACAATGTAGAAATCTAAAGGGTGTGGGCCGTGTGGCAGGGAAAGAAGCCACTAAGAATCCATAATTGAGAAAAGGCAAGACAATGTTTAGTGGACAATTTGGCACAATCCCAGTTTTAGTGCATATCTCATTTGGCATTTACTAAAAGCACAGGAATGAGCGTCATCTTGATGCCGATTTATACATAAATCAATATCGCCCATTACAACCAACTAGGTATTCCCATCCCTTATCTTGCCTGATTTGATAACACTTTGTTTTTTCTTTTTATTCTTTTTTCTTTTTTAATCCAAAGAATAAGAAGAAGAAAAAATCTGAAAGATAATGATATGAGAGCGAAAGCCAATGCAATTTTGAAATTATTGGTAAGGTCCCTGCACTGTGTGTTTCCTTATCAGTGTTCGAGTCCCATTGCCAGTAATTATGTGCTTAGTGGGTAATCTGTAAAATTTCTCTGTAAATCCAAAAAAGTTTGGGGTTTGTCCTGGCCGTGGGTGTTGGGGGTAGCCTCTCCCTCCCCTAAACTTTTTTGTTAAAAAGAAAAAACAAGAAATTATCTTTACTCTATGTACTTATCATTCTTTTATTCTCCTTATTTGGTTTCTATTTTCTTTCATTTCTTTAATTTTTAAAGAAAATAAAAAGCAAAGAAGTTAATAACAACAGAATTGTATCTGTTGACTATTGTGATATTGCATCTCAGAGCTCATTTTGTTTATTATGCCTTTAGATTTGGGAAAACACCATTGGTTACAATTTTTTAACGAGTCAACCACCTACTTATATTTGTTCCCCCGCCTGCATACATGGAGCCTTGTAGGCCACTACTTTGCTCACTTTTTCAAACACCAAATCATTAATCAATTCATTTTTAACTCCATTGCACTTGTTTGTAAGATTTGGAAGCACACCAGTTTTCCTTTGAATACCTTCCCATTAGATCATTACAAATATATAGTTACTTTCATGAAGTATGCTTAAAACTGGAAAAAAGTTTATTACCAAAGTAAAATTCTCTCTTTTTAAAGATCATTCATGCAGACAATAAATAAGATTTAAGTTGATTGGCTTGCAAGAATTTCACATCCTCGATCAATGAAAACAGCGCAAATGTAATGGGATTGCCCATTTTTTTCGTAGTTCAGAATTTCAGTCGTTGGATTGAAGAAGTTCCACTATATGGTTGCTAAGGAGATCTTAAAAGGAGCCCAAAAAAATAAATAAGTATACATTGCGAATTGGAATTTCATAATCAGAAGTAGGTATTGAAATTATTCCAATTCATGTTTTTTCGATGTTTACTGATACATGGGTATGTGAATGTTTCAAATTCTTGATTTCCTCTACACATGAACATGGATTCTTTTTTTGTCAATCCATGATATGGTTTATGTTAGTGAGATCCTAGCTTAATTAGGAGATTTATTTCCTAGTCTATTAGGACTCTATTTCTTTCATTTTGTACAGATATTGTATAATTAGGATTTTATCTTGTTTCCTAGTTTGACCCTACTAGGGTTACATCCTTGTATTATAAATACTTCCTTTTGGAGAATGAAATACAACCTGAAAATATTCTACCCATATTGTTTGACTTGGCATTAGAGTTGACTTTCTGGTTACCTGTGTGTTGTCCCCCCCGTGTTCTAGCCCCATATTTTTCTCTACCTGTGACGTGTGTGCCCTCCTGGGTTTGTGTGTTGTGTTGTAGTGTTCGTGCCTCTACTGTGTTCGTGCCATTTCTGTCTTCGTGCATCTGCCGTATTTGTGCCTCTGCTGTGTTCCGTTGTGTACTCTGCCGTGTTTGTGCCTCTACTGTCTTCGTGCCTGTCTTCGTGCATTTTCCGTATTTGTGGCTCTACTGTGTTTTGTTGTGTACTCTGTCGTGATCTGTTGAGTTTCTACTGCAATCATGGGTGATAACTCCATGGTTGGTGTTGTTGCTAAAGCTTTTGCAAATTTGTGTGTTCCTAACTATATTCTAGGTACTGGCTCCAATACTTGGACAATTGATACTGGTGCTTCTGATCATATGACTTATTATGCTAAATTTTTTGATGAGTTGTCTAGTAACACCCATGACCCATACATAACTAGTGCTAATGGCTTTCCTTCTCCAATTACTAGTGAGGACACAATCTCTCTCATTCCTACTCTGTCCTTGTCTCGTGCGTTACTAGTTCCCAATATCCATTGTAACTTGTTATCTATTGGTCGATTACTTGATACACTTAATGCTTCTGCTACTTTCTATCATACACATTGCTCTTTTCAGGATCTCAAGACTCACGAGACGATTGGGCAAGGTAAACGGATAAGGGGGTTATATTATTTGACATTGCCTTCTACACCAGTTCGTGATCGTGTCGTTAATACTATTCAAAGTTGCAATGTCAAAGACAAACAACAAATTTGGTTATGGCATCGTCGCTTGGGACACCCGTCGTCCTTAAGTGTGTGTTTCCATCTTTATTCCGCTCTTGCGATGAGTCCAGTTTTTTAAGTGTGAGACATGTATCTTGGCCAAAAGCCATCGCACTGTGTTTCCTTTGAGTGACAGTAAAACTGCAAAGCTTTTTGATTTAGTGCATTTTAATGTGTGGGGTCCGGCTCACGTTACTTCGAACGGATTTCATTGGTTCGTCACATTTATTGATGATTGTACTCAACTCACTTGGGTTGTCTTGCTAAAAAATAAACATGATGTTGCTTCCATCCTTTCAGAGTTTTGTATTATAGTGTCTACTCAGTTTCATGCTCAGGTCAAAGTATTACGGACTGATAACGGAGGAGAATATGTGAATAATACCTTGGCTTATTTCTTCCGTGCTCAAGGTATTATTGACCAAACGACACCCCTTTTAACCCTCAACAAAATGGTTTGTCTGAAAGAAAGAACCGACAATTGCTTGAAGTTGTCCGCTCACTCATATTGGATATGTCTGATAAGTCCATAAATTTATACATTTATGTACTCTTTATACTTAGTTTTTGTAGGAGAATTGGATTTAAAAAGGACTTATTACTTTATTTTCTCCATTTTCAGATTTCCGGAGCAGTTAATTGATTTTCTACGAAAATACGACTTGTTGGTGGAGTTTTTGTGCAAGGCCAGTTGGAGATTGAAGCTAAGACCCTGAAGATAACTGTGGAATTTTTCTAGAATTTTTGGAATAGCCAATGAGAACAGTCTTTGAAGTTAAGTCAACTTAAGGTGCAATCCCGTCAGATTTGAGTTACTGTGCGAAAAAGGCAATTTGAAGGACTTCCCGATTTTTGCTCAAGTCCTGCGATATATGGTTGGAAAGATAAGACAAAGATCTAAAATTCTCATATTTTTCCCGAATTTACTTGAAGGAGGAACGACCCCAAACGTGTGAGCAAAGAAACTGACGTGTTATCCCAGTCAAAGTAGGAAGAGGAGTCAATTATTTACCCATTTTGGATTTATGTTTTAATTAGATTTTTCTTTATTTTTGGGCTGCTGTAAAAGCCCAGCTAGGGTAGGAATAGGATTGTGGTGCTTTATTTAAGCGTTAGAAAATAACTCATTTAGGGTTACACAAGATTTGGAGAAATTGGAGACGCCGGAAGAGTACCGCAATTCGCTAAGTTTTATTATTTCTTCCTTATGTTTTTGCTAATGCCGAATTCTATGACTATGTGTAACTAATTTTCCCTTGCTAGGGCATGATGAAGCCCTAGTATGATAATCTAGTTTTCTTATTTTACCTATCTATTGATTGCCGTTTGATGTTGGATTCTTAATCACTGTGCTTAAAAACTTGGTTGATTATCTTGATGTTTGATCACCATCTAGACTTTTAATTGAGTTAATCGGATGCAAATTAGAGTAAATACCATACTTAATTTGAGGCTTGCTTCTTGTGATTAAGATTTGTAATTCGTCTAGGGTAAATACCATACTCCTAGGGTTTACATGCTTGTTGGAGGTTTTCACGGATCTTAATGAGTTTCTATGTGTTGATATTTGACCTAAATACCATAGGCGAATTGCATGTAGGAATATATGAGTTAGCCTAAATACCATAGGTAATTCATGAAAAAGGAAAACTAAGCGGCAACGTCGATCGGATAATTAATAGGTAGGTGAATAAGATGCTAGATTGGATTACTAGTGGTGAATTCATTGTCCTAGTGCTTTTATCAATTTGAATTTCTCATCTTTGTGTTACGTGACTTTCTACTTGTTTTGTCGTTTAATTTCGTTGTGTTAGTTTATTAAATCATTCTCTTAAAAACCCCTTTTGTGTTTACGTGAGTATGCTACGTGTTTAATTTCTTGTTTATATAATTAGATTAGTTAAAGTATTTTGTGAAGTAAATTAGGTTAGACTAATTGGAAGTTGAACTCAGTCCTCGTGGGAATGACCTCGTATTTGCCATACTAAATTACGATTGACCTTGTGCACTTGCGAGTATAATTTGTTTTTAGACTAATCTTTATAATCTCCATTTTGCAGGTTGTCTAAAATTTACAACAATGTCTGTTCCCCATCATCTTTGGGGGCATGCTGTTCTGTCAGCTTTCTATTTGATTAATCGTACTCCTAGCCGAGTTCTTGATTTCAAGACTTCGCATGATGTGTTTGGTGACAATGTTTCCCATATCTCCGTCTCTAAGTTTCCCCCTAAAGTTTTTGGGTGTGTTGCCTATGTTCATGCATACTCTCATCAACGGAGTAAACTTAATACTTGTGCTTTGCGCTGTGTCTTTACTGGTTACTCTTCTACTCATAAGGGTTATAAGTGCTATCATCCACCTACCCAGAAGGTGCATGTTACTTTGGACGTGACTTTCCATGAAGAAGTGCCCTATTATGTCTCTCCCTCCTTTTCAATTCAGGGGAGAGGGGAGTGAATTGGAGAGTCTTGGATTGGAGGATCTTGGACTTATTGATGTATGTGAAGATATTACACATATTGCTCTCGGAGAGAAAACGACCGGTCGCCCATCTGATAGCCACCGATCGCCTAGGTATAGAATGGAAGATGATGCTCTTAGCTTCAAAACGACCGGTCGTATGGCTCTGAACCTGAAGATGATGCTCACGGCTTCAAAATGACCGGTTACCAAGATGGTCACGACCGGTCGTCAGGGTCTGAAAGTGACGATTCTGCTCTCTATGACAAAACGACCGATCGCCTTGAGCAGTGCGACTGGTCGCATGGGTCGCCTGGTGTTGTTTCTTGTGATTCTTGTGAAGACAAGTTTGATACAAGACCCCTCCACTTGTGGCGGCCCAAATCCATTCCTAAATTATCCTCACGTCGTCCCAAGGGCGACGGTACGCTCGAATTTGAAATTGGAGATCGTATGACAGTTGAATAGATTTTCGCCTAATAGGCTATATCCGGGTTATTCCAGTTTCAAATATATCATTCCCTGAACCTTTAGGATCGTGTAGGAACTTGCGGATCGAGATTCGGAGTCCCGGATGCTCCGGATCATTGACTTAAAGTTTAATTTAACGAAAAACGTCCGATCTTGTGATCGTGAGAAATCCGATCGCTCGATCGAGGCCAAACCTTCGGGACATGATTAGCTGACCTTGTTGGACTTTTAGGAACATTCAGATCCAATTTGAAGGTCGTGGCCCCCACGGGCCCAGTTGACCAAAACGGGAAGTTGGACCGCCAGTTGACCGTGAGTCTTCCTAGGCGGTCCCACTTGTTGAAAGTCGTGGTCTAACCCTAGAAACTCCGTCTGACGTGCACACACACTGAGTCCCAAGAAAGTTTGGTTTCATTTTAAAGTTTCGTTGGACTTACGTTTTCTAATCCAATTCTCTCGTTCCTCGAAATAGGTGATCCGACTCAGACGCAACGAGCTCCGCAAGCGGGACCCTCGCAGGGTCAAGCGTTCTGGGACTACTTGTGAGTGGACTTTGTTTTAAACATGTATTATTTTAAAGAATGGATTGCATTGCATATTTAGTAATTTATATTAATTATTGAGATTTTAATAATGTTTATACCAAAGTATGCTATATTTGGGATTTATATTCTACGTTTGATTTTCGAGATAATCTGCTTAGATTTGAATTGAATTCCATGTTTTGATAGCTTAAAGATTTATTATATTTCATATTCCAAAAGTATATTTATGTCGGGAATGAGATTATATGGTTTTATTATCAATTTATGAAACTTGGTGGATTTCTGGACTTATGTATGGATATTTGGGACTTATGTTGGTTTTTGGGTTGGTTTTATGTTTTCTTTTGGGAATTTGAGTTTTATTCTCTTGTATATATAAATATTATTATAATGTCGATTTATGTTAAATTCTGGATCTCTTGGAAATCTTAATTGGGATCTCAATGTGGTTTATAGCGAGAATGCCATATTCTTGGATTTTATGATTTATACTTGGGATTCTAGACATTTTGGGGGTATGTCGGTTTGAGGTTATGTTTTGGGACTTTGATTTATATTCTCGTATATTTATATATTTGACTTAATGTGTCGAATATCGGTTTATGCTTTTGTTTTATTATCAAATTTTGAGGTTTATCGGATTTATGGAATTATGATTTGGTAATTAAAGGCTCGTGTTTAAATTGGGTTTCTTATTTAATATTATGATTTTATATGAGGTGTCATGGTATGTGGGGTTGGGATTGGTTAAGAATATTGTATGACGATCAGGAATATTTTGAGAATTGTGAGTGGATAATTGTGAACACCACCCTATGTACCTCCCTTATGGATGATGGATATGTATCGGATTGTGATATGTTCCGGGCACCCTTGGATGGGTGTGCCGAAGGCCTTGGCGAGCAGTCTACGCGCTTAGGACTTAGTTCAGCTGCACTAGTACTGAGGATTCTACTGTGCATATATGGAATCCCAGTCCCCCTGTTGGACAGCTCGTCCCTGACCACATGGTTGTTGAGGATTCCTCCATGTGACTCAGCTAAACAATCCGAGGGTTGGATTGTTTCCCCGGTACAAACTCTTGGTGTTGATGTCGGTATTATATACTTATATATATAGTTTAATATATAATTTTATTCTTATATACTTATATATATATATATATATATATATATATATTACTATATTATTATATATTATTATTATTATTATTATTAATCCTTTCTTGTTTTCTTTTCGGTGAGGATACTTCCTCTCTCGCAATGCCGAGGGGCATGCGTTTGGTGAGATGAGTGGTTTGGGTTGGGAAGAGTCGAGTCAGTTTTCAAGTGATTCAGTTTTGTTTGGAGTTTCTTCGTTTTGAGTTCGACCTTTGTATTTATATCTTATTGAATTTGGTTTTGATCGGGAGTTAAGTACGGGTCTTTGAGTTGAGTTGGGGTTTCCTTTTATCTTGAATTATTCTTGTTTCAAAGTGATTACGTATATATATATAAGACTCCCACTGCATGTTTCTGCATTACGAGTTTTCATATCCTTACGAGTTTGATTATTCGTTCGAGAGTTAAGTTTGGGTATTTGTGTCGCTTTTAAGCTTTTCTCTTTATATACTAAACCTTTTCTGATCTTTAAATATGTGTATGTATATATATCTTTAAATTGCATGATTTCTCATTAGTTTAAAAACGGTGTGGTTATAAGTTTTGTTTTAACTGCAAAATCTTTATTTTTGTCCACTCACACTTTTCTGTTTTGCGCCCCCCAAACAGTAGCAATCCGCGCTGAGCAGTGAGCCAACCCTCGCATTCCAAGCCCGAGCCTAAGTAGGTTTTCATTGTTGTAACTTTCTTTTAATTTTGTATTCATTTTGTAAACTTAAACTCTGAAGTAGAAATGCTCTGATATTGCCCATTAGGATTGAATTCATGGCCGGAGGCCAAAATTGTGAATTGTGTGCCTTTGAAACCGTTGTGTGTTGCTGTTGAGGTTGTTTTTGGCTATTTTCTGCAGGTTTAAATTTTGGGAAAGTCCGTTTATCAGGGGACACTCTGCTGAATTTTGGCAGAAGTCTCGGCCCTCTTTCTTATTTTTGAAAAAGAAAAGGTTCTAAATTAGTTGTGGGCCCGACATCTGTCGGATGTCGGTAAAACCACAGGGTCGGTCTCGGGTTTGGAGGAAATTCGGGGCCGGTCCTGTCATCTACCCTGCCATTGCTCCAGTCAAATCGTGATAATAAGTCAAGTGAGGTAATTTCTGATGATCTGTCTGTGTCTACTTATCAATTACCCCCATGAACTACTCGTGGGAAACCCAAAGTACAATATTCCCCTGATATACATGCTAAATCTAAATATCTCATTATCCATTATGTGACAACTCATCGCTTATCTAAGTCATATGCATCATATTTATGTCAATTATATAGTGTACGTGTGCCAACTAAGCTGCATGATGCCTTATCTAA